>CM056049.1:285848653-287048653 GCA_029574335.1 Rana kukunoris
AACAAAACAAATCCAAATTTAGTATTATTTAGTCTGGGTGAAAGTTATAGGGTCTAAAAGCTATGGTACCAATTACTGAAAATTGATCAATTTGATCACATCTGATGTACTGACATCCTTCTCTCATTTCTTGAGACCCTAACATGCCAGAAAAGTACAAATACCCCCCAAATGACCCCTTTTTGGAAAGAAGGACATTCCAAGGTATTTAGAAAGAGGCATTGTGAGTTTTTTGAAGTTGTAATTTTTCCCACAATTCTTTGCAAAATCAAGATTTTTTTCATTTTTATTTTCTTTCCACAAAAGTTTCATATTAGCGGGGTTATTTCTCACACACAGCATATGCATACCACAAATTACACCCCAAAACACATTCTGCTATTCCTCCCGAGTATGGCGATACCCCATGTGTGGGACTTTTACACAGCGTGGCCACATGGAATGGCGCCAAACTTTGCGACTTAAAAATCCCCATAGGTGACGCTTTAAATATTTTTACTGGTTACATCATTTTAGTTGGAGAAGAGGTCTAGGGCCAAAATTATTGCTCTCGCTCTAACGTTCGCAGCGATACCTCACATGTGTGGTTTGAACACCGTTTTCATATGTGGGCTTGCGTATGCGTTCGCTTCTGCATGCGAGCTCACGGGGACAGGGGCGCTGTATGCCCAGAGTATTGCGGAGTATGCCCAGAGTATTGCAGAGTATGCCCAGAGTATTGCAGAGTATGCCCAGAGTATTGCAGAGTATGCCCAGAGTATTGCGGAGTATGCCCAGAGTATGCCCAGAGTGTTGCCCCCCCCCAGAGTGTTGCCCCCCCCAGAGTGTTGTTGCCCCCCAGAGTGTTGCCCCCCAGAGTGTTGCCCCCCCAGAGTGTTGCCCAGCATTGCAGAGTATGTGCAGCAGGGATGGCTGAGCAGGGAAGGATGGATGGATGGATCTGTGACTACATTTGTCACAGATCCAGCCCGCAGCACTGGCGCTGCCATCCGCTCCCTCCTCTCTCCTCTCACACTGTACCGATCGGTACAGAGAGAGGAGGAGGAACCGGCGTCATCAAATGACGCCGGTCTGTTTACATCTGATCGCGCCGTCATTGGACGGCGCGATCACGTGGTAAACCGCCGCTATCAGCGGCGATTTACTGTGATCCGTGACCCGCCGGGTCCTCTGGACCCGGCGGTCACGGACATTCCCGTGTGCGCGCCCCAGGGGCGCGCGCGGGAGCGCGACTCTGGAATCACGTTATATAACGTGATCCCAGAGTTAAGGAATCACGTTATATAACGTGATCCCAGAGTTAAGCAACCACCTTGCCGCCGTTATTTTTCGGCAGGTGCTTGCTAAGTGGTTAATAGACCCATTCCTCCTAATTTGCCATTTAAAAACTAAATTGTTCTTATAGTCATCTACATCTCTATTATATGTTTTTCTTCTTTTTAACCTTTTCATCCTGATCTTCCTTTTCTATTGTTTTTTAGGTAGATCGGATTTTAGTTTTATACTCTTGCAAATCTTTATAGGATGATAATTTTTCAAATCACCAATATCCTCATCTTGTTGAATAGGCATACACCTTTTCCGTGATATTAAATAACACAAAAGGTCAAGCCCTACCTCATTAAAATATTTGTACCAGCCTGGAAGATCTGGTTTTATCTTCCTGGGGGGTTATTTCAAACCTCATGCCGCGTACACACGATCATTTTTTGTGATGAAAAAACGACGTTTTCTGTGAAGTAAAAAACGACGTTTTTTGAAACGTCACTTTTCAAAGACAATTTTGCATACACACCATCATTTTTTCACAAAAAGCGAGGTTACGTTCACCACTCTTCCATTGAAGCTCGCTTCATAACTAGCTTCTGGGCATGCGCGGGTTGGGTTGAAAAACGTCGTTTTGAAAGACGTTTTTGCTACACACGGTGACTTTTTGTGAAACAAAAAACGACGTTTTGAAAAACGACACAAAAAATTCAAGCATGTTGGAATTTTTTTTTGGTCGTTTTTTTGAAGACAAAAAACGACGTTTTGCCCACACACGATCAATTTAAATGACGTTTTAAAAAACGTCGTTTTTTTTCATCGCAAAAAACGACCGTGTGTAAGCGGCATTAGACTCCTAGGGACCATATTTAAATGAAAATATTTCTCAAGAAATTCCATGTCCCAATTGCCATTGAAACCATGAGGTTTTTTAGTAGGGTAAAAAAGACCTCCTATATGCGAGGTATTTTAAAATTCCAGATTAGTAAAAGAATCTTTTTAAATCCAGAGATCTAGCGACGCTATATTAATGATATCCATATCGACTGAGATATACAGCATAGAATAAACATAATCAATAGAAAGTAAACAAAAAATACAGTAATATCCACGCTCACAACTAATATCAGCCTGTGCAGTGTAGAATTCTTTCTTCTTCCTGTTTGGCCGTCCATCTATTGGCCCACGTGATTTTGAGCGTCATATGTACGGTAATGAGAGTTCCAACCTATGTGTATTTAACTGCGTGCTTGCATCAGCTGATCACACCTTTGAAGGCAGCCTATTGGCTGAAATGCATAGGGTGGTCTGATGATACCATAAGCACGATACCAACCGCAGTATTATGAGATTTTTATGTGCGATTTTTATGAAGACAGCTGTATTTTGCATTGGATTTTAATAAATCGCTTATCCCTACATACTTCACCATGAGAGTTTTATTTTTATGGTGGCGACTCTTTGATCTATCAAGTTTTTAATGATCTGTGAAAACTCTGGAGTCCTGGAAAGAGGAGGAGGAATCCTGATGTCCATCCTGTGGCTGTGTTATCTGCTCTGCATTGGAGGTATATCTTGATGCCTGGCCGTGCAGTTGGGTCGTTCTGGTGGATTACTGGAGAAGGATTGAGCTCCATGTGAGACCTGACTTAATCAACTTTCTGGTAAGGGCATTTGATATCAGCACATTGGTGAGATGTGTGGGCTCACATGCTGAAGTTGGTGCAGGGGACCCTCCTCCTTCCTTCTTTTTCACTTGTCCTTTTGGGTTTCATACATCAATTTAAGTGCTGCATATGAACTTTCTACTTTTTAATATGAGTGTCTGTTGAAGTTGAAATTTAAACATTCCACATAAGGCAAATATCAAGACCATCCTAAATTGAAGATGCATACATAAAGATATAGGTACATATGTTTTAGAAAATAATTTAAATAAATTGTAATTTTTATATTGACTGATAAACTGCTAGGGCAATTAAAAGCAGATACCATTTGTTTTAACCACTTTAATACCAGGTCAATTCTGACACCTCTCAGCTACATGTAAAAATCTACTATTCTAAAATCACTTAGAATCCCCAAACATCTTATATATTTAGCAGAGGCCCTATACAATAAAATGATGGGCGTTTGTCACACAGTATTTGCGCAGTGGTTTTTCAAATGCATTTTTTGGGGAAAAATACACTTTAATTAATTGCATACAAACACAATTTAATACCCATATTTTTGGGTAAAATATAAAAGATGATGTCATGCTCAGTAAATATATACCCAACATGTCACACTTTAAAATTGCGTCCGCCCATGGAATGAAACAATGATACTATGGCCAAACTAGGGTACTTAAAATTCTCAATAAGCGATGCTTTAAACCCCTTAAACAAGTTACCAGTTTAGATACACAGACGGTCTGGCTCTAGACATATTGCTCCCACTCTGACGTTTGTGATGATACATCACAAGTGTGGTGCGATCACCGTTTACATATGCATGCAGGACTTGTGCATGCGTTTGCATGTATGCACGAAGGGGTGGGGGCACTTTAACCACTTAAAGACCCCCGCACGCACATATACGGCCACAACATGGCTCGTACAGGCACAAGGGCGTAAATTTACGTCCCCGCCTGAGTGCGGTTCGGGGGTCCCATCGGGACCCCCTCCGCGGCGTGCGGGGGTCCCCCTACCTCTGGGAGCGATCCGGGATCTGCGGGCGGATGTCCGTGTTTTCCGCCCCCCCCGCGATCGCTCCCAGCCAATGGGAGCGCGCTCCCAGCCTGTCACTTCCTCCTCCTGTGTTTACACAGGAAGGAGGAAATGATGTATTCTCTCATCGCAGCGCTGTTTCCCAGCGCGGCTGATGAGAGAGAGAAGACATGACAAGTAAGTGTGCACCAACACAACACTGACACACACTCACATAGGCATATTAACCCCTTGTGATCGCCCCCCCCCACCCCCCTGTCACAGTGTTACTGAATGCAGTGATTTAATCACTGCATTTAGTGTCAGTGTGACAGGCACTGTAAAAAACAGTTAGTGTTAGGTTCAGGATAGCCCCCCCACCCCCCCTAATAAAGTTTTAACCCCCTGATCACCGCCCTAGTTAACCCTTTCACTCCCTATTGCCAGCGTCACTAAGCGATCATTTTTCTGATCGCTGTATTAGTGTCGCTGTTCCCGCTAGGTAGCTATTTTTTTTTATTGCGATTTTTTTTTTTTACTAAAGACATGTGGCTAAATAAATTTTGGCCTAAATGTTTGACTAAAATTTAGTTTATTTGATTTTTTTTTTAACAAAAAGTAAAAAATAGTGTTTTTTTTTTCAAAAATGTCGCTCTATTTTTGTATATAGCGCAAAAAATAAAAATCGCAGAGGTGATCAAATACCACCAAAAGAAAGCTCTATTTGTGGGAAGAAAAGGACGCAAATTTTGTTTGGGAGCCACGTCGCACGACCGCGCAAATTGTCTGTTAAAGCGACGCAGTGCCGAATCGCAAAAACACCTTGGGTCATTTACCAGCGTATTGGTCCGGGTCTTAAGTGGTTAAAAAAAAAAAAAATTATTATTATTTATTTTATCTAAAACTTTTTTTTACACTGCCTCTTTAATTTTTTGGGGATTAACTTTATTGCTATCACAAGGGATGAACAAAATCCCTTGTGACAGCACAGGCCATGACAGGTCCTCTTTATGGAGAGATCTGGGATCTTTTGGTCTCCAAATCTCTTCTCTGGCCTCCAATGCAGCCAATCAGATATAGATCAGTCTGATTGTTTACCTGGCCGTTAGCAGCCAGGAAAGCAGACAAACAGCCTAAACCATAAATTAACAAAATCCTTGGGTTTCTGGGGTCACAGAGAGGGAGGAACCCATCAGAAGTTCTATGTCGTGATGTCATTGTTGCCAGTCGCATCGCTCCTGTGGCCCGCAATTGGATGGCAGAGCCCAGGAAAGGGGGAGGAAGGAGAGGAGGAACCCCTGTTCCACCACCGGAGGAGCTGAATCACTTCTGCTGAACAGGAAATGGACGGCTGCAAATTTTGATACGGATGCCTGGACGTGCAGGCCTTATTCTGGTATAACTACTTCAACCTTAGGATGTGCATGGATGTCCTACGGCTTAAATTGGTTAAGAAGCCTCTACTGTGCTCCATAACTAATTATGTTACATAGACTATAGAGAGCAGTAATGTTTATTCAGAAGTGACAACTGTGAACTATATAAAGGCAGTTAACCACTTGATAACTGGGCACTAAAACCCCCTTAATACCAGACCAATTTTCAGCTCTCACATTTTGAATGACAATTACTCAGTCATACAACATTGTACCCATATGACATGTTCGTCCTTTTTTTCACACAAATAGAGCTTTCTTTTGGTGGCATTTAATTACCATTGGGTTTTATTTTTATTTTTTGCGCTTTAAGAGAAAAAAACTGAAAATTCTGTAAAAAAGTGAATTTTTATTCGTTCTGTTATAAAATGTAGCAAATTAGTATTTTTTCTTTATGGACTTTGGCCAAAATGTATACTGCTACATATCTTTGGTAAAAATAAGTACAAATTGGTGCATATTATTTGGTCTTTGAGAAAGTTATAGAGTTCACAAGCTATGGTGCCAATATCTGAAAATTGATCACACCTGAAATACTGATCTCATTTCTTGAGACCTTAACATGCCAGAAAAGTACAAATACCCCCCAAATTACCCCTTTTTGGAAAGAAGACATTCCGAGGTATTTAGAAAGAGGCATTGTGAGTTTTTTGAAGTTGTAATTTTTTTCCCACAATTCTTTGCAAAATCAAGATTTTTTTATCCTTTTTTTTTCACACAATTGTCATATTAGCAGGTTATTTCTCACACACAGCATATGAATACCACAAATTACACCCCAAAACACATTCTGCTATTCCTCCCGAGTATTAATATAATATATTGCTTGGTCAATATAACCCGCCCTTTGTTTGGCGGATGTCCCAGTAATACGTTTTTTGTAGACTTGCCTAGTGACTACCTTAGTAGGTGTTCGTTTGAAACGCTTCTGGTGTCACTTGTCGGGTACGGTGTATATAGGAGCGAGGTGTGTGACGTCCAATACTACGCCTCCTTTCCCAGCAGAAGCCCGTTAGGACGATGCGCAGCGTCAGGCGGAGCGAGTATCGTATCGACGTCACCACGCTATCAGCTGATCGTCTCAGGAGTCTCACGATTCGATCCGACAGCGGAACTACCTAGCACCTGTTTTCGATAAGTCTTTGCTGCTTTCTAACAGTGCCGAGTTTGTTTTAATGCTGGCGCTCTGCAGTGGCCAACAGTATACATGTTTTTTATGATAGTACGATTGGAATAATAAAACCCCGGTTTTTTAAACAAACTACTGCACTATGGAATCCTTCTCTTCTTAATCCACATGGTTTGTCTACCTGTTTGGGAATATCATCCTGTCCTGGAGCATTCGGGTGCCGTCTTTTCCTCAGCTGAGAGATACTGCCTGAAGTGCCAGCCATCCCTGTTTTAGTTTAGAGGGAATTTTTTGCTGTTTATATGTAGCGCACCTTTTGACGGTCTGATGTGCCTACACACCATCAGTTAAAAAACTATCGTGTCAGAACGCGGTGACGTAAAACACACGACGTGCTGAAAAAAACGAAGTTCAATGCTTCCAAGCATGTGTCGACTTGATTCTGAGCATGAGCGGCCTTTTGACCGATGCCTTTGCATACCAACGATCGGTTTTGACCCATCGGTCAGGCGTCTATCGGTTCAATTTTAAAGCAAGTTCTCTGTTTTTGGACCGAAGGACAACTGACCGATGGGGCCTATACACGATCGATGAAACTGAACTTCAGTCCTTTTTCACCGTTTTTGACCGATCGTGTGTACGCGGCCTAACACAGCGTGGCCACATAGAGAGACCCAACATGCAGGGAGCACCTTCAGGGGTTCTGGAGCACCCAAGCCAATTCTGACATTTCTCTCCTACATGTAAAAATCATCATTTATTTGATATACAATTACAAAGAACCCCAAAACAGTATATATGTTTTTTTAGAAAAGACCTTAGAGAATACAATGGTAGTCGTTGCAACTTTTTATCTAGCGCAGCAATTTTCTAACACGTTTTTTACGAAAAAAAATAAACGTTTTGTGCTTAAAAAAAAAAAAAAAACAGTAAAGTTAGCCCAATGTTTTTGCATAATGTAAAACATGAAGTTACGCCAAGTAAATAGATACCCAACATGTCACCCTTAAAAATTGCATGCGCTCCTGGAATGGCGCCAAACTTTGCTACTTAAAAATCCCCATAGGCGACTATTTAAATATTTTTACTGGTTACATGTTTTTAGTTACAGAAGAGGTCTAGGACAAAAATTATTGCTCTCGCTCTAACATTGGCAGTGATACCTCGCATGTGTGGTTTGAACACCGTTTTCATATCTGGGCGGGACCTACGTATGCGTTCGCTTCTGCATGCGAGCACACGAGTTTGACACTTTTTTTTCCCCCAAAAAAAATTGTTAATCACTTTTATTCCTATTACAAGGAAAGTAAAACATCCCTTGTAATGGCAATATGGCATGACGGGTCCTCTTTACATTGAGATATGAGGGGGTCAATAAGACCCCACATCTCACCTGTAGGCTGGGAAGCCTGAAATAAAATAAAAAAAACTATCCTGGATTTGATCGTATCGGTGAGTTACTAGACACACCAGAGGACGGCGGAGGGGGGGCGTCCCCTCTCGCCTCCCGTAAGAACGATCAAGTGGCGGAGCAGCCGCTATGATTGTTCTTATGGTGTAGGGAATTGCCGGCTGAAAAGGCAGATATCTGAATGATGACTGTAGTTGCAGGCATCATTCAGATATCCCTGCACAAATTCAAGGACGTCATATGACAGCCGGAGGGTAGGAAGTGGTTATTGCAGAGTATTGCAGGGTATTGCAGAGTATTGCAGGGTATTGCAGGGTATTGCAGGGTATTGCAGGGTATTGCAGAGTATTGCAGAGTATTGCAGAGTATTGCAGGGTATTGCAGAGTATTG
Source organism: Rana kukunoris (assembly GCA_029574335.1). Taxonomy (NCBI): domain Eukaryota; kingdom Metazoa; phylum Chordata; class Amphibia; order Anura; family Ranidae; genus Rana; species Rana kukunoris. Next base: position 285,856,977 of record CM056049.1, read on the forward strand.
CAGGGTATTGCAGAGTATTGCAGGGTATTGCAGAGTATTGCAGGGTATTGCAGAGTATTGCAGGGTATTGCGGAGTACTGCAGGGTATTGCACAGTATTGGGCAGGGTATTGCACAGTATTGGGCAGGGTATTGCACAGTATTGGGCAGGGTATTGCACAGTATTGGGCAGGGTATTGCACAGTATTGGGCAGGGTATTGCACAGTATTGCAGTGTATGGGGCAGGGTATTGCACAGTATTGGGGCAGGGATGGCTGATTATGGATGGCTGGAACTGTGACTGCAGTTGTCACAGATCCAGCTCACACTGCTGCAGCTTCCGCTCTCCTCTCACACTGTACCGATCGGTACAGAGAGGGGAGGGAGGAACCGGGGGCATCACATGACGCTGGTTTACAAGTGATCGCTCTGTCATTGGACGGAGCGATCACGTTGTAAAACCGCCGCTATCAGCGGGTGCGCGATTCGGGAAGGCCGTTGATTAACGGCCTCCCAGAGTTAAGCAACTGCCCTGTACCCGTACTTTGGCTATGGGCCGATTGCCAAGTGGTTAATGGGTTTGTTCAGTTTTACAAAAAAAAATTCATATGAGGGTAAGGTGTGTTTGCGGATAAAAACAAACGGTGCAGTTCTGACTCAAATTTGACAATGCCCTTGCTATAGACGTAGACTCTTTACATACCCCCCCAAAGTCCGACAGGACATTGCTAAGTGAGGCTTACTGCTCAGGCTTCATGAGGTACGTTAATGACCTAAACCTATAGCAAAGCAAAGTTTTATTGAATTTTATTCAGAGCTGTATTTATCTACAGACGCCCCTTATCCGAACAGGCAGAGAATCACACCATGCTTCACTCTACCGAAAAACCAAACAACAAAAAAAGTTTTGAGCAGAGTTCTACAGCAGAACTGTCTGCACGTTTGGTGATATTTTCATAGTGTAATGCAGTGCTTTACACAAGATTTCTTGTAAGCTGCTCAATGGTTATAATGACATCAGATAATTGCATGTTTCCTTAGTTAAGGCTGAATGAGTTTAATATTCCAAACTGCCAAAAACAACAGGGCCCATATATCACAAAGTCATTACAGCAATAGAGAAATCATAGAAACAGACGCTTTAACAGTCTTTCCCAAGACATGACTTTATAATGTTTCCAAAAGACCTGTGGTACGCTTTATTTGTCTCACTACTTAGAAAGCAGACACATAAACTGTAAGGTCACTGCTATGTCACAAATACTAGCCTAAATTTACACAGACAGTGAGCTTGAATGTGACGAGAAGAAAATGGCAGCTTTTCCAAGAAAGGAATGCTTTACTTTTAGATAAAAACAGATTTCCCCTTTTGTTAAAGGTAAATATAACACCTTATTCACTTGCTTCACTTATTAACTTTAATATGCTTTATTCAATGCACTCTAAAAGGTTTCAGCAGTACTTAAAATTACATAATATATTGTAGTGCATGTGTGAACAAGCCTCTAGTGAGTATCTTCCAGGGCAACGTGTCGAGATGGTACAGCCATTACAAAGCCAAATGACGGTGTCACACTCTCGTTATGGCTTTTCCATAAGGCAGAAAAAAAAAAAAAACAGTGAGTTTCTACAAGAAAGTATGGCCTCTGTTATGACATTGTGGGAGTAGGCACGTACAAAGATTACTAAGAAGAGATCTCATCATTTATCCAACTGGTTATAACGTATAATATAGTGTATAACAAAGGGTAGATCTAAGATCTACTTTTTCAGAAGTAGTTCAACTTGGATACAATCAGCAGGTTTTACATGCGATTGTCGCTAGCGGCTAGCAAAAATAATGTGTTCTTCTGGCAGTGACGGCTTATCCCCTGCCCCCTCCCCCAGCTGGGAGACCACAATGGCTCAGCAGGGGGGGGGGGGGGGACGGTTCCCTGTCAACACTGTCTGTGGTTGCAGGAAAGAAATTTTCTCCATCTATGGCGGGCCATGGTTAGGTTTCAAATAAATATACTGTGTGTGTGTATAGTATACATTCTCATATAACACAAAGATTCCTTACCGCATAACAACATCTTCTTCTTTTACGCCCACTGCGACAACTGCACTTCTCTCCTCCTTGAAGAACCAGGCTGACATCCTGAGTTTCAAGCACCGTTTGATAAACTGCTTTCTGGAACTCAGATAATGCGCAATAGACAATCTGCATTTGAAAAGGCAAAGTTTCTAAATGTATTATGTCTATAAACTGTCATTAGTTAAAAATTGAGCTACTCATATGGATTTAAAGTGATACAAGATAAAGAAATACAGTTATTGTTTAGTGAAATATATTTTTTCTGCTTTCCCGCTGATATACAAGCAATATTGATCTTTCTTTATAGCCCAAGTTTATACTTTCTTCCTTAGCCCCATTATTTTCCATAGATTTTTCTTGAGTGAACGCGATTTCATGCCGAAATCTGTATATGCAAAAAGATTATACATACCCGATCTTCCTTTTTTGGTAACTGGTTACTGATAAGACCTTTGGTACGTCTCAGGAACAATGAAGACATTTTAATTGTCAGCTTCTCCATGACCTTTCTCCCAGTGGCCAACTCTCGTTTTGTGGCATTGTGGCGTTGTCCAAGTTCTACTGGATTTGAAAATTCTTCTTTGAATTGACTTTTGCTTCCAAAACATCCAGGTACAGCCCTACAGAGAAACTCAATTATATAGGGGCCAAGTTCAGCTGCAACTTTCAAATCTTAAAAAAAGACCCAAAATTTGTATTACATTTTTTTGCACCACAACACTTTTCTTTTTCAACTGGAACATAAAGCAGTTACACATTATCTAAGCATTGCTTAAGTGCTGCCAAGCCATGCATTAACATTCATTTTAATGCAGTACAGCATGAACTAGCATATTTAATTATATAGTTAATTAGGTTGAAAAAAAAAACATCTTGTTCAATTTACTAAAAAAAAAAAAAAATGCAATAAACAGTAAACCTCCACGCCCCCATTTGATCCAGAGGAAGGGGAAAAAAACTATGACGTATAGGGGTTTATTTACTAGAGCAGTACCGTTGCTGTAGATCTGAGGGGGACATGCAAGGGGAAAAAAAACAGCACTTTTGCTTGTACATGATTGGATGTTAAAATCAGCAGAGCTTCCCCTTAGATCTACAGCGACTGCACCTCCAAGTGCACTTGGAGTGCAAAGTGGATTTGCATTTAGTAAATCAACCCCATAGTCCAGTTTGCTCCAGGGCAATTTCTTTCCCAGGAGGCATTTTTTCTGGATCAACACTCTGTGGTGTCATTACCTATAAAATGTTTATATCCAGTTGTTTTGTGCATTTAGGAATGAATCCAGCATTTTTTTTTTTAAGCACTTACCGCCTGCCCGTCTGCAATGTACTGCGGATGGGTGGCCAGTGTAGGCAAAGCAACGTACTTCTACTTTGCTGCCTACTTACGGGTTTAGGTCGCATGCGAGTGTACACAGTGGGAGCATGTCAGAAGGTCCTGACTATTTATGACCAGGACCTGCTGATCGGCTGTGTACAATCACAGCCCAGAGCTCTGTAACAATCAACAGAGCTCTGTACTGAGAGAACGATCTCTGTTTCACATACAGTACCTGCAAAGCAGAGATGAGAAACTTACAGATCTATTAGTAAAAGCAGAACACTTTACAAATATTACACATAGTTATGCATACATTTAAACCCTTGATCACCCTAGATGTTAACACCTTGCCAGCCAGTGTCATTAGTATAGTGACATCTGATCTTTCTCCCCTGCTCTCCGCCCTTTTCCCTTTAAGGCTAGGTTCATACTGCTGCAATCTGATTTTGATCATATTTTCAGTGTATTTGTAGTGCAACTTGGATGTGGTTTGCATATTCTTTGGGGCCAAAATTTTCCCTGGAATCACAACCGTTTCTAAATTTTTCCCGTGCCAACTTGCAATAATGTGAACGGGCACCATTGATTGCAATGAATGCAAGCTACATAGGTTTTTTTTTAAACTTTTAGGGTCAGTTTTAGTTCACATAGCAGGAACTTGCATTCCTTCTTGTGATTTTATATGGGTGATCTTTAAGCAATTCCATGTATTGTGCATAAAGAAAAAATGGACACATCACTGCTGTCTGTAGAGAACCCTGTGTTGTTTACCAACACAGGGCTCTCTTCTGTCACTCACTCAGCCAATCAGCGGATCGCAGACAGAAATCATTGGCCAGGACCCGCTGATCGGCATGTGCTGTAGCAAAGGACAGCAAAGCCGGGGTTGCAGGCACGTGCGCATCCCTCATCCAGAAATACCAAATTACATACATGTACATGATATGGTGCAGCAGGGCTGCCCTGCCGCAGTATAACTGTAGTGGGCGGTCCTGAACTGGTTAAACAGTCCATAAATCTGTCTTGTAAAAGGTTTAGAAATTTTCACCCTTTTACTGTTACAGCAGTTCCATTATTCCAGTCAATTTCAAGTTAGTTAAATTACTCCATAATTGCTATCCCAGCCCTTGCAGCCCTTTCTATTTGTGCAAGAAGCCGAGTTTCCACCTCCTCATTAACACTGGTTGGCCACAAGCAAACACCATGCATTTTTACATATCTTCAGCACCAATAAAACTCTCCATCAACGAAGTCCTCTCTCACACTCGCTTTGCGATGACTTCTTACATAGAGACAAACACCACCTCCTTTTGTCTTACCCTGTCCCTTGGAAAGAGAGCATAGCCAGGAATGTTAGTAGTGCAATTGTGTGTGAAAAATGAAGCCAAGATTCAGCCATACCAATTAAATCATAGTTCTCTTCATGCACCAAAGATTCCAAGACTCCTATTTTGTTTGGCAGACTTCTGGCATTGGTGAACAAACATTTTAATTTGTAGCCACATTTTGAAGTCGTGCTCTACACATCTTTTTTGTAGTACAAATTGTACTATACATGCCAATGGTGACAACATATGACATGGAAAACTCCTCATCACTTTACATAGCCCTCCCCCCCACATCTTCCCCTATTCCACCCTCCATCATTACCTGACTCCTTTCTGACTTGTCTGTCCCATTATATTCTAATTCTAGCTCCCCCCCCCCCCCCCCCCCCATCCTAGTTTAAATACTCCTGCAGCCTTTCCATAAACCTCTCCCCTAGCACCGCAGACATTCCCTTCCATTTATAGTGGGTATAAACCATCTGTAGCACATATGCTGTGTCCCAATGAAAAGCAAATATATTTTATTTACTGAACATTTACTGAAACTTAGAGGATAAGTTCACTTTTAGGCCGGGTACACACGATCAAATCTATCTGCTGGAAACGGTCTGACAGACCGTCTGAGCAGACAGATTCGATCGTGTGTATGGGCGAGCAGACAGACGGATTTGTCCAGCAGACAGATTTTAAAGCATGCTCTGCCCGCACATGCGTCGAATGGATTCGACGCATGCGCGGAAGTGTTTTACTGGTGCGGTGACGTGGCGGCGTCAACGTCACCGCCACGGGGATGCCGGCGGGGATTTTGGTTTGAACGTGTGTACAGCGATCAAACCAAAACAGCCAGCAGACAAATCTGATCAAATCGGTCTGTCCGACCGATTTGAGCAGATTTGGTCGTGTGTACGCGGCCTTACGAAGACTGTCTGTTCGTACCTCCGATACAGGCAGGCAGTTACACTCTGACAGGAAGCTCAGTGAACTACTTATGCCCTGTACACACGATCGGTTCATTTTCATCAGACGAACCGATCGTGCGTGGGCCCTATCAGTTTTTTTCCCCCCATCGGTAAAAAAAAAAAGAACCGGTTTTAAATTTTTCTTATGGTTAAAAAAAGATAGAAAAAAACGATCGTCTGTGGTGAAATCCATCGGTCAAAAATCCACGTATGCTCAGAATCAAGTCGACGCATGCTCGGAAGCATCGAACTTCATTTTTCTCAGCACGTCGTTGTGTTTTTTACGTCACCGCATTGGAAACGATCGGATCTTTAACCACTTAAGGACCGCCTACTGCACATTTACGTCGGCAGAATGGCACGGCTGGGCACATCAACTTATATATACGTTGATTTTAGTACCCAGCCGTGGGTCGCGGGCGCGCGCCCGCGACCCGGTCCGAAGCTCCAGGACCGGGACTGCGGGATTCGCGGACCCGATCGCCGCTGGAGTGCGCCGATCCGTCCCTGGAGCGGAAGAACGGGGAGAGCCGTGTGTACACACGGCTTCCCCGTGCTTCTCTGTGGCCGCAGCATCGATCGCGTCATCCCTGTAATAGGGGGACGCGATCGATAACGTCACACCTACAGCCACACCCCCCTACAGTTGTAAACACACACATTAGGTCACACATCCCCTACAGCGCCACATGTGGTTAACTCCCAAACTGCAACTGTCATTTTCACAGTAAACAATGCAATTTAAATGCATTTTTTGCTGTGAAAATGACAATTGTCCCAAAAATGTGTCAAAATTGTCCGAGAAGTGTCCGCCATATTGTCACAGTCACGAAAAAAAAAATCGCTGATCGCCGCTATTAGTAGTAAAAAAAAAAAATTAATAAAAATGCAATAAAACTATCCCTTATTTTGTAAACGCTATAAATTTTGCGAAAACCAACCGATAAACGCTTATTGCGATTTTTTTTACCAAAAATACGAAGAAGAATACGTATCGGCCTAAACTGAGGAAAAAAAAAGTTTTTTTTATATATTTTTGGGGGATATTTATTATAGCAAAAAGTAAAAAATATTGCATTTTTTTTTAAATTGTCGCTCTATTTTTGTTAATAGCGCAAAAAATAAAAACCGCAGAGGTGATCAAATACCACCAAAAGAAAGCTCTATTTGTGGGGAAAAAAGGACGCCAATTTTGTTTGAAAACCACGTCGCACGACCACGCAATTGTCAGTTAAAACGAAGCAGTGCCGAATCGCAAAAAGGGGCAAGGTCCTTTAACTGCATTTTGGTCCGGGTCTTAAGTGGTTAACCGATAGTGTGTAGGCAAGACTGATGAAAGTCAGCTTCATCAGATATCTGATGAAAAAAAAGGTATTATCGGATCGGATATGATAGGGTTTTAAACCTAGTTACACCATTTGTACCTACAGGTAAGCCTATAATAAAATGTTTTATCTACTATCTATCCTTTTCTGCTGTGCTGGAAGGAACATGGCTGGGATCTAGACTGTATTTTTTAACCACTTAAGCCCCGGACCAATATGCTGCTAAATGCCCAGAGGCGTTTTTACAATTCGGCACTGCGTCGCTTTAACAGACAATTGCGGCGGTCGTGCGACGTGGCTCCCAAACAAAATTTGCATCCATTTCTTCCCACAAATAGAGCTTTCTTTTGATGGTATTTGATTGTCCCATGCGATTTTTATTTTTTGCGCTATAAACAAAAATAGAGCAACATTTTTGAAAAAAAAAACAATATTTTTTACTTTTTGTTATAAGAACAATTGAATAAACAAAATTTTAGTCAAACATTTATGCCAAAATGTAAATAGCTACCTAGCAGCAACAGTGACACTAATACAGCGATCAGAAAAATTATCGCTTATTGACACTGGCAAATAGGGGGTGAAAGGGTTAACTAGGGCTGTGATCAAGGGGTTAAAACTTTATTAGGCGGGGTACGGGGCTACCCTGGACCTAACACTAACTGCCTGTCACAGTAACTGTCACACTGACACTTAATGCAGTAATCAATAAATATATGATCACTGCAATCAGTGACAGTGTGACAGGGGGGTGGGGGGGTTGATCGGAAGGGGTTAATGTGCCTATGTGTGTGGTGTCAGTGTAGTGTTGGTGCGACTTACTATGTGATGTCTTCTCTCCTCTCGGCGGATTGAAAATACCGCAGAGAGAAGAGCTGACATCACTTCCTCTGCCAGTGTTTACATTACACAGGCAGAGGAAGTGCAGAGCAGGGAGGACGCGCATTGGCTGGGAGCGATCGGGAGGGGGTGGACAAAAACGAACTGCCGCCCCCTCATCCCGGATCGCTCCTGAAGCCACGGGAACCGCCGCAAGTACCGGGGGGGTCAACCCACGTCTAGGCAGGGACGTACAGGTACGCCAATGTGCCTGTCCGTGCCATTCTGCCGACGTAAATGTACATGGGGCGGTCCCCAAGCAGTTAAAAAAAAAAAACTCATGAGCAACAATTTGTATGTAACCTCTTCAGAACTGCCGTTTCTGCCTCCAATGGCAGCTTTGAACTGATGTATTACATTGCAGGAGTGAAGCACATTTTTATTTTGCTTGATGTAGGTAGTTTATGTATTTCTGAACTCCCATGTTTATTGTTCTATGTAATAGACCATAAAACTTAAAACAAAACGTATTTGATAAAAAAAAAAAAAAAAGAAGTTCAGCCTTAAATACCATTATAAAATGACAAATTGCTAAAATAAGAAAATAAATTAAAACATATCATGTAATGAGGCCTACAAACTGGAACATCATTTTCAAACAGTTAAGAAAATAAAAAAATGTTTTTAAACTTTGTATAGACAAAACTGTACTTTAGCACACAATGTGCACCACATATTTAACTTGATTACAAGTGTTCATTTCCTGTTCAACTCAAGGTTATTTCCAGGATAAATGTGGCATACATGAAACAAAGCTAACTTGAACACCATAGAGGATGCTGAAAAATCATAATAAATCCATGTCAATCAATCTTCAGTTTCTCCCTCGAGAGTACTAGAACTCATTTGCTTGCCAGCACATCAATAGTTGTTAACCTCTTTCAATTAATGTCAAATGACTTGTATTTAAAACTGATAAAGTAATCTAGCAGAACTTTGCTGCAGGCAGAAAACCAACACAGTTTCTATTACTATACCCTGGTTATGCCAGGAAAAAAAAAACATTTAGTGGGATGCTTTTTATTGGTAATTTTTTAAACTGTAAAATTAAACAGATTTTAGACTGCATTACATTCATGGATACAGACAGAGAATTTGCTCTGGGAAATCTTTAACGTGTCATAATATATCTCTGAAAACAGCAAGAGTGTTAAAGTATCTATAATTTTATGCCAAGAACATGCCTAAAACATGCTTAAAATGTCTTGGCAACCGTTTGCTGCACAAAGGGTTCCTAAACTATAAACAGTTAATTATCATGCCTTCCTTCCTCTTTGATAGCAGGATAAGTAAAAAAAAATGTATAAATGCATTACCAAATAAAAACATCATACATACCAGTCTATAACACACCACAGCTCCTCCATGTTGTTTTGCAAAATGGTCCCTGTAAGTCCAATACGGGCTTTACACCTTAAAGATTTCATGACCTGTGTAACTCTTGCTTTTGGATTTTTTATCCTATGTGCTTCGTCCACAATGATTGCTGACCACTCTATGCTGCAGACAAAAAAAAATAAAAAAAATAGATATACGTCAAAAGTGCTGGTATAAAATAATCATTGTCATACTAGGCACAAACAATGTGAAGTATTTACATTAAAAGTATGCAATAGTGTATATAGCCAAATGTTTTTTGTTTTACATAATGGGTGTCCCCAGTGAAGTAACAGGCCCCATTATTTCTGGGGACAGGAAGGAAGTGATAGGAAATTCGAACTTTTACGGGTATAAGTTTGCTCACTTTATCCAAAACTACAAGCATTGCATGCACCTTTTGTTTTGGTGCATTAGTACTGCAAATTGTGATCCAGCCTGAACACAACTTTCAACAACTTGGAATAAATAGTTCAAGGAAAATGAAAAATATAATTTTGTCCAAGAACATATTTATTTAAAAGGTATGGCAAGTATTTTTACATAGTATAACTCCCTGAAAACCTTTAATGTTTAATATCCATATTCATCTGCACAACAGAAATTGGGTTAAGAGTGGGAGTGACTGTGAGCCAATCAATATACTGCTTCATGTAAACAGGTTTCAGACATTTGGGCATGTATCAGGAGTACCTCATTTTTTGTTCATTTACAGACCCACTAGTTGACCGAGGTGGAAGAGTGTCACTTGGTGCTCCAGAGCTGCAGGAATTAAAGTGTAACTAAAGGGAAAACTTTTTTTTTAGTTTTGGATAGAGTTGAGAGGGATTAGAACACTTGTTCAGTTTTTATTGCTGTCCTAGTTAGGGAGATTCACCCTCTCTTTGTGTCTTGTTTACCATTATCCTTAAAAGTAAAGTAAAAGAAAACCCCAAATTTTGGGTTGTCCCCAGAATAATAGCGGGGAAATATTCCAATGGGTATACTCGTTTCAGAGTTCTGGGGGTCCCTAAAGAATTCTCTTAATTTGCAGATATTTCTTCTCATTTGCTGTTTGGCTATGGGACAGAAAGTGAAGGTAAATCCCTGCAATGGGGCACAGATAGTGAAAAAAAAAATCTGATGGGGTTATAACCCCCCCTTGTTCTATCCAAAACGAAAATAAAAAGGAAATTGCCTACAGTTCTATTTTAAGTAATGGGATATAGAGTGGAAAGGGTATGTGTGAATCACAAATCAGCATTTATGGAGCAAGGGGGCTCTGAATTTTAAATAAAGAATGGGACTTCTAGGCCGGAGCTAGCAAAGTGCTAAGAACAAATAATGATCAGCGCAACTTCCCGAGTGAAATCTCAATAAAAAAAACTAAATTAAAACAAAAGTAAATGAATAAATAAATGTCCACACATTTATCAAATCCAAAAAAACAATAATTCTTCTGAGTAGTGTAAAAGTTACAAAAGTCTTCTAAGCAGTGTGTTCGATGCTTCTTCTATATGCCAACTTCAGATTTCCACGAGTATCCAAGATTCCAATGATACCAGAACCGGCTGGAACTCTCTGATGGTAACGTTGGTTTCCAAATATATCTCCCGATATATGGTGAATTAAAGGATAAAAAAAGAAGAAGAAGCCTCCCATAGCGTAATAACGTTAAAATATAACAATTTATTACATTTAAAAGCAGAAAACAGGCAATGAGTGCAAACCGATCGTTGTGGACACCTCTAGCGTCACTTCCGGTTTCATCAGTCCTCTGATGAAGTCACATGTTGTGACGTAATGCGTATGACGTGGCCGAATGTACTACTGAAACTGGAAGTGATGCTAGAGGTGTCCACAACGATCAGTTTGCACAAATTTTTGTCTATTTTTTCTGCTTTTAAATGTAAGAGCCAATTTGGCCATTTAATAAATGGTTATATTTTAACGTTATTACACTATGGGAGGCAGCTTGGAAAGCAACATTACCAGAGAGTTCCAGCCGGCTCTGGTATCATTGGAATCTTGGAAACTTGTGGAAATCGGAGGTTGGCGTTCCCCTGATCCTTGAGAGATTTTAAAGGCTTATGATATTCGTCTGTGAGGTAAGCGCTCTGTGAGCATTTAACCTCACGAAGATCGCATATAGAAGAAGCGTCTAACACACTGCTTAGAAGAAATTTGTAACTTTTTACACTACTAGAAGAATTTTGCTTTTTTGGATTTGATAAAAGTGTGGACATTTAGTTATTCATTTACTTTTGTTTTAATTGAGTTTGTTATTGAGTTTTCACTCAGGAAGTTGCGCTGATCATTATTTATTCATACTCGTTTTTTGTGCAATTGTACACTTTAGATTTTAGCAGCATCTTTCATTCATAAAATTTTTGATATACCGGTATTTGCACATCTAGTTTCACTTGGTAGCGCAAGAGACTTATGCCGCGTACACAAGACCGTTTTTCGGGTTCTGAAAAATTCAGTTTTTAAGGGTCTAGACCCGATCATTAAAACAGCCTTGCCTACACACGATCAGGAAAAAAAATCTTCTAGCAAAGCGCGGTGACGTACAACACGTACGTCGACACTATAAAGGGGAAGTTCCATTTGGATGGTGCCACCCTTTGGGCTGCTTTAGCTGATTTTGTGTTAGTAAAAGACGATTCACGCTTTTCTGTGCGTTACAGCGTGATGAATGTGCTTACTCCATTACAAACGGTAGTTTTACCAGAACGAGCGCTCCCATCTCATAACTTGCTTCTGAGCATGCACAGTTTTTTCACATCGTTAAAGCCCACACGCGACCATTTTTTACAACCTTAACCACTTGCCTACTGTGCACATACACCCCCTTCCTGCCCAGACAAAAAAAATGTTTAGCTTCCGGCACTGCATCACTTTAACTGACAATTGCGCGGTCGTACGATGTGGCTCCCAAACAAAATTGACGTCCTTTTTTTCCCCACAAATAGAGCTTTCGTTTGATGGTATTTGATTGCCCGTGCAGTTTTTATTTTTGGCGCTATAAACAAAAAAATAGCGACAATTTTGAAAAAATTTTGCTTTTTGCTATAATAAATATCCCATTTAAAAAAAAAAAAAACATTTTTTATCTCAGTTTAGGCCGATACGTATTTTTGGTAAAACATAAATAAAAATAGGGGACATAATTATGATTTATTTTTTTAGTTATTTTTTACTAGGAATTAGCCATGCATATGGTCAATGCTGCCAGACTTTGTGTTCCCCGACATTGGCGCTCTACCACCGTTCCGACAATCAGGGAGTGGCTCGCGCAGGTTTCCTCCATAAAAGACATGGAGGAATTGATCTTCATCTTGCAGGATAGAATGCATCAATTTTACACCATTTGGGCTTGCTGGATTCACTTTGTCACAACAGAATGCTACCGTCGATGTGTCTCCTAGTCTGTAGGCCGCGATGGGCCTTATCCCTTTTGTGCGGCGGGGGGGTGGGGGAGCTGGCGCAGATCCACTCATCCCCACTCTGTTTTTCCCCTTTTGGTACCTACCTGTCCCCCCCCTCTTCCCCCTCCCCCTCCCCTCTTTCCTCCTTTCTTCCCTTCTCTTGCTTCTCTTCTTCTTCTCTTTTCGCCACCTGGCCCTATTGCTGTCATGATGCACTGCACCCTAAGCCCTGATCTTGTCCGGTCCGCTACGCCGCCATCTCCTCTCAGTGTTGGGGGGGGGATGGGGGAGGGGAAAATTGAAATTTAAGATCCTCCGCCCTTTTCCGCACCATCAGGTTTTTTTTTTTTTTGTCTCTCAGGTCTCGGTTATGATCAAAAACTGTTTATTGGAAAATTCATATTGTATCGTGTCTTGTGCCCTTTTCATGACGCTTTGTTATTCTTTTTGGTTTGTTAAAATTTAACGTGTCTTGTCTGTTATGCTACATTCTCTATAAATAAAACTTTTATGAGTACGCGGCATTATACTTTTACTTCAGTGCTAAGAACAAACCATCCCGCATAGATCTGTTTTTACACCGCATAGAATTTTCTCAATCTACTTTATCTGGATCCATAGTGAATTTGTGTCTGCTTAAATCAAGAGTACAACAGTGCTTTACAATAGTTGATGACTATGATTTGTCTACATCTCTCTGATAAATTCCTTATTTGAAACAGTTGTATAGATCATGATAACTACAAGCTCCACTACACCTTGTGTTTAGTACCAGTAGTCAAAATTACCTCAGTTGTTCCAAGGCACAATATCTATCTGGCATAAATTATAGCCCCATCCATCTGGTTTTCTATATTCCATGTAATAGACAGTAAAATGACCTCAAGCTCCAGACAGACTATGAGGTGAAAAAATAAAAAAGGATAAGTGGGTGACAAATTTTGACAACAAACTGGATACTGTGGCAATGTCTGCAAGGCGTAGACAATGGATTAATGGCAGTTACAAAAGTCATGGCTGGAAACCATGTACACCAAAACACAAGCCTAAAAGCAAATTCATTTTTGAAGATGAATGCACCTTATCGTGAAGAGCATCTAGCTACAGTTTTCATACAAACGTTATATTTAAACAACTGGATGCCCTAGCAACAAATTACAATTAATGTAGTCTTTATACTTTATACTTAATACTGGTAAACTATAGTATTTAACAGGTCAACCTCTGGCATGAGTGCCTTACCTACCTGTTTAAATCATCCAAGCATAAACGAAGTGTTTCATATGTAGTCAAAGCAATTTCGTATTTTCCTTGTTTCAGTCGTCCTAGCTGAAAATCTTTTTTATTTCCATGAAAGACTGCTACCTTGAAATAGCCCCATGTCTCTAGTTCATCTCTCCAGTTGTAAAGCACAGACAAAGGTGACACAATCAGAAAAATCTGAAAAACAGAACATTTAGAATATGATCAGTTCTGACAAACTGTCATTTTAACAAAGGTCGTTAAAGTAAAGGTTAAAATAAAAATCTGTAAAGGTGACCTAGCACCAGTCCCCTTTACAAGCCCCCAAGTCTCCACTGTATTTAGCTCCCATGATACTGAGCTGTCAAGACTCCCGCAAGCCACCCAACAGTCTGGGGATTTGAAATCCCTGCGGCTTTCACTGCTCTCCGTACATCGCCGAAAGTACGGACCAGGTGGATTCTAATTGGTCAGCACCGTTCATGAGATTTACAGATTTTCTGTAAAGGTAAACCAACACTTATTTTAAAATCCAGGTTCCAGTGTTAGGGTGACCCTGTCAGGACTGGGCCACTTTGTATGGGAAAGCATAGCTGTAATAGAATAGTCACTCTACTTACCTTACCAGTAGTCTGTTTATATGCCACCTATTTGCTTCTCCCTGGATACTGCAGGTATTTGACCAGCTGGATGGGACAAATATCCGTTTTATTCATGTCCTGTAGTGAGGAGGGGGAGCAGGTATTTCACAGGTCTAGTTATGTTAAAAGGAGAAGTACAGTCAAAGATCATTTGGCTGTACTTCTCCTGTGGATCCCAGGAGTGCAGTTCGTTCTGCTCTCCTGTGACCCATTTTCAGCAGACAGCAGGCTGAAGTCCACTGTCTGCTCACATCACAGAGCCGGGCCAGGCTCGGGCAAGATTGCGACAATGGAATAGTAATCTGCCCACATGCCTGCACTGGAACCTGGCTCAGCCTCTCAGCGAGCCGCTGATAGTCAGAGATGTCTGCTCCTGCCTCCTCTACAGCCCAGCTCTCCAGTGAGCTCAGGGGAGAAAGCAGAGAGCTGGTGACTGAGCTCTCTGCTCGGGGAGCTCTGAGAATCGAGTGATCGGTGGTGTAAGATTGTTCGGTTCTCAGTGTTAGAGGCGTCAGACCAATGCTGCATCCACATAGGTACAGTACATATGATTATAAAAAATAAAAAAACACACACACCATACTTCTCTTTTAAATATTTGCTGAGGCCAGGGAGAAACTAAGAAGCAATTTGTCACAAACAGACTGCTAGAAAGGTAAATATATTACCTATTGGGCCAGATTCAGGTAGAGTTAGGCTGGAGTATCAGTGATACTCCAGCCTAACTGTCACTTTAAGCCGGCGTTTCTGTTTTCTGTAACCAGAAAACAAGAAACGCCGGGTTGGAGTTCCGATGCGATCGGCGCAATTGAATTTCGCCATCGCATCTTTAATTTAAAAATGGCGCCGGGGGCGTTCCCGCTGATTTACGCTGAAAAAATATGTTAATCAGCGGGAATCGGCAATTCACGATCGTATTCGGGCACGACGCAGTGACTTTCCGACGTTTCCGTAAGCGATACGCGGCGTAAAGATAAAGCAGCCCCTAGTGGAGTATCCTATGTTAAGTATAGCCGTCATCATCGCGTCGCAAAAAAATCGTGTCGCTTGCGTAAAACGTCCATGAATGGGGATTTGACGTCATTGAAGTTCACTGACAGAATTTGGAGCATGCGCACTGGCATGCATTGACAGTCGACGCATGCGCAGTACGTTCGCCGCGGGATCGCGCTTATTTTAAATAATACACGCCCCGTACCCGCCCAATTTGAATTCCGCCGGCTCATTTGCGATACGCTGCCGCAACTTTAGGAGCAAGTGCTTCATGAATAACAGCACTTGCTCCTAAAATTTCGCCAGCGTAACGTAAATGAGAAACGTTACTCCAGAGCAAAGATGCTCCTATCTACCTGAATCTGGCCCATTGTCTTTTCACACATATGCTTTACCATACAAAAAAACCTGTGTTAAGAGGTGTCCAATCTGTGGCCCAAGGGCTGCATGCACCCCCAGATGGCTATGAATGAGGGCCAACACAAAGATGTAAACTTCCTTAATAATGTTGAGTTTTTTTGTAAAAATGTGCTTACACAAGAAAACATTTACAGTGTCTCTTTACTGACTTTTATAAGTTTTATTTTCCAGAAAGAAAAATCTCCCACTCTTTACAATTACGCCTTATTCATGTCATCAGCTTGTGGCAGCACATATATTTGTGGCAATCATTTTCAAGGATGGAGAAAAAGCAAAATTAGAACCAAAATATCTAATGAGCACCTGGAGAATACATTGAGAATTGCTACTTCTATCACACAAGCAGATACTGATGCCTTCGTTTTTTTTAAAACATTGTCAAATATCACACTAGTTTTAGGTTGCCCCTTTTACTTTTGTAATAAAAAATATTACAAATAAATGAAGTTTTGGTTACTCAGATAGGTAGATCAGTGATTGTTAACCACTTTAGCCCCGGACCATATTGCTGTCCAAAGACCAGAGCACTTTTTGTGATTCGGCACTGCGTCGCTTTAACTGAAAATTGCGCGGTCGTGCGACGTGGCTCCCAAACAAAATTGGCGTCCTTTTTTTCCCACAAATAGAGCTTTCTTTTGGTGGTATTTGATCATCTCAACGGTTTTTTATTTTTTGCGCTATAAACAAAAATAGAGCGACTATTTTGAAAAAAATGCAATATTTTTTACATTTTGCTATAATAAAAATCCCAAAAAAGATATCAGTTTAGGCCGATACGTATTCTTCTACATATTTTTCGTTAAAAAAAAAAATCGCAATTAGCGTTTATTAATTGGTTTGCGCAAAATTTATAGCGTTTACAAAAAAGGGGGTCGTTTTGTGGCATTTTTATTATTATTTTTTTTTACTAGTAATGGCGGCGATCAGCGTTTTTTTTCGGTACTGCGATATCATGGCGGACACATCGGACACTTTTGACACATTTTGGGGACCATTGGCATTTTTTTAGCGATCAATGCTATAAAAATGCATTGTATTACTATAAAAATGCCATTGGCAGTGAAGGGGTTAACACTAGGGGGCAGGGAAGGGGTTAAGTGTGGTCCTGGTGTGTTCTAACTGTATGGGGGGGGGTGGCCTCACTAGGGGAAATCACTGATCTTCTGTCCATACATTGTATGGACAGAAGATCAGCGTTTCCCCTGCTGACAGGAACGAAAGGTATGTGTTTACACACATACCTCCCGTTCCCCGCTCTGTAACGAGCAATCGCGGGTGCCCGGCGGCGATCGTACCTGCCGGGCACACACGCGGGACGCTTACGCAAACGACGTAAACTACGATGACGGGGCGCAAATACGTTCGGGAATCGGCGTATCAGGCTCATTTGCATATTCGACGCAGAAATCGACGGGAACACCACCTAGCGGTCACGTAACATTGCAACTTAGATCCAACGGTGTAAGTGACTTACGCAAGTCGGATCTAAGCAAAATCTATGCGTAACTGATTCGAAGAAT
Organism: Rana kukunoris; assembly: GCA_029574335.1. Lineage (NCBI taxonomy): Eukaryota > Metazoa > Chordata > Amphibia > Anura > Ranidae > Rana > Rana kukunoris. The sequence goes on from CM056049.1 coordinate 285,874,448, forward strand.
CAGTCGCATAGATACCCAGCTGAAAAAACAAAGATACGACAGCGTATATGGAGCTACGCCGTCGTATCTCTAACGAGAATCTGGCCCATAGACTTTAAAGGGTTAAGAAGATGAACTAGCTCTTGTGTTAGTACAGCAATGGTCACTCCCCTAGTCTAAAGCTAGGCATACACAATTAGATTTTCATTCAAATGTGTTTGCTTAATTATGAAAAATCGATTGACTGTCGAACTAAGGCTGGACATAGACAGATACAAATTTGGACAGTTCAGCAGGAACCAGTTGGAATCCGTCTATGGGCAGGCTTATTGTTCTGAATTCAATCCAGTCTGTCAGTTTTATTTCTGTGCGATCACCATAGGTGGCTCTAGCTGTCGGCAGTGATCATTAAATTCTGATGGCTGTCAGAATACAATAGCGCAGTAGGAGGGATTCCTCCATCAACACTGACATGTTGATAAGGGAATTGAGTAATTTTCTTTCCTTCAGCCTGTGGTTGATGGAAAGAAAATTGTATGGCTGCTAAAATACTGTGTTAAATAGTTCAAACCCCTGGCTGCATCTGGAAGTGATACATATAGCAGTGGTATTACTACCACTGCTAAATGTGACAGCTCCCTGCTAAGGCTGGACCTGACAAACAAAGATGTATACCTGCTCAGCCCATTTGGCAGTCAGCTGGGGATTTCTGCTTTACATGTAAATGTAAACACTGGGAGCGTATCTTGCCAGGGGGAGGGGACACCCCTGGAAAAGCACCTTGTTTCCACGTTGATGAGGACAAGGGCCTCTTCCCCTGAACCCCAGCCCATAGTACACAGTATCCTAATTCAGTTGACAAAAAGACTCCAAAAACCACAATATAAATCAATTTTTAATCATATTGTGCAGAAATGCAGCAATCGCGATGGACCATGCCTGCAGGGCGAATAAAACCCACTAATACATCCAATATATACATCTATATATACATAAAATATATACATCTATTGGCTGTAAGCACTAATTTAATGATGTTTTCCAACATGTAACACTACAATTAAACAAACAATCGTCCGGACGCTTGGAATGTATGCTAGGATGTCCATGCCACGACTAATATGTTGATTAGAACGTTAATTTAATAAAGTAATATGGCATGGGCATCGAGTGAGGGACCCAGCTAGCCTGAAGGCTGTAACACAGGGCGGAAACTTCGGAAGGGATATATGCACTGTTAGCGCCTACACTGAGGTATATTTGCAGAACGTGTGGATACATCCCATGGGCCTGTGCTCAAGAGCTGACCTACCGTGGAGAGTACCATCACAGTCGGGTTTCGTATGACCGACTCCTGTATCAATACTGCCTTAAAATATATGGGGTAACAATTAAGGTCTTTTCAGCCTGATCTGCTAACACAATACAGGTGTTCAGGACTAAAATACAGGTTATGCCCTCCTTGTGATCCAAAACCAGGATACAGTAACAATTTAGTCTAGAAATTAGCAGCTAAACGCCCTCCACGATATCATTGGTCATATCTCATGGGTTACTTTAAGAGCATAATTCTCTCTGTAACGTATATGTTACTTTACAGCCCTTCTTCCAGGGATAAATCCGGACTATACATCCACACCAGAAGCATCATAGCAAATGTTTCCTCAATACAATATCACTCCTACAGTTAATAACATCTACCCTAACCAAGAAAATCACATTTGCTGTTTCCTTTATTACAGCCAACGGAAATTTCAGGCCAATATTTAGAGCTTCTTCTCCCCTCCCTCTATTTCCAATAGTATTTTGTGGGCTCAAGTCTTCCAGGTACCTCTGCAGGGATGCCCATGTCATATTACTTATTAGTTTATTAAATTGACATTCTAAATTATATATGAGTCGTGGCATGGACATCCACGCATAGATTCCAGAAGTCCGGACGATTGTTTATCTGTTTTATTGTAGGGTTGTGTGTCTGTTGTCTTGTGTTGTGTGTTGTCATAAACAGAGACTATTTGACACAATAGTCTTTGGATACATGTCAAGTTAGTAGTGTTAATACTGCCATCTCCCATTGGGGTGTATCATTTTTATTCATACATAAATGCACTATATATTTTTCTACTTTTCCCTACATAGTATGCTGTGTCACTCTTTTGGTCTTCTGGTTCCTTATTGTCAGGAAAAGGACATATTTGATATATATGCCATGTGCTTGACTAGAGTGACGCTACCTATAAATGGTAAACAATGCTATGAGGACATAATTTAAGGCCCTTCTTTCCCCTTTTTTTCCGTTTATATGGTTTTCCAACATAACTGTCTGATAAAGAAGAGAAAGAACACCTACACACACAAGTGAATAAACGGTCAGACTTTAAGGCAATGCGGAAGTACAATTTTACAATATAGAAAAAATACCAATGTTACTAGAATATAACCATGTGGATTATTGATTCGTGGAAGGTAAACAAATCCTTTGAAGTCGCCTACGCGTTTCACCGTTGGGCTTCTTCAGGACGAGACAAATAGGATTTTTTGGTACTATAAATATTGTTGCATGGTCTATTGCATCGTGGTGAACAGATCCATCCACAAGACTTCAGGCATCAAACAGTGCCGAGTTGTTCAAACATAGAAATAGTCACTTTGTATGATGACATGGGGAATCAATAATCCACAAAGTAATGTCGCCGAAAATGGTCCAAAGTACCAAGGACTATATAGTGCATCAGACCACCACAGTAACTCCCGGGGGGCTCTGCCAGGATATCAGCAGATAGAGGGTAGCCCCTTATCTGGGCAGTTTTGTGGTGGAGTTATAGCTGGGGCTGAGTCGCATACAAAGTCGGGCAGCCGTGCAGAGAAAAGATCCAACTTGTAGTTTAAATGATCAATTCAAGCCAACAGTGTGACCTGCATAGCCAACATGTATTAAAGCGATTCGTCTGTGTTTGCCCCAGGGTCACAATCTGTTTTGTGTACACCGTGCTGATTTGTTTGCTAAAGAGTAGTGAAGTGTTGTGAGCAAAAGCTGTCAATCATTTAGGTTTTACTCATAATCATGCTTATAAGATTTCCTTTGTGAAGGCTATAAAAAAAGTTTGTTGTGCCTCTCTGTTCTAGTATTTTTTCCCTAGCACCTGGTTGCTATAAAATGATGACTACAATTCACAATACACATGGTCTACTGTTGTCATAAAAGCGGAGGTCGGCCCACCCCTGCAAAAATTAAAAGCCAGCAGCAACACATATTGCAGCTGCGGACTTTTACTAATAGGAGGTTTACCTATCCTGGAGTCCAGCAATGTCAGCACCGCATTTGATGTTTACATCAGCTGTCGGGTGCCGCCCCTGTCATTGTAGATAAGGGAACCCGGGTCCCTTCTGTATATGCGCGAGGAGCCACTGCACTATCCTATGGCGGAGAAGGGGGGCCCAGTCTCCCGGAAGTGGGTACAGGATATCTGTCAAAGAATCCGCTCCCCCTCTCCCTAAAAGGTGCCAAATGTGGCACTGGACGTGGGGGGGGGGGGGGTAATGAGCGGAAGTTTAATTTTTGGGTGGAACACCGCTTTAACAGTAAGAATGCACCTATGCTGATCCCAAACCTGCTTATACTTACCATGCTCCACCATGGCTATGTAAAACCCTTATCAGATTGATGTAACAACATGCTGCAGATAGCAAAAGTGTAGTAAACTTTAATAACCAAAAGAAAATCACCTAGCATTAGCCACACTAAACCAAGTCTTTGAGGTCATTTGCTAATAAACCAGTATGTGGTACATAACACAATTGTTTTAAAGACAGGAAACAGAATGAACTAAATGGCACTGAACTAGGGGGTTACCCTACTTAAAAGAAAAAAAATATGAAATTAAAAACACAAGATTAAGTTCATAGTATGCAGACTAGGGCTGCAACTAACGATTATTTTCATAATCGATTAGCTGGCCGATTATTGTTTCGATTAATCGATTAATCGGATAATAGCCTTAAAAAAAAATATCGCATTTTTACATTTTTTGGGGCCAATTTGTTGTTGGGCAGATTACAAAACACAAATTGCTGCAAAAACACATTACATGCTTTTCTGCAGCTTCTCCATTGAAGTATATTGAACCAAAAACAAAAAAAATCACGGATATGAACGTGTCCCATAGGAAAACATGTAAATGAACTGTAGTGTGTTTCTGCAAAAAGCACCAAAAAACAGAGGTGTCAACCCAGGCCTGAGATGTTTAGTAAAATAATGGGGTTAAAAAAAACAAAAATAAGTACAAAAAGAGCAAATAATCACTACTGTAAGGGGTTCATTGTTTTACTGTGGAAAAGAAAGTAATATTTACAGTAGTGATTTGCTTTTTTGTAATATAAAAGGCTAATTTAATTTTTTTTAACCCCATTATGTTACTGGCCGATTAATCGATTATGAAAATTGTAATCGATTAATTTCATAATTGATTAGTTGTCGATTAATCGATTAGTTGTTTCGGCCCTAATGCAGACTAATATAAAAGTACCATAAATACTCTAGTATATGGACACTCATTCCAGAAGAAGTTTATTAAAGCTGTAGATTCATAGCTGTGACCTTCTTGGAATATATTACTGCTTTTGGCAAACTAGATGTAATGTTAATTATGGCATCAAAATGGCAATGTACCTTCTAAATTACAGAACATGCTGGGAGATACATATCACTGTATGCTGGATGGAAAATAATCTTTAATTCATTTGGATAGTTAGAAAAAACATAAGTGGTTTAATGTATTTCATTAAAAATAGCTTGAGTGTTTAAAAGGATTAGCACTGAGAAGTAACAGACTAAGCCACACAAGATACTCTGTATATATCAGAGGAGAGAATGGTTTACGGGATTGAATTGTGAAAATTAAACCATAGAAGGACACATTACAAATATAGGGCATAGCATAGACTCTGTAGGACTGGGCTTCCATTTATACGCAAAACGTTAGGTAAACTGTGTGGGCTATGAACTTATAACATTGTGGGGTGGTCTATGGCTTCTGAGACTGCATATACAAAACCAATTGGAAAAAGGTTACATGTGTGTGGCAAGATGAGACACATCCTGACTTAAAAAAATAATAATTTAAGTGGATGTAAACGCTCACATATACCCAGTGAAGTGAACAGCCTCAGATGATACACAGGGTCAAAACAAATTCTACTACATATGTTTTACATGTATATCTGCTGTCTTCAGCTTTATATACTGTTTAGAAAGAGCACATTGTGTTAGAATTTTCACTTCATCATTCAGTGTAGTGTTGGATTACACTGGGAGACAGCTGATTGGCGGAAAGGCACACATCCCCCTCCACATAGGCAGAGACTTTCAGAGCTGTAATGTGAGAAGAGCAGCTTTCTGCTACTCTATTTAGAGCACCCACATTGGAACAAAATTGAGGCTGGTTTTATCACGTGTCAGAAGTTATCATGCTGATACAGAAGAACAGAGCAGGAGAAAGCCACGGGACTTAGTGCTTTGAAGAGAGATAAGAAAACACTACAGATATATATGCCCAGCTTAAATTATCGGGTTTACATCCAGCTTAATGCCATCAGGTTTATTTAAAAAAAAAATAAGAGAACTGCCACTTCAGCAACTAACACATAACACATAAGCAAATATAAAGTGAGCTTATATAGTGGAGAGGTACTAAACTACAATGTTGGGGTTACATGAAAGCCAACACTACTACTTTGCCCAGGAGATGGTGTCTGTATACAGAAGAAAAAAGGTGACCCAAAAAGAAAGCAGAAGGGAGTAAGGGAAGGTCAGAGTCTAAAGAAACAAAAAGAAAACCTCAAAGTGCCGTCAATAGCAGTCAGAGAAGGCCCGAACAAGCCAGTTGGAGTGGGGGAAACTCATAGAAAAATGCATGGTTCCCAGACCTTGAGAAATTTAGGATGCAAATCAATCACAATGTTGGAGATCTGTGAAGCATTAAAGCAGTCATGTCACCCCTTGGAAGGCAACGCTCTGGGTCTTCCAGGCATGGGCTATGGTTCGTTCCCCTCTCCGTTTTTGACTCTATGGGCAGGAGGGCACAATGGCCCATATATGCTGTACCTGCCCGAGGGCTCACAGGCTACTGATTCAGTGTACACCTTGACTGACAGGCTCCTTCACAGTGATCTAAAGAAGGACCCACTATAGGCCCTACTACATAAACATATACAGTCAGTACAAAAAAAGTAAAAATTCACTTTTCTCTTTACTGCCACTAAGCAAACTATTGCTCATTCCTGGAAATGATTCATACTGTGTTTCCAAGAGGTCAATACTCACCTAAATGGCTTCATATTCAATGCAAAATTGGCAGCCATACTGGAAGATAAATACGATAAATTCCTGAAAGTCTGGTCTCCATGGATAGACTCCTATCAACCAGATCAGAGGGCATTACAGCCGTGACCCTTCTCTTTCTTTTTCTCTCCTCAATCGTAGGCTTAAGTCAGTAGGTCAGTGCAGCATGCAAGGGAACAAAACCTTAGTGCCTCCAAGTGCAGCATTAAAAACACATTTAATGATAGTAAGGGTATAAATCAGCTACTCACAAAGGAATAGGAGGTAAGCGCATTGTGATCATGATGATCCTGCTGTGTAAATCCGGGGGAAGCCACTCTGTATATGTGTCCCTGGGGTCCAGCTGGCAGCTTGTACGGCGGTTAATGGAACTCTCAGCTCAGTCTGGGTAGCGAGGGGCGCTGGAGACTCAGGAGCAACGTCACGTCCATTCTACAGAGCAGGGAAAGCAGATTCACATTCGGAGCATGTGCGTTCCTTCCTTAGGCCGGTAAAGCATGCCAAGGCACTCTCGCTTCCCCCCAATTGTTCTATCCATTCCCAACCCCATTTTCTCTTGCATTTTGTCATTTTATTGTGGGCTTCTCAGTTTTTTACCTTCATTCTCCATTAAGATGAATGAAGCTTCGGTATACCCCAAAAGGTATGTGCTTTTCAGGGCCCTCCTTTGGATTGTGCTGAATGTGGATCGCTTTGGGATTTGATCTGCTGTCCTTTTGTATACGCAGTTTCTCTGCCTATGGACTCATGGCCTATTGCCTAGTTTATTTCTGGGTATATTTGGTACCGATATAGGGGCATTACTGCTCCTGCTGCACTTTGTGCAATTTCCTTTTTTTTTTTATTATTATTATTAAATTCTTGCAAAATTGCAAACTTGCAATAAAAAATTTTGAACGAGAGATATGTGGGTTTCATACTTTTTAATCTTTGCTTTTGTAGTCTATTCTTAAAGCAGAGAGAACCAAACAAAAACAATTCACCATAAAAAATGGCAGTGATAAACTAAAAGATAGTATAAACCAGATAGTATAAACCAGCCTTTGGACTACAGATGTGAGGACATGGCTTGTTGCCACCATATTGGTTTGATCTGTGAATGTCTGTCCAGTTTAGTGAAGTCTCCCATATCCTTGGACACGGATTCACCAGCACCTACCCAGTATTCATCCTGAGGAAGCTAATATCTAGAGAAACGTGTCGACGAGCAAGTGTTGAGGTGGTGTTGGATCAAATTCTTCTAATTGATATGGCTTCACTATTGCCGTTTCCTCTCTGCATTTTTTGACCATATATCTGCTGATGAACCCAATGTATGCTTTTGGACCTTCATGACATTTGAGATGTTATTTCATCATTGATGCTGCCTGCCGATAACCGTTCTCACCTGCACACTCTGTTGGAAGTGTGATTGCCACTGACCTGCACGTTATTTGATTACATGCCCATAACAATATTTGCTCTGGTAAGCGGATTGTTTGCACGGTGTTGTGATGTGTTTTTTCCGTGTTTGCACACTGAAACTTCGGTGGAGGTCCTATATCTTCAATTTCATTGATGAACATACACTTTGTGGACTTTATATACACATTGTTCATTTGGATTAATTTTCCATTTTATTCTAAGCGCTGCACTATTGGGTTGTATTGTTTTTGTTTGCTTATCTACAAACTGTGCTAGCTGCTCTGTATTTTTTTACTTTTTAAGTTAGCGCAGATATTTATTCCCTGTTTTTAAACTAAAAGTTATGCAATGGAAAAGTATGTTTCCGAAAGCAGATATGTACAGTGCGGAAAATAAGTATTTGAACACCCTGCTATTTTGCAAGTTCTCCCACTTGAAAATCATGGAGGGGTCTGAAATTGTCATCGTAGGTGCATGTCCACTGTGAGAGACATAATCCAAAAAAAAAAAATTCAAGAAATCACAATTTATGATTTTTTAACTATTTATTTGTATGATACAGCTGCAAAGAAGTATTTGAACACCTGTCTATCAGCTATAATTCTGACCCTCAAAGACCTGTTAGTATGCCTTTAAAATGTCCACCTCCACTCCATTTATTATCCTAAATTAGATGCACCTGTTTGAGGTCATTAGCTGCATAAAGACACCTGTCCACCCCATACAATCAGTAAGAATCCAACTACTAACATGGCCAAGACCAAAGAGCTGTCCAAAGACACTAGAGACAAAATTGTACACCTCCACAAGGCTGGAAAGGGCTACGGGGAAATTGCCAAGCAGCTTGGTGAAAAAAGGTCCACTGTTGGAGCAATCATTAGAAAATGGAAGAAGCTAAACATGACTGTCAATCTCCCTCGGACTGGGGCTCCATGCAAAATCTCACCTCGTGGGGTCTCAATGATCCTAAGAAAGGTGAGAAATCAGCCCAGGACTACACGGGAGGAGCTGGTCAATGACCTGAAAAGAGCTGGGACCACCGTTTCCAAGGTTACTGTTGGTAATACACTAAGACGTCATGGTTTGAAATCATGCATGGCACGGAAGGTTTAACCAGCACATGTCAAGGCCCGTCTTATGTTTGCCAATGACCATTTGGATGATCCAGAGGAGTCATGGGAGAAAGTCAGGTGGTCAGATGAGACCAAAATAGAACTTTTTGGTCATAATTCCACTAACCGTGTTTGGAGGAAGAAGAATGATGAGTACCATCCCAAGAACACCATCCCTACTGTGAAGCATGGGGGTGGTAGCATCATGCTTTGGGGGTGTTTTTCTGCACATGGGACAGGGCGACTGCACTGTATTAAGGAGGGGATGACCGGGGCCATGTATTGCGAGATTTTGGGTAACAACCTCCTTCCCTCAGTTAGAGCTTTGAAGATGGGTCGAGGCTGGGTCTTCCAACATGACAATGACCCGAAGCACACAGCCAGGATAACGAAGGAGTGGCTCTGTAAGAAGCATATCAAGGTTCTGGCGTGGCCTAGCCAGTCTCCAGACCTAAACCCAATAGAGAATCTTTGGAGGGAGCTCAAACTCCGTGTTTCTCAGCGACAGCCCAGAAACCTGACTGATCTAGAGAAGATCTGTGTGGAGGAGTGGGCCAAAATCCCTCCTCCATTGTGTGCAAACCTGGTGAAAAACTACAAGAAACGTTTGACCTCTATAATTGCAAACAAAGGCTACTGTACCAAATATTAACATTGATTTTCTCAGGTGTTCAAATACTTATTTGCAGCTGTATCATACAAATAAATAGTTTAAAAAATCATACATTGTGATTTCTGGATTTTTTTATTTTTTATTATGTCTCTCACAGTGGACATGCACCTACGATAACAATTTCAGACCCCTCCATGATTTCCAAGTGGGAGAACTTGCAAAATAGCAGGGTGTTCAAATACTTATTTTCTGCACTGTATTTCTGTATAAAAAACACTATAAACCTGTGGGCTGTGATCACTGCATTCCAGAAAATGAACTCACTCAACAAGTGGCAGAGATGAGAGGTCAAATCACAACAACGATGAAGAACAAGTTTTGGCCATTGGAGGATTACTTTATAACATGTAAAGGAAGGGCAATTAATAAACTTTTATGACGGCCTAATTATAAACGGTGGATTCAGGAACATTTTCAGCTTATTTTGGCATAACATTATATGAGCAGATATTTTGATGACCTCTCAAAGCAAGATTTTTTACTTCAGTTCCAGTGGAACCATAACTAAGCCAAGTAGATTTAAACAAAACAACTATTTTTTCATTAGCTCATATAACGACAAATTTTGTTAATATTGTACTAATTTCTAGAGTCTAATATCAGCTACAACTGATCAAATCATCTTATGAGATCAAGAACAAATACACATTAATTTTCTTCTCATACATAGCAACAATACCAGAGGTGTGCGCAGGGGAGACTTCATTTGTCAAGGCTTAACCCTCAAGGAATTTTCCTGCAGCCAAAAAATGATAAAGCATACAAGAAGCATGCTTAGAAAAGAACAAGTGCACAGACTCTATGAAAACAAATCCAAATCTGAAGGCCAAAGCAGAGGATGCATGCTTTTCCTCCCTGTTTGGAGAGCATAAGTCGAGAGAAAAATTACCTAGAAGTATAAAAAAATCAGATGCCTCCCTAGTACATTTATTTTAAAATGTGAGTTCCAGAAATCACTGTCACAAAGAGGAATTGAATTCTGGAGCTGTGCCTGAACTAAACAAAAGCAGGCAGAGGACACAGGCCAAGTCACAGTGCGGAGGCATCCATCTTGGTAGAGCCATATTTTTGCTTCCTTTCAGAGCCTCCAGCAAGGAGAACAGTGTGTAGCATGATAAGGGCATCACCAAATCTCACTCCAAGTCCCTGAGACTAGCAGCTCTTTTCCTGCAGATCTACAGTTATGAGGTTGTATGAGGGCTACACATCAGGAGGTTTAGAGGTACATCAAAGAAAAAATATGTAATGGTGCCACACAGCATCATGCATTTCCATATGGGCCACCCACCAGTACCCTACAACCAATGGTGCTGTGTGGTTCCCCCGCAACATGGAAGCACATGCTGCTCATCCAGGGCAAGCGGCATTGGTGTTACTTTTGTGAGCTCCTTGCTCCTCTATTGTCCTTGACACTGCCTGTCTGTTCTTATTAGGGAAATCATTGTAGTAAAGATAGAAGAATAGTAAGTCTAAATAAACAAGGGCATCTGCCCATAAGGATGATAAAATCTGCCCAGGTTCAATTAGGGCAAATTTTATGAAAGAGTAAGAGAAGAGATTTGTTATGGACAGAGTATGCAATCCTACAGAGAAGAAACAATCCTGGGGCACTCAAACTTAATTAGGGCTGCAACTAATTATTATTTTCATACTCAATTAGTTGGCCAATTATTGTTTTGATTAAATCTGTTAAAAACCTCAAAGTTTGGTGTATAAGTTTAGTTGTTACGTAAAGTAAAAAAAAAAACACACAATTTATTCTTGAATAGCTATATGCAATGTCATTATAAAATAACCAGCTATATGGTTGCAGAACAAAATATCTAATCGAGAGGCGCATGCGCGGCAGCTCCCAAGATGGCCACCGGCTTCTAGAGCTCCGCTCCACCACGGCCCTGTTTTAGCCACCGGAGCTCCCAGGACGCCCCCCGAGCGCTGTCACCGGGATTGTCGAGCGGGGTAACCCCCCGTGAACGAGTACATGCTCGCGGCGCCGGTCAGGAGGGATCTTTCGCGGCAGATGGCGGCTTCTCCCGGCCCCCTCAGCTATGCTAAGATGGCGGCGGCAGCTCAGCAAGGCCTACACGCGGCGGAGGAGACAGAGGCACACGGTGATTCTATAGCTGACCAGGACCTGGTCACACCGCATTCCCCAGGTATCAGCTTCCCCCCACTGCCCTTGGCTGTATCCCCAGCTTCCACGGAATCCCTGCTGGGACGGATGTGCGCAGGGCCCCCCTCCACACCTATGCTGGATCCCCATACAGGTCTATTGCTGGAGGTGAGCGAGGCTGCAGACTCAGCCCCCGTTCCCACTGACATCCCCTCCATGATGGAAGCCTTTGCTCAAATGCTCTCTAGGAGCTTGGCCCTCAACGCAGCCCAGATCACATCATCTATTCATGCAGATCTGCAACAAATTGGGGTAAGGATGGACACTATAGAAAAAAAGGCTGATCAGGCGGTGGCGCGCATCAATCAAAACACAGCCAGGATACAAGATGTTCAGGATCAATTAGAAACTGCTCTTGCTAAGATCGATGACCTCGAGAATAGATCCAGACGCTATAATTTCAGGATCAGGGGGCTCCCTGAGTCCGAACGGGAGGTCCAGACGGCGGTGAAAACCTTCATTAAACACCTCATACCTGACATAGCGGACAACCGCCTTGAACTGGACAGGGCCCACAGAGCTCTGCAACCGCCCCGCTCAGATGGCCTCCCCAGAGACATTATAGTGAAACCCCACTTCTACTCGGTAAAGGAAGAAGTGATGCGGAGATCCAGGAACGCCGGCAACCTTATGCTACACGGTCACAAAATACAAGTGTTTGCTGATCTTTCCCCATATACGGTGCAGAAAAGGCGGTCACTTAAACCTTTGTTGCAGCTCCTGATGGAGAGGGAAATCACTTACAGATGGTCTTTCCCCATACGTGTGAACTTCTCCTTTAAGAACAAAAGCTATGGATTCTCATCCCTGGCGGAGGGCGAACGCCTCCTGACGCATCTGGGGATCCTTTCCCTGGAACCCACGCCAATGCAGACCGGTAGGAACACCCCAGCCTCTGCGAAGAGACCCTCGCCAGCAAGCCCACTGCAGCACACATGGCTCAGACAGGGCAACAAGCGCTCCAAGGAGAATCTTCAGACCTGAGGGCTTCCCCCTGTTTCTGCTCTCTCCGCGGGTTCGTGAACCTTACCTCTCCATGTTACCTGCGTTCCGGCAAGACCTTCCCGCTGTTCCCCTCATTGGGGGTCCCTCTTACTTCGGTCATCCTGCCTATGGCGTTTGGACTGTTTTCTTTAACCATTTTCTTTTTGCAGGTGGGCTGGGGAGTCCTTGTCTCCTGGACTGGGACTGGGGAGGGTGGGCCTTGTCCATGGAACGCTTTGGAGGTTTGCGGGGGTGACGGATCGCCCATGGCGTTTCTTCACCTCTAGCACGCTGCGGGCCTCCTGGGCCACTTCTATATTCCCGATAGCATTGTAATGTTATTATAGTTTAATATCTCCTGACCTGTTTTTTTTTGTGCTCGTTTTACCCCCTTTTGATATGTTTTATTTATTTTCTTGGTATGTGCCAGATTCTGATAATTAGTGCCCTGTACAACCTTTTGGGCTGAACGCCCTAGACAGCTTCATGCCTGTCTCCCGTATCCCCCGGGGGCCCAGGCCTGGCCGGGGGGGTCGGGGGCTGGGGAATGCCCAATGTACGCAGTTTACTACTTTGGTTTATTAGAGGGGGCGTCCTGCGTCTTCCTTTGAGTGCTGCTGGGCCCCTTTTTAAGCCCACGGTACTTCTAGTTTTGCTTTTTGTTTTTCTTAGGTGGTTGGGCCGTGGTGGACCCAGTGCGCCTTGATCTAGGACCGGGAGTGTGCTCGTACTCCTCGGTTCTTACACGGAGCCCCTGTAGCCAGGGAGCTCCGGTCCTCTCAGGTTAAAGGGTGGGGATGACTGGCTCATCCCTTTCCCTGGGTGGGAAGGGGTTAGGGAACCCCAGGGTTTACTGTTTCACTGTTTTTTTTGTGACTGTTATTTTCTTTATGTTAGTGGCTCAGCCATTATGTTCAGAATACCATTGTATAACCAAATTCTCTTTCTCCCCCTCTTTTCTCTCGCCTTTCCTCTCTGCTCCTTTTGCTGCAGCTCCTCTGAGTATCCTCGGGGCCTACGGACGTCACGGTCCCCCCCTCCCGGGACCTGGGCATCTTCGAGATTCCTCCGTCGGTCTGTCTGGTGAGTGCCGATTTTTGGTTCAGGGAATGCATCCATATATCACTCTAGTGCTGCCTACCCCGCACCATGTCTAATACACATTCCCCTTCTCCGTCCCTCAAGTTAGTCTCCCATAATGTCCAGGGCTTTAACTCCCCTGTTAAACGTAGGAAGCTCTTCCAGCAATATAACTCCATGCACGCAGACATCCTCCTGCTGCAGGAAACCCATTTTCCGGCCACCTTCAAACCCACGTTCCTCCACCAACGCTTCCCCCAATTCTTCCTAGCTTCCTCGGGTAATAAAACGAAGGGAGTCGCCATTTGCTTCGCCAAACACATTAATCTCTCCCAACCGGTGGTCGTAACGGATCCAGAGGGACGTTACATCCTTGTCTCTGGTCACATTGACGGGGAACTTTACACCTTTGTCTCATACTATACCCCTAATAAGGGCCAGAGATCGTTCTTCGTCTCTTTACTGCACAAGCTGAGAGGACACCTTAAGGGGTCGGTGTTTATTGGCGGGGACTCTAACACAGCCTTTGACTTTTCACTGGACAAATCCAAGAACGGAAAACCTATACCCAAGCGTCACTCCAAACAGAGCGTTAAAATTGCTGAACTTCTTCACTCCGCTGGGCTGATTGATGCCTGGAGGGAGGTAAACCCCCGCACAAGGGACTATACACATTTTTCGGCCCCACACAACTCCTTCGCCAGGATAGACCACATTTTCACACGCTCATCATCGATACCTTTGATTAGAGGCTCCAAGATCTTAGATACCCCCCTCTCGGATCACTCGATGGTCGTACTGACCACGCTGCGATCCTCGGGCGATAGAGTGGCCCCTCGTTGGCGCCTACAAGAATCACTACTGAGTGACCCTATACAGTGTGCCCTCCTGGAGGCCGCGATCCGGGACTATTTCCTCATCAATGCGACGGGCGAGGTCTCGGCTGCTACCGTCTGGGCGGCGCACAAGTCGGTAATACGGGGAAAAATCATCCAAATGGTCGCGAAAAATAGGGCGGAACACAGAGCGGACACATTGAAGCTCATGGAGGACTTTCGTTCTCTCGCCAAAACACACAAGCGTCATCCTACAGTGGAGAATCTTAGACAGTTGGACAAAGCCCGGGCCCTGCTTAATTTGAAGCTGACAACGGACGCAGAACGTCACCTTAGATGGACTGGGGCCAGATTCTATTCCCAAAAAGACAGGGTTGGGGCTAAATTAGCAGTAAAGCTGAGTCCTAAGCCACGTTCCCTAGCATTCCCTAAAATTAAGACGACCTCAGGGGACCTAACCCAGAACCCAACAAAGATTATGGACACCTTTTTGCAATTCTACTCTGACCTTTACACACCTGGCAGAACGACACCGGCTTCCGCGAGTAGGGCATTTTTAGATAGCGTCCCTCTACCCGCCCTGTCCCTGGAACATAGGAATCTCCTTGAGATGCCATTCTCTTCGGACGAAATATTAGATACTATTAAATCCCTCAAACTTGGCTCATCCCCCGGCCCGGACGGCTTTTCTAATGGCTACTATAAGAAATTTGGACCTGTGCTGGCCCCGCATATGGCCCGGCTATTCAACTCTCTCAGGGAGGGACACTCCCTAGGGGCTGACCTGAATTCGGCATACATTTCGGTGATACCTAAACCGGACAAGGACGCTAGCGAAGTGGGCAACTATCGCCCAATCTCGCTTATCAACAACGACATCAAAATTATGACCAAGATCATGGCCAACAGGGTGGCCAGCTTTATCGCTACTTATGTGCACGGAGACCAGGTGGGTTTCATACCTGGGAGACAGGGACCGGACCAGATTAGGCGGGCCATTGATATCATCTCACTTCTTAGATCCGGTTGGGATGGGGGTCCCCCGCAGAAAGGCTTTCTTCTTTCTATAGACCTTCACAAGGCCTTTGACTCGATAGACTGGGCATACCTGTCTGATGTTCTGGAGAGGTGGGGCTTCGGCCCATACTTCTTGAATCTGATCCGTGCTCTTTACTCAACTCCCACGGCCCAGATTCGCCTAATGGGTAGATATTCCGATTCGTTTGTTATCGGACGGGGAACCAGACAGGGATGCCCACTCTCCCCCCTCCTGTTTGCAATGGCCATAGAGACACTGGCAATAGCGCTTAGATCGAACCCCGACATTAGGGGGGTGACTTGCGGACAGAGGGAGCATAAGTGTGCTTTGTACGCGGACGACTTACTATTATTTATCACCTCACCACTGACCTCCATCCCTGTACTCCTCAAGACACTGAGGACCTTTAGTGCTGTCTCGGGTCTCAGAGTAAATATGACCAAATCGACGGCACTGAACATCACTGTCCCCCCTGACACCCTCACTCAGCTCTCTGGCAACTTTGACTTTAAATGGGCCTCTGGCTCTATACCCTACCTAGGCATCAAACTGACGCCGAACGTAGGCAGTCTTTTCAAGTCCAACTACCCCCCTATGGTGCTCAAATGTAGGGGAGATCTGGACAAGTGGTCGAAGTGTGGTCTGTCCTGGCTGGGTAGGATACATGCGGTGAAAATGACCCTCCTCCCTCGCTTGTTATATCTCTTTCGCTCCCTACCGATCCCCATCACAAAACACTTCCTCAGTAAACTACAATCACAGATTGTCCGCTTTGTTTGGGGAAACAAGGGATACAGATGCCCCGCAGAAATCCTCTTCCGCCTGAAGTCACAGGGCGGTTTGGGACTTCCTAACCTTTGGGGTTATTACCAAGCAGCTCAACTCACGCAAATATCATCGGTTTTTTTCCAGGGACCAAAACCTGAATGGCTCTCAATGGAGAGACAAGCCACTCCCAGGAACACTATTGACTATCTCCTTTGGTGTGATCCCAAGGCCAGACCGGCAATACTGTCTCCTACCCTCTCACACTCGGTTTCCCTTAGCTCTAAACTCTTTAGGACACACTCCCTGACGACCCCCCTGAAACCATTGGCACACCTTTTTCATAACGAGGCCTTCCCCCCAGGCATGAACATTGAGGCTTTCAGTTGGTGGACTGACAAAGGTCTCTACCGGATTGGCCACTTCCTCACCCCGACGGGTCCGATTTCCATATCACTCTGTAGGAAGAAACTGGACATGCCGGAATCCGAGCTGTTCAGGTTCTCCCAAATTTCCCATTTCATGTACTCTATTTGGTCCAATAAAAAGGTCCCCCCCACAGTCTCACCCTATGAGCAGTGGTGCTCCTCCACAAGGGACCAGAAGGGTGGCATTTCCTTGATCTATACGGCACTCGCTTCCAGACCGACAAAACCATCCTACGCCCGGGCTTGGGAGGAGGATCTGGACGTCTCGTGGGAAACCGCGACCTGGCACCGAGCTACGCATAGAGCTTACAAAGGTACTCTCAACATTTCTCTTATAGAGGCCAGTCTAAAGGTTTTAATTAGGTAGTACTACGTTCCTTCCAGGCTGGCTAAGATGTTTCCGGGGTCATCACCAGCCTGCTACAGAGGTTGTGAACTAGAGGGGACTATGCCTCATATTTGGTGGACCTGCCCCCGCATTCGATCATTTTGGCGGAAGGTGTTCCGCATCATTAGTTCCTTAACAGCAGTAGTGGTGACTCCCTACCCTGGTGTAGCACTTTTAAACCAATGCATCCCAGGTTTACCCAAACATTTCCAGACCTTGTCGCTATTCATCCTCTTGGGAGCCAAAATGACCATTGCCAAGGCCTGGAAGAAACCCACTGTATCCATACAGGGTTTTAAGAGGAAAGTAACATGGATCATGTCTCAAGAGCACATTGTGGCTAGACTTGACGATAAATCTGAGAGATTCCTGGCCATCTGGGAACCGTGGGCCACCTTTTGTAACATTTCCCTCATACCAGGATCAGTGCCAGACGGCCCGATCACTCCCCCCATTCCCTGAAGGAGCAGATACTCTTACCTTCTTTCTCTTTTCCTGTCTTTCCTTTCCTCTCCACGTCTCTTAACCCTGCCTCTCTTGGCGCCTCCGCTGTAGTAAGTTTGTGTTATCGCCTTATTTTTGTCTTTATGGCTGGTACAGGCCCATTTAGGCCCTGGCGTCCGAGGCTAAGTTCTCACTCTGTTTATACACACCGTTACCGGTCTCCTACATGGTGACAAATTTGTATTTTTCTTATCAGTCCTCTTCGTGTGTTCCGCGGCTGGGGCTGGGGCGGCTTGATCCCTTTCCCCGAGGGGCAGCGTGATCCCTTTGGGGCCGCTCGGGGTTTGGGGTCCCGCGCTTCTGCCCGGTGGGGGAGTGCACCTTGATGGGCTCCTGTATGGCTGACCGCCTGCAGAGTGATACACTGTTTAATATTGTTCCGGCCAATGGCCGCTGTTGGCCTGCGCGCCACTTCTCTTCCATCATCATAATGTTGTTGTTCTTTGCTCATGGACTCGGAAGATGCTGCTTTTGGACCTACCTTTATGTTACTATATTAACCTATGTGACACATGTTCTCATTTTGAAAACTTCAATAAAATTATTGAAATTAAAATATCTAATCGACTCTGATTAGAACAGAATAGATTGTGTATATATATATATATACACACACACACACACTGTATACTATTAGAGGTTAAACATGGTGCATATCATCAGACTTAGGCCGCGTACACACGGCAGGGAATCTCGACGGGCAGAACACATCGTTCCGCCCGTCGAGGTTCCCTGCCGGCCGTCGAAATCGGTGACCCGCCCGTCGGGAATGGCAACCAGCCATTCTTCCGGGCGGGCCGTCGAGGAAATAGAGAGCATGCTCTCTATTTCGGCTCGACGGGCTTCCCGACGGGAAGCTCGCCGAGACCGTACACACGGCCGAGGTCCTCGCTGGAATGTGCATTCCAGAGAGGTTCTAGCTGGTTTTCAGCGAGAACCTCGGCCGTGTGTACGGCGGCTCAGAGATATTATGAGACTCAAAATTTATAATAACAAAACAAAAAAAAAAGACCTAAAACACCCGTATCCAGATTTTCAGACTGACTGTATTATATTATTATGTATTAAGAGAGTCCCTTGTCATGGGCAGGTAGCTCAATAAAAGCTCCCTGTGCCTGTTGTCATAAGACATTTAGCATGCTTTTTGTATCACCTATCACAATAGGGTTAAAAAACAAATATGCCCTTTATAGTACAAAAACAGCAGATAATCACTACTATAATGGGTTAATTTATGCTGTGAAATAGTGAAAGTATTAAGAAGTAGGATACAGGGTATTTTAGCCTGGAGTCAGACATTAAGCTATATGAAGGGTAAGGTCCCTTTCACACTTATGCGACTTTAAAGTTGTGCGATTTTGCAGTGATTTCGCCGTTATTTGGGATCAGTACAACTTCGACTTAGCCACAACTTTGGCATTAACCAATGAAAACATACATGGTGTGTGGCAATTTCTTTTTATGCCACCGCAGTTGTCATTGCTGCTGCAGCAGTAACAGTGCATGAGGAAGAAGAGGAGGAGAAGCGGAGGCGGAGAAGACATCGATATTGGGTACATCCCATCATTGCCAATCGTGAAGATAGGGGTCAATTTTGGGAACCTCTATAAATTAAAAATGAGAAGAATGCCCCTTACATTGGTGGCAGTGAAAACAATGCTACTTACATTGGTGGTCAGTGGGAAGAATGCTCACTACATTGGTGGTCAGTGGGAAGAATGTCACGTACATTGTTGGTCATTGAGAAGAATGCTCCTTACATTGGTGGTCAGTGGGAAGAATGTCACTTACATTGGTGGTCAGTGGGAAGGATGTCCCTTACATTGGTGGTCAGTGGGAAGGATGTCCCTTACATTGGTGGTCAGTGGGAAGGATGTCCCTTACATTGGTGGTCAGTGGGAAGGATGTCCCTTACATTGGTGGTCAGTGGGAAGAATGTCCCTTACATTGGTGGTCATTGGGAAGAATGCCCCTTACATTGGTGGTCATTGGGAAGAATGCTCCTTACATTGGTGATCAGTGGGAAGAATGTCCCTTACATTGGTGGTCAGTGGGAAGAATGTCCCTTACATTGGTGGTCAGTGGGAAGAATGTCCCTTACATTGGTGGTCAGCGGGAAGAATGTCCCTTACATTGGTGGTCAGCGAGAAGAATGCCCCAAACATTGGTGGTCAGCGAGAAGAATGCCCCAAACATTGGTGGTCAGTGAGAATAATGCTCCTTACATTGGTGGTCAGTGGGAAGAATGCCCCTTACATTGGTGGTTAGTGAGAAGAATGCTCCTTACATTGGTGGTCAGTGGGAAGAATGCCCCTTACATTGGTGGTTAGTGAGAAAAATGCTCCTTACATTGGTGGTCAGTGGGAAGAATGCCCCTTACATTGGTGGTCAGTGGGAAAGGTGTCCCTTACATTGGTGGTCAGTGGGAAGAATGCTCCTTACATTGGTGGTCAGTGGGAAGGATGTCCCTTACATTGGTGGTCAGTGGGAAGAATGTCCCTAAGGCCGCGTACACACGAGGAGACATGTTCGATAAAAAACAGGTTCGACGGACCGTTTTCATCGGACATGTCTGATGGGGATCTTTTGGTCTGATGTGTGTACACACCATCAGACCAAAATCCCAGCCGACAGAGAACGCGGTGACGTATAACACACCGACGTGCTCAAACAAGGAAGTTCAATGCTTCCACGCATGCGTCGAATCAATTTGACGCATGCGCGGGATTTCGATCCGATGGTTGGACGTACTAACCATGGGACATGTCCGACGGACAGGTTTCCAGCGGACAAGTTTCTAGGCATGTTTAGAAACTTTTGTCCACTGGAAACTTGTCCGCTAGGCCGTACACATGATCGAACATGTCCGCTGAAACTGGTCTGCGGTTTCAGTGGACATGTCTCCTTGTGTGTACGCGGCCTTACATTGGTGATCAGTGGGAAGAATGTCCCTTACATTGGTGGTCAGTGGGAAGGATGTCCCTTACATTGGTGGTCATTGGGAAGAATGCTCCTTACATTGGTGATCAGTGAGAAGAATGTCCCTTACATTGGTGATCAGTGGGAAGAATGTCCCTTACATTGGTGATCAGTGGGAAGAATGTCCCTTACATTGGTGGTCAGTGGGAAGGATGTCCCTTACATTGGTGGTCAGTGGGAAGGATGTCCCTTACATTGGTGGTCAGTGGGAAGGATGTCCCTTACATTGGTGATCAGTGGGAAGAATGTCCCTTACATTGGTGGTCAGTGGGAAGAATGCTCCTTACATTGGTGATCAGTGAGAAGAATGTCCCTTACATTGGTGATCAGTGGGAAGAATGTCCCTTACAATGGTGGTCAGTGGGAAGGATGTCCCTTACATTGGTGATCAGTGGGAAGAATGCTCCTTACATTGGTGGTCAGTGAGAAGAATGCTTCATACATTGGTGGTTAGTGGGAAGAATGTCCCCTTCATTGGTGGTCAGTGGGAAGAATGTCCCCTTCATTGGTGGTCAGTGGGAAGGATGTCCCCTTCATTGGTGGTCAGTGGGAAGGATGTCCCCTTCATTGGTGGTCAGTGGGAAGGATGTCCCCTTCATTGGTGGTCAGTGGGAAGGATGTCCCCTTCATTGGTGGTCAGTGGGAAGAATGGTTCTTACATTGGTGGTCAGTGGAAAGAATGTCCCCTTCATTGGTGGTCAGTGGGATATTGTAGTTTATCTCATCTTTGTAGTTTATCTTGTCTTTGTAGTTTGGGTCACAAACATCATAAATAGCTGGGCACTCACGGATAAATCAAATGATTTGCTCATTATTGAGGACGTCTCTATTTTTTACCTGTTTGGAGCACATTGTTCCTGAGGGAATAACCAGGAAGTGAATGTGTGGTGGAAAAATGTGCTTGGGAGGGGCTACTATGCTGAAAGGATTGGGTGGAACAAGGGTTAAAAAGCTGCTTGTGCTTACAAAGTTGTACTGAAATCGTACTGAAATTGTGTCTATATTATTCAGGTACGATTTGCATGCTACTTGAGGGTTTAACATTGAGTTCTATGGACATCAACTCGCATGGAAGTTGGACCAAAGTAGTGCAGGGACTACTTTGAAGTCTTAAAGTCATGCTAATATGAATGGTAGTCATTGAAAATCATGGAAAATGGCTTGTCATACGATTTTGCAGTACAAAATCGTGAGACAAGTCGTATAAGTGTGAAAGGGGACAGTACAAAATCGTGAGACAAGTCGTATAAGTGTGAAAGGGGACTAAAGGGGGATATAAACCTTTTTGTAAATAAAGCAGTACTAACGGCTGGGACTGTTTTGCATGGATATAATCATTTTAAATATCCCGGTAATGCACAACACATTGCGTTACAGTAAACGTTACTTTAAATTCAATTGCAATGTCTTATATAACCTCCAGTCTATCAGCCTCCAGCTTCTTTCGGTTTAATTGCAGATCTTACCTGCACAGAGCCCTTTAAGTGTTACTAACCCCATAACAGTAAAACCAGTCTGTATATGCAGTAAAGCATACTTGTTATCACTGTTTAACCTAAAAGTTATTAATCTTCTGCACGGTGTAAAAAGGCTGTTTGATCCTGTATTTACAGATCCTCCTCTTCTGACTCCAAAACCGGTCCAGACAAAACAGAGTTAGTGAAATCAGGCTACACATGATCAGTTTGGTGTGTATTTCTATAAAGTCATTTTTTTATTTGTAGAGTGCATGTGATCAGCACAGGGGCAATCAGCACTGTACAGATAGAGGGTCAGGGGTCCTAGATCCTGATAGGACAGCCAGTGTAGTATGAGAACTCCTACAAGTTTTAACCAGGCATTGATAGAAGTCACAAG
The DNA here is from genome assembly GCA_029574335.1 of Rana kukunoris. Lineage (NCBI taxonomy): Eukaryota > Metazoa > Chordata > Amphibia > Anura > Ranidae > Rana > Rana kukunoris. Next base: position 285,896,989 of record CM056049.1, read on the forward strand.
ACTGCTATATACCACTGATGAGAAAAAGTATTTAGCAGTAGAGTTGAGCAAACACCTGGATGTTCGGGTTCGGCTGAACTTTGGAAAAAAGTCTGGGTTCGGAACCCGAACTTGACCCGAACCCCATTGAAGTCAATGGGGACCCGAATTTTTGACTACTAAAATGTCTCTAAAAAAAAACTAAGGGAAAGGGCTGCAAATGGCAGCACAATGTTAGTAAGAGCATGGCAAGAACTCTTCAAACAAATGTGGATAGGAAAATAACTTAAAATAACATAAAATACATAAAAATAAAAAATCTTGACAAGCAGGAACCTTCCCCAATGATAGGACACTATTCCTCCCACTGATACCAATGATGCTGCACTATTTCTCCCACTAACACTAATGATGGGACACTATTCCTGCCAATGATACCAATGATGGGATACTATTCCTCCCACTGATACCAATGATGCTGCACTATTTCTCCCACTAACACTAATGATGGGACACTATTCCTGCCAATGATACCAATGATGAGATACTATTCCTCCCACTGATACCAATGATGGGGCACTATTTCTCCCACTGACACAAATGATGGGACACTATTCCTGCCAGTGATACCAATGATGGGACACTATTCTGGTGCAATTAGATTTGTGAAGTAGGACTGACTCCTAACTAATTCTCTCCATATAAGCACAATCAGGAACCTTTCCCTACAGTAGCTAATGCAGAGTATGTTACAGGAACATATGCAGTGCTGGTGCAATATACAGAGTATCTGACAGGAACATATGCAGTGCTGGTGCAATATGCAGAGTATCTCACAGGAACATATGCAGTGCTGGTGCAATATGCAGAGTATCTCACAGGAACATATGCATTGCTGGTGCAATATGCAGAGTATCTGACAGGAACATATGCAGTGCTGGTGCAATATGCAGAGTATCTCACAGGAACATATGCAGTGCTGGTGCAATATGCATAGTATCTGATAGGAACATATGCAGTGCTGGTGTAATATGCAGAGTATCTCACAGGAACATATCCATTGCTGGTGCAATATGCAGAGTATCTCACAGGAATATATGCAGTGCTGGTGCAATATGCAGAGTATCTGACAGGAACATATGCAGTGCTGGTGCAATTTGCAGAGTATCTGACAGGAACATATGCAGTGCTGGTGCAATATGCAGAGTATCTGACAGGAACATATGCAGTGCTGCTGCTATTAGATTTGTAAAGTAGGACTGACTCCTAACTAATTCTCTCCCTATAAGCACAATCAGGAACCTTTCCCTAATGTAGCTAATGCTATGTAGATCGATCGCTGAGTATTGTAATTTGATTTCTGAAGCAGGACAATCCTATCTAAATCTGTCCCTGAGAGCAGCGGCAGCCTTTCCCTACCCTAGCTAAAGCAGAGTGACGAGCTGTGCTGTGTGCCTCTAGCTTATATAGAGGCTGGGTCACATGCTCGGTCACATGCTGCACTGGCAAATCACAGCCATGCCGTTAGTAGGCATGGCTGTGGTGGCTTCCAAGTCACACAAGTAAAAGAAATGCTGATTGGCTGCCCTGCAGCGCGCCGTTACATAGCCGAACACCAAACCCGAACTTTCAGAAAATTGTTCGGGTTCGGGTAAAAAAACGAAAGTTCGGTACGAACCTGAACTTTACAGTTCGGGTTCGCTCAACCCTATTTAGCAGTTTATTTTTACTAAAATAATTGCATTTCCATGTCCTGTGTACTGTGTGAGTACGTGAATGCGTGGTACTGGGTTTAGTAACACTTTAAAGTGATTATAAATGTTTAAAAAAAAAAATTATTTTAAACAAGAAACATGTCATACTTACCTGCTCCGTTGCACAGAGTTGCCACGATCCTCCTTTTCTGGTGTCCCCCCCACCAGCACTTCTGGCTCCTCCTGCCTTTAGAGCAAGCCGAATTGCTATGGGGATACTTGTGCAGGCTCGATCACTAACCCCCTATTAATTTGTAGAACACTGTACCAAATTGCACAGTACACTACATGCTACACTTTTGAGATACATTTGGGGTCCCAGTAACAAATAATTAACATCTACATACATTTCACAAGGGCATACATCTCACAAGGGCAATGAGTTCACATGCAGTGGGGGGGAAGCGCATACAGAACGCACCATTCCCAGATCATTGCACAGGTCGTTACTGTACGAGAGCCGAAATGCTCAGTGACAATGCTGGAGGAAGCTAACTGTGTGGATGAGAATGAAACAAAATGAAAAAAATTAAATAAAATAGATTTCCAGATAATAAATTAGTTAGATACCATACAGCATTCTGATGTTATACTTCTTACAGTATACTGTATCTTTGGTGTTAAGCTGCATACCTTCTTTCTCGGTTGTTTTCACCATAGGGCAACCACCTTACAACGGCTTTGATGGAGCGTGGTTTGTTTAGAGGAGAGACTAGATTACCCCTCCCCTCATGCCATTTTTCCAATCCACATTGTAAAAGTAGAAGCCTTCAAGCAGAACCCTGGTATATTAAACAGAATCTACCCTTGCGTTGGGACTCCCTTACTGCAAGGGTACATTTTGCCTAGGAGTGTGGGGATAAGGTTTAATACTTACCCATTTTCCTGGCTCCAGGGGGCTGCCCCCATCCATTGAACCAGTCCAGAACTGCTGCCTCTCTAAGGAACTTCATGCCACAATCACAAGCTTTCCTCCACAAACATTGCAGGGTTAATAACCCTGTACACTGCAATAATGATGCAGATGGACTGTTACAGCTTCATGTAGAAGTGAACAGCACTGGAGCCTGCCAGATAGAGGGATATGATAAGCAATACACCCTATCCCTGCACTCCTAGAATAAACTAGCATTTAGCCTTGGAAGTCCAGGGTGGGTGTTAGGGAAATGCAAGGGTAGATTTTATCTAATTCAGGGGTCGACAATATCCGGGCGCCAGATCGCAATTGCGACAAGAAATTGTGACCTGGCGCCTGTGAGCGCTGGTAATTGAGGCCGCGGCTTTGCGGCCTTGTGAAGTCCCAAGCTCTCCCTTCTGTGAGCTGGTGCCATCTGGTGGTGGCAGTTGGCATTACACGTTAAATTCTGTGTAATTTTTTACTATTTTCACTGCCATCTCCTTCCCTCACATTAGAACCCCCAAACCAGAGATGTATTATGGCCTAGGCCGACAAGGCCCAGGCCTAGGGCGGCACTTTGCGGGGGGCGGCAAAAAAGGAGCGAAGGAGGGGGGGCAGGCAGATACGAGGTGAACGAATGAAGTGATGGGAGAGGAGAGGGTGGTATGGGGATAAATGCTGGGAGTGATTTGAGAGGGAAGAAGATATGTGCTAGTGGGGCGTCTGATCCCCCCCCCCACTAACACATATCTTCTTCCTTCTCAAATCACTCCCCAGCACATATCCCCATACCACCCTCTCCCCCCAAATTAAAAGATGCTCTGCCCCCCCTGTACTCATCCCACCCTGTCCCCCTGTGCTCATCCCACCCTATCCCCCTGTGCTCATCCCACCCTGTCCCCCTGTCCTCATCCCATGAAAATTACATGACGGGTCTTAAAAAGGAAGGGGTGCGTCATATATAAAGTAGGGGGTGCGCGAGGTTCACCAGGCCTAGGGCAGCACAAAACCTAAATACACCCCTGCCCCAAACATTATATATATTTTTGATTCTAACACCCTAGAGAATAAAATGGCGATCGTTGCAATACTTTCTGTCACACTGTATTTGCACAGCGGTCTTACAAGCACACTTTTTTGGGAAAAAAATACACAACAGTAAAGTTATCCCAATTTTTTTTTATATTGTGAAAGATAATGTTACCCAACATGTCACGTTTCAAAATTGCGTCCGCTCGTGGAATGCCGACAAACTTTTACCCTTTAAAATCTCCATAGGCGACGTTTGAAAAAAAAATCTACAGGTTGCACATTTTGAGTTACAGAGAAGGTCTAGGGCTAGAATGATTGCTCTCACTCTAACGATCGCAGCGATACCTCACGTGTGGTTTGAATACCGTTTACATATGCGGGCACTACTCACGTATGTGTTCGCTTCTGCACGTCAGGACCTCGTCAGGACGGGCGCATTTTCTGGCTCCTAACTTTTTTAGCTGGCTCCTAGATTCCAAGCAGTTTTGTCAAACCCTGATCTAATTCACAAAGTCTAGCTTTAAATCCCTTCCAGGATCACTGGATTGCAATCTTAGCTTACTGAGACTTCTATGGCATTCCAAAGTATTCAAATGGAAGGTTGGTGGAACTTGGTGTAATTCAAACATTTCAACATTTCAAACATTTCAACAACACATCGAGCACCAAGAACATTTATAATGCAAGTGTGTAGAGCAGGGGTAGGCAACCTCGGCACTCCAGCTGTGGTGAAACTACAAATCTCATCATGCCTGTGATTGTCAGGGTCTTCCAATATCTCATGGGACTTGGGAGTTTCACCACAGCTGGAGGGCCGAGATTGCCTACCCCTGGTGTAGAGCGAGTCCTTACAATACACCATGCATTCTCAAGCAGGGTTATTTTGAATTCATGGGTTACTTCAGAGGTTGCTGGGGGCTCCTTGAGCTGTAGCTGGTTGACCATTTTTTGATAGTACCTGCATAGTTCCAGGGCCAACACCACTTGCCAGAGCCTGCAGCATGATACTGTCATGGATATGGAGTAATGTCTGGCAGCTTACCTTCCTCTCCATGTGTTCAGCTTAGAGGCCTGACACTCTTATCTGGCTGCTTTTATCATCTCTCCTCCCTGTATGGCTCCACCACAGGCCATCCCAGGAACTCTATATTAACCAGTGCACTGCAGGTCTGCCTTGCTGATCAACGTTGTTTGTTACGCATTGTGTTCCTGCTTGCCGTGTGCTACGTTTATCTCTGTGTACCGATCTTGGCTTGTCCCCGACTACTCCTATTTGCCTGTGACCCTGACCCTTGGCCTGGACCTTGTTTATCCTTGTCTGCTTGTCGCCCCGACCTCGGCTTAACCCTTCACTATCTCTTGTGTCCTGAGTGGCTGCTTCCTCTCATTCCCTATGGAGCGTGACCTAGGGGACTCTGGGGGCCTCGACCTGGATTCAGTTGCAGCTAAGGCCATCCTCACCACTAGAGGCTCTGGTGAATACCAGCTGGATCAAGCTTCCTGTGGGATCCCTGTTTGTGCTCCAGTAGACCTGTCCTCCATATCCACTCTGTGGTCCATCCGCAGCAGTCTGCCATATAGTTCACTACCTTGTGGTGCACTCCTGACTCCAACGGGGTGCATCTGTCATCTGGCCACAGGTGACCTAACAGATACCAATGATCTTTTTGGCTAAGGGTTTCATTCTTCCTCCTGGCCACCAATGTAAGGGGCATTTTCCCATTTGGCCTCCCATGACTTGGGAAAGGGTTCTCCAAGACCTCAACATTATTTCAAGTGTTACACTGGGATAAACAGTTTGAGAAAAGCTGCACTATACAGTTGATGGCAAGTGTGTTACTCTGAGAGATCAACTCTTTCTGTGTGGCCAGATTTTAGGGATTAGTTCAATACTACAAATGCAGGCTGTACATACACTATTCTAACACCTAAAAACTTAACTGTATTAAAAAAAAAAATGAAAAGCTAAGTAGGGGATGTTTTACTTGTCCAATAATCCTTAGCATTACAAGATACAACATAGAACAAGATACAAAATCCTAAAAAAATCCTATTTTTCAATAAGCAAAGAGCAATATGATTGCAACCCTTTTTTAACAATTGTCCTTTTACACGAGTATTCTTATCAAAGGATTATAGCCTACTGTCACAATAACAAAGAAGAATTTGCATTGACAATGGAGTGGCAAAAAAAATAAGACTAACACCTTTAAACGGTATTCAGCCCTCCACCTCACTGAAATCATAGAGGGTCAGGACAGTACGTGCTTTGCTTCTTATTGAAAAAGGAACAGAATAGAAAACCATGACATTTTACAAATCTTTCATTCACACTACACAAAGCAAACACAAAGACAAGAGGCCCCCAACCCCTCACAAATGTAAAGTGCTTGTACTCAAGTCCCTTAAGCTCCTAGGCATTTAGAAAGCAAGGGTGGCAGGGCATTCTTCTCCATTTCATGCACCTCATATATGATACTCCAGGCTTTAAGCAAATCATGAAGGCACAACGCATAACTATGTTTTTATACTGAGATTTTGTCCAACAAAGAGAGGTTTTAGCAGACAAATTCAATCATGTTCAAGCCCTCCTGAATCTGCCATTGAAGAGAGTCCCTAATCTTAAAGTGTACTTTGGGTAGGTTGAAAATCAAACAGAACAAAGAATGGCATTTGTAGAATTCACAAGCTGATCTTTCTTTAAAAATATCTTTCAAACTAACAGCACTGTACAAAAGGTATATAATGCAAATCTGCAATCATATCAGTCATATAATAGAAATTCCAATGCCTTTACAAAAGTTCCTAGTACACAGAAATCAAGGCAAGTTGTGAAGGTTTTTTTTTTTTTTCTAGAGGAGCAATGTCTTCCAAAAATGACTTCTCAACATGTGGTGGGATAGGTCTTCCTGCTGCCCAATAGTTATGGGTGGTCTCTCCCCAACCAAGCTTCCCAGAAATACATGGAGCAAGTTTTGACCATGTGACAACAAACAGCTGTGGGGCAGTCTCATAAAATAAATAAATATAAAATATCGTAAGGCCATTTTTTTCTTGTTTAAAACGTTTATTGATTTTTAAACAAAATGCAATAGCTGTGAGGGATATGGGTTACAAAGGTATAAAACATCCGTTTAGCCTAATTTTTTTAAATCAATACAAAAATAACACATGTAATCACAACCTGATAGAGATTAACCATGGAAAACAAACAGGACCCGCCCAGGAGTGGGATGTTATTGACATAAGTTACAGAAGTAAGTGGGTGGTCAGCCATAAGTAAGGCCATTTTTTGTTAGAGAAGGCTCACCCACACACAGTGTAATTTAGTTCTGGTTTAAGCCCCACACCTTTATACCACTAATCCCCACTGCTGCCAGTCAACTATAAAATGACAAAGCCTCAGAGATTCTGGCATTTCAGGGCTAAATTACAGGGAGGACAGAGTACCATGGTGCCCTCCATTCACAATGCACTGGTGCAGAGAACAAAATTAACATAAAGACATCACTGCATTACTAAGAACAGCCAAGCCCTGTGCAGGCCAGTCAAGTTCTTCCACCCCAAACTTGCTCAAACTCAAACATCCAAACTCACTCATACATGTCTTTATGGACCTTGCTTTGTGCACTGGTGCACAGTCATGTTGGAACAGGAAGGGGCCACCCTCATACAGTTCCCACAAGGTTGGGAGCATGAACTTGTCCACAATGTCTTGGTATGCCAACGCCTTAAGGGTCCCCTTCACTGGCACAAAGGGGCCAAGCCCAGCCCGTGAAAAACAATTCCACACTATAATCCCCACTCCACCAAAATGATTTGGACCAGTGCACAAAGCAAGGTCCATAAAGACATGATGAGAGAGTTTGGGGTGGAGGAACTTGACGGGCCTGCACAGAGTCCTGACCTCAACTTGAAAGAACAACTTTGGGATGAATGCGAGCGAAGAGTGGGAGCCAGACCTTGTGCACGTCAGTGCCTGACCTCACAAATGCATTTCTGGAAGAATGGTTAAACATTCCCATAGACACACTCCTAAACCTTGTGGAAAGCCTTCCCAGAAGAGTTGAAGCTCTTATAGCTACAAAGGGTGGGCCAACTCAATAGTGAACCCTACGGACTAAGACTGGGATGTCATTACAGTTCATGTGTGTGTAAAGGCAGGCATCCCAATACTTTGGTAATATAGTGTATGTGCTGTAAGCCAGCAATTTTTGAATAGACAGATGGAAAGGGGACAAAAAATAATAATTATTTGCATGGCTCTGCGTATCCTTGTTTATTTAAGATTTTGCATATACATGCAAAAATGTATTATCAAGGAAGGACAGAAAATAAATAAATACATAACCTACATAAAACAGACAGGTGTCATGATCCGTGTCATTGCTTTGGTCACCTGCTGGTGGCACTGTTTCTCCCAGCAACAGGGGTGCAGTTCTGGTGTCCACCAGCGGGTGTCTCCCATGGGATAGACTCCTCTCTAATTAAGGTAAACTGCTACAGGTATATAAGCCCGCCCTGCACTGCAGTCCAGTGCTTCAGTATTTTGCCTGTCAGCCCTGTTCCTGTCTGTCCAGATACCTGTAGCCAGTTCGTTTCCTGATTTTCTCCCCGCCCTGTCCTGGACTCTGTTTTCTCCTTGTCTCTTATTGACCCTGGCTTGAACCTTTGGACTTTGCTGCTCTCTCCTATCCTTGACCCCTGGCTTGAACCTTGGACTTGCTTGTCTCTCATCCCTGCATTACCTGCTATATACGCTCTGACTTCTTGTATATATTTGTTCACTAGTTTTGGTGGCTTTGACGGTTGCTGTATTTATAGTATGCTTGCTTGTTTTGTGGGTTTTCTATTTTACACGTGTGCCTTAATCTTAATGAATACATATTGTTTCACTTACCTCTGTGCCTATTTTCCTTAGTGCAGCCCACTGACCTGTTAACTAGTATTGGATGCCTGTGTAAACATCCCCTGACACAGGAGTATTGCACTCAAGGGGAGGGAGGACATTACAAACCCAGAGGACTACACAGCCCTACAAAAAAAAAGTGGATACTAAATGTCCAGAAAAAATAAGTACATGAACCCAGAATACACACACACACATCAGCGCCCCAATCCTCCATATATACAGTATGCACGGTAAATAATCAACCTTGACAGAGTTACATACCATAGAAATAGGAACCAACATAAGTAGTACAGAAGCAATTAGGACTGTTTGGATAGAGAAACCTTACTCCAAAAAGACTCACAGATGTCCAATCAAGGCCACCATACTTTGGTAAACTTCTTAGGATGTGCCTGACCCTTGTAGATCAATTTGAACTTAGTAGATCAGTATTAACTAAATAAAAGAACTGTTAGACGAAGGGCGGAACTGCATTTTTCCAGTGCAGGATGCGAGCATGAGTCTGAGGAACTAAGTTATTCAAAATACCGTATTTATCGGCGTATATCGCGCACTTTTTTGCCCTGAAAATCAGGGCAAAATCGTGGGTGCGCGATATACGCCGATACCCGCTTTCCCGCGACGAATTTTGAATACTGCGCCGACATATACCGAGCGCAGTACACTCGGGTATATTCGGCCAGTCTCGGCTTCTTCCGCGGTCACGTCCTGGACGTACAGGACGTGAGTGCGAAAGTTGCCGAGCCTGCCCGAGTGTACTGCGCTCAGTATGTGCTGGCGCAGTATTCAAAACTCGGCGCGGGAAACGAGCGGGGAGGATGCGAGGACGCCGCGAGGACGCCGGACCCGCCGAAGAGGACACCGGACCCGCCGCAGGACACCCGAAGCCGCAGAAGGACGCCGAACCCGACGAGGCCGCCGATGGACTCCGCGCAAGACACCAAAACTGTAAGTACAAAATAACTTTTTTTCCACAGGATTGGGGGACACTTTGGGGGTGCGCGGTATACGCGGGAGCGCGTTATACCGCGATAAAAACGGTACCTAAAAGTCCAACTTCCGGGTTCGAGGCACTGGACTATGATGTGTAGTCTCAAAGAAGAGAAATAGATCCAGGCCAAAATTTGGTCAAACCCATGATGAACCCATGTGAAAAAGGTCTGCACCTCTAAATCCACAACGGAAACAACCCCATGCGAGCCAATTTGGCCGGAGTGTAATGAACATGATGAAAAATCTTAAAGCGGATTTTTTTTTTTTTTTAAGTCAGCAGCTACTAACAGTGTAGCTGCTGACTTTAAATAAGGACACTTACCTTGTCCTACTTGCCCGCGCTGATGGGCCCCCCGATGCCGGTCCCACGATCGCTCCGGGTCCCGCGCCGCTATTCACACTATGGGAAACAGGCAGTGAAGCCGTACGGCTTCACTGCCCATCTCCTACTGCGCCTGCGCGAGTCTCACGCTGGCTTGTGAATGGGCGCGCTGCTCTCTGAGAACACACACAGTTCCCAGAAAGCAGCGTGCCCCATTCACAAGGAGAAGGACAAGAAGAAAAGGCACCGCGGAGTGGAAGAGGCAGATTACGGACTTCCGCATAGCAACAGGTATTTCGGGTGAGTATTTTTTTTTTTTTTCAGTTTTTTTTTTTTTTTAAACAACATGGGAAAATGTTGTTTTCCTGGGTGGAGCTCCGCTTTAAATTGAATAAGCCTATAAGCTGACCTAATCACATCATGAAAACAAACCTCAGTGGCCTCTTCCCATCCATCCACTGAGAAATATACCCCAATTTTTGAGGTTGTAAAAAAAAAAAAATTGTTACTAAACCCAGTAATACTGTATGAAAATCGTACATTCGGCCCCCACAGTGCCCACAGCTCATAAATCATATTTTTACATTAAAGTGTAAACCCCCAAAAAATGTTTTGTTGATGTCACAATGTAGAGTATAAGATTTCCTATCATCTGTGCCCAGTCTTACCACACAGAGTTAATCCAGCTCTGAGCAATCCTCTTTTATTGGTCTGTTAATTTTCACTGAATTCCAGATAAAAACTTGCCAAATGATAAAGTCCGTTTCTCTCTTCTTGCTTTGAGTGACAGGTTATTTACATATCTAGCTTGGACATGTTTATCATATGTTATGTTATGTTTATCATAACATAAGGTGATTCACAGTATAAAAAGTGAGAAATCCACCCCTCCCCCAAATTAGACATATTGTTAATATACAATGAACTTTGGATCACCTCATATTATGATAAACATAACATAACATATGATAAACATGTCCAAGCTAGATATGTAAATAACCTGTCACTCAAACCAAGAAGAGAGAAACGGACTTTATAATTTGGCAAGTTTTTATCTGGAATTCTGTTAATTTTCACTGAACAATAAAAGAGGATTGCTCAGAGCTGGATTAACTCTGTGTGGCAAGACTGGGCACAGATGATAGGAAATATTATACTCTACATTGTGACATAAAAAAAATACATTACATCCACTTTAAAATATAAAATCAACAAGGGAAGAGGTGCCTCTGGGTGTAGTAGTTTTAACACAATTTAATGTAAACAAAAGAAATAGCCACTTTGTTTACATTAAATTGTGTTAAAACTACTACACCCAGAGGCACCTCTTCCCTTGTTGTTTTCCTTTAGAACTGGAACATGATCTCTGTTTCCCTCTGACGGCAGCCCTGAGAGTATAACCCCTATCAAAATTACCACACTTCAGACTTTATACTATACTGTCAGAGCTTGGACTTCATTGCTTGCTGACAGTATAGAACTTTATGTATATGCATTATACTGACTTGATACCTGTTGCACTGGTTACTTTGTGCATTCTTTACTTGTTACATTAAAATTTTGGATGATCTGTATACCATGGTTACATGATAAACTGCACAGTTTCTTCAGTGCTGAGAGTTCAGAAAGGCAGAGTTTTCCACTGCAGCCTGTATACACCCCCATATGCGTGATGTCAATATCATGTGACTTGGCTAGCTCTGCTCAACAAGTAAATTTGCTCTCCAGCATAAAAGACATAACAGAGCATGTGCAGGTCAGCTACTCTGCCTGTGTTAGATGGTCTTTCCCAGAAGGACAGTGCAGGAGGGGGAGGATCTGTGCATAGAGGATAAAACAGCCTTTTTACACAATGCAGAGGATTAACCCCACAAGTTCCACATTGAATATAACAAACAATCTAGGCTTACCTGTAGGTCAAAGTGGTCTGTAAGGCCGCGTACACACGATCGGTCCGACCTGATGAGAATGGTCTGACGGACCGTTTTCATCGGGTCACCGCTGAAGTGGCCTGATGGTCTGATGTGCATACACACCATCAGTTCAAAAACCGATCGTGTCAGAACGCAGTAACATAAAACACAACGACGTGCTGAAAAAATGATGTTCAATGCTTTCAAGCATGCGTTGACTTGATTCTGAGCATGCGCGGGTTTTTGAACCAATGCATTTGTGTACTAACCATCGGTTTGGACCGATGGTCAGGCGTCCATCAGTCCGATTTTAAAGCAAGTTTTAAAACTTTGGTCCGACGGACGACGGACCGTACACACGATCGGTTTGGACCGATGAAACTGGACTTCAGTCCATTTTCATTGGTTTGGACCGATCGTGTGTACGCGGCCTTAGGGTTTACAACCATGTTAAAGGGGTTGTAAACCTTTGTGTTTTTTCACCTTATTGCATCCTACGCATTAAAGTGGTTGTAAAGGTAAAAAAAATAATCCCTAAATAGCTTCCTTTACCTTAGTGCAGTCCTCCTTTACTTACCTCATCCTTCGATTTTGCTTTTAAATGTCCTTATTTCTTCTGAGAAATCATCACTTCCTGTTCTTCTGTCTGTTACTACACACCATAATGCTAGGCTTTCTCCCTGGTGTGGAGAAAGCCTCTTAAGGGGGGACGGGGCGAGCAGGAGTGTCAGGACACCCACTAACACACAGCTCCTTTCTCTATCTGTAAAGTAGAGAGTGTCCTGACACTCCTGCTCGCCACTTCCCCCCTCAAGAGGCTTTCTCCACACCAGGGAGAAAGCCTTGCATTACGGTGTGTAGTTATAGACAGAAGAACAGGAAGTGAGGACTTCTCAGAAGAAAAAAGGACATTTAAAAGCAAAATGGAAGGATGAGGTAAGTGAAGGAGGAATGCACGATAAAGGAAGCTTTTTTTTACCTTTACAACCCCTTTAAGGTGAAAAAACACCTTGCTGTGTCCGGCCCCCCAGCCCCGTTTTACTTACCTGAGCCCCGAATTTCCATGGGCGTGATCCCGCGTCGCTCTCGCCTTGGCTTCTCGGCTCTTCATTGGATAGATTGATAGCAGGGCAGCCATTGGCTCCCGCTGCTGTTAATCAAATCCAATGATGCGGGCGCTGGAGGGGCCGACTCATTCACTCGGCGGCTATGGAAGCCGAGTGTATCACACAGGAGCACACCCGCACGGTAACTCCCTTGGGAGCGATCTTCACAGAGGGGGTTATCCACTGTGGGACCCCAGAAGAGGAGGATCGGGGCCACTCTGCAAAACGAACTGCACAGTGGAGGGAAGTATAACTGAACTTATAGTATCACTTTAAAAGATGCAGATACTTTCTGTTTTACGAAAGCTTCTATCTACAGGTCATAATCAGGAACAAAAAGCACTCCTGCCATGAACCATGCTAGCTTTCTGTGCCTTCTGGGTTAGTCATAGTGGTGCTATGGTAGAGGTGACCACAGACACAGCATGACTCACACCGATTCCCAAGGATTTAAAAAGGAGGGCAAATATAGACAAATCATTCAGTGTTTATTTTAGAAACTTGTCTCATTTGCATATTCCTAAACTTTACGGTCTCAGTATATGGGGGGGAAAAAAAACCTAAATTAGAAACAAGCACATTCAGAAAAATGCTGATTTGGAGCAGAATGTATCTTTATTTACATTAAGTTTAAATAAACATTATACAATTAAACAAAGACACTAAGGCCCCTTTCACACTTTGACACGACTTTGCCGTGCGACTTGGATGCAACTTGAAGCAATGCCAAAAAGTAGTGCAGGGACTACTTTTAAGTCACACAGATATAAACGGTACTTATTGGAAATCATGGGGTGCGACTTGTCATGTGATTTTGCAGTCCCAAGTCTCAGGAAAAGTCGCACAAGTGTGAAAGGGTCTAACTCAGGGGTGCCCAACCAGTGGCCTGGGGGCCACATGTGGCCTGCGGAGCCCTCTGATGTGGCCTGCGACCTCCTGCTCTGGGATGGCAGGTTGGCAGCTTCATGTATAGCGCCAACTCCTGTCACAGGTGGAGTGTTTCCAAATGCTCTAGGCCTGGGGCAGCAACAGCTGTTGATACCTGAATGGAAGACTGTTATTAAAGGGAAGTTTAATACTAAAAATCACAGTGTATATATGATATGGGCATACCTGTTCTGCTGTGGTTACTGGGCTGCTTTCAAACCGATCTGCAGGTGCAACGCAGAACACCTGAGGGTTACCTGCACTGAGCCATAGACTTCTGTTATTACCTGTGGGTTGGTGCACTTCAGAAAGTATATAGGATATAGGATATAATAGAAGTCTAAGTGTAGCTAAACCACAGGAAAGCCATAGGTGCACTAGGCTGCAGTGTGGGTATACCCTGAAAGCAGCAGGCCCCTTTGTGTGTCTAACCCAATTGGACCCTTCTTTCACCTCTATACCTCAGTGTTTACACCCACCTACTTCATCAGTAAAAAAAAAAAAAAAAACAGAAGGGGGTGTCCCCATAATCTGGGCAGCGGATTGGAGCAATATAGTTAAGTGTGCTGTGCCCCTTTCTGCCCCTTTGACATCTGCCTGTTCTGTTTCTTGTGGCCCGCGATCAGTCTAACCCAATTGGACCCCTGGCCCTAAAAGATGAAATGCAAGGATCTTTCTAATAGAAAAATTACCTCTATTGTTAATATTTTAAAGCCTATCCCCACAGATGATTATTCTCTTGGACAGAGGAAACTTGGGTTTAGGACTTGTGGAACTTCCACAGGGAATATGTTTAGCGTTTACACCCACCTACTTCTAATTCATAGGAAAGATCAGTTTAGGTGCGATAACTTCATCTATACGCAGCTAAAAAAAATCCGCCCGTGTGAAAAGCTCGTCTTCCTCAGAAGTGTGTTGCCTCGGGGGCATCTAAATAAAAGTTTATCTTTCCCCAGTGCTGCTCTCTCTGCTGTGCACCCGGACAATTTTTTTTAATCTGATTTATGTGGGCAGATCTGTAATGAATGAATGAATGAAGGATAGCGCAGCACATGGATCGCCTCTGGGCGGGTTCCTTTCTCCTTTGAGATCAAAAGAGATGCGTCTTGATCTTTCGCCTGAAGACCATAGTTAATGCTGGCTGGTGTGCTGTGCGAATCCCTTTCTGCTCTGCATACGATTTTGGTTATTGGCAGAGTGGTAAATTTTTAATTTTTCGCATTGACCTGTCATCTGCCTTTAAAGGTGTTCTGTTTCAGTGAAGGGATTCAACGAGGGTGGCCCGTTTTTTCCCGAGTCTGGCGGCGTATTTTGGTTACGAGTGATTTGGTACAAGTCGAGGTAAACTTAAGTCCAATCTGGCCCTCCCACCACGACCGCGCTCTTTAAAAGATTCGTAGTAGGGCACAGATAGTGAGATCCCTGACTACTGCTATTTGTGCTAATGTCGGCGTCTGACCCCCAGACTTTTGACTTTGGCGCTAGGGGTGAGATGAAATGGGCGGGGGGCAGGTTGTTAAGGACGCTTGGCGTGAAACAGGAGAGTTCTGTTTTCGCTCCGTTGAGTTTGAGATAACTCTTTGTTGTCCTCTATCAAAGAGAGGCATCAAGGTGGTGATCCTTTTTAGTCTAAGTTGCGTGTCGTCTGCGTAGAAAGTTTTTGGCTGCTGAATTCAAAAAGAGGACGCACATAGATGTTGAATAACTGCAATGAGGGACCCCGCACGACGTTGTTTAGAAGTGAAGGGTCCTGCTTCACTATTTGCATTTTCCAAAAAAGAGGAGAACCTATCGCTTTCTGCGACTTTGGCTATTTTCAAGTTAATATTTTAAAGCCTCCAGCAGAACCAGAAGAGAAGATTCTCCTTCGTCTCCCCAGTCCCATATCTTAAGCATGCTGTTTCCGTCCCGTGTCCGGGGGAAGCAATGATTATTCTCTTGTACCACTGCCTTCTCCATTACTTGGAGAGAACATTTAGGATGGGGCGCCAATGCTTGGGTTTAGGTAATGCCCTCCTTCAGCTGGGAGGGCATTTTGCCCTCCCTGAAGGATTGGTTAATAGTCCGAGGTGCCAGATGTCGGCGCACTTCAGTTTGGTGGGGATAATATCATTTGGCGCAGGGAATATGTTTAGCTGAATGGAGATGGGTTGTGATCACCAAACTGTGGTGAATTGCTGCCGGTCTGTGTAAATGGTACGGGGGGGCTGGGAGGGCAACATGCTTTGCCGGATTGCCTCAATTTTGTTAATGAAGCAATCCGACAACTTCGCAAAATTCTTGTGTATAAGTTGGGGGCCGCACAATGGTCTGAACCTTGAAGAGTTCGCGGGGGCATAGGGCACCGTAACGAAAGTTTTTCTTGGCTTCGAAGATTTGCGTCTGGTAATTGCTAAGGTTCTCACGTTTCTTTTCCAGGCTGCTTCTGCCCTTCTGTGTCAATGTGGCCAGCCGGCGTTGTTTTTCCTATCTGGGTCTTTCGTTTCGGGAAAGGATCTGTATTTATGGTCTAATGTTTCAGTTTAGTTTATTTTTCCCCCTAACGTGCTTTGAAGGTAGAGCTTCTTCTAATCTGGTCCAGTGTGTTTCTGGATTTGATGTTTTTGTTAAGGGGGGGAATCAATAATGAATTTGATTATATCTGTCCGCAGCTAAAAGCTGAAATCTATCCATGTGTGGGCCCGTGTGCCCTAATCCTTCCAGGTGGTCGGCAGGCGTCGGCAAGCTCGTCAAAGGTTTCCCGAGCAACAAAAGGTGTTTGCTCAGGGTATAAGGAAGTGTGTGGGAGCAGCTGCCTCGAGCAGAGTAGAATTGTGCCAGTTGAAGATGCCAAAACGTCTTGGTTTTGTGATAACGCGTCTTATGGAAAGTCCTCCTCCTCTTTGCCCTACTGTTATAATACGTTTGGCACCAATCTAGAATGGTTTCAGTCGGCTGTGAGACCCGTGAAGAGGAGTGCGTGTAGTAGAATGCATGGATTTCTCGATGTTTTCTGCTTGTGTTGTGCACATGAAATGCCTTAGGTTGGGGACCAATTTTTTTTAATCCCAAAAGGTGCTCAATTCTTAGGGTCTTTTTTATGTGCAGTGGCAACCATGGTTTCTGCGGAGTACCGCCGGATATCGGGGGAAAAACGTTCCTTTTGGTGGCGATGAAGAGAGGACTGTATGAGAGTATATATTTTTTTTGTATACTACTACTGACGATGATCAGCGACTGATCGTGGGACTGCAATATTGCGACGAACAATCGGACACTGATGCCCTGTACACGCGATCGGTTCATCCGATGAAAACAGTCTGATGGATTTTTTCATCAGCTATCCGATGAAGCCGACTGATGATTAGTTGTGCCTACACACCATCAGTTAAAAAAACGATTGTGTCAGAACGCGGTGACGTAAAACACAACGACGTGCTGAGAAAAATGCAATACTTCCAAGCATGCGTCGACTTGATTCTGAGCATGCGTGCATTTTTAACCGATGGATGTGCCTACAGACAATCGGTATTTTAACCATCAGATAATTTTTAAAACAAGTTCCTAGTTTTTTCACCGATGGATAAAAAAACGATGGGTCCCACACACGATCGGTTCGTCTGATGAAAACGGTCCATCAGACGAACCAATCGTGTGTACACGGCATAACTGTTACTTTGACACCTTGCAGGAACAAGTGACACGAATACAGTGATCAGTGATGAAAAAAAAAAAACACCACTGCTTAGCCAGTGTTTTTGTGTACTTTATGTGCTGCTTTTACTAGGGGGAAGAGATGGATTTTATTCCCTGCTTCATAGGAACACAAAATCCATCCCTTACCCCCTGTCAGAATGGTGATCTGCCTTGTCAGAATGGAGATCTGCCTTGTTTACACATGATGATCGGGGGGGGGGGGGGGGGGGTGCAGTGGACATCCAGATCAGCTTTAGCAGCACGCCGTTGGAGCGAAATGCCCCCTGTGGACGGAAGTGCAGAATCACAGATTATATATATATATATATATATACACATACATACACACACGTGATTCTGCACAGGAGTGCCAGTAAATCTGCTATAGGGCGGCCTGGAAGTGGTTAAAATCACCACTTCTAGTCTATAGTCTTCTATCAGAAGGTTGGATGACCATGCACGAGCACAATTTCTAGAAAGGGACAGAAAACTGGCACCATATAACAGGATGTGCCTAAACAAAAAAACTTCATAGTAGGATCAGTAGGTATTATTTTATTGGAAGCTGCAGATTTACAAATATTGAAAATTACTTTTGAAATAGCATGGAAACTTATGACATTTTAAAGATTGGGATTCTTTATGGAAAAATATACTTTTTTTTGTGAAACAATTAGGACAATCCTTCTGCTACACTGTGCTTCCCATGAACTGGCACATTTCCTGGCATCAGCAGGATACAAACCTCAAGCATGGCTGAAGATGAAAAAGTGCATCTCTAGCCGAGTTAAACCTTAAAAAAAAAAAAAAAAAAAGGGCCCTAACTGCACTGCCAAGTACACAGGCTTGTGAATAATAACAACTTACATGCTGGGTAATTATTTTTTCCAGGTTCATCTGAATCCTCAGCTGCTGAGATAGATGCTATCGGAGATATGTCAGCAAAATAAACTAAATAGAACACTGGAACAATGGCACAATGTGCAATGAGCTGTAAAAAAATACTGGCACGGCTTCAAAGGAAGCACACAGAGAGACACTGGCTGACCAGAAGAAACAGGCCACAGAAACTGGCATACAACCTGTTCTGTGGCAGTCCTCATTCATCAGCAGGATGGCTTTGTGAAGTAAAATGAAAAAAACAAAACAGCAGAGATCACCCCAGGTCAAAGCAATACTACAATGTTAAAAGAGAAAAAGGTGCTCATGTCTAGAAAAGTAAAAGGCACACTGTCTATAAAACAATCCATCAAATGTTTGTATACCCCTGAAAAAAGTTTAGTATTTAACCTGAAAAAAAGTATACTGTATTTTATTAACCGATTTAAAATATGTCTTATCAAGTTCAGAAACTAATGTCAATGTTTTAACCCCTCCATGCCCTGGCAAACCCCTTAAAGTGATTGTAAAGTCTCGTTTTTTTTCCATTAAAAACAACATACAAGTTATTTACCTGCCCTGTGTAATGGTTTTGCAAAGAGCAGCCCAGATCCTCCTTTTTTGGGTTCCTCTTTGGCTCTCCTGGCCCCTCCCTCCTGTTGAGTGCCCCCACAGCAAGCAGCTTGCTATGGGGGCACCCAAGCTGAGTCACGCTCCCTGTGTCCATTCAAACATGGAGCACCGGTTGGGCTTTTCCCCCTCTCTGTCCTGATTGGTCAACTGACTTTGATTGACAGCAGTGAGATCCAATGCCACTGCTGCTGTGTCTCAGCCAATCAGGAGGGAGGAGTCCCAGAAGGCAGAGTCACTTGTGGACATTGCTGGACAGAGATGGGGCTCAGGTAAGTATTAGGGGGTGCTGGGGTGTCTGGTGCACACAGAAGGCTTTTTATCTTAATGCATAGAATCATGGTGGATTTGATTTAAATCAAGTCGATTAAAGGGGAGGTTCCCCTAAAAAGAAACTTTTAACATTGCCTGTCTCTTCTTAATAACATGTAGAATCGGCTGGTAGTTTAAAAAAAAAAACGACCGTACATACCATTTTCGGCATGTAGTCTCACCGTCGCTTCCGGGTCTGGCGGCCAGGGATGGGCGTGCCTACTTGATTGACAGGCATCCGATCGACGCATACAGCGCGTCACGAGATGCCGAAAGAAGCCGAACGTTGGTGCGCATGCGCCGTATAGAGCCGCACCAACGTTCGGCTTCTTTCGGCATCTCGTGACGCGCTGTATGCGTCGATCGGATGCCTGTCCCCAAACATCATACCCGGAAGCGGCGGTGAGACTACATGCCGAAAATGGTATGTACGGACGTTTTTTTTTTAAACTACCAGCCGATTCTACATGTTATTAACAAGAGACAGGCAATGTTAAAAGTTTCTTTTTAGGGGAACCACCCCTTTAATAGCGCTAGTAAAAAAGCTTGATTTAAATCACAATTTTTAAAGAGCAACTGTCATCTCTGTCCTGCAGCGGCTCCTCCTCTGACCCGCTGTTGACTCACTGACAATCCTATTCACTTTAATGGGACAGCTGGTGATGCGGCAGTGACACAACAAAATAAGAGACGTGGTGGCAGCAGGTAAGTTGATGCCCGCAAACAGGCGCTGCCATGATGGATCTGAAATTACAGCTGCTCTTTAAATGATAGCACTCATTATTGTTGTCAGTTAGAATCTTTAATATTTGCAAAACAAATTATGATTTCCTATTTAGAATAAGCTGTCAGGTTAGTAAAACAGCGATATCAGAACTGATTCAATCATACAGTTTGAAGTGTACATACATTTGTAAAACAATGAAATAAAGGAATATTCCTGACCTTTGTTTTATCTCATGGTTACTGTGAAAGTGTGTGAATGCATCAATGCAGTGCATGTTATCTCAGCTTGCAGAGCTTGGATTCATTAAATGAAATTTACCAAAAATGTAAATATTGCAAAATATTCAGCCTCCTGCTCTATAACTAAGCTCCATTTCAAGCAGAATGAACTAAATTATTGTATCTTAAATAGAAAACTATCTGTAGAAAGATTTTCACTCCAAAAGTATTTTATATAAAATACATTTGCGGGAAAAAAAAATCTGATTTAACTGCTTGCCGACCGCCCACCGCAGTTATATGGCGGGACGGTGGCACTGCTGGGCGAGAGCACGTAGCTCTACGTCCTACCTTTAGCGGCCGCTAGGTGGCGCGCGCGCGCCCCCGCTCGTCCCCCGAGTCCCGCGCGCGTGCCCGGCGGGGAACGAGAGCTATGTGTGTAAACACATAGGGCCAGATTCAGGTAGAGTAGCGCTGGATTATTTAGATATGCGCCGCGTAACTGTGAATATGCGCCGTCGATTCTATGTGGCCGTACCCACCAAACTAGATGCAACAGAAAACGGGCCATTTCCGATCGGCTTAACTTTCCGACGCCAGAGTCTCGTCAGCGCATAATTTTGCTTGGTGCATCAGTCGCGCCTATTGATTTCCCATGCAAATGAGGGAGATTTCCCGATTCGCGAACGGATTAGCACCATACGCTGGCTACATGCGCCGCGCGTATCTCGTCCGTCCGGCGCAAAGTTATTTCTACAAATAGCTGCTTTATCTTTACTCCAGATGGCCACAGGTCAGCAGGAGAGCAGCTACAGCAGCGTTACCGACGATAAGAGCTAGCTGAGCACCCCCACTTGCAGGACAACACCTCTGTCCCTGCTTGTCTGTCAACTTTTACAGCCATGGAGGAAGACATCATAGGTCTCCATAGCCGAGATGACGGCTGACAGCTCCTGGCCTTTAGAGTTCAGCTTTCTCCTGTGTGTTTGCGGGGAACGGGAGCAGCCATCTCAGAACAAAAGTAACTTCACTGCGGGGAGGGGGAACAGGATATACTTTAGTGCCGGAATGGCGCATCTACGGGCGCATTTAAACGCCCAACGGAACGCATTGCGCTGACGTTTCCCGTGAAGTGGTGCCGACGAAAGTTGTGAGCATGCGCACAAGGGGGCGAGTGAAGCCTCACTTACTGCGCATGTTCCGTGGATGATGCGCTGAACGTAAGCCTCTGCGCTGGGCTCCGCCCATCATTTACATATGATCACACCCACTTCCACTTGCGTCGGGTTACGCCAGCGCATTTTCGTTACTCCGGCGCAAGTTTAGGAGCAAGTGCTATGTGAATTACAGTACTTGCGCCGAAAGTGTCGGCGGAGTAACGTAAATGAGAAACGTTACTCCAAAGTAAAGAAGCGCCCATCTACCTGAATCTGGCCCATAGCGCTCGTTCCTGTCAGCGGGGGAAACGCTGATCTTCTGTTCATACAATGTATGAACAGAATATCAGTGATTTCCCCTAGTGAGTCCACCCCCCCATAGAGTTAGAACATAAGCAGGAACACACTTAACCCCTTCCCTGCCCCCTAGTGTTAACCCCTTCACTGCCAATGGCATTTTTATAGTAATACAATGCATTTTTATAGCATTGATCGCTATAAAAATGCCAATGGTCCCAAAAATGTGTCAAAAGTGTCCGATGTGTCCGCCATAATATCGCAGGGATACACAATCGATGATGTCACACCTACAGCCACACCCCCCTACAGTTGTAAACACACATTAGGTCACATATAACCCCTTCAGCGCCCCCTTGTGGTTAACTCCCAAACTGCAAATGTCATTTTCACAATAAACAATGCATTTTAAATGCATTTTTTGCTGTGAAAATGACAATGGTCCTAAAAATGTGTCAAAATTGTCCGAAGTGTCCGCCATAATGTCGCAGTCACGAAAAAAAACACTGATCGCCGCCGTTACTAGTTACTAGTAAAAAAAAATATATTAATAAAAATGCCATAAAACGACCCCCTTTTTTGTAAACGCTATAAATTTTGCGCAAACCAATCAATAAACGCTAATTGCGATTTTTTTTTTTACGAAAAATATGTAGAAGAATACGTATCGGCCTAAACTGAGGAAAAAAAATGTTTTTTTATATCTTTTTTGGGGATATTTATTATAGCAAAATGTAAAAAAAATTGCTTTTTTTCAAAATAGTCGATCTATTTTTGTTTATAGGGCAAAAAATAAAAACCGCAGAGATGATCAAATACCACCAAAAGAAAGCACTATTTGTGGGAAAAAAAGGACGCCAATATTGTTTGGGAGCCACATCGCACGACCGCGCAATTGTCAGTTAAAGCGACGCAGTGCCGAATCGCAAAAAGTGCTCTGGTCTTTGACCAGCAATATGGTCCGGGGGTTAATTAGTTAAATTAAGAAAATCTTTGATATTGATCCACCCTACATAGACTCCACTCTAAAAGCAGTGACTAAATTAATACTATTTTTTTTTTTTATTCTTTATTTTATCAAAAATACCATAACATTTCAAATATATTACCAGATCAAATATATATCCATGTACAAACATTAAAAGAAAATCCCAGTTTTACCCCCCCCCCCTCTTTCTACCTCATGATTTCTATTCTTTCAATCAACTGTTTTTATTTCTTCCTGTTCTGTTCCCATCGTAAAACTAGACTCTGACGGTCTGATGGATTTTTTCATCAGATATCCGATGAAGCCGACTTTCATCAGTCTTGCCTACACACCATCAGTTAACCACTTAAGGACCGCCTCCTGCACATATACGTTGGCAGAATGGCACAGCTAGGCACATGCACGTACAGGTACATCCTGTGCTAGTACCCAGCTGTGGGTCGCGGGCTGGAGTCAGCTGGAGTCCGGCGTTCGGTCCCCGGAGCTAAAGAACGGGGAGTGCCGTGTAAACACGGCTTCCCCGTTCTTCACTGTGGTGGCGTCATCGATGGCATGATCCCTTTTATAGGGATACACAATCGATGATGTCACACCTACAGCCACACCCCCCTACAGTTGTAAACACACATTAGGTACATATAACCCCTTCAGCGCCCCCTTGTGGTTAACTCCCAAACTGCAAATGTCATTTTCACAATAAACAATGCATTTTAAATGCATTTTTTGCTGTGAAAATGACAATGGTCCTAAAAATGTGTCAAAATTGTCCGAAGTGTCCGCCATAATGTCGCAGTTACGAAAAAAAAAGAAAGCGCTGATTAGTAGTAAAAAAAAAAAAAAAATTAATAAAAATCCAATAAAACTATTCCCTATTTTGTAAACGCTATACATTTTGCGCAAACCAACCGATAAACGCTTATTGCGATTTTTTTTACCAAAAATAGGTAGAAGAATAAGTATCGGCCCAAACTGAGGGAAAAAATAAATGTTTAGATATTTTTGGGGGATATTTCTTATAACAAAAAGTAAAAAATATTGAATTTTTTTCAAAATTGTCGCTCTATTTTTGTTTATAGCGCAAAAAATAAAAACCGCAGAAGTGATCAAATACCACCAAAAGAAAGCTCTATTTGTGGGAAAAAAAGGACGCCAATTTTGTTTGGGAGTCAAGTTGCACGACCGCGCAATTGTCTGTTAAAGCGACTCAGTGCTGAATCGCAAAACCTGGCCGGGTCCTTTAGCGGACTAAAGGTCCGGCCGGGTCTTAAGTGGTTAAAAAAACGTTTGTGTCAGAACGCAGTGACGTAAATACGACGTACTAAGAAAATTAAGTTCAATGCTTCCGAGCATGCGTCAACTGATGGATTTCCCCACAGACGATCGTTTTTTCTATCGGTTTTTTAACCATCAGATAATTTTAAAACAGGTTCTACGTTTTTTCACTGATGGGAAAAAAAACGATGGGGCCCACACACAATCGGTTCGTCTGATGAAAACGGTCCTTTAGACTGTTTTTATCAGACTAACCGATCGTGTGTACGCGGCATTAGATTTTTAGCATAACTGCATTAATACTATTTTATTTAAATAAAATGCGACTAAAACAATTGAGATGACTAAAATACGACTAAAACTAAAATGGCATTTTAGTCAAATTAATAAGAATAAAACTAAAATTTAGATTTGACTTCAAAATAATACTGGTCTGTAGTGCATGTTCATCCCTCAATGCCATAAATAATAACATATTCGATTTTTCACTCCAGCAGATATAATAAGTTTGGAAATTGTAGAGAAATGTCAACTAATGTTACAATTTAATTACACTCATTCGATTTTAGTCGACTAAACTGTACTGGAGATTTAGTCGACTAATTACGGCTAAAAATAAAACAATTGTAGAAGACTAAAATGGGACTAAAACTAAAATGAAATTTTAGTCCTAAGATTAAGACTAAAACTAAATTAAATTTGCTGCCAAAATTAAAGGGCCCTTTCACACGGACGGACCAGTTTTTTAGGCGGACCTGAACGGGCGCTCCGTGTTTCTCTATGGAGCCACGGATGTCAGCGGTGACATGTCCACTGACATCCGACGTGCTCCAATCCACCAAAGTGTGACGGAGGAAAACCCTACTTTACCATCCATCTGGTAGATCGGATCGGATGACAACAGACTCTACAGTCCGACGTTATCCGATCCCCCTTAGAGGAGAGCATTGCTCTTACAGGACGGTCCCTGCACAGTGTGGAATCGGCAGAGTGATCATCGCTGAGCTAAAGTGGACAGCCCCGTGTGAAAGGGCCTTAAAATTGTTTAAAAGTTTGACAATTCTTTTTCTTTCCCCATGACTCAGAATCCAGAAACGTCAGTGCAGCACTGAATGAAAGATGCAAGGGTCCGACAGGAGTCCAGAAACTCTGACCTTTTATACACACACACACACACACGCAATAATTACAAGCAAACAGATCACAGGTGAGGATGGTTACCTTTAATAGCAATTCAAACCCCTATGTGTCAACTTGTGTGTGTGTTATCAGGCCAAAATCACCAGGGTATGAAAACTTTTGACCAAAGTAATTTGGGTAGTTTCTGTTGTCATTATGATTTAAAAAGAGCAAACACAGTTGATTGATAATAAATGGCTTCAGCCAAACACTAACCATGAGTGAAAGAAATTATTTTGTGTTATCATTCATATTCTCTGAAAAATGGCCAAGAAATTATAATTTCTGTGTAAACTTATGAGCACAACTGTATATATTACAAACCCAACTCCAAAAAAACTGGAACACTATGTAAATTCTCCATAAAAACAGAATGCAATGTTCTGGGACATCTTTTTCGTATTTTTCATTTCAAGATGCGCCAAATATTTTTTATTAAAAGGTCTGGACTGCAGGCAGGCCAGCTAAGCACCCAGACTCTTCTACTAAAAAAGGCATACTGTTGTCATAGATGCAATGTGTGGTTTAGCATTGTCCAACTGATATATATATATATATATATATATATATAAATAAATATAAATATGCAAGGCCTTCCCTGAAAAAGACATTGTCTGAATGGGAGCATATGCGGTCCAAAAACCTGGATATAGCTTTCAGCATTGATGGTGCCTTTGCAGATGTACAAGCTGCTTATTCCATACGCACTAATGCGCCCCCATACCATCAGAGATGCAAGCTTTTGAACTGAGTACTAACAAGCCAGAAGGTCATTATCACATTTTAAAGGGGTGTTCCAGCCAAATGTTATGTTTATTAAAAGTCAGCAGCTACAAAAAGTGTAGCTGCTGGCTTTTAATAAACAATCACTTACCTGCTCCTGCGTTCCAGCGACGCGCCGACCGGGGCTTCGCTCCTTTCCCCCCCTCCCCAGCCGGCGTCTCCATCCCGACTGTGGGCACCCAGCCGTGACAGCCTTCGGCTTCACGGCCGGGCACCCACTGCGCATGCGTGCGCGGCCCGCCGCTGATTGGAGAGGCGATCGCATGGGACCTGTCATGTGTCCCATGTGATCGCCTACAGGGAGGGGCTGGTGTAGGCGATTAAGGCTTAATCGCCTAACCAGCCCCTCGGCGGAAGCAGAAAGTGGGACAGGAAGTCCCACTCCTACTGAAGCCCCCACTCCCCCCTCAAAAAAATGACATGCCAAATGTGGCACGTAAGGGGGAGGGGAGTGGCTTAAACAAAAGTTATTTTTTAGGGTGGAACTCCTCTTTAATCGCCTAACCAGCCCCTTGGCGGAAGGAGGAAGTGGGACAGGAAGTCCCACTCCTCCTGAAGCCCCCACTCCCCCCCAAAAAAAATGACATGCCAAATGTGGCATGTAAGGGGATGAGGAGTGGGATAAGCGGAAGTTCCATTTTTGGGTGGAACTCCGCTTTAACTATTTAATATATTTTCTATTGTGAATAAAATATGGGTTTATGAGCATTCTGTTTTCAGGCCGGGTTTAAACACCATGAATCTCACAGGAACGTGTGGCGCCAACACCAGTATTAGTGCATGCACTACTTTAAAAAACGCACGATGAACGGAACACATATTACTACTGTACTATGCGATCCAGTGCAACAAAACCTGGGGAATGCCCAGGAAAAAAACAGGCCTCCTTACCGACCAGCCTGCAGAGCAACCAAATTAACCTGTCTAACAGTATGCGTTAAAAACAGGGGTTTTGTCCGCACACATTTGCAAACGCATGCGTGAGCCACAGAGCCGCGCCAAGGCACCCTGTAATCTGTGGTGCTAACACTAAACAATGAGTGTCCCCACAGTGGAGGCACATGCATTCTAATGGATAGATGAGGGCAGGTGGACTGAAGGGGAGCCACCCTTCCTTAAGAGCCCATTCACACCTGAGCGGCAAAACGCCTGTCGCGCGACGCTCGTGCCGCTGGAGGGGAAATTTCCCATTCATGTCTATAGAGATGGTTCACATCTCTGAGACGCCGAACGCCTGTCGCCTGAAAAAAAGTCCCGGACCCTTTTTTTCAAGCGACATTGGCGTTCGCCCATAGACATGAATGGGAAGATTTGTAAAAAAATAAAAAAATAAAAAAATAAAAATCGAAGCGCGGCAAGTAAAGCCGCGTATGCGGCGTTACTTGCCGCTCAGGTGTGAATGCAGCCTACAGGTGCAGGACCACACCAAACACCCAGCATGTAGCACATTGGCTGCAAAGGTGCTGGTGTACTGCTGGACCAATATAAACACCACAGGTGAAACAAAAACGTGTCCACCGCCCCCATCTATTGCTGGCAATCACAGTAAGTGGCCTTGGAAGGCTAAAACAGATAACAGCGATCCAGTGCAGGAAAACGCATTGCATTTGTGGTGTCGTTAAAGTGGATGTAAACCCCAAAACATTTTTTTTTATGTCAC
Source organism: Rana kukunoris (assembly GCA_029574335.1). Taxonomy (NCBI): domain Eukaryota; kingdom Metazoa; phylum Chordata; class Amphibia; order Anura; family Ranidae; genus Rana; species Rana kukunoris. The sequence goes on from CM056049.1 coordinate 285,924,602, forward strand.
AATGTAGAGTATAAGATTTCCTATCATCTGTGCTCAGTCTTGCCACACAAAGTTAATCCAGATCTGAGTAATCCTCTTTTAATGTTCAGTGCAAATTAACAGAATTCCAGATAAAAACTTGCCAAATTATAAAGTCCGTTTTCTCTCTTCTTGCTTTCAGTGACAGGTTATTTACATATCTAGCTTGGACATGTTTATCATATGCTATGTTATGTTTATCATAACATGAGGTGATCCAAAGTTCATTGTATATTACCAGGATGTGTTATGTGGGGGAGGGGTGGAGTTCTCACTTTTTATACCTCATGTTATGATAAACATAACATAACATATGATAATAATGTCCAAGCTAGATATGTAAATAACCTGTCACTCAAAGCAAGACGAGAGAAAACTTACTTTTTATTTAGGCAGGGTTTTATCTGGAAGGCTGTTTATTTTCACTGAACATTAAAAGAGGATTACTCAGATCTGGATTAGCTCTGTGTGTCAGGGCTGGGCACAGATGATAGGAAATCCCTATACTCTACATTGTGACATCAAAAAAATAAAAATAAAAAATTGGGGGGGGTTTACATCCACTTTAAGTTAACTCTGACACCAACTGCAGATCACAGGTGAATTCGACACAGGAAACATGCACTGAACATGTGTTTCCCGCATCGCATGCTGGTATGAACTGGCCCTTACTGTAGATTTAATTTCAATCATTTTTATTGAGTTTTCATACAGAAGGATACAAACAGATAATTGCATTAGTACACTCTTCATACAGTAGAACTATCATCAAAGGATTACTAGTATGGGTGCAATGCCAAATAGGAGTCAAATTATCCAGAACTTTATTAGTCATACGGTAGGCGTGTTGCTCCCTGTCCCTGACACCCCCCTGGGGGCCTTAATGACACAGCGTCCAAACTTTTGTGGATTTGGAGTTGTACAATAATGACAATCAAGTATAACAAGCAGGGTAAAATTGGAAAGTCACATCGAAATTACTTTCAGATAATAACCTAAAAACTTTATGCACAAAGAAATACACTACAATCGGCTGTCAGCCAGAAGGCTCCGATTGCCATTACACATAATTCATTCACGTAAAAATCTCAAATAAGTATTTATCCAGTAATGGAGAGGTACTTCTTTCTGAATGTACCAATAACAGATCAAAGTGAACAAAAACAGAAACTCAATATTAAACTTATTGATACCTTTTTTGCGGATTCTGTAGAACATTGCTTCTTCATTGTTCTCAGTAAAAATTCAGGCATATTATTTTCAATATCCTCTCGCGTTCCTTTCTTATGTAAGACCGCAGCTAGAAAGGCTATGACCTAAACCAAGAAGGCATATTTTATTTTTAGTGCAATGAAGAGGTAGTATTTTATGCCTGGTCAACAGCTATGCTGGGTTGAACTATCAGCTACCAGAGAAGCCAACCCAGGAGGCAACTGAAAATCAGACAAACATTAGTCATCAGTCTAGAAGTGACCCTTTACATTGCATACTGCTTAAAAGAACCCCATAGCAACATAAGGTGGAACCCTAGTTGAGAAAGTCTGACCTAAGAAAAAAAATTCTCCAAGCAAAATGGACAACTCTGTAATCATTAACAAGGTTTTTGGTTAATCCAACAAGCGATCAAGTGGAGTTCAAGCGGTTGTAAAGGGTATTTTTTTAATTAGAATATTAAACATGTTATACTTACTTGCTCTGTGCAGAGGGATTGCACAGAGCAGCCCCTTACCGCCTCTTCTGGAGTTCCTAGCAGGTGCTCTCCATTCTTCCTCCGAATGGGACCAGGAGACGTGATGATCTTAAAAAGGAGAAGTCCAGCCTGAGCTTTTTAGACTGGGCTTCTCCTATGGGTCACAGGAGTGCAATTTGTTTTGCACTCCTGTGACCGTATTCAGCGGAGAGCGGTCTGAAGTCTGCTCTCCGTTGAAGTCTGGATCCGCCAGGTGCCTGGACTGATGGCAGTCTCAGCCTCTTAGCGAGCCACTGAGACAGTCGCTCCACGCCCCTCCTCAGCTCAGCAATCCAATGAATTTGGAGGAGCAGAGCAGGAGAGATGCTGACTGACAGGCAGCAGCTCTTTGCTTGAGGAGGTGAAAGAACCGAGGCAGCAGGGGGCAGATGCTGCATCCACCTAGGCAAGTGTGAATAGGCAAAAAAAAAACTTCTCTTTTAATGCTGTTTTTACCCTGCTATCTTGTAAGGCCGCGTACACACGATCGAATTTATCTGCTGAAACCGGTCCAACGGACCGTTTCAGCAGACATATCCGATCATGTTGTACGGGCGAGCAGACAGGTTTTTCCAGCAGACAAGTTTTAAAGCATGCTTTAAAACTTGTCTGCTGGAAACCCGTCCGTCAGACATGTCCGCTGGTTAGTACGCCTAACCAGCGGACAAGATTCGACGCATGCGTGGAAGTATTTTACTTCCTGGTTCGGTGACGCGGCGGCGTTAACATCACCGCCACGCCACCGCGCTGTCTGTCCGCTGGGATTTTGGTTTGATCGTGTGTACACTGATCAAACCAAAATAGCCCAGCAGACATATCTGATGAAAATGGTCTGTCCGACCGTTTTCATCGGATTTGTTTAGTCGTGACTATTTTAATCCTATACTGCACTCAGATTGGCGCTGCTCTCTCTTGCTTTCATGTCCACAAAGCCGTTTCTTACTCTGCAAATCTGTTTGCCTATCTGCATTTAATCAATCACATCCTTGCATGGACTTTCCCTCAGACATACCATCATAATATGTATTAAATACAACTGTGTGCCGATTCAACTCCTTATTCCTTGTGCCACACTCCAGCAGCCAACCTACATTGCGCTTACCATATCCATATACTTTCTCGACTCTTCCTCACCTGTGTGTGCCCCCATAGCCAAGGGGGTACACTTCTGGGCCAAACTGTGTGCATCTATAGACAGACATAGCGTGGTTAGGCCCTACCCCCACTCCCTCCTTACAACATTTGACTGACGGCAGCAGAAGTCAATAGCTTCCGCTGTCGCCTGAGTCCCCTCTGAAGGGAGAGAAGAGATGCAGCCAGGACAGGACTGGATCGAGAGGGCTTCAGGTGTGCCACTTGTGATAGGGAATGCATTAGGATATTTTAACTTCAGAGCCACTTGGAAGTATACCTACAGACAAAACTTTTTTTTTTCTCGGAGTGGAGATGAATTAGAATACTTATTTATTTATTGCTGTCTGTCTGGGCCCCTATTTGCCTCCGGAGATCCAACCTCGCTATTTGTCTTGTTTACCGTGGTTATCGTTGTGGAAGCTGTTGTGTGTAGAGGTTCTTCGTAGTCCAGTTCCTGAGTTGGCTTGGTGGAGGTTGTAGCTGATGCAGTGTTTCCACTATTCTGCCTGGACGCCTGCTGTCACCTGGGGACCCTGAACCACCGCATCAGCTACAACCTCCACCAAGCCAACTCAGGAACTGGACTACGAGGAACCTCTACACACAACAGCTTCCACAACGCAACCGCAAGTAGTCTGAGCCTAACATACTTGCCTTGTACCTCATACAGGTTTGTGGACTGTGCTATCAAGTAGTCTGAGCCTAACATACCTGCCTTGTAATTCATACATGTTTGTGGACTGTGCTATTGATACCCAAATATTCCTGGAACGCTCCCATTACCAGTAATGCATAGCCTCATCATTTCCTCATCTGATAGACTTTAGTTCTAGCCCTTGTCATAGCGACATTTGTCGTAGGAATTAGCTCCTCCTAAAAACTTCCATTTGTTACATCGAGGTTGTGATGACTGTAACCCTAACTCTGTATGCAGATTGAGAGTGAAACCTGGGTTTACACCTGAGAAGCCTCCGCAGTCGCGATCCACGTTCTCAACCTTTGACAGCTGTGCCATAACATAACAGTCACTGACCGGATGACGTGTACTTAACTATTGGATGTCCAGCATCGAGACCTAGGGAGACATTTACTAAAACTGGAGCACTGAGAATCTAGTACAGCTGGGCATTGTAGCCAATTAGCTTCTAACTTCAGCATGTTCAAATAAGCTTTGACAATAAAACCTGGAAGTTGATTGGTTACTATTTAGAACTGCAGTAGATTTCATAGACTCCAGATTTAGTAAATCTCATACATAATGACTTTAGGAGGAGGCAACCAGTGTACTGCAGCACTGGATCCATCAGATGTGACTCCCGGAAGTGACAAGACTGGGAGACTTAGGGGAGCATTTAAAAAAAACTTCTCAAAGTATTTGGGGGGAAAAATGCTAAATAGGTGAGAGAGGAACAGGGGGGAGGGATGGGAAGGGAGAACCGTCTTGTTTGGAGTTTTGCCTCACCTTCAGTAAGTTGTCATTTAAAAAATCCCACCCCTCTGATGCATCATGTCCCTATTTTTCCTATGGATATAGATGAGAGAGAGAGAGAGAGAGAGAGAGAGAGAGAGAGAGAGAAGAGAGAGAGAGAGAGAGAGAGAGAGAGAGAGAGAGAGAGAGAGAGAGAGAGAAGAGAGAGAGAGAGAGAGAGAAGAGAGAGAGAGAAGAGAGAGAGAGAAGAAGAGAAGAGAGAGAGAAAGAGAAGAGAGAAGAGAGAAGAGAGAAGAGAGAAGAGAGAAGAGAGAAGAGAGAAGAGAGAAGAGAGAGAGAGAGAGAAGAGAGAAGAGAGAGAGAGAGAAAGAGAGAAGAGAGAGAAGAGAGAAGAAGAAGAGAGAAGAAGAGAAGAAGAGAAGAAGAGAAGAAGAGAAGAAGAGAGAAGAGAGAAGAGAGAAGAGAGAAGAGAAGAGAAGAGAGAGAGAAGAGAGGAGAGGAGAGAATGAACTGTGCATGTGCAGTCTTTGAATAGCAACAACACTTGTTATGTCGTTGTGCTTATTCAAAGGCCACACTCCTATTGCTGATGGGAGAGCATCGGACACTGGAGTGTCTACTGGGGCCCCTTGATTGAATGGGATGTTTTTTGATCAATTAGAATGAGCTGTTTTATCTAAAAATGTACTAACTCTTTAAACCCATCTTGGAACCATTGCCATTCCCAAAGAGTGGATATGTGCAGCAATTAGTAGCACCTAATAAGGCATTTTTTACATGCAGCTCAAGGGAACACATGAACAAGGAAAATAAAAAAATTCAGAGATCGTCATCTATCATTTTTATAGTCCCATATTCAACATACTAGAATCAATATCTCACAATATTTATATATGTAAATAGTAAATGTACCAAGAGAATATGAATTCTGCCACTGCTAAATTGCCTGGCTGACATGTTGTTTCGATAGCTTCAGTAAATCCAGAGTAACTGAGTAGAAATTTATACAGTATAGCATATCAGGGGGTGTAAGGTTATTCTGATTTTCGCATATACATGCTTATTCTGGGTCAGTGACCCCCATAAATATCAGCCATGGCAGTTCCCATATTTCCCCCAGTAGAAAGAAGTAAAATACCTGTATTGTCTTCCCAAGCCCCATGTCATCACCAAGGATGCATCCAGTTGAACGTGTGTAGTGTTCATACAGGAATCGAATACCATCTCTTTGATAGTCACGTAAATACCTATTAATAGTATAAGGCACAAAGACTCCACTATTTGATAGTGGGAAATTTGTAACAGAAGCTGCAGGTCTTCGATCTGGGAAATATGGTTTTTCCAGGTCCTCATCATCAAAAATAGAAGTGTTCCAGGAATTACTGTTGCCATGGGATTTACGGAGATGTCTGAGTGGTACTTTCCTCTCTGTTGTATCCATAAATGAAACCACTGCATAGGATAGATCGTCTTCCTTATGCTGAATGGACTTCACCACAGCTTCTTTAAGCTCACCGTTACCCAAGTAAGGTGCCAAACACTTCTCATCAATACGCCACACGCCTAGAAAACCACATGAAAGTGAAAAATGTAAATAATAAGTACCAATATCAATCACAATATGCGTTTTTCGAAATGTGAGTACAAATGTTAATACATTTTTTGCAGGTGCACCATAATGAAGTTTCATTATTATGTGAATGCATTATTATAGATTAAATGGGAAACTACTAAAATGATTTATAGTTTACCGATTCCTTCGCTTTGAAACAATTCTGTCCTATCCAATGGTCAATACTGTTAAAGGCCAACTAAGCCCAAAGAGTTAGTTACATTCAGCATTGCTGCTGGTTAGCTGAATCTCATGTAAGCCTCATATATCCACTGTTCCACTCAATTGCGGTTGACAGTGTCAATCTTCCCCAATGGAAACTCCAAAACAAATGAGCCTTTATTATTAAGTCCACAATAACCTTCATTTTCACTTTTTAGGCCAGGTACATATATGTGCTGCCGCGGGTTCACGCCTGGGGTCCGATGCATATCTGTTAAGGATGAGCTCCGGCGTGTTTGCAAAGTCGACGTGCAGTGCTTGCCAGGAAGTCAGCACTGCGCTGCGCTAATCACAGGCAGTAAGACATTGTCCCAATGCCAGGCTGCAGAGATCAGGTCTGAATTTTTGCCTGAATCCGCACCTGAACCGGACCCAAAACACGCATAGGACCCCTTTTGCAATCCACTCCAAGGTCAACCTGGACCTGTGTGAACCGGCTCCATGAGAGCTAGCCACACTCACCTGTCATGCGAATTTGATGCAGGTGTCAATTCGCACATATGTGAACCCAGTCTCAAAGTTCACTTTAATGAGAAAAGTATGTCTGTTGCCAATGCTGTCTCACCGATACCTGCTTGTGCTTGGCTTTAAAGCTGAACTCCACATATGATTTTTAATGCAGGACTACATTTGTCCAGCTTGGACCAATGCAAGAATGCATATATCACGCCTAAGGAATTGCTGTGGAAGCTGACAACCACTGTACTGTTTAGAACTACTACAGTAATTGCTGCGATCTTCTATGTCCTGTGCCAATTGACTGTCCCACTGCTTGCTGACCTAAGGGGGGCATTTACACTGCACTGCTGCCATTTACAGAACGCCCATGTATTCTTTTCCATTGCATTTTAAGATGTTCTCTGATTGGATGAGGTGGAGAGGGAGCTGACTTCACTGGGTTTCAAATCTATTAATTCTGAGTTGCAAACCCCCAAACAAGTATGCAGAATATGAGTGGCTGAAACACATTATAATTCCTCATCAACACCATATCAAATAGTGCTGCTCCAAGCCTGCAGTGTAAGTCGCCCAGGTTTACACTCTGGGTCAGATTCAGAAAGACTTACGATGGCGTATCTCCAGATACGCTGTCGTAAGTCCAAATGAGCGCCGTCGTATCTCGGCGCCTGATTCAAAGAATGAGATACGCCGGGATATAGCTAAGATACGAGCGGCGTAAGTCTCTTACGCCGTCGTATCTTAGTTGCATATTTACGCTGGCCGCTAGGTGGCGCTTCCGTTGATTTACGCGTCGAATATGTAAATTAGGTAGATATGCCGATTCACGAACATAGTTGCGGCCGGCGTATCTATTTGCGTCGTTTACGTAAGGCGTCGGACCAGCGTAAAGTTACCCCTGCTATATGAGGCGCAGCCGATGTTAAGTATGGACGTCGGGACAGCGTCGTATTGTACGTCGTTTGCGTAAGCCGATTCAGAATGGGGCTGGGCGTAAGTTACGTTCACGTCGTTTTCAATTACTATTTGCAACGTGATTTGGAGCATGCGCACTGGGATACGTTCATGGCCGGCACATGCGCAGTTCGTTCGGCGCATCATTTACATGGGGTCAGGGTTAATTTAAATACAACACGCCCCCTACCTGCCCAATTTGAATTACGCGCAGATACGCTGGCCCATTTACGCTGCGTCGCCGCAACTTACGGAGCAAGTGCTTTGTGAATACAGCACTTGCCTGTATAAGTTGTGGAGGCGTAGCGTAAATATGATATGCTACGCCCGCACAAAGATACGCTCTCCATCCTGAATCTGGCCCTCTGTGTTCAGATGCTGGCAGAAATAGAGAGCATCTTACGCCAAAATGTATTATAGCATACAGATACCTCTGCACACTGTATTCAACTCCAATGTAAGGTGAATGAAAAATGTGATGCAGCCCAGATCCCAGCCCATCGGTCACGCCCCTCATCAACGATTTCACCCACATTGGGGTTAATCTTAGATAAACCCCAATGTGGGTGAAACATGTCAAAGGGCTGGGATCATGAGCTGAAGCTAGTTTTTCAGGCAAAAATTCAAACCTGAACCGGTGAACAGACATGCACCTGGCCCCAGGCATGAACCCATGGCAGCCCATATGTGTACCCGGACTAAAAAGTGAAAATAAAGTTTATAGTGAAGTTAATAATGAAGGGGAACAGTGGATATAGGACACTTGCATGAGATTCAGTTAGTCTTCGCTAATCTTAGATTGCCTTACATTAGAGTTGAACACAGTGTGTGGTGGTATCTGCATGCTATATAATACCTCATTACTTTACCTGTCCTGGGTTAGTGACAGATGAAGCCAAATAATCAGCATGACCGACAGCCAGAGAACTCAATTTCCTAAAAGGAGAGGTCAGTAATGGAAGCATACACATTTCTTTCTTGACAAGTTCCTTTTAAAAGATCAGAGGGCTAGACTTTCTGGCAATGTTTTTATAGCTGCTTGTGCTATAGATGTCCTGGTGACAACGGTACCCCTAGTTTCTTCTCTAGGTGTCACTGGAACAGGAAGTGCAGGAAAATCTTACCAATTTAGTCACAGACAAAAATATAAAGAGTATATTTACATATACATTTACTTTGGTTGCCTTACAGCAGGGGTGCCCAACCAGTGGCCCGGGGGCCACATGTGGCCCGCGGAGCCCTCTGATGTGGCCCGCAACCTCATGCTCAGGGATGGAATAGAATAGAATATAATACTTTTAATAAAGGTAAGTTTATCACTACTCTATTTGCAAAGTGCATCTAACCTGCAGGAAAGCCATAGGTGAACCCGCGGTGCCGGTAAACAGTGCATCAGTGTGAAAACAGCCTTAGGCCTCTTTTACATGATCAGTCTGACCCAATCGGACCCTCCATTCACCTCTAAGGAGTGGCAGATGTAAATAGACTTGTGTCTGTTTACAAACGCCTACCTCCAATCCGATCCACTAAAAAAAAAGACTTGAGTATAGAGTAGAGTGGGCCCCTGTCCACCCCCTCTGCTCATTGTGGCCCACGACGTGCAGGAAAATCTTACCAATTTAGTCACAGACAAAAATATAAATCTGCAGAACCATATTAGCTAAAACATAACAAAGAAAACTGACTAGAGATAGGCTGTAAGGCAGGGGTGCCCAACCTTTTGAAGAGCGGGTGCCACTTAAGTGACTTGGTAACCGGTCGCGGGCCACAATGAGCGGAGGGGGTGAACAGCAGCCCACTCTACTCTATACTCAAGAGTTTTTTTTTAGTGGATCGGATTGGAGGTAGGCGTTTGTAAACAGACACAAGTCTATTTACATCTGACACTCCTTAGAAGTGAATGGAGGGTCCGATTGGGTCAGACTGATCATGTAAAAGAGGCCTAAGGCTGTTTTCACACTGATGCACTATTTACCGGCACCGTGGGTTCACCTGTGGCTTTCCTGCAGGTTAGATGCACTTTGCCATAGAGTAGTGATAAACTTACCTTTAATAAAAGTATAATATTCTATTCTATTCCATCCCTGAGCATGAGGTCGCTGGCCACATCAGAGGGCTCCGCGGGCCACATGTGGCCCCCTGGCCACTGGTTGGGCACCCCCGCTGTAAGGCAACCAAAATAAATGTATATGTAAATATACTTTATGTATTCGAGCCAAGCAATGACAGGTGATTTTACAGCGGCCACATACAACTTGAATGTCATCTGTTGTCTGAGCAGATTTGTGGGGCACTTGCAGAGCAGCCCCATTCACTTGAAAGCAACAGGGGGCATAATTCTTACCGCAGCAAGTGTACATGCCCAGTTGTTGCCACTGCAGCTGAAGCATGGCACAAATATTGGGTGTTTCCACACCTCGAACGTTGGTGAGAAGAAGCCCAAATGTCACTCAGATCAGTGAAGTTAGAGAAATGTCCATATCTGTGCAATTGTTCCATGTCATGATGGTCAGTCACACAATTACACGGAGGGACAGATCACTAATTGCAGCCTCCTTCTCTCATGTCAGGTTTCCTTTCTTTCTAATGAACAGAATTTTGGTAAATCTACTTGCCTGGTCCATCCATGTTTACAGGGTCCATACTTCCAACTATGGATATGTGACACACAGCCCCCAAACTTCTAATACAGCAATGCAGATCTGTAGGATGGGACTTGGTACAGTCATATTGTCAGCAAATGTCCAGTCATTCTATAGGCACTGCAGCAACACAACGAAGCTTGGCCAGCAGATGGACTGCATGCAATAAACTCTCTGTATACATGACGGTTTCCTTCTTCTATGCTTTGCTTTTGTTACTTATTGTCCAAAATGAGAGAATACAGCTCTCCTCCAGCACACACACACTTCCTATCCCGAGCAGCCAATGTTTTGTTTTGCTTCCTCTATGCTCCTTTCCTCCTTGCATAGGCTGAGGTAAAACTAGCTTTTACTTTCACTTTCACATTCCGCACTTTCGCCATTTATTGAACGAGACTGGCGAAGCACAAGCCTTTGAAAGGAACGTTTCAGAAAATAATTAATGTTTCACAGTCTCCAAAAATGCAGGTATATTTTAAAGGAATGATATAAAGCAGAATAGAGATTTTTAGACTAACTATGAAAAGAGCTGATCTGTAATCCAAGAACGTTGCTGCATGTGAAGCCTTTGATTCTGTTCAGTACTATGAGCGAGGCTGTGTTCACATATTAATTGTAAAAATATAATAATCTGTGTGTATATATATATATATATATATATATATATATATATATATATATATATATATATATATATATATATATATATATATATATATATATATATATATACACACATCATAGGCGTGCGCACATAGGGTGTAGGGTGTGCCTGGGCACACCCTAATCACCCTGTACTGTGCAGATTCCCCCTGCTGCCTGGCTGCAGAGAAAGGGACTGGGGAAAAAAAGTTAGACATCAGGGGTCTGTTTAGACCACTGATATTTCACCAAAGCTCCCAAACAGGGTTTCTAAAAAGAAATTTAAAAAAAATATTTAAAAAAAATGAATAAAAAAAATTTGTAAATAATAATAATAATAATACAAATATAGATAAGCTACTGACACCGATCTCTGCCTTGCTGACAAAGCCCTACTGACTTGCCAACTGCCATATATGGTATATTACACACGCATGTGTGTTTGAGCTTTGGTGTGCACACCCTAATGCAATAGGCTGCGCACACCTATGACACACATACATACATTAACCACTTCAGCCCCGGAATATTTAGCTGCTAAATGACCAGGGCATTTTTCTGCGATTTAGCACTGCGTCGCATTAACTGACAATTGCACGGTTGTGCGGCACTGCACCAACACAAAATTGACATCCCTTTTTTCCCACAATTAGAGCTTTCTTTTGGTGGTATTTGATTATCTCTGATTTATTTTTTTTTTTTTTGCGCTATTAACAAAAAATAGGACCGATATTGAAAAAAAAACAATATTTTGTACTTTTTGCTATAATACATATTCTCATTTTTTTTTTTTAAGAAAACCGATTTTTTTTTGTCAGTTTAGGCCTATATATATTATTCTACATATTTTTGGTAATAAGCGTATATTGATTGGTTTGCTCAAAAGTTATAGCATCTACAAAATAGGGAATAGATTTATAGTATTTTTATTATTAATATTTTGTTTACTAGTAATGGTGGCAATCTGCGATTTTTATCGGGACTGCCACATTATGGCGGACACATCGGATACGTTTGACACATTTTTGGGACCATTGACATTTATACAGCGATTAGTGCTATAAAAATGCACTGTTTACTGTATAAATGTCACTGGCAGGGAAGGGGTTAAAACTAGGGGCGATCAAAGGGTTAGTTGTGTTCCCTAGGCTTGTTCCTGACTGTTGGGGGATGGGACTGACCTAGAGGAAATGACAGATCGTGGTTCCTAGCTATTACGATTTACGAGCATTGGCACCCTCGCGATGCACGCCCCACTAAAAGGAGCTGACGTACTCACAGGATCGTGACAACCTGCCACAGTATAATGGCGGCGGCTGGTCGGCAAGCAGTCAAGGGTCGAACCAATAATCGTATCGGTCAGAAACTTATCGATTTTGGTCAGACCTCCCTATCGATATTGTACACAATTCAATAAATACTTTCTATATATTTTGGGTTTGAGTGTCTTAGTCAGGGGATACACCTGAAGGTCCAGTCAGGGGATACACCTCTTTTCTGTTTAAATTATTTGGATGTGGCACATCACAGAGATATTTAGCATCAACTTTTCTTGTAATCGGAGTCTTCGAGTAAGGAATGTGATAACCCTACTAGACCAGAGTCTTCGAGTAAGGAATGCGACAACCCTAAAAACCAAGGCCTGAGGTGTGCCTTTGGCCGGCTGGTCGGTATGCCTGAAAGAGGGCATACCCTGAATAAGAAAAAAGTACAATGAGTATGTATGAAAGCTGGGGGAATGGGTGGGTGGGAACCCAGAAACCAACGCCGACCCAGCCCTGACAGGGAGGGAGTCTTAAGTACTCTTAGACTCCTCCCACAAACTCAGGCTTTCTAACTTGTAATCGGAGTCTTCGAGTAAGGAATGCGATAACCCTACTAGACCAGAGTCTTCTGCCGCGTACACACGGTCGTTTTTTGCGATGAAAAAAAACGACGTTTTCTGTGAAGTAAAAAACGACGTTTTTGAAACGTCACTTTTCAAAGACGATGTTGCATACACACCATCGTTTTTTCACAAAAAGCAAGGTTACGTTCACCACTCTTTTCCATTGAAGCTCGCTTCATAACTAGCTTCTGGGCATGCGCGGGTTGAAAAACGTCGTTTTGAACGACGTTTTTGCTACACACGGTGACTTTTTGTGAAACAAAAAACGACGTTTTGAAAAACGACACAAAAAATTCAAACATGTTGGAATTTTTATTTGGTCGTTTTTTTGAAGACAAAAAACAACGTTTTGCCCACACGATCAATTTAAATGACGTTTTAAAAAACGTCGTTTTTTTTTCATCGCAAAAAACGACCGTTTGTACGCGGCATTCGAGTAAGAAATGCGACAACCCTAAAAACCAAGGCCTGAGGTGTGCCTTTGGCCGGCTGGTTGGTATGCCTGAAAGAGGGCAAAAGACACATATTTAGGTGAAGAGGGGTGGATAAGCGACCATCAAGTAAAGCAGCGCGCGCCCGGATGGCAACCGAATGTAAAACCGATGAGAACCGTTATGACAGGAGAAGCCACCGACTCATGACCTGTGATAGAAGGAAGCCCCCGCTGAACATGCGAAGCAGCCCAGAACTCAACTAACACCCAGAGCAAGATGGTTCGAACCTGCTGGCCGAGACAACCCAGACGCGAGCCTGAAGTGCTTGTGACGAGAGGACACACGGGGGCAATTGGAGCCAGGCCTGGCCCGAGGAGCCCCCTGCAATGAAGGCCTAACAGAATAAACACTTCAACCGGACACCAGTGATGTAGCCCCGTGAGGAACACCCCCCAACCCCTGGCCTACCCATACTTGGTATGGGAAAGCGAGAGGGTGAGTTGCAAAAAATGGACAAACTGGCAGGAGCCTGAAGTGCTAGATACCTGATGGATATGTTGACAGAGCAGATGGATAAGGCAACAAACAATGTTAAACATGGAACCATACCGGACACACAGAACCAAAAACCTACCTGATGGACTTGATTGGCAGGTTACAGGCAGAAGCACGACCTGATGAAGATGCACGAATAGACTTACCTAGACGCCGGCAGGACTGACGGAATTGAACGCAAGGATAGTTGATAAGAGTAAGAAGCCGAGGCAAACCTCCCCCCCAACTGCACAAGTGCTGAAACGCCAGACCACGGACAAGTACCTAATGAAAAAGTCTTGCAGGAAAGAGCAGCCCAATGCTACTGGAACTGGCCACTAGGTACCTAGGAGGCCCAGCCCCCCACCTACAGACTGAAGGTAGAGAAACCAGACCAACCACCCCTGGAAAAGCTGCCTCCATAAACTTGATTGGTAACGAAAGCATGGCTGTCAGGTGAAGCCAAAACACTATGAAAACCTGATGATGCAGTGAAGAGCCCCGTAAGCAGGCCTGAAAGTACCTCCAGTAGGGACGTCAGAGAATCCGGGACGGGAGATTCCCCCCACTGCCCCTGACAAGGAACACCCATGGCTCAGCCATGAAACTAGAAGGCCTGATGGACTGGACCCATAGGTGTGCGCAGCCTATTGCATTAGGGTGTGCACCCAAAAGCTCAAGCACACATACGTGTGTGTATGTGTATGTATATGTGTATATATGTATAGTCAAAAGTATTAGTACGCCTGCCTTTACACACACATAACTTTTAATGGCATCCCAGTCTTAGTCCGTAGGGTTCAATATTGAGTTGGCCCCGCCCCTTGCAGCTATAACAGCTTCAACTCTTATGGGAAGGCTGTCCACAAGGTTTAGGAGTGTCTATGGGAATGTTTGACCATTCTTCCAGAAGTGCATTTGTGAGGTCATTCACTGATGTTGGACGAGAAGGCCTGGCTTGCAGTCTCCACTCTAATTTATCCCAAAGGTGTTCTATCGGGTTGAGGTCAGGACTCCGTGCAGGTCAGTCAAGTTCCTTCACCCCAAACTCGCTCATCCTTGTCTTTATGGACCTTGCTTTGTGCACTGGTCCAAATAATATGGTGTGGGGTTGTTTTCCAGGGGTCGGGCTTGGCCCCTTAGTTCCAGTGAAGGGAACTCTTAAGGCAGGGGTGCCCAAACAGTGGCCCGGGGGCCACATGTGGCCCGCGGAGCCCTCTGATGTGGCCCGCGACCTCCTCTTCTGGTATGGATGGTTGGCAAGCCCAGGTTGCCGACCTACCACCCCAGAGCTTCAGTGTTGTGGAAGAAGCAAGCAGCTTTTCAGAAAGTGCACCACACCTGCAGGATATAATAGTGTGTTTGTCCCCTTCCATCTGATTGGATCAGAGGGCCCATAGAGTAGATTGGGCTGTATCTGTGTCTGCTTTGCATATGCAGACTGGACACAGACCTGTCATCTGCCCATTCCGCTCATTGTGGCACGCGACTGGTTACTAAATCGCTTAAGTGGCCCTCTGCCTTCAAAAGGTTGGGCACCCCTGTCTTAAGGTGTCAGCATACTAAGAAATTTTCGACAATTTCATGCTCCCAACTTTGTGGGAAAAGTTTGGGGACGGCCCCTTCCTGTTTCAACATGACTGCACACCTGTGAAAAAAGCAAGGTCCATAAAGACATGGACTTAGCAGGGTGGTGGAAAATTAACTTCAATAGCAATAATTCACATTATAAGCGCGACTAAAACATATACAATTAAGTGTAACAATCTAAAAAATGTAAACTCCAAAGTGCTATAATGGTGTGAAGCTCCCAACTAAAAAGTTGTTGCACTTGAAGGTAATTTGTATTGCAATTATCTGTAGAGGGGTTTCCACCATCCCTGCTAAGGCAGCACTGGTAGGCACTGATTGGCAGTGTTGATGGACACTAATTGGTAGCACTGGTGTGCACTGATATGTGGCACTGATAGGCAGCACTGATTGACACTCATAGGCGGCACTGATGGGCTCTGATTGGTTGCACTTATGGACACTGACTGGCATCACTGGGCACTGACTGGCATCACTGGGCACTCATATGCAGCACTGATGGGCACTCATATGCAGCACTGATGGGCTATGATTGGCAGCACTGATGGGCTCTGATTGACAGCATTGGCTGGCACTGATTTACAGCTTTGGTTGGCACTGATTTACAGCTTTGGTTGGCACTGATAGGCAGCATTAATTGGCACTGATGAGCAGCACTGGCAGAGTGGCAGTGATAGGCTGCATTGGTTGACACTGAAAAGCAGCACTGGCATTGATAGGCAGCACTGGTTGGTACTGATAGGCAGCACTGGTTGGCACTGATAGACAGCACTGGTTGGCACTGATAGACAACACTGGTTGGCACTGATAGACAACACTGGTTGGCACTGATAGGCAGAACTGGTTGGCATTGATACGCAGCACTGGCACGGATAGGCAGCATTGGTTGGCACGGATAGGCAGCATTGGTTGGCACGGATAAGCAACACTGGCACTGATTGGCAGCATTGGTTGGCACTGATTGGCAGCATTGGTTGGCACTGATAAGCAACACTGGCACTGATAGGCAGTACTGGTTGGCACTGATTGGCAGCACTGGTTGGCATGGATAGGCAGCATTGGTTGGCAGTGCACTGATTGGCAGCATTGGTTGGCACTGGTTGGCACTGATAGGCAGAATTGGTTGGCACTGATAAGCAACACTGGCACTGATAGGCAGTACTGGTTGGCACTGATTGGCAGCACTGGTTGGCACTGATTGGCAGAACTGGTTGGCACAGATAGGCAGAACTGGTTGGCACGGATAGGCAGAACTGGTTGGCACGGATAGGCAGCATTGGTTAGCACGGATAGGCAGCTTTGGTTGGCAGTGCACTGATTGGCAGCATTGGTTGGCACTGGTTGGCACGTATAGGCAGCATTGGTTGGCACAGATAGGGGAGAGGGGGAGCTTCACATTATGGATATTGTGAAAATTGCAAGAGCTGTTCAGTGTAAGAAGCTGTCAGATAATGACACTACATGCAGGAAGAGACACCAGCTGTTAAGTCAGTGGTGATGTAGAGGATGGGCGGGACTGAAGAGTTATTAAACACCAGCCAATAGGATGGGTCTGGGCGGGCCGCTACATTTTTTCTGGCTCCGCCCCCTCTCTGAAGCAGCGAATCATTGGCTGGTGTTGATTGCGCTTGGTCCCGCCCACCCCCGACATCGCGGCTGAGTTGTGATGACTTACAACTCAGCCGCGATGGCGGGGGTGGGCGGGACCAAGCGCCATCAACACCAGCCGATGATTGAGCTGCTTCACAGAGCGGGTGGAGCCACATAAATGTAGCGGCCCGCCCAGACCCATCCCATTGTCTGGTGTGATGGCTGTTTAGTCCCGCCCAAGCCCGACATCATTTTGACAGCTGGTGACTTTCCCTGCATGTAGAGTCATTATCTGACAGCTTCATACTGAAAAGCTCTGGCAATTCTCACGATCTGCTGCCTGTGAAACTGTTTCACAGGCAGCGGAGGCCACACACTCTCATAGATGCAACATTTCTGGGGAGATCTCTGGAGACAGCATGGGGTGATTAGGGTGTGCCCAGGCACACCCGGCACACCCCGTGCGCACGCCTATGACTGGACCCAAAGAAATGACGACATGGCCGGCAGAAATGGAAGAAAAGCAGGAGCTGGGGGTGCGCTGATACCCTGCCACTGAGTGCATGAGTTTCAATTACCCTCATCCTGATTTGCAACCATACCAGGCATGCTTGGCCCACCTGAAACTGCATATCAGTGTTTGCCTAGTACAGGTAACATGCTGGTAAGCGAGAGTATCTAGGACGACTTGGAAACAGAAGGGATGCACATGAACCAGTCGTAACAGAGACGCGCAGCAAGCCCAAGCTAAGGAAACACAACCTAGACAAGACAGAAAACAGACATGAAACAACAACAACACCCCTCTGTGTCTACCTATGTATGAGAATATGAGCAGAAACATCAAGTCCGCAGCGCGTAAATGACCCCGATGACACGAAAACCTGGGGCAGAATTGTGTGAGACAAGACACTGCGCCTGACACGCTGAGGCAGAAAAAAACCTGGGGGTAGAAACTCTATGACAGAAACCTGGTGGCAGAAACCTGGGGGCAGAAACGCTATGACAGAAAACCAGGGGCAGAAACATTATGACAGAAAACCAGGGGCAGAAACATTATGACAGAAAGCGTATGGCAGAAACGCTATGACAGAAAACCAGGGGCAGAAACATTATGACAGAAAACCAGGGGCAGAAACATTATGACAGAAAGCGTATGGCAGAAACGCTATGACAGAAAACGTGGGGCAGAAACGCTATGACAGAAAACGTGGGGCAGAAACGCTATGACAGAAAACGTGGGGCAGAAACGCTATGACAGAAAACGTGGGGCAGAAACGCTATGACAGAAAACATGGGGCAGAAACGCTATGACAGAAAACGTGGGGCAGAAACGCTATGACAGAAAATGTGGGGCAGAAACGTTATGACTGAAAACCAGGGGCAGAAACGTTATGACTAAAAACCAGGGGCAAAAACGTTATGACTGAAAACCAGGGGCAGAAACGTTATGACTGAAAACAAGGGGCAGAAACGTTATGACTGAAAACTAGGAGCAGAAACGCTATGACTGAAAACTAGGGGCAGAAACGCTAGGACAGAAACGTTATGACTAAAAACCAGGGGTAAAACGTTATGACTGAAAACCAGGGGCAGAAACGTTATGACTGAAAACCAGGGGCAGAAACGTTATGACTGAAAACTAGGAGCAGAAACGCTATGACTGAAAACTAGGGGCAGAAACGCTATGATAAAAAACCAGGGGCAGAAACGCTATGACAGAAAATCAGGGGCAGAAACGCTAGGACAGAAAACCAGGTGCAGAAACGCTATGACAGAAAACCAGGGGCAGAAACACTATGACAGAAAACCAGGGGCAGAAACGCTATGAGAAAAAAACAGGGGCAGAAAAGCTATGACAAAACCCAGGGGCAGAAATCCCCCTGACCTGAGTAAAATAGGTGGACATCCCATCCCCCCCCTCAATGCTGCCAAAAAAAACTGCAGTTTTTATAACTTTTTTTTTGCATTGATACAAGTCCCCTGGGGCAGGATCCAGGTCCCCAAACACTTTTTATTATAATAACTTGCATCTTAGCCTTTAAAATTAGCACTTTAGATTTCAAACATTCGAGTCCCATAGACTTTAACAGGGTTCTAAAGTTCACACGAACTTGCCGCGAACACCCCAAATAGTTCTACTTGAACTCGAAGCTCATCCCTAGTGTCCAGTGATGATGAGAGTGAACTTTTGTAGACAGAGGAGGCTAGTTTAGGACAGGACAGGGGAGAGATTATGTCATATAGGTGGTCAGTAGCAGAATAGAGAAGAGAAGGGTTAAAGTGGTAAAGGTTCCTACAAGTAATCATTTGCTGCTTGGAATGATGGGTGGTTAGAGGCAAGGATACAGTGAATCTGATGAGGTTGTGATCAGAGAGAGGAAACCTCATCAGTCGAGGGTATTACCATTAAAGTGAGTGGAAGTGTGTGTCCATTGGGTTAGGTCAAAAGATGAGGTTAAGTTGAGAATTTGAGCTGTAGCTGGGCTGTTAATTGACAGGGATGTAGAAGCCTCCAAGATTGAGAGTGGGTGTTTAGGCCAGCATATGGGTTCAACAATTGCAAGAGGTGATGGGTGCAATAGTACTGAGGGTGATTTGTGCATGCTGTGAGGTAGAGAGGAGGGGTAGAGTAAGGATAATTTGAGGATATAAGACACCGATGTGAGAAGGAAGAGTAGAAGGAGCATGTTAGGGGATAGAGAGTGGGAATCTGACTTCATATATACAGTATCTCACAAAAGTGAGTACACACCTCACATTTTTGTAAATATTTTATTATATCTTTTCATGTAACAACACTGCTGAAATTACAGTTTGCTAACTGTTGGCAACAAATGTAAGTACACCCCTAATTGAAAATGTCCAAATTGTGCCCAAAGTGTCAATATTTTTTGTGGCCACCATTATTTTCCAGCACTGCCTTAACCCTCATGGGCATGGAGTTCACCAGAGCTTCAGAGATGGCCACTGGAGTCCTCTTCCACTCCTCCATGATGACATCACGGAGCTGGTGGGAGTTAGAGACCTTGCGCTCCTCCACCTTCCGTTTGAGGATGCCCCACAGATGTTAAATAGGGTTTAGGTCTGGAGACATGCTTTACCCCATTCTTTACCCAGAGTCCATCACCTTTACCTTCAGCTTCTTTAGCAAGGCAATGGTCATCTTGTAGGTGTCTGGGGGTCGTTATCATGTTGGAATACTGCCATGCGGCCAAGTATTCAAAGGGAGGGTATCATGCTCTGCTTCAGTATATCACAGTACATGTTGGCATTCATTGTTCCCTCACCATGACACTCCCAGAAACCATGCTTGACTGTAGGCAAGACACATTTGTCTTTGTACTCCTCACCTGGTTGCCGCCACACACGCTTGACACCATCTGAACCAAATAAGTTTATCTTGGTCTCATTAGACCACTGCCTAGACATGGTCCCAGTAATCCATGTGCTTAGTCTGCTTATCTTCAGCAAACTGTTTGCAGGCTTTCTTGTGCATTATCTTTAGAAGAGGCTTTCTTCAGGGACGACAGCCATGCAGACCAATTTAATGCAGTGTGGGGCGTATTGTCTGATCACTGACAGGCTGACCCCACTTTGATTTTGTACCACATTTCCACCATTTTTCACTGCTATATTTGCTATGGACTGGTGGTGCATTAGGAACTTGAATGCTTTCTTTTATCCAGATTCCTGAGTATACCCTTTCACTGGGGCATGCTTTAAGTGAGTCAGTAGGACTTGGCCCTGGTGTGCCATGCAGCTGCAGTGTGAGACGCAGTACATGGATATTCTCCTCATTTCTGATCACTACTGCTTCTGATTGCCCTAAAATAACAAAGGGACACAGCAGAATACAGGACAGCACCTCCAGCAGTTTGTATGCCTCACTTGCTAAACCTTAGCTACCTCCCCTGCACCACCGTTCTGGATCACATTCATAGCATATAGCCTTAGCCACCACATCCAGGGCTGTTGTTCACGAGTCATGCAGATTTAACTATGAAACTTGAGACAAGAAAGCCATGGACTGCCTTGTTACTGAAGCTCCAGCATCTCTGAAGGTAGCACAACAAACTTACTAGGTTTCTGCAGGCTTAAATACTTAAATGCTAACATCGTTCTCATTTATTATAAGTTTGTTGATATTCTTACATGACAGTGGAAACAATCCAACAGACATTTCTCCATCTCCAACTTTCTATCCCTTTCCCGAGGAACTGGTACGGAAAAGGATGGTACCAGTCTCAAGTGACCTGCCAGTATCTCACCTTGAGGCGACAGTAGTTCCTGTTACGGACTCTGCATCCTTAAATTGTGTGTAAAAATACCTGTTGATCCACAAGAAATGCACTTCACTCATAGTCCTAAGTCATGCTTCTCAGTCATGGTATTCGGTATGTGTAAAAGAAAAACTGACATGATTCACAAAACCTCATGTAGCGCCCCTGTACTTCCAAGTACGGACGCTATTGAAATTTAGTGGAAAAGATCAGAGTGTAAACGTGCTCTGATCTCAATTGTGATTGTTTAGGTCTCTCTGCTTCAGCTTGGCTGTGCTGCGGGCTCACTCTGCTGTGTTTGGGGTGTCCTTCCACCCCGAGACAGCAGGTGGCAGCAGTGGAAGCTGAGGATCGGGTGCTCTTTTCCAGCGGCCAATCGGGAGGCTTGGGCCTCGCTGGGTATGCTAGGAGAGGGTACTTTTGAGGCAGACGCCATTTTGTGGGGTCTTCTCTTCTGGTTCCTGGTGCGGCATCCACCTTTAGGGTGATTGTATATCACTGCGCCCCGTGCGTTATGGCCTACCTGGCCAAGGCGTGGGTGCTACGCGGAGTTCCCGGTTCCGGAGTCAAGCTGGTTCCGGAAAACACTCGGAGCACCATGTGGACCCAGTGACTGACTGGGTTCCCACCATCGGAGATCCCAAGCGAGTTGTGTTCGGTGGGGAGTCCTTTTGAGAGATTCCAATGAGAGGCTGGTGTATCAACAGCACTGGAACGAACCATCGGGGATCGGAAGTACTGTACACTGAGAAATTGTTCTCCTCTCTCAGTCAGTACTCTGGTGACATTAAGGGGGGACTCAGGACAACCTTTACTCAGGAGAAGCACCTCCGTATTACATTTAGGGAAGGCCGGTGGCAGAGGCGCTTTCCTGACGGTCATTTAGAAGAGCCTGTGGCAGAGACATCCTTCTCAAATTCGAGTGATACTCTGGCTGCCAGGTCTGTGAGAGAGACCTATCCAGCTACGCTATACCCACTCATGTTGGAGTGGCGCAGAGAGACTGATTATTGTCGAAAGCAGGACTGCTTCAATATCCAAGGCCTGAGTCTGCTATTTCTCCTCAACCCTTTGTCTATCCTTCCCATCACCTGTTATTGTTTTTACCTGGCTGGGTAATAAAGAGCACTTATAAAGAGACTTCCTATTTGGCGGACATTCTTTCATTGCTGTTACATTCATCGTTCACCCTAGACACTTCACCAGAGCCATGAGGTAACATGCCATCCCAATCTAACCAGCGGCTCCTGCGGGGGTAGTGCTACACTCACATACTGATGTCTTCTTCCCATTTGGTGCATCACCGAATGAGAGCTTGTCCCTTGGCCTGTTAATTCCTTGTAAAGGTTTGTTTTCTTATTTTCTAAATAGGTTCCTGTAAACTAGTGCATTGTTGGTTCACTTACCTTTTCCTTCCATTTCCCTTCTAAATGTTTTTTTCTTTGTCTGAATTTCTTACTTCCTGTTCCTCCTCAGTGAGCTTGCCCCCATCATCCGAGCCGTTCTGGCTAGGGGTTAGTCAGCCAGAACAGCCTACTGAGGAGGAACAGGAAGTGAGAAATTCAGACAAAGAAAACAAAGAAAAAAAAACATTTAGAAGGAAAAGCGAAGGAAAAGGTTAGTGAACCAACAATGCACTTGCTTAAAGGAACCTATTTAGAGAATAAAAAACAAACCTTTACAACCCCTTTAAGTCACTCTTTTTCATTCTTCATAAGGACAAAATTGTCTTGAAACCTGAACCCTTCTTTCTGCCTATCTTTTTTTACCTTAATGATGACATCTGAGCACCCTTCCACCTTCCTATATTAGGTCATTACTGTGAATTGCAGGTGCATCGGGGTGCAATTCAGAACTAATTACACCACAATACAACAAAATGCATTGCCACAATAGTGTAGTGTGAAAATGCCCTCATGCATTCGTGCATAGACCTGTATATAGGTTGCACAAGAACCAAGCACTGCATTGTGGCATAATGTGTCTGTGTCTTCTGAACACACACATTCAGCCTTTTTAGGGGGCTCTAGCAGTGTTTTGGGGAGGTAGGCTGGCAAATTGAAAGCATGATGTGCATGGACACCTCAAACTCCAGACAATGGGTGCAGTAGCCCGGGTCTCCTCCTCGGTTTGTGCATGAGGTAGGATTTGTGCTTAAAGTGGAAGTTCACCCTCCAAAAAATTTCTAGCATGCCATGGAGCCCACCCACCCGCCCGGCAGTATGCCGGTGTTTTTTTTTTTTCTGTACATACCTTTTTACGGGCTCTCTTCCCCTCCGGCAATCCCGCGTGACTGGGCGTTTCCAATCACAGGTTGTGATTGACGTCCTTCAGCCCGGCGCATACAGTGCGTTACGAGATGCCGAAGGAACTCGAAACATCGGTGCGGCTCTATACGGCGCCTGCGCACTGACGTTCGGCTCCTTTCGGCATCTCGTGACATGCTGTATGCGTCGGCCGGATGCCTGTCAATCAATTAGGAATGCCCATCCCCGACCATCATACCTGGAAGCCGGGTTGAGAATACATATGGGAAATGGTATGTACGGAACGTATTTTTAAAAAAAAAACAGACGATTCTAATTGGGATTAATGTCATAAATGCAATGTTAAAAAATGTTTTTTTACGTGAACCTCCACTTTAAGAAGGTGTGGGGATTAAGGGTTTTTTGAAGATTAGAAATTTGTGCTTATACATATGCTAACCCCTGCATTCTGTATAAAGCATACTCCTGCCCCTGCTCTCTATACAGTGGGTTGTTCACTACATACCCGTGATCCCCGTACTCAGTTTAAAGGAACACTAAAGGTTCATTTTTTATTAGATCAATTGATTGCTGTAAGCTAGAGCATTTAAATATCACTTACCTCGTTTTTCCTTTTGACCTCCAAAATACAGTATTCCAGGTTTGAAAATGCCATTTCCTGTCTCTTCTCTTCTTGCTTTCCACCAGCATCTGAGCTGTTTGGCATGGTGGAAAGTAGAATGTGCTCACCCCCTCCCTATGACTACAGCCCTGCGTGAACATGCTCTCTTATCCCTCACAGGCATGGAGGCTAAGCCTAATAGGAACTGTAGTTCCCATTAGGCCATGATGTAGTAAGAATTAACACGCATCGCAAACCAGGAAGTCAGTGAGAATAACGATTCAGGAGTGCTGGAGGTGAATAAAACAGCTCGATTACAACAGGTATCAAACTAGTTATAATGCAAAACATTACTTTTTACTTTATCAGCTACTGTCAGACTTTCATTTAAGAGGAAAATATTTGTGTCTTTACAACCCCTTTAATAAATTATATGTTACTTACTACATATTTTGTGGCTACAAGGACTGTGGCATATGTGTGAGCAGTACAAAAAAAAATCAAGCAGAGCAGTGTCATAAACCAAAGCAGTGTAACAATCAATAATAATAAATATATTAATACGTTGGAACACAAATATATTAATAAAACATGTGTAAGAAGCTGCATTAAGTGGTCAAATTATAAATTGTGTGAATAAGCAGCAAATCCTTTTGTGAGATATAAGCACAATAAGAAACTTTAAAAACATATTGGTTGCGCTAAACCAATATAGACACAAAACAACTGTGATGCAAATAGTTAAAAAGTCCATAAGTAATGTGATGTATGGATCCTGGTATCACTCTACATCGTCCACTTCCATAGTGAACCTTAAAATGTTGTGAGTTCATCCATCAGCAGAATCGCTCGCTTACCAATTTCAAATGATACCTCATTACAAGGGGCTCAAATGCGCTTGTGGCGTCAACCCAGCCCAGACCTTTCTCCTGATCCAGACGGTCTTCAATTAAAGCAATGTCTTGATATACAAGTAGCGTGAAGTCACAACTTAGTGTAAAAGAGAGGCGCCTCTAAGTGTAGCAATATGGTTACCATTTAGCAAGTCACTTGGTTGATTAAAACAGGCACATATAAGTATGCAGGCCTCCGGGGTAAAGCTGTCCACATAAACTATCCTCCGCACTGCCATTGATGTCATCCAATCCACTCTGCGCTCCATTAGTTCTTCAAGCCTCATTCTCATATCGCTCTACTACAGGGTAGTCTTTCCGGTTACAATTGCAGACTGACAGCGGTGAGAGCCAGCAGTGCGGAGGATGGTCTATGTGGACAGGTTTACCCCGGATGCCCGCATACTTAGATGTGCCTCTTTTAATCATCAACCATGTAAGTTGCTGAATGTTGTACCTTGTAACCATATTGCTACACTTCTCTTTTATACTCTGTAGCTCTTGCTGGATTTTGCTTCTAATTCCCTTATGGAGGCTTCAAATTGGGGATGGACATTTTATGGTTACACAATCTGGTCACATTGCTATAATCTTTTTATATGGAATATAAACTGAAGGACTTATGAATAAATGGTTGTGGAACAAATCATTTGAGTTTTCATTATTTCTTATGGGGAAATTTGCTTTGATATACAAGTGCTTTGGATTACAAGCATGTATCTGGAACGAATTATGCTTGGAATCCAAGGTTTTACTGTATATTTAAAATAATATGCAAAGTGGTTGGAGGAAAGCTTCAGAATGGCAAAGATGTTTTTATTACAAATTATGAGAGCAGACTGCAGTTCTTGTTTAAAGACTGTATAATTCATTGACAGACCTTTGATGAAAACTGATGAATTAATTTGTTGAAGGCACATTTCATATATCCTCTCATAATTCTTGTCCGTAAACATCTTGACTTAATCTTAGGATTTGCAGCATGTGTTTTCAATGATTTAACCTTTTATTACTTTAATAGGATAACATATTTCAGGTTTGTGGCTGTGATCTTTCAATAAAAGATTTATGACCAGGTGTATGACACCCTGAAAACGAAAAAAATCCTTAAAGCGGCATTCCGACTTTAAATAGTTTTTTTTAAAGTCAGCAGCTTCTAAAACTGGAGCTGCTGACTTTTAATAATCACACACTTACCTGTCCCACGGTCCACTGATAAAGCCATTTATGGATGTGTTTTATAGCAGAAAGTAAAAAATATAGGTTGGCTTTTTTTTGTTGATAGCGCAAGAAAAAAAAACGCAGAGGTGCTCAAATACCACCAAACGAAAGCTCTATTTCGGCACAACGTCACATTAATGCAATTGTCAGTTAAAGCAACGCAGTGCCATATCGCAAAAAAATTGCCTGGTCATAAAAGGGGTGGAACCTTCCAGGTCTGAAGTGGTTAAAGAAACCTAACTTAAAGTGGATGTAAACCCTCCCATATACAGAGTGAAGTGAATAGCCTCAGATGATACACAGAGATGAAACAAATCTCTCTTCATAAGTTCTACAGGTATATCTGCTGTCTTCAGCTTTATATATTCTTTAGAAAGTTCAGATTGTGTTAGATTTTCTCTTCCTGGTCAGCACTGCAATGAAGCCTAGGCATACAGCTAAGACAGCTGATTGAAGGAAAGGCACACACCCCCTCTCCTCATAGGTAGAGACTTTCAGAAATGTTTGTTGAATCATTCAGCTCTGTGCTAATATATTTATAGCATCCTCCCCAACAAAAATGTCAGGCTGCTTTTATCTCCTGTGTCGGAGAACTTGTCAGACATTCTCATGCTGATAACAGAAGAACAGGGCAGGAGAACAGCTATGGGACATAGTGCTTTGAAGATAGATAAGAAAACACTGCAGATACAGTATACTGTATGTGCACAGCTCAAATTTCATGAATCTGGCTTACATCCACTTTAAAGGGGTTGTAAAGGTAAATCATTTTTCCCTAAATAGCTTCCTTTACCTTAGTGCAGTCCTCCTTCACTTACCTCATCCTTCGATTTTGCTTTTCTCCCTTGTGTGGAGAAAGCCTCTTGAGGGGGGAGGGGGCGAGCAGGAGGGTCAGGATACTCTCTACTTTACAGATAGAGAAAGGAGCTGTGTGTTAGTGGGCGTCTTGACACATTTTACAACGTGTAAAAATCAAAAAAATGTCTTAGAACCCCCAAACACTATACATTCTTTTAGCAGAGACCCTATAGAATAAAATGGTGGGTGTTGAAATTGTTTTATGCAAAATGGTATTTGCGTAGCGTTTTTTATTAATGCTATTTTTGGGGGGAAAAAAACACTTTCATGAATAAAAATAAAAACATTAAAGTTGGCCCAATTATGTCATGTTTAAAATAAATAGTGTATAAAATAAAATAAATAAATACATTTTAAAGAGCCCCCGTCCCACCCTGCTTATGCGCAAATGTGAATGCATACATTACTTCCGCACGCATATGTAAACAGTGATTGCACCACACATGTGAGGTATTGTCGCGAACATCAGAGCAAAAGCAATAATTCTAGCACCAGACCTCCTGTGCAACTCTAAACTGGTAACCTGTAAAGGAGTTTATAGTGCGTCTGCCTTTGGAATGTGACGATATAAACGCCTTTACAGGTTACCAGTTTAGAGTTGCACAGGAGGTCTGGTGCTAGAATTATTGCTTTTGCTCTGACGTTCGCGACAATACCTTACATGTGTGGTGCAATCACTGTTTACATATGCGTGCGGGAAGTAATGTATGCATTCACATTTGCGCGTAAGCAGGGTGGGACTCTTTAAAATGTATTTTTTTTTTTAATACACTGTTTTTTTTTGTACTAACTTTATTGCTTTTACAAGGGATAAACAACATCTCCTCCTGTAACAGCATAGGCCGTGACAGGTCCTCTTTATGGAGGGTTTGACCCCAAATCTTTCCTCTGGCCCCCCATGCAGCGAATAAGACAGAGTTTGGTCCGATCAGCTGCTTTTCTGGCCGTTGGTGGCCGGCGGAACCGGAAGTGACAAACTACTCCAGGTTTCCAGGGATACAGAGAGAGGGGAACAACATCAGTTTCCCTCTTTCTCTCTCTCTCTCTCTCTCTCTCTCTCTGTGTACAGGGCAGTTATCGCCACCGGCCGCATCCCTCCGCGATGGGACAGGAGAGCTCAGGAGAGGATGGCGGCGGAAAGGGGGTCCCACCCGCAGAAGTGTTCAAGTGGCTAATTAGCCACTTGGATTACTTCTGCATTACTCAGAATCGCCGCCTGAAAAGAATGATACTGGGATAAAGCCTGTAGGTGCATCATGCCGGTATAACCATTGAAACCCAAGGACGTACAATTTAGTACTGTTATTTTATCTGACATTACAGTATTAAAGCAGACTTTGCACCCAAATTCAAGAGCCTATTAAATTCTAGTCCACCCCCATATGGTAAAAATGCCCAATCAACTTTATACAATTGGAGACTCCACACAAACATACCAGAGCAGACATATCGATCACATGTTTTAGAAACACTGTAATTGGTTTCTGATCTTTAGTGCCGGAGATATCAGTAACAGCAGGGATCGAGAGGCACCAGCATGGTGCGTCATTTTTTAAGGAACAATATAGTGACAAAAAGATCACACAGCTATACACAATAACACCCATAAACTTCATCTGTAAACGACATAGTTAATGCATTTTGTTGTTGCTCTTTAGATGATGATGAGAAAAAAAAAAAAAAATGGAAAGACAACTTTCATCAGACATTAAAATATTTGCCTGATGACAAATCCTACTATCATCTGTTGCAGTTTTTTTTTAGTTTTTTTTTTACATTATATACACTGCCCAGTTATTGTACAAAGTACATGTGTTAGACAACGACTATCATCTAGGGATCTACAGTTATTCCCAGAAACATTGTCCCAAATATAAAAAATAGCTCTATTTCAGCATATAAACTCTAGAGTATAGGAGGGGCTTGCCTGCCAAAAATAGCAAGAAAGAGGATTGGAGAAGGCATCAATGAGTATAACTAGTATTCTCAGAATTATCAACAAAGGCAATCTCGCAAAGTTGATGCAAAATGGTCATTGATGTTTGTAACTCCCTACTCGCTTCGTCACACATAGATGTTTATATTAACATTTAGCGGAGACCTTGCTTTTTTGTCACCATGACTAAAAAAGACATTTCATTTTAATATCAATTGACAGTCAATTGGTCTTCTGGTTCTCATATTGGCAATTGAATATAACTGGGAAACTTCATACATCCCATCCTAATCGTTTTTAGAGAAAAAAAGTTTTTTTCTTTATATTGTATACTAAAGTAATTAAAAAAATGGTTATTTACAAACAAAAAAAACTGTAAGTTAACAAAGTGTCATTGCATAAGGATTTGTTTATATACTTTATTAGTATTCTGCTCCTATGAATAGTACACTATATATTTAGTATTGTGGTCAGGTGCTTTTTTTAGGGGAGAAAGTTGCCATTGATAATTTTCTTTGGCATCATGTCAGTGACAGCAACTCACTAGCTATGGCGCATGCGCCATAGACATCAGGCGCACTGAGCGGAGCGTGCCGCTTCTAACGACGATCATGGGAGTGATGTCATCGCTGCTCCACCCAGTCACAGCGACGGAGCAGCGATACCCAGAAGTCACTCCGGGTATCATGGCGGTGACGGAGGAGGTCACCCAGGACCGATGCGGGGGCTACGATCTCAGGTAAGTAATTCATAACGAGCTAGTATGCTATGCTATGCATACTAGGTCATTAAAGGGGTTGTAAAGACAAAAATATTTTCCTTTTAAATTAAAGTCTGACAGTAGCTGATTAAGTAAAAAGTAATGTTTTGCATTATAACTAGTTTGATACCTGTTGAAATCGAGCTGTTTTATTCACCTCCGTCACTCCTGAATCGTTATTCTCACTGACTTTGGTCAGTTTGTGGTGCGCATTCATTCTTGCTACATCATGGCCTAATGGGAACTACAGTTCCTATTAGGCTTAGCCTCCATGCCTGTGAGGGATAAGAGGGCATCTTCACGCAGGGCTGTTGTCATAGGAAGGGGGTGAGCACATTCTGCTTTCCACCATGCAAAACAGCTCAGGTGCTGGTGGAAAGCAATAAGAGGAGAGACAGGAAATGGCATTTTCAAACCTGGATTACTGTATTTTGGAGGTCAAAAGGAAAAATGAGGTAAGTGATATTTAAATGCTCTAGCTTACAGCAATCAATTGATCTAATAAAAAACAAACCTTTAGTGTTCCTTTAAGCCTTTCTCTTGCAGTGTTTTTTTTGTTAGGGATTTTTTATAGATGTTGTACTTCTTGTTTAAGCTTTGGCAATAACACCTGGAAGCTGATTTGTTTTTATGAAGAGTTGCACCAAATTTTGCACTCTTGAGTTTTGGTGTGGATTCACCAGCAGAATTTGTTTCTTCTCTACACTGAATCACATCAGTAAATTGAACAATATGTTTCTTCAAATATGGCTGGGTGCATAAAAGATTTGCCTGAAACGGTTGTTTTAAATCTAAACAAAGGTTGGGCCTCCCCGTATTGTAACAAAGCTAAAATACGAGCAGGGCCCTCTGATTCCTCCTGTATTGAATTGTATTATGACTGTGTACTGTCTGCCCTCATGTTAAAAAGTTCTGTGCAAACTATTGGCGCTATATAAATCCTGTATAATAATAATAATAATGATAATAAAATCCCATCCTATATTATACAAACCTACTATTGTCACATGTTCTTGAAATCCAACTGGCATACTGATCTGTTCTAAGCTAAGTACAGTGGACCAAACGACAGGAAAACGTTTTTTCAAAACAGGTTGGCAAAATTTACAAGTTTCTTAGAACAGTTTAGCTTGTATCATAGGTTATTAAAACCAGGTAAAGATCTGTGTCATAGGTGGAATAGTAGTAAATAATAAGATACTGTTACAGTAACCATGACATTAAGTATCACAGGTATAACTTGTATATTTCCTATACATTTTACTATTGCTTCTGGCAGGCGACATAATGGCACAGTACATACTCCACCCAGGCACACTCATTTGAGATGTTGGCACTTTCATCGTCCTACATTTCAAGGCTAAATCCCATGATGTCAGGGCTTAGATGATATCACCAAGGCATCTTTAAACAAGTTTTATGTATGTCGTATGGATATAATATTTAGGTCACTTAGACCTTGATTTCCTTTTTTTCTGAGCACACTAACTCTTTTAAAACAGTGCATTCCTAGCATTTCATAAAAATGCACATTGTTGTAATTGCTTTTAGCACAGGAAATGGTACATCTGTTAGTAAAGAGACTGTGGGGACTCTCTTATGAATCACCAAATCCAGTTGCCAAAACTAATTAATTCAAAGCCAAACATGACATACAATTTTAAAAAGTGTAGCAATGCTCTGTGTTTGGGATTGGGTGGAGAAAATCTTAAACGTTGGTAACATTCACAGCTTCATCAAACTCTCAACTCAGCTCAGCAACAAAAACATCCCCAGTGTTTAATAACTGCTACAAGTGGAGGTTTGCAGACATCCTAAGACAAAAGGCTAGATATGATGCAGGGCTTACTTAAATGCAAATAGTTGTTCCATTCTACACTGTGTTCCAGTGGAATAGTAATATAATCTACAATGCAAGTTTATCTTAGATAAAATTCATCATGAAATGTATAATAAGTAACACATTTTTTAGCTCCAAAACAATGTATATACACATTTTATGTAACATTTTTAATAGTATATTATTATTGCACACTCCTCAAAAAAATTAAAGGAACACTTTTGAATCAGAACTCTTGGGATATTGATCTGTTCAGTTAAGTAGCAGAGGGGGGAGGGGTGTATACATAGGGGGTTGTTAATCAGTTTCAGCTGCTTTGCTGTTAATTGAAATTAACAACAGGTGCACTAGATGGGCAACAACGAGATGACCTACAAAACGGGAATGGTTTTTCAGGTGGAGGTGTCTGACATTTTTGTTTTCCCTACTCATCTTTTCTGACTGTTTTTCACTAGTTTTGCATTTGGCTAGGGTCAGTGTCACTACTGGTAGCACAAGGCGATACTTGGACCCTATAAAAGTTGCACAGGCAGTCCAACTCCTCCAGGATGGCACATCAATACGTGTCATTGCCAGAAGGTTTGCAGTGTCTCCCAGCACAGTTTTAAGAGCATGGAGGAGATTCCAGGAGACAGGCAGTTACTCTAGGAGAGCTGGACAGAGCCGTAGAAGGTCCTTAACCCATCAGCAGGACAGGTTTCTGCTCCTTTGTGCAAGGAGGAACAGGATGAGCACTGCCAGAGCCCTACAACATGGCCTCCAGCAGGCCACTGTTGTGAATGTCTCTGACCAAACAATCAGAAACAGACTTCATGGGGGTGGCCTAAGGGCCCGACGTCCTCTAGTGTGCTCTGTGCAGGGCCGATCCTAGGCAGGGTGCATTGTTACCAGGCGCCTGCAGAGGTGGGGGCACCGAAGTGCCAGAGTTCTCCCCTCCCTAATTCTCTCCTTGTTTGTGTCCGTTCAGAACTAGTGTTCTGAGCATAGGTATGTGTCCGTCCAGAACTGATGTGTGAGCATAGGGTAGCCTGTCCAGCCTGGCAGTGCTCGGAGGAGGGGCCGCTCCTCTTCCTGACATGAGATTTCTAGTTTTAAAGTGGCTGCTGAGTGCTGATGTGCAGGAATGAATTCCTAACACTGGGAGTCTTGGATCCCGCACTGTCTCCACCAACTCCAGTTGGAATGCCTCCCACTCCCAAATCTATCTCAGGCTGCACAGAGAAAGAATCAAGGTGAGTCACAGTGTTCAGTGTGCTGTGTGCTGGGGGATAGCATCCCCAGCATGCCTTTACACATGCTCTGGGCTGCCCCTGCTCTAGATGATTTATAGCATGATAGATTGCATAGGATACACATCCCCTGCCCATTCCTGCGCCTAGTCCATCTACAGATGTGATGTATAATGAGATGTAAAGGGGAGGAGTTAGTAAAATGACAACGCCCATGTGGGGGCACCAGAAATATTTCTGCACCCAGGCTCCTGTGACCCTAGGATCGACCATGGCTCTGTGCTCACTGTCGGACACTGTGAAGCTCGATTGGCATTTTCCATTGAAAACCAGAATTGGCAGGTCTGCCACTGGTGCCCCATGCTTTTCACAGATGAGAGCAGGTTCACCCTAAGCATATGTCACTGACGCGAGAGGGTCTGGAGAATCCGCAGAGAACTTTATGCTGCCTGTAACATCATTCAGCATGACCGGTTTGGTGGTGGGTCAGTGATGGTCTGGGGAGGCATATCCATGGAGGGACGCACAGACCTCTACAGGCTACACAATGGCACCCTGATTGCCATTAGGTATTGGGATGATATCCTTGGACCCATTGTCAGAACCTACGCTGGTGCAGTGGGTCCTGGGTTCTTCCTGGTACACGACAATGCCCGGCCTCATGTGGTGAGAGCATGCAGCCAGTTCCTGGAGGATGAAGAAATTTATACCATTCAATGGCCCCCACGCTCACCTGACCTAAATCCAAAAGAACACCTCTGGAACATTATGTTTCAGTCCATCTGGTGCTGCCAGGTTGCACCTCAGTCTGTTTAGGAGCTCAGTGATGCTCTGGTCCAGATCTGGGAGGAAATACCCCAGGACACCATCCGTTATCTCATTAGAAGCATGCCCTGATGTTGTCAGACATGCATACAACCATTGGGGGCCATACAAACTACTGAGGACCATTTTGAGTTTTTGCAATGAAATTTCATTAAAATGGACTAGCTTGCTGCATAATTTTTTCACTTTGATTTTCGGGGTGTCTTTGAATTCAGCCCTCTGTAGGTGATTAATTTTTATTTCCATCAAATGATGTGCCATTCTTTCATTCCTAACACATTACCCAGTCCATATCAGTATAGATATCCAGCGTGAGATTTTTGCCCATTGAGATCTGATATGTTTTCAAAGTGTTTCTTGAATTTTTTTGAGCAGTGTATATTATACAATCCATGTCACAGTATACCCTCATAACTGTGACATGTTGTAGTTTGTTGGGTATGAATAGCTGAATGAGCATAATCGGTGGCTTGATATTGTGTCCTAAAGAGAAAATATTCAGAATAAAATGATGATCAATAGATAGATATTCATAACGGAATATACAGTATGTACTTAGGATTTCCTTTTAAAGTGGAAGTCAAGCCAAAACGTTTTTCTTGTCAACAAAAAGTAATTAAACTGCTTCCATATACTTAATCACATGTGCTAAATCATAGATATTTAAATATAAAGTGTCAGTGTTGATGATTTTTTCTTGTGAAAATCGAAGGTGCCACTCCGTGTTCCCCTCTTGAAATCCCCACATACCAACAGTATGATTCAGATAGGCATGGTAAGTGTCATGGCAAATGGATGAATGTGGCTCCTTCCTTCTTTGATTATAGGGCTCTCAGCATGGTTATGATATCTGGAATCCAATAAAGAGAAAGATTTCCATAGCATAATAGCATGATACTGTATGCGTTATTGAAGGTTTCAAAGCAATTACACTTACAAAAAAGTAAAAAATTCAAGCATGTACGTGGACTGGGATCACCAGCGTTTCAGTTCCAAGATATGATATCACTAACTCATCCCTGCTTGACGCATTTTGCCTCTCCCACAGGGCATCTTGTCATTGAGAGTCGGGTCAAACAGCCCAGGGGAGGGGCCGCAGTCGCACTGGAAAAAGGTCCTGCGTGTCTTTGGCTCAGTTTCAGGTCCAAATTCAGGCAAAAATTTGGACCTGATTCACCCCTGAAACAGAGAACAGAGATGCACCAGACCCCCTGGTGCGAGCCCCGGCTGCAGCTAGTGTGAACCTGGCCTAAGAGGCAGTCGCACTACTGCTGCTAAATAACAAATCCATAGCCAGCTTCAGTTTGTAAGCAAACTAGCCAGGTTTTGGGGTGACATCATTGACCAAATACAGTACAATCATAACCATATTAGGTCACGATGTCACCAATGATCTCTGACCAGCTTCACATACAGCAGCTCGTTCAGCCATTTATCATTTGCAATGGAAGTAGTGGCCGGACACCATCGTTCAATTGCAGGTCAACATTGTTGAGCAGTTGATCGTGATTGGCGAGAAGAATCTACATCACTTGACATCTACATCGCTAATTGACATTTGATTTTTCAGGAGACATTGTTTATTATCTTTTTTCAATAAAGGACTTTTTCAGGGTTTGGGTGTTTTTACTTCTTAGACTTTATTATGGAATGAGTAAAAAGGGGTTCTATGTATTTACTCTGGGGGAGGGGGAGACAGATATTGAGGAACGTCAGTATGAGGCCCTCGTCCCAATTAACATGGTGGTAAGGTGCCTTGCAGGATGGTGGAGGCTTTGCGACAACCTTACAGGGTTTCTCCCAATGTTTAACCACTTCAGCCCCGCAAGAATTGGCTGCTCAATGATCAGAGCATCTTTTGCGATTCGGCCCTGCGTCACTTTAACTGACAATTGCGCCGTCGTACAATGTTGTACCCTAACAAAATGTAGGTCCTTTTTTCCCACAAATAGAGCTTTCTTGTGGTGGTATTTGATAACCTCTGCGGTTTTTATTTTTTGTGCTATTAACAAAATAAGTGCGACAATTAAAAAAAAAAAAAAACACAACATTTTTTTCCTCAGTTTAAGCCAATATGCATTTTTCTACATATTTTTGGTAATAAAAATCGCAAAAAGCATAGATTGGTCTGTGCAGAAGTTATAGCGTCTACAAAATAGGTAATAGATTTATGCCATTGTTTTTTTTAACTAGTAGTGGCAGCGATCTGCGATTTTTATTGAGACTGCAACATTATGGCAGACATATGAAACACTTTTGACATTTTTTTTTGAACTTTGGCATATATACAGCGATTAGTGCTATAAGAATGCACTGATTACTGTGTACATGTCACTAACAGGGAAGGGGGCGATCAAAGGGGTTAACTGTGTTCCCTAATGTGTGTTCTAACTGTAGGTGGAGGGGACTCACTATAGGAGATGACAGATCGTGGTTCCCAGCTTGTAGGAACTCACGATCTGTCTCTTCTCTCCTCTCAGAACAGGAATGTGTGTGTTAACCCACACAAGTCACCGTTCTTCCTCTCGTGCCTGCGAACAATGGTGGCCGGCGGTCATCACGAGCATCGGCACCCCGTGGCTCACGCATGCCCGCTATCCTGCTTAAAGGGACCGATGTACAGCTACAACGGACTGCGGGAACGAGCCAGCAGTTAAAACGTATGGCTTAATCTAGTTTAGGAGGATAGGGCAAAAACGTGCTCTC
Organism: Rana kukunoris; assembly: GCA_029574335.1. NCBI lineage: Eukaryota > Metazoa > Chordata > Amphibia > Anura > Ranidae > Rana > Rana kukunoris. Next base: position 285,960,898 of record CM056049.1, read on the forward strand.
CCCCTCTTTCCTATCTACCCAGGCTGCATGCTTGTTTTAAGATCTTGTTTAAACATTAGAGGGAACCCCTTGCATTTGTTTTTATTTGTTATTAATGTGTACTGTGCCTTTAGAAAAAATAAATGCCATCGATCCCCCCTAAAATTCCTTTCAGACTCCTATCAATATCCCTCATTGTAAATCCATCATCAATCATGTTGTCCAGAAAATGTAGATCCTGGTCAATCACCATGCCCAGCTGTTTGACACACCTGTTTACCCTAGGCACTCCCACTGAAAAATGATAGACCCCTTTCTGGCTGGTGCTTGTAAACAAACCAGCCAATGATCCTGAGTGACATCATTGAACAAATATAATCATGGTCATATTCGGTCAATTACATTACCCTGGAGCCCTGGCTGACATACTGCAACTGGCCAGGGATTTGTCATTTTATAGTAGAAGTGCTTAGGGTGAGCAGGTGTGTCATCGGCGGGGCATGGTGGTGATTGACCAGGATCTACATTAGCTGGACAACATGATTGATGATGGATTAACAATGAGGGACATTCTCTCTCTCTCCGAATGTCACCCGTGCTGAGTGGCCAACCTCCTGTGTTCCGGATGCAGTAGGGCAGTGTAGTAGTACCTACTTTAGTGATTTCCAGCTTTCAGGGACATCGGCTAGGTATGGTATAAACATATGTATACCTCTTTTGGGAGTTATAAGAAATAACCCTCCTCAAACAAAATAGTGCGCTAAACCCCTAGGTAAATCAGAATCTTCACTAAATGGAAGAGTGGGTTTGATAATATTGTTGGCAGTGCCTCCACCCAGGACAGGGTCTCTGTGAACAGAGGGGTTCCCTTACTGGGATATGAACCAGTAATCTAATCAAAGTAATTGGGACGGGAGCACAAAAACAACTGTAACCAACGTACAGTATATCATTAGTATATATTAGTATTTACATATACAGTGCCTTGAAAAAGTATCCATACCCCTTGAAATTTTCCAAATTTTGTCATGTTGCAGCCAAAAACGTCAATGTATTTTATTGGGATTTTATGTAATAGATCAACACAAAGAGGCACATTATTGTGAAGTGGAAGGAAACGATAAATGGTTTAACATTTTTTACAAATAAATATGTGAAAAGTGTGGCGTGCATTTGTATTCAGCCCCCCTGAGTCAATACTTTGTAGAACCACCTTTTGCTGCAATTACAGCTGCAAGTCTTTTTGGTGATGTCTCTACCAGATTTGCACATCTAGAGAGTGACATTTTTGCAAAATAGATCAAGCTCTATCAGATTGGATGGAGAGCATCTGTGAACAGCAATTTTTAAGTCTTGCCAAACATTCTCAATTGGATTTAGGTCTTTATTTTGACTGGGCCATTCTAACATATGAATATACTTTGATCTAAGCCATTCCATTGTAGCTGTGGCTGTATTTTTAGGGTTGTTGTCCTGCTGGAAGGTGAACCTCCACCCCAGTCTCAAGTCTTTTGCAGACTCAAACAGGTTTTCTTCTAAGATTGCCCTGTATTTGGCTCTATCCACCTTCCTATGAACTCTGACCAGATTCACTGTCCAGACTGAAGAAAAGCATCCCCACAACATGATGCTGCCATCACTATAAGGAAAAACAATAACTAGGATAGAAATTGATGGGCGGACTTTGAGGCGAATCGGAAGTAGGTTAAAAAATTAAATTTTATTACAAGCGTAGAATTTAACATAGATGCAAAGATAATTACATAAAAAATTGTTGTAACCATAACAATAATGACAGATACTACTGGAAAAAAAATCCTTTGAAGTCGCCTACGCGTTTCGCCGTGTGGCTTCGTCAGGACGGTACAAAGGGAATTTCCAATAATATAAAAATATTATTTTGTTGTCTGAAACAATATATATTACATTAGTACATATTTAATGGGTGAGAAAGGGTGGAAATAAATGAATAAATAAATAAATAAAACAAAACCACATATTTACGTCACGTATGACCTCACAATGGACACAGCCGGCGAGCGAGTCTATCACATAAATGGTAGTACACTTGAAGGATAAACGTTGGAAATATTTCGGAGTCATTAAGATCTAGTAATTATACAAAAATGAATTGTCAGGAAACAAAACACTCATAAGGAAAAGGAGGGGGGGGAGAAGGAGGGAGGAGCAAGGGGTGGGAGAGAAACAGAGGGATAGGAAGGGATAATAGAAAAAGGAGGGGAGGGAAGAAAAGGAAGTAAGAGGGAGGGAATGAAGAAGGACAGAGGCGAGAAGAAGAAAAGAAAGGAAAAGAGAAGGGGAAGAAGAGGAAAGTAGGGAAAAACCCTGCCAAGAAAAAAAGAGAGGAAGGGCGTATAAATATATAGAGTAACATAGCAAAAAATCACCTTTTTTAAGGAATTACTAAGAAAAGATACAACAAACACAGCTAGGATAAGAGGCCAATTAAGCGGCTGAGGGATAGAAATCCCTAATCTGTAACAAAACATGCATATTCCATCAACAACGGTTGATAAATGAATAAACTACCGTTATCAAATTATACAATGCCGTCCACAAACATTACCTGGAATCCCAAGACTGGTCATAAAAACTGGGGCGTTGCACTAAAAGCGGTATATAAACAGCCGCAGAATATCAATCCAAAAGACAATTGCTGTTTCAATATTCAGCAGGCGGTGGACAGTAAAGTCCACACAGACATAAGCAGTTTCTGTGGGAAGGATTAATAAAAAGCAACCAAATAAGTATCTCCTAAAGAGTATATCACTCGAGTATGGTGACAAGTGGAGGTAAGGTATCTTACCTGGAAAGGTAGTGTTATCATGCGTGCCCCAGGGTTATAGCCTGTGCTATACACAAAGCTAGTATATTTTCAGGCATTTAAATACTATAGTATTGATAGTATTTAAATGCCTGAGAATATACTAGCTTTGTGTATAGCACGGGCTATAACCCTGGGGCACGCATGATAACACTACCTTTCCAGGATTTGATAACGTAATTTATTCATTTATCAACCGTTGTTGATGGAATATGCATATGTTTTGTTACAGATTAGGGATTTCTATCCCTCAGCGCTTAATTGGCCTCTTATCCTAGCTGTGTTTGTTGTATCTTTTCTTAGTAATTCCTTAAAAAAGGTGATTTTTTGCTATGTTACTCTATATATTTATACGCCCTTCCTCTCTTTTTTTCTTGGCAGGGTTTTTCCCTACTTTCCTCTTCCTCCCCTTCTCTTTTCCTTTCTTTTCTTCTTCTCGCCTCTGTCCTTCTTCATTCCCTCCCTCTTACTTCCTTTTCTTCTCTCCCCTCCTTTTTCTATCATCCCTTCCTATTCCTCTGTTTCTCTCCCACCCCTTTCTCCTCCCTTCTTCCCCCCCCCCCCTCTCCCTTTCCTTATGAGTGTTTTGTTTTGTGATGGCTGACAATACATTTTTGTATAATTACTAGATCTTACCATTTATGGGCCAGATTCAGGAACACTTGCGCTGGAGTATTTCGATATGCGCCGCGTAACTGTGATGATGCGCCGTCGTTTCTATGTGCCCGTACCCACCAAACTAGATGCGCCCAATAACGAGTCATTTGCGACCGGCGGAACGTTCCGACGCCAGAGTATCGTCAGCGGTTAATTTCGCTGGGCGCATCAGTCGCGCCTATTGATTTCCCCTGCAAATATGCAAATAAGGGATTTTTCCCAATTCACGAACGGATTAGCACCATACGCTGGCTACATGCGCCGCGCGTATCTCGTCCGTCCGGCGCAAAGTTATTTCTACAAAAGGCTGCTTTATCTTTACTCCAGACGGTCACAGGTCAGCAGGAGAGCAGCTACAGCAGCGTTACCGACGATAAGAGCTAGCTGAGCACCCCCACTTGCAGGACAACACCTCTGTCCATGCTTGTCTGTCAAATTTTACAGCCATGGAGGAAGACATCATAGGTCTCCATAGCCGAGATGACGGCTGTCAGCTCCTGGCCATTAAAGTTCAGCCTTCTCCTTTGTGTTTGCGGGGAACAGGAGCAGCCATCTCAGAACAAAAGTAACATCACTGCGGGGAGGGGGAGCAGGATATACTTTAGTGCCGGAATGGCGCTTCTACGGGCGCATTTAAACGCCCAACGGAAGGCATTGCGCTGATGTTTCCCGGGAAGTGGTGCCGACGGAAGTTGTGAGCATGCGCACAAGGGGGGCGAGTGGAGCTGCACTCACTGCGCATGCTCCCTGGATGATGCGCTGAACGTAAGCCTCTGCGCTGGGCTCCGCCCATCATTTACATATGATCACACCCACTTCCACTTGCGTCGGGTTACGCCAGCGCATTATCGTTACTCTGGCGCAAGTTTACGCGCAACTGCTATGTGAATTACAGGACTTGCGCTGAAAGGGTCTTCAGAGTAACGTAAATGAGAAGCGTTACTCCAGAGGAAAGATACTCTCATCTACCTGAATCTGGCCCTATGTGATAGACTTGCTCGCCGGCTGTGTCCATTGTGAGGTCAGACGTAAATATGTGGTTTTGTTTTATTTATTCATTTATTTACACCCTTTATCACCCATTAAATATGTACTAATGTAATATATATTGTTTCAGACAACGAAATAATATTTTTATATTATTGGAAATTTCCTGTTGTACCATCCTGGAGAAGCCCCACGGCGAAACATGTAGGCGACTTCAAAGGATTTTTTTACAGTAGTATCTGTCATTATTGTTATGGTTACAACTCTTATGTAATTTTTTTATGTAATTATCTTTGCATCTATGTTAAATTCTACTCTTGTAATAAAATTTAATTTTTTAACCTACTTCCGATTCGCCTCAAAGTCTGACCATCAATTTCTATCCTAGTTTTTGCTTATCATATACGGATGTGGCAAATGTGAGTGCATTCCTACTGTGTCCTTACTTTACTTCTCTTGTCTCTACCTCTTCCTACCCCTTTTCCTTCCCCTTCCCTCCTCCATCCTTTCCTCTCTTTTTTTGGCTGCCATCGCTATGTTTCACAGTGGGGATGGTGTGTTCAGGGTGATGTGCAGTGTTAGTTTTCCACCACACAGAGCGTTTTTCTTTTAGGCAAAAAAGTTAAAATTTTGGTCTCATCTGACCAGAGCATCTTTTTCCACATGTTTGCTGTATTCCCCACATGGATTCTCGCAAACTGAAAACAGGACTTCTTATGTCTTTGTTTCAACAATGGCTTTCTTCTTGCCACTCTTCCATAAAGGCCAGATTTGTGGAACGCATGACTAAAAGTTGTTCTGTAGATAGATTCTCCCATCTGAGCTGTGTATCTCTGCAGCTCCTCCAGAGTTACCACGTGCCTCTTGGCTGCTTCTCTAAATTAATGCTCTCCTTGCCCAGCCTGTCACTTTAGGTGGACAGCCATGTCTTGGTAGGTTTGCAGTTGTATGCCATACTCTTTCAATTTTTGGATGATTATTGAACAGTGCTCTGTGAGATGTTCAAAGCTTGGGATATTTTTTATAACCTAAAACTGCTTTAAACTTCTCAACAACTTCATCCCTGACCTGTGTGGTGTGTTCTTTGGCCTTCATGATGCTGTTTGTTCACTAAGGTTTTCTAACAAACCTCTGAGGGCTTCACAGAACAGCTGTATTTATGCTGAGATTAAATTACACACAGGTGGACTCTATTTACTAATTAAGTGACTTCTGAAGTCAATTTGTTCCACTAGATCTTAGTTAGGATTATCAGAGTAAAGGGTGGCGGAATACAAATGCACGCCACACTTTTCAGATATTTATTGGTAAAAAAAATTGAAAACCATTTATAATTTTCCTTCCACTTTACAATTATGTGCCACTTTGTGTCGGTTCTATCACATAAAATCTCAATAAAAAACATTTACGTTTTTGGTTGTAACATAAGAAAATGTGGAACATTTAAAGAGAATGTAAATACTTTTTCAAGGCACTGTATTTTAAATGCACGCCATTATGGTAATAATACAAGTTATATATAAGAAAAGATTAAAATAGTACATACATCCAATGTTTAAACAGGTATTATCTGCCCAACAAAGGGCCCAGCAAAAGTCCTGGTGTATTGGTGACCATATACCCAATAATATGTAGTTATTAATAACAATTTAATGAATGTTGCAGCAAAGTTCATTTGCAGGGGCTCCTGAAGGTGATTACAATGTTGCATTCGTCTTTGTTTCAGAGACCTGAAGACAGGATCAGCGGAGATGGGGGACATCCTCAAACAGTTGTCCAACCACCTTGGAATGCAGATTGTCTCCAGCAGAAACTGTGATGTGGCACTAGAACTAAGAGTCAGCCTATCTACTCTGCATCATAGTCCCTTGTAGTTTCTAATCTGTCATGCAACCGGACCTTACTATTAGATGTGGCCATCGGATGCCTAACCTGGCTCCAGCCTATACTGGTTATTGAGCCCCAAGCTAAAACTAGCTATAGAATCCCAAACTGAAACGGACAGGGTAACCTAAAATAACAGGAGCTGCATATAATGCAATAAATAGGCTCTCGTACTAATTTACTGAAAGGTGAGTATACCAGTACACATATACAGTAGCGCAGACCTAGCGATCTGGCACTGTGCAAGTGAAAGTATAACAATAGGATACACAGTGTTGGAACAAAGTCTAGCGCCTAGAGGAAAGATGTCAAGCTGCACATCCCCCCCCCCCCTCCCTTGGGGTTAGAAGTGATGTTGCTGTCACTACTCATGTCAGCCTTGTAGCAGAAGCAGCTGGCACAGGGCATCCCCATTCCTGCAATAAACAATTGCGCCCAGGGCAGCCGCTCCTCCTGGCGACCCCTTGTCCCTGAGGATAGAGATACAGTAAGTCTGTCACAAGGATTTAGATACACATTCAAGAAGCTGCAGGAAAACTATTAGAACTTAAGAATACTTGCTCAATAGTCCCTGCTTCTGGCCTAGGTGAAATACAGCAGCTTTTTTATGTATGAGGTCATGCGGCTCAGTTCTGTTTGTCTACTTCCTGGAAACTTCCCTTTATATAACATCACTGTGTTTCAATTGGGGTTTTTGGAGCCAGCTAGCAGGGACAGGAAATACACATCTGTAACCAACTAGCTCTGAGGAAATTAATAAGCAAGTGCTATTTACAAATACAGACAATAGAGGGTACCAGATTCCTACACTTAGTTGAAATGTAACTATGTATAAAATATCCATACCTGGAATTCTTCTTTAAACACCCCTAGGTATCCATGTTTATTTTAAAATGATTAGTATTTGTGGTGAAAAAGGGTGAAAAACAAAATTCATTATTAAACAGAAGAATGACATTCAGCATCCTTTTAGTTGTTATGGACCGTTTTCTTTTTAGATTTTTTTTAAACAAGATCAGTTTTAAAGATGGTGTTCTTCCAGTGATGCTGTCTGTTTATGAATAAGACATCATACAGCACAGACGTCAATGTTACAGCTGTTATGTTGAGTGAAAGAATTTGTGTTGAAGATTAAACTGTGACAAGGCAAATGGATTAGCGATATCCACAGTAGAAAAGAGATTAAAAGCATTAGCAGACTTACATGACAAGTATTGCAAGATTGCTGTAATACATATTCGCAAACAAGTCTTAAAATGCAGGTGTTTATGTGGAAGACAAGCTAAATATATTTAGTAGTGAATGAAAAAATATATGCATGGCGGTCTTTATAGAGTTTCTGATACTGTTTCCTGCTAGTGAAAAGTAATGACTTCTCTGCCATGGTGTGCTGATCAGGCCATACGCATGTGCATTTCTTCATTGCACTTTAATAAAATGATCATTAGAGAGCAGCTTTAGACAAGTATATTGGATCACTGAACCATTAACCACTTAAGGTTCGTCCTAACAATTTTACTGGTACAGGGTAGCACCTTTGCGCCGGATCACGTATATGCACAATACGTGATCCGACTCTTCCAGGTAAGGGAAGCGCATTTTAGCACAGATCACTGTATTAGTGTCACTGGTCCCCTAAAAGTGTCAGAATGTCTGCTGCAATATCGCAGTCCCGCTAAAAGTCGGTGATCCCCGCCATTACTAGTAAAACCAAAAAATATATATCCCATAGTTTGTAGACGCTATAACTTTTGCGTAAAGCAATCAATATACACTTCTTGGGATTTTTTTTTACCAAATTATTGGATGTGTTTTATAGCAGAAATTAAGTATTGTTTTTATTTCAAAAGTGTCTGTCTTTTTTTTGTTTATAGCACAAAAAAAGAAAAAAAAAACGCAGAAGTAATCAAATACTACCAAAAGAAAGCTCTCTGTGGGAAAAAAGGACATACATTTTATTTGGGTATAGCATTGCACGACCGTGTAAATGTTGTCAGTTCAAGTAACGCAGTGCCGTATCGCAAAAAATGGGCTGGTCATGAAGGGGGGTAAATCTTTTGGAGGTCAAGTGGTTAATGCTACTGAGGAAACACTGCAACTGTTAGAAAGTCCACTTGCTTATTTATAACATGTGACATAAAAATCGAATGCATGCTGATTTAGCAAGTGTTTTGTTGTCCTAGGAGGGATTGTAGGCTCTTGTCACATGATTCTGTGCAAACTCAATAATAGACTAGATTTTCCTGCACACTAGGGATGGGCCGAACACCCCCCCCCCCCCCCGATTCGGCCCTAGAACATGTGAACAGGCAAAAAGTTCTAGCGAACTTACGAACCCTATTATAGCCTATGGGACACAAACATGAAAAATCAAAAGTGCTAATTTTAAAGGCTTATATGCAATTATTGCCATAAAAAGTGTATGGGGACCTGGGTACTGTATCAATGCAAAAAAAGTTTTTAAACTGTTTTAATAATTCTTAAAGTGAAACAATAACAATGAAATATTCCTTTAAATATCATGCCTGGGGGTCCCCTTAGTCTGCCTGTAAAGGGGAGCATATGTGCAATGTGTAGAACAGTCCCGCAGCAAAATTACTCTTCTAAAAGAAAAAAAAATATTTAAACTTGCTCGCGGATGTCATATATTACTGGCTCCTGGCAATAAAGATGAAAAATCAAAGAAAAAGTGTGGATTTTAAGGGGGATACTCTATGTCAAAATGTTTAGAAAAAATTGTGTTTCCCCCAAAAAGCCATGCCGGACCCGAGCATGCAGCCCGGAGGATAGGACGAGCGAGCACTCCCCCTTCTGAACCATACCAGGCCACATTCCCTCATTCCCCATTTTTATAAAGCAGGAAATATACCATTGATAACACATTCACTGTAGGATAAGTCAAGATGAAGTTGCAGTGAATGTTTGATGAATTTCATATTCATTGTTTTATAACTTACCCCCTAATATTAGCCCTTTACCACCCAGCCCCAGCGTCCCTTTAGCTGGGTTATTATGCCCACATTGGCTGTCACAATAGTCACAGGAGCTGGTTATCTTCCTTTGCAAACTGTTTGTCTTCTATTGCAACCTGTTCATTTGCCTTTGCAAAACAGTTTGTCTGCCTTTAAAGAATTGAATCTGAATAGCAAGGTCTGGTTCATTATAATCACCTTGCACACTCTTAGACATCTTTCACACTTGTATGACTTCAAAGTTGCGCGATTTTACCGCGATTTCACGGCCGCGCCGCGATTTTGACGCGATCCGCAGCTGCGATTTTCAATAAATGCCTGTATAAGTGGCATCAAAATCGGACCAAAGTAGTGCAAGGACTACTTTGAAGTAGGCACAACTTAAAGTCGTGCCAGTATGAATGGTAGTCATTGAAAAGAATGGAGAATGACTTGTCATACGATTTTGCAGTCCAAAATCGTGAGACAAGTCGTATAAGTGTGAAAGGGCTCATTTACACTTGCTTCAAAATGTGGCATTGGACATTTTACACACTTTTTAATGCAGTCTGCCAAAGGCACCTGTCACTAAATAAAATGGTTAGCTTACAGTCCTGTTCACACTGTTGTGAATGCTTTGCTTCAAATATGACACCCCATGTCACTTTCTTGATGTTTCAAAGCATTTTCAAAGCCTCAATAAAAGTCTTCCAGCACCAGAAGCTTTTGAGGGGCTTTTATTCAGCGTTAGCTTTGCTTTATTTTGAAGGTGTTTCAGGTATGAAATATCACAGGATACACTGGGAAACCAACAAGTGAAAAGATGTCATCAGCAGTCACTTTGGGTTCCTGTGTTTACAGTATATCCTGGAAGTGTCTGCTGCAGACATCACATCTGGGGTGCAGCAAGGAGCAACAGGAAAGTGAGCAGGGCTTAGACTGGTTTGGAGCAACTTGTAGACAGCACCCATGGTGTGCTACATATAAATACTATAGCAGAAGGGGAGCAGGGACCGGAGAGAGAGGACTGAGTGACAGAGGATCAGCAGAGCTGGGGTACCGGAGCAGGAGAAGCTAGCAGATGTCACACGTGGTGAGTAGCGTGGGAGCAATATAGTGGGAGGTGAGCAGGGACTGGAGAGAAAAGAAGATCAGCAAACCAGAGGATCAGCAGAGCTGGAAGTTATTACTGAGTGGGGTATCAGCAGAGCTGGGGGCACTACTGAGCAGGGGATCTGCTGAACGAGGGTACTAATAAGCTGGCGATCTGCTTAACAGGGGTACTAATGAGCTGGGGATCTGCTGAGTGGGGGGTACTGCTGAGATGGGGTTCTACTGGGCTCCTTTAAAACAAATAGAAAATCAACTCACACAGGGCATATGCCAAGTGTCAAGAAAGCATCACCAAAGCATTAAAAACACATAAAAATGCACGTTGAAGTAGAAAGTGCTTTAATTTGTTGTTAAATAAGCCCTTAGTGTTCTGCTGAGAAAAACTGCAGTGTCTGCATCCCTTTAGAAGTATTTAACACTTGTAGGATATCTCATCAAAACTAACATTTTACTGCAGGAGATGACAAAAATGTCACTTGTATCTTACCGGTAGTGCAGGGAAAATTAGCTTGCCAATCACACAAGGAGGAAATTATATTTCTGGGGCTTTTTATACCTCAACAGTGCACAGAATTGCTCCAGATTGCCATTCTGCATTGAATTGTACAGAAAATTACAGATGCTGATTGAAAAGGAAAGGTCATTTTTAATAACATGAAATTACAATATTGCTTGTGTAGCGATTGTATATACTTTATTATTATCATCATCATCATTTATCCTTTAGGTTTTGAATATGATTTTTTTTTTTCATTGTATAGTTAGGACCAATGTAAGTATTCAGATCCCATACCTGACTGAACCCTGTGTATGCTTTTGTAACTGAATTATCGCAGGAGTGTGAGTGTTGCAGCAACACCCCTAATCGAATAGATCAGATCCCTGGTCCAAGCAGTTCCCCCAGGGGAGGGGCTTTTGCATAGGCAACAATAGTAATTGCCTTGTATTCACGAAAAAAATATAAATTCTCTGGTATGAGCAAGCATCCACCCTGTGGTTACTGTGCCAAGAAGGACAGCTGCTTGGAATTGGATCCAAAATTGCTGCTTACTCTAGTCTATAGCTGGTAGGTATAATAAGCATAGTTATATCGGTTTAAAGGATCATATAAAGGAAAAAAATTTTTTTGCTGAAATCACTGTTTACAATATGACATAAAAGTTATGATTCACTTAACAAATCATAGAGTTGCAAAAAATTGATAAAACTGATCCACATAAATAGACTCTACAAGGCCCTACGCATTTCGGGGGTTTCCCTTCTTCGGGGCCGGAGTTGTGTTTATGTAAGGTAGAGAGAGAGACAGAACAAAAACAAATTATATTGCCAGGGCAGTGTTTTGTTTTTACATAATCCCATAGCAGTGTTTTGTTTTTCAAAATGAATCTGATTGGTTCTGAGGAGCTTTAGAACAAGCTTGGACCACAGTGAAAAGTGCCATGAATTTTAATACAGCAAGCATAATAAGTGAAAGATAGACAAAAAACATACCAGTCAAGAGATGGCAACTCAATAAAAACACAGGGTAAAAGAGTCCATGGTGAAAAGTATTCCTGAAAAGATGGTATGCTTTAGGAGTTGGGGAACAGGCACCGTACATCCAAAGGGAAGCAAACCCCAAGCCAAAACTGAGTTCCTAAATTTTGGCTTTAAAAAAAAGCTGTTGTATAGTCCCTAAAATAAAGGATCCCACAATGCTGGGTATAAATTCTCAGTTAATATATATATATATGCAAAGGGGTTGTAGAAAGGATTTTTTTGCCCCCTAAATAGCTTCCTTTAACCTTAGTGCAGTCCTCCTTAGTACCTCATCCTTCTATTTTACTTTTATATGTGTCTTATTCTTCGGAGAAATCCTCACTTCCTGTTCTTCAAGGTCGTAACTAAACAAGTAATTGTGAAGGCTTATGTACCTGACCAAAGGGAGTAACCCATAAGAAAAGCCAGCAGGGGTCAGCGGAAGACACAGCAGGCAATCAGGACACTGTCTACTTTCCAGATAGAGAAAGAGCTGTGTGTTAGTGGGGTCCTGACACTCCTGTGCCCCCTCCCCCCTAAGAGTGGCTTTCTCCACACCAGGGAGAAAGGTCGCATTACGGTGGTGAGAAGCACAACACAAGAACAGGAAGTGAAATTTCTCAAAAGAAATTTGGACATTTAAATAACATACAAATTCGAATGATGAGGTATGGAAGGAGGACTGCACTAAGGTAAAGAGCTATTTAGGGAAAAAAATAATTTTCCTTTAAACCCCTTGTAAAGTCAGAGTCCCGGTCCCTAAGAAATGGGAGTTAAATGGACAAGGGTTTGCGGCTGCGGACCGCAGAACTACAAAGCGTCAGCCAGTAGTATACCTTTTGAATGGATATGTGGAACCGTCGCCGTCAGTTTTCTCCAAGTTTGATAGCCGTTCCTACGAGATGGGGCTGTGTAGTTAAATCCTGCAGGAAAGGGACTTGGGCGGGATGGGGTGGTCACAAAACGTGTGTGCGGCAATCTTACGACGCCAGCAGGTATGGCGCGATCCCGCGTGAACACTGATAGGTCATAACGTACCGCCCTTAGGTCCTGGTATGTTACCATAGAGAGGACCCAGGAGGGGCGGACGTAATGAGATGTTCACATCAGGGTGCGCATACGACCACACTGTCAGTGGGGGGCGCAGATGCGAACAGACCGGAAATTGCAACTGAGAGTATCACATATCACATGAGTCCAAGGGGCTGAAGGATCCGGAAGTCTGGGAGAAGTGGGCGGAAGTATCGTGACAACTGTGAGGCCAGCAGAGGACGCCAGGTGAGCAGGTAACAATTGGCAAAGTAAGCCTAGGATCACAGGAGGCTTGGTATTTTGGTTCTAGAACATTATGGAGAAGAACCCCTGCTGGGGATGAAAAATCCTGTAAGTGAACTGTTCTTTTAGGTTTCCTTCAATACTAGCGAAATTAGGTAATGCTGCCATGCCCTCAAAATGAATCTGACTGCAGTGGACTCGCTAAAAAAACGCATGGGGTACATTGAGTTAAACATGCAACGTTTACAGTGGTGGAGAGGGGAAAAAGAGTCTAGAGGAAATCCGGGTCCCCTGTCTGTGGTGAGTGAGCAGAGTTACTCTAGCTGTGTGTAGCAGCCAGGCAAACGCATTGCGCAGAAAGTTTTTTTTTGACTGTGTTGCAATCACAGGTGGGCACTGTGAAAGATTTTTTTTTCCCTTTTTACTGCCGTATGACTGGGTCAATAGGAGGGCCGCCATCTAAAGGTGGCGGCCTGGGCATGCGCCGTGCTTCCCAAGAGGATAGAGGTGCCAGACTCCCCAAGTCAAACCAGAAGTTCATGTTGAATCAAGTTAAAGGGGAAGTGACCCAGCTGTGTCTGAGAAGATTATCCAACGAGGAGGCATCTCATATAAAAAGGGGCCACATGGTGATAACTGTGAATATTGTTTGTCCAAGGGGATAAGCAAAAAGACTTCAAAGAAAAAAACAAACACAAAAATGCGGTACAAAGGACTGAGAATGACTGATTACAGAACCAAAACACGTGCCTACAGAGGAGGTTGGAGACTTCCTGGAAGGTTATAAAGATAAAGTCGCTGTAAGGAGGAAAAAATGCCTACAAGAGACCGGTGGCCAAAATTGCTGAAAGCATATTGCTGGTAGAAAAGTACCGGTCGGTTTATCATTTGATGGACGGTACCAGGATATATCGCAAGTTTAACAAAGATTACTGCAACCACCTTACTCTTAGAGGAGAGTTCAATCGCACATGGGCCACAGCACGCCCGCAAAGAGAGGTCGTCACCCTTAGCTAACGGGAAGGGCATCCTGCGAAAACTAATCTGTTCGTTTAGGCCAGGAAAAATGGTCGCCTCTAGGTCTATGATCCATCGGGTTTCGCGTTGAAGACATAGGGTTTTGTTCCAGTCACCCCCTGGCAACAGTGGTAGGAGTTTGGGGTGGATCCTATGGGGGTACCTAGGATGAGGAATTTAACCACTGAGAATTGCCCTTATTGTGATGGAGCAGAATGTGACACAACAGCGTAACCACCTAGGGGCATATCTTTGGAGGGTTTGTTACCCCTGAACAGGGCATGTTACTGATATGTCGGGCAGCCCGTGGGTTGAAGAAGGGCAGTTTGGTCTCCATGCCCACGTGGAAAACCTGTTCAGCATGAGACACAAGTAAGAGACAAGCACTCAAAGAGGCTATGACACGGTTACCCCAGGAGTGGTAAGACTTGCAGTTTTGGGACAGAACCCAATGAAGTAAAGTGTTCAGCGTGGTCTAAGAGGTCGCGCATTAGGTAGCAGGGCCTCGGGGTCAGTGTTACCCATAGGGGGGAGGCACAGGGTATCGACAAATCGAGCAACTAAAGACTGAAAAGGCCACATGTGACTCTCTATGTGCCCTTGGAATCCAGCAGAGTTGGAAGAGCTTACAGGGATCTTTCCAAAGAAATGAAGTCATGTTCCCTTAAATTCACTCGTAAGGTGCTAGTTGGGGTCCCTGAGAGAAACCTCCCAGGAAGCCCGTCGGTACGTAGGGTTTCCCATAGCTGGTTCTTTGGTGACGAAGGGTCCAATAGCAAATGTTTTGTCATGGATCAAAGGAAAGTAGATGCCAATATTTCTTAAGGATCCCTCTAGTCTGTTGGTGTTGCATGTGATATGTTTTAAAAAGGATGGTAATTAGTCGTGACCACCAGAGGCAGAGTGTTTCCATGGAAACCTCTAGTGGACTTTTTCTTTGGTTGGGAGAGTAGGTCTTGTCTAATATGCGCATTGGCACGTTGGAAGGACTTTTTGAGGCACTTCTTGGAGTACCCTCTCAAAAGCAGTCTCTCTTAGTGCTGCCGCCTCCAACAAGAAAACTTCCTGATTGGAGCAGTTGCGCTTAAGACGTAAGTACTGGCTGTACGGTATGGACCTTATTAGAGGTAAAGGATGGGCACTAGTAGCCACCGAACAATCTGCAATATTGTATTGCCCGCTGTAGGTTTTCTATGAAGCCCTGTGGAGATGCTGCCATCCACGGTTTTTAGTATCTGGGTGTCACTTGATGCGTCTGTCATTGTATCGGGTAATTTTGAGACCCAAGTTCCAGTCATTGTTGTTCATAATAGACATAAAACTTTGCAATTCATCAATGGTCCCTTCCCAGGGAATATCACTAGGACAACATCTATGTATCTAAACCAAGCCGACACTAGATGGATGAACGGTTGTATATTTGGACATAACATGTATGCCCTGGAGGGGTCAGGGTGGCCAGTGGCCAAGGACTTCTCCCACAGAGATTGGTTTCCCCCAGGTACAGGTTAAGGGGCATACGATGGGGCACAAGATGTCCCCATCGCAACCCCCTGCACCTGGAGGAAGTGGGAGCCGTCAAACGAAAATACATTATGATGAAGAATAAATGTAAGTATTCATATCCCATACCTGACTGAACCCTGTGTATGCTGTTGTGTATACTGAATTATTGTAGTAGTTGCAGCTACTACAGTGAAAGCATCAGTCTCCCTGGTCCAATGCAGATCAGGTGTAGTTCTGCATAGTAACCAATCAGATAATTGCCTTGTATTCACTGAAAAAAATATAAATTCTCTGGTACTGAGCAAGCATCCACCCTGTGGTTACTGTGCAGAAGGACAGCTGCTTGGAATTGGATCCGAAAGATTGCTGCTATCACTCTAGTCTAGTAGCTGGTCAGGTATGAGATGAGCATAGTTATATCGGTTTAAAGGATCACTAAAGGAAAAAATTTTTTTGCTGAAATGACTGTTTACAGAGACATAAAAGTTAACTGATTCCTTTTAAAAATGATTAAAAATAGATAAAAATCAATCATATAATATGCCTCTAGTTTCACTCCTTTTTAAAAAGGTTTTGTGTTTATGTAAGGTAGAGAGAGAGACAGAACAAAAACAAACACATCCAGGGCAGTGTTTTGTTTTTAAATTGAATCCCAGGGCAGTGTTTTGTTTTTAAAATGAATCTGATTGGTTCTGAGGAGTTTTAGAGACACAGCTTGGACTAGACACAGTGAAAAGCGAAATGCGTGGCATAGCAGAGATTTTTCATCGCACAAAGGTACAAATTAAAGCCAGACTGTGGGAGAAAGCAGGAAGTTCTCTTTGGAGAGGGTTTCAGAGAAGTATTACAGCTACTTCTGAGAAAAGCAAAAACGAACAATGAGAACATAAAAACAGCACTGCATTAGGGTAAAGGAAGCTATTTAGCTAAAAAATAATAATTCCTTTAGTGATCCTTTAAGCTGGACCAACGTAACTATGCAACAACCCTAATGACGTGTGCTGGTGTTCCTAAATTTTGGCTTCGGGATCGAAAAAAGGGGGGGGAAGCTGTTAATCAGAGTCCCGGTTATGTTAATTGGTAGAGGCCTAATTGGACACAGGGTTTGCGTGAATGCGGACCCACTACAGAGCTGGGTAGCGTTTAAATGGAGAAAATTCTCAGTTAAGTAATTTTCTACTTAAAGGGGTTGTAAAGGAATTTTTTGCCCCCTAAATAGCTTCCTTTACCTTAGTGCAGTCCTCCTTCACTTACCTCATCCTTCTATTTTACTTTTAAATGTCCTTATTTCTTCGGAGAAATCCTCACTTCCTGTTCTTCTGTCTGTAACTAAACACAGTAATGCAAGGCTTTCTCCTGGTGTGGAGTAAGCCTCTTGAGGGGGGAGGGGGCGAGCAGGCAAGTCAGGACACTCTCTACATTTGCAGATAGAGAAAGGAGCTGTGTGTTAGTGGGCGTCCTGACACTCCTGCTCGCCCCCTCCCCCCTCAAGAGGCTTTCTCCACACCAGGGAGAAAGGGTCGCATTACGGTGGTGAGTTAAATACAGAAGAACAGGAAGTGAACATTTCTCAGAAGAAATAAGGACATTTAAAAACAAAATCGAATGATGAGGTAAGTGAAGGAGGACTGCACTAAGGTAAAGGAAGCTATTTAGGGAAAAAAATAATTTTCCTTTACAACCCCTTTAAATTAGGTATTGAACATTTTTACCACAGCCCTGACTGTTAGTTGTAAAGATGGTGGGGGTTAACCTTCCCCTACTTAATAGTCCATTTTATATTTTGATTGTGTAGGTTCCTTCATAAATGTATATTGTTCCCCTTTTGCTTACAAGGTGAATTTGGGAACCCCATTTTAAAATGTAATGCACTCTGAATTGTTCAATTAATATTTAAGTATGAAAAAAATGTATATTAAATGTATTATTTAAACAGATGCATTAGGGTAACATTTGAAAGATATGTTTAAGTGCAATGTGCTATCATACTGTATGTTAAGTAATTTGGATTAAAAAAAAAAAAAATGAAAATTAATGCTTAACCACTTGCCCACTGGGCACCTAAACCCCCTTCCTAACCAGGTCAATTTTCAGCTTTCGGTGCTCTCACACTTTGAATGACAATCATTCAGTCATGAAACACTGTACCCATATAATTTTTTTGTCTTTTTGTTCCATACAAATAGAGCTTTCTTTTGGTGGTATTTAATCACGACTGGGCTTTTTAGTTTTTGCGCCATAAATGAAAAAGTGACCAAAAGTTTTGTAAAACAAAATTAATTTCTCTTTGTTTCTGTTATAAAATTTAGCAAATTAGTAATTTAGTAATTTCTTCATACATTTTGGACAAAATTTATACGGCTACATATCTTTGGTAAGAATAACCCAAATCAGTGTATATTATTTGGTCTTTGTGAAAGTTATAAGGTCTACAACAGTGGTTCTCAACCTGCCTAGTGCCGTGACCCCTTGATACAATTTTCCAAATTGTGGGGACCCCTGACAGTAAAACTTTTCGTAGCGTGGGTTGTCAGCACCCAAGGCAAGACATGTAATTTGCACCCCTAACCCATGGATATTTAGCACTTCCAGAGTCCCTTCCACTCATACAGTATTAAAACCCTTATAGTTTTTTTAGGTGTAACGCCACTGCATAAAAGAGAGTGAAACCAGGGTTCAAACCTGAGAAGCCTCCGCAGTTGCGATCCAGACATACTCCCAGATAGGCGAACCCTTACATTAGGATGTACCACTCTCTTTCTGTTCTCCTTTCTTTCCCTTTAATCTCTCTCTATCCTAATTTCTTGTTTTTTCTCCACCCCTCTCTCTAGCCATCTTTGTTGTTCTTTCTCTTATTCTTTCTCACCCTTTTTATTTGTTCCTCCCCCTCTTTTCCTCTCCCTTCCATGTATTCTCTATTTTTATTCCCTCACTTGCTCTTTGGTTGGGGGAATGGGATGAGTGGTAGTGCTGGCAGGGAGTTGGGATGAGTGGCAGTGCTGGGGGGGAGTTCTGATCAGCCAACTTGGGGGCTTTTGATCAAGTTCATCTGCTGATCTGAGAACTGTAGTGGGGACTTTTAATGGCAACTATAATCACAGGTAGCATTATTCACTGTGTCTCTGACTTTGTGGTTTCTCGCAGCAGTGACGCCTATGCCAAAATCAGGAGATATGGTCTCCTTTAGCCTCTCCCACTTCACAGCTGGCCTCTAGTTTCTGCCCCCCAGCCATCCCGTGAACTGAATGGGTGGCTGCGAAGAGGACATCTGGGTGGCTACAGGCTCCAGGGACAGCCTTGCTGGGCAGCCGCGAAAAGGTTGGGAGAAGCGGTGCGGGCTTCAGGAACAGCCCAGAGTGATCCCTGGCAAATCGTCATTTGACCCCCAAGGGGGTCCCGACCCCCAGGTTGAGAACCACTGGTCTGCAAGCTATGGTGTCAATCAGTGAAAACTGATCACACCTGATGTACTGATGGCCAATCTCATTTCTTGAGGCCCTAACAAGCCAGGAAAGTACAAATACCCCCCAAATGATCCCTTTTTGGAAAGTAGACATTTCAAGGTATTTAGTAAGAGGCATGGTGAGTTTTTTTCACGTTTACATTTTTTTGTCCCACAATTCTTTGAAAAGTTAAGATTTTATTTTTTGATTTTTTTGTTTTTCACAAAATTCTCATATTACCAAGTTAGTTCTCTCACATGGAATATGCATACTTACAACTACACCCCAAAACACATTCTTCTGTGTGGCGATAACATATGTCTGAGACTTTTACACAGCCTGACCACATAGAGAGGCCCAACATGCAGGGAGAACCGTCAGGCGTTCTAGGGACATAAATGCCACATATAATTTCCTGACAATCACATATTTGAAGGCCCTGGAGCACCAGAACAATGGAAATGCCCACAAAATGACCTAATTTTGGAAATAACATATATTCTATGAGTGCACTCATGGGGCACTGTAGAGAACTGTTGGCCACTGAAGGGGCACTGTAGAGCACAGATGTGCACTGATGGGGCACTGTAGGGCATTGATGGGACACAGATGTGCACTTATGGGGTACTGTAGAGAACCGCTGGGGCACAGATGTGCACTGATGTGGCATTGCTGGGCACTGATGGGGCACAGATGTGCACTGATGGAGCACTGCTGTAGCACAGATGTGAACTGATGTGGCACTGATGGGGCACAGATGTGCACTGATGGGGCACTGCGGGGCACTTGGAATGTATAACAAAAAATCAAGCAGCCTCACACTTTAGCTGTGGCACTGTGGCACTGTAAAGCACTGATGGGGCACAGATGTGGCACTGCTGGGCACTGATGTGGCACCAATGGGGCATATATGTGCACTGATGGGGCACATATGTGTCCCTGCTGGGGCACAGATGTGCACTGCTGGATCACAGATGTGGCACTGCTGGGGCACTGATGGGCACTTGGAATGTATAACAAAAAAATCAAGCAGCCTCACACTTCAGCTTCTCAATTCTCTCCTTACACGATCAGTGTGAGGAGAGAGAGAACTGGACAGGATGCCGGTTTGTTGACAGTGATTGCTCTGTCATTAGACAGAGCAATCACATGGTAAAGGGCCACTGAGATTGGCCCTTTACACTGATCTGTGACTCGCCGGGTCCCAAGAACCCAGCGAGCATGAACACTCCCGCGTGCCCACCCCAGCACGATTTCGGTGCGGACTTCATTGTGCGCCCTCCCCGAATTATCCGAATGCACTGTAGCCGTCATTCGTCTATGGCCCAGTCGGCAAGTGGTTAATAAATGCTTTTATTTCCAAATACATTTTGGACCTAGTTAAAAGAAATACTTTTCTGCATTCCTTTTTTATAGCAGCAACAATAAAGTAAACATTGCTTATTGGCAATTAGGATGAAAGAGGAAGGCGACAAGATATTTGACATCACTAGCAGTGTCAGATATACTGCTTCCCATGGACTACACATGATTGAGAGACAACCAATGACAAAAACATTTTTTTCTCATCAAATGATGATGTTGCAAAGTGTTGACCTAAATTAAGATGCTTCTCTTTGTTCTGCAGTGGAATGGAAACATTGCAAACGTTTTTTTACAACTGAACTGTGTCTCATTATAGAGTGACCCTTTAAAGAAACCTTTTGTGTGAGCAGTCGAGACAAAGTGAGCTTGCCAGCCAGCGAGTATGACTGTCTGTTTCATCTATCTCTTCATGAAAGGCTTTTGAGCCTATCTTGGCTTCGGCTACTGTAACAGTTGAAACTGACTGGAATTCTATACATGTGAATGAATACTATGTATCAGAACCTGGCCTCAGACACGCTATGCTCATCCTTCTCCAGAGGTCAAGATAATATAAAATTGCACATCAAATGAGTAAACGAAAATCTTTTTTTTCCTATTTTAAGGCCATTTTGGCAGTCAGACTAATAAAGCATGAAACACTACCTGCTTCATTTTAAAAGACGAGAAAAATATCACTTTTCAGAAGTACAGTAAAAAGCAAGCTCGACATAATGAAACAGGATCTACATTACTGTTTCATGTATTAAATTACTTATACCTTTTCTCACTTCCCTATACAATGTGGATGTCATTTAATTTCCATATTTTATTACCTGCTTATATTGAAGGTGAATACTGTGTAAGTTTAAAGGGGGATCTTCAGTCCACCCCCCCCAAAAGAATAAAATCAAGCAGCTACAAATACCGGTGCTGCCCTCATCCGGGCTGGTTCTTTGCTGGTCTTTTTTAATTTTATTTAGAAGAATCAGCGTGACAATGCAAAAGTCAAAACATTTAGGCATTAAGGCCCGGATTCACAAAGCACTTACGCCGACCTATCTCCAGATACGCCGGCGTAAGTACAAATGTGTGACGTCGTATCTATGCGCCGACCGACAAAGCAAGATACGTCGAAAAATAGGCTTCATCCGACCGACATAACTTGCCTACACCGACGTATAGTGAGCGCATAGTTACGCTGGACGCATTTGGCACTCCCATTGATTTTCGATGCAAATGAGGGAGATACGCCGATTCACGAACGTACTAGTGCCCGTTGCGCATGTTTTAAGCGATTTGCGCAAGGTTTACGTCCGGCGTAAAGTTATTCCCCATATTGGAGGCGCAACTCATGCAAAGGTATGGACCAGGGAACGAACGACTTCAAATTTTACGTAGTTTACATAGTACGTGAATAGGGCTGGGCGTAGGTTACGTTCACGTCATAGGCAGTGATTCGACGTATCTTAGCCAGTTGTTTCGACGTGATTGTGAGCATGTGCACTGGGATGTGTCCAAGGTACGATGCATGCGCAGTTCATTTTAAGTACTTGTCTGAAGCTCAGCCCATCATGTGCATGGGGTCACGCTTCATTTAAATGTATCATGCCCACTTCCAGCCCACTTCCACCTACTTTGACTTACGCTGTCTTACGACTATGACTATACTCTACACCAGCGCAACGTTGGGAGCATTTGCTTTGTGAATTCCATGCTTCCCTCTTTGCGTTGCTCCGGCGTAGCGTAAAGAAGATACAATACGGCGGTATAAATATGCGCCGAGGTATGTGAATTTATAAGAAGCAAGAGACTGCATTACATAGCCAAACCCAAAGGCCCAAAAAGGTGGTGGCCCAGCAGCCTATCGCACCTACCACACCAGGTTTTACTGATTCTCCCAATTTTTTATGGGAGCTGGGGGTGTAAATGTCAAACCCCAAATCTTATGCCGCGTACACACGATCATTTTTTGTGATGAAAAAAAAACGACGTTTTCTGTGAAGTAAAAAACAACGTTTTTGAAACGTCACTTTCAAAGACGTTTGCATACACACCACGTTTTTTTCACAAAAAGCGAGGTTACATCACCACTCTTTTCCCATTGAAGCTCGCTTCATAACTAGCTTTGGGCATGCGCAGGTTGAAAAACGTCGCTTTAAACAACGTTTTTGCTACACACGGTGACTTTTTGTGAAACAAAAAACGACGTTTTGAAAAACGACACAAAAAATTCAAGCATGTTGGAATTTTTTTTGGGTCGTTTTTTGGAAGACAAAAAACGACGTTTTGCCCACACACGATCAATTTAAATGACGTTTTAAAAAATGACGTTTTTTTTCATCGCAAAAAACGACCGTGTGTACGCGGCATTAGAGAGAAAAAGAGGGAAGTAAGAGGGCATGAAAGAGGAAAAAATAGTGTGAGGAAGATGGGAAAAGGAGGTTAAAGGATCCCTCTCAACTCCCCAAGCCACATTACCATTCTATGGTGTTTGCCAGGACTAGAAGAATTTGTCTATTGCTGTTGGGATGCAAGAGCTGTTTGATCTTTATAAAAAAGTATGAAGTCCAGATTTTCCTCTTCTTGTTCTTTAAGTATTATAGTGAGATTCTCCATTTGCTTAATCTCTAAAATGTGAGCAAGCCTTTGCTCCCTATCAGGTGGGTTAGGGCTCTTACACAGAAATGCAAGCATTCGCTGCATTATAAAGAAGCCCAAGCTGTGAATTTTTATATTGCTTGTTAGAAAGTGGCGTGTCATGCAGCAGAAAACACCCTGAATTTCCTCCAAGAGATACCCCCATGAGTGTCTTGATCGTCTAAACTCTTGTCCAGGACTCTTTCAATTTTCCTCAGACTCCAGACACCTCCAGCAGTAGCACGAAACCTGGGGAAACATACGGTAAAGTACCACAGGCATTCACTATCAACTTGTAAGAAGTTTACTGTATTTCCCCCTTCCTTGTACAATTTTTTCTGTTTAGGGGAAAAGCTTGTGTTTAAAGAGGTTGTAAATCTTTGTGTTTTTTCTTGAGGCGACTCTTCATTGGAGATTGATAGCAGTGCAGCCATTGGCTTCCGCAGCTGTCAATCAAAGCAATGACACGGCACGCTGGGTGTGGGACTGAGTGATACAGTCAGCGGCCATGGCCACCTACTGTAGCATGGAAGTGCGCTAGCAAGCTAACCCCCTTGGTAGAGCTCTTCCCAGAACGGGGGTTAGCTTTTGCAGGTAGGAGCAGAGACAGTCGCCGAGGGACCCAGAAGCCCAGGATCGGACCACTCTGTGCAAAACGAACTGCACAGTGGAGGTAAGTATAATATGTTTGTTATCAAAAATACCTTTACAACCCCTTTAAGTCTCTCTCCTATTGTTGCAGGAATGAGAGCCATTGTGGGGGAACAAGGGTGGACAAAGTAATATAGAAATGTGACAGTGAGTGTTGAATAGGTTCGCCCGCTAAGCAGGCTTGTTCAAAAGCCAAGCCAAGTGATTGTGAGGCCTGTAGCTGGAGGTGATGCACTTACTGCAGAGACACAGGCAAAGTGGAGGGCTCCCAGACTGAGCAGTATTCTGAAGGCAACGAGCATAACAGTCATAGACAGTTCTTGAGCTTTCATGGGGCGGTGATCGATGGAGAAGTTAAGGAACCGCGAAGACACCCACTAATGCAATGCAAGGAAACGTGGGTCGCTAACGCCTCAAAGAAAGTCAAAGAAACCCAAAATAGGAGTCAGTGGACTTGAATGGGGGGTAAGGAAGTACTTTTAAACACCTGCATGATAGCCATAAAGTGGCTCCCATAAGTGGGTGGTATTTAATGGATAGATTGAGTGCCCTTTCTGCATACCCAGTTAATGCCGCTAGAGGGAGGTCAATGGTTACCTG
The DNA here is from genome assembly GCA_029574335.1 of Rana kukunoris. Lineage (NCBI taxonomy): Eukaryota > Metazoa > Chordata > Amphibia > Anura > Ranidae > Rana > Rana kukunoris. The sequence goes on from CM056049.1 coordinate 285,985,308, forward strand.
TTCTAAATGCACCTATAGTTTCTTGCCATGGGTTGTGCAGCACCAGTCAATTACCTGTGCCAAGTGGGTGGCTTCATGGTGTTTAACTGGATGAGGAAATCCCAAGCCTCCTTGTGCTTTGGGTAGAAAGAGAATGGATCTCTGGAGCCGCACAGTTTTAACCGACCAGACAAATTGCAAGAAGCTGAACCACAAGCTTTGCATAATTCTTGGTGGAAGCTTTATCGGTACAGTTTGGAGTAAGTAAATGTTTTAGAACTTGTTTCCAATAAATTATTCTGCACATGGTCAGCCTTTTTGAGGATTTACTTGGAAATATATAACAGGGTGCAAAGCAGTTCCATTACTTATACATTTAGCATCTTTCTAGAAATACCTAGCAAATCTTGTACCTAATAAGTCCTGCCCAGATCTTTCCCAAAGGATTTCCTCAGTTCATATACTTTCCTGTACATGCTTAAGACCTACCTCATGGGATTGATTCTCCAGGTCCCTTGTGGCTCACATAGTGCTTGTTTCAGATTGCTACATTTCTTTGACCTACCCACATTCTACCTTGCCATGACATACTGTAAATAAAGAGATAATGAACCAACCTCAAACACCCACAGGGGTGGAAGTTTACAGAAAAGGAGTACAGTAGTACCCAAGTTATTCTGCTGAAAGTCTTGTATTTTTTTTATTTCATTTTTTTATCCCTTTGTAGGAGTACAGAATACACATGCAATATCGCAACACATTGCGGGCCAGATTCACAGAGCCATTACTCCGGTCTATCTCCTGTTAGGAGTACTTTCAAATTATGTGCGTCGTATCATTAGTTTGAATCCTCAAAACATGATTCGACGGCTTCGAGCTTCGATCCGACAGGCTTACGTCTTCGTACGTCTTCGGATCTACGCTGCAATCTTTTTGCAGCCGCTGGGTGGAGTTCGGGTCGTTTTCTGCGTCAGGGTATGCAAATTAGCTTTTCCACGAAGTTACGATCGCCCTTCGCAATCTCTTACGGCATCTGTAGTCATCTTTTTGCTGCGTAAATTTATACCAGCTATTAGCTGGTCTATAGTTAGACGGCCCATGTTAAGTATGGCCGTCGTTCCCGCGTCGAATTTCAATTATTTTTATTTTTTTGCGTAAGTCGTCCGGGAATAGGAATGTACATAAACGACGCTAAAAAATGACGTTATTTCGCGCAATGCACGGCGGGAAATTTGTGAACGGAGCATGCGCAGTTCGATCGCCACGGGGACGCGCCTAATTTAAATGCTTCACGCCCCCTAATCGCGTATTTCGATTCCGCCACGAGAAATACACCACACCGCCGTACATTACAGGCCAAAATCTTCCTGGATTCGACTTAGAGCCAGGTAAAATACGGCTGTGTAGTGTATCTCTGATACTCTGCGCCAGGGCAATTGTACCTGAATCTGGCCCTGCATTTGTAAAGATGGTGTTTGCCAGCATATGATTATGTCTTCATTCATTTTCAATAATTTAGGTTTCTGCTGACATAAAAACCCAGGCCCAGATTCAGAGAGCCATTACGCCTGTCTAACTGGTGTTAGACTGGAGTAATTTCAAATTACCCGCGTTTTCTAGCTACCGTGTTTCCCCGAAAATAAGACGTACTCCGAAAATAAGCCGTAGCGGGATTTCGACGCAAGATAGAAATATAAAACACCCCTCCGAAAATAAGACGTAGCGATGTAGTGTCGAATTCCGAAAATAATGTAGTGTCGATCTCCGAAAATAAGATGTAGTGTCGAATCTCCGAAAATAAGATGTAGTGTCGAATCTCCAAAAATAAGATGTATGTCGAATCTCCGAAAATAAGATGTAGTGTCGAATCTTGTAGTGATAGGCGTGTCGTATGCGGCGCGGCGCGGTAAACAACACGTCATAGGTGTATGTTACTGTACTGGTGCTCAGGAGCTGTGAGGAGAAGAACACTCTGTAAAGCAAAAAGATTCTCCCAGCATTGACCAGCAAACCCCTCTCTCACCCCACACAAACAATCACCCCAGCTCCACTGTGCTCCACATCAGCTTTGCTGGCCTATCTTTTTGTACAACCAGACAAAATGAGTGCAAAAAGAAAGAGTTATTCTGTTGAGTCAAGAAAGAATTGTGGAGACTCCCGAGGCAAGAATCTTACGCTTTTTGCAAAGAGAAGAAGTTGGATATCCGAATGGTCCAAAAATGGCGTGGAATACGATAATCTAGTCTACAGGTGGACAGAGGAAATGTAAGAAGCGCAAGTGTGGTTCAGGTAGGCAACCTTTATTTTCTGTAATAAAAATAAGACACCCACCGAAAATAAGCCATAGTGTGATTTCTTGAGGAAAAAAAAATATAAGACGGTGTCTTATTTTCGGGGAAACAAGGTAGTCGAAAACCTCAAACCATGAATAGACGGCCATGGGCTTCAATTCGACTGGATTACGTGTTCATACGCCTTCGGATCTACGCTGCAATAAAATTGCGGCCACTGGGTGGACTTCCCGTCGTTTTCAGCGTCGGGGTATGCAAATGAGCTTTTGCCGGCGATCCCCGAAATTACGATCTTCAATCGCAATCTCTTATGGCACCTTTAGTCATCTTTTATTTGCGTAACACTATACCATCTTTTTGCTGCTCTAATATTAGACAGCCCATGTTAAGTATGGCCGTCATTCCCGCGTCGAATTTCTACGTTTTCCGACGTCTTTTATTTTTTTTTACATAAGTCGTCCGGGAATAGGAATGTTCGTAAACGACGCTACTCAAACAACGAATGACGTAACGACGTGATTTCGCGCAATGCACGGTGGGAAATTTCTGAACGGAGCATGCGCAGTTCGATTGCCGCGGGGACGCGCTTAATTTAAATGCTTCACGCCCCCTAATCGCGTATTTCGATTACGCGGCGAGAAATAGACTACGCCCTCGTAGCGTACGGGCAAAAATCTGCCAGGATTCGGTGTAGAGCCTGGTGAAATACGGCAGCGTAGAGTATTTCGATTACGCAGCGCAATATTAAGTGTATGTGAATCTGGCCCCCAGTGCTTAGACACTGCAGCTTCAGGTCACATGACCTTGAACTGCATCTAGGAACAACATTTAAAGATTTTATCTATGTCATTGCAGCATTTCACGCTCCTACTGTTCCTTCCTTGGTGTGTTCTTATTAGAATAAATTATCAATTTGTGAAAGAAAAATGGAAATAAAATGGAAGGTCCATTTTAAGGAACTCACTCAGATGTGCAAAGGACATCCTAAAATCAACATCAAATCTTGGCATTCTAATGACTTACTTTAGACAGACATAATGATCTGCAGTTGCAGAAACAACAGAATAAAGTAATGCTAGTAATCTGGATTTGTATTGTGTAATTATTTTACACTTTCAGCAGTAGATATTTCTTTACAGATCACAAAGCTTACTGAAAGTCTTATATCTGTGCATGCAAATGTTTTTCAAAATGTTGTAATTTTTCAATCATAAATTCAAAATCAAGACCCACATAAATTGATGTCAATGTATAAAGTACACAGTGCTTATGAATAATCTAGTTCATAGATTGTATAGTGAGCCTTAACAAAAGGCAGCAGCAAATGAGCATGTATTGAAGAATGCTGGCATTTGTTTGGATCATTTTTGTTTGTACAAATAAATTAGGTTATCAACCACTAGATGGTGCATTATTGTATTTCCATTATCAAGTTAGAATTGGGCAGCTTTGGGCTCACCATGGTTTTGTTTATTTTTTTTTTCCACTGTAACAAAGACCAATTACACTTATTTTTTTTATTTTTTTTTCAAGGCATAACTGAAATGCTAACATTTTCATTCTTATTATTCTGGAAACCCATTTCACAAGTTTTAATGTAACATTTTATATTTCAAAAATCTTCACTAATCACTGCATTGCAATCCATTCCTTGTGCTAATACCCAAATGTAAGCATTTCTCTAAATAAATACAAACAATAAATGAAATGAGCCACTCCACCCTAAATTGATATCTTAGGAACAAGTAGACTTTGGCGAGGTGAATCACCCAGTGCTTTATGTATTTTGAGATTCCAGCCACAGAATCTTGCCTTTATGACCATTATCACTCTACTGCTGCTGCAGGGGAGTCTGACTCCTTTATTTATAATAGAGACCAAATAAAAACTCTAACATCTCCCAACTGAATTACAGTAAAATAAAATACTCAAAAATTCTGTCTTGCCTGTGGACTTTGAAAACTCACCACCGTGTAGTTTTGGCTACTAATATTAGTGTTTTAACAATGGATTTCTTTTTTCAAAAGCCGTGAGAGAACGTGTTCTAACTTAGGTACAGTGCGTGTACATGAATACAGGGACAGGTTATATGGTCAAGAGGACCAAAGCATAAAGTCTGAGCAGCTGTGCTGCTAAAGAGAGCCAGGATGCTGAACCTGGCTTACTTTGTTTTGCACTGTTTTGCACTAATGGTGAATACCCATGCAACTGTTTGTTTTGTTCTGGACATTTTCTTTCTTATTAATAAAGAAATGGCATAATTGGTGTGCACTCTGATCACTGGTAAGCTCTACACTAAGCTAAACAAGCCTCAACTTTAATATATATATATATATATATATATATATATATATATGTGTGTGTATATATATATATATATATATATATATATATGTGTGTGTATATATATATATATATTGTGAAAGGAAGTCAGGTAAATCTGTGGGTGTTGTCACAGATGGGAGATACATTTCTGCCTTGTTTAGACAATTCACCAATTACTATCAGGTGTCAGCTACAGAGGTAGCCAGAAAGGTTTAGGGACCTTGGATAGCTTCAGCTGTTTAGATCGAGGAAATTAAGGCCTCTATAAGTTATCCAGAAGATTACTACTGATTGCTGCATCCTTAGGCTTTTTGAGCGAAGGAGAGCAGTGAGCTGAGAAAGAGTTTGGAAGGTGAGGTGGTGTTGATTTTTTCTGTGTGAAAAAAAATAAAAAAGACTATTGTTTTTCTGCTGAGTGACCAGCAGTGTCTGCCCAGCAGTAGGCTATGCCAGACTCCATAGGTAGGTTTCTGGGTTGTGAAGGTAGACGCCCCAAGTGGCAAGGGTTTATTTTATGTTTCATTTTGTTTATGCTGTTTTTGATGCTTGCACTTGTATCCAGCAACATGGAAGAATAAACCAATACCTTTGTTTTCAACGATCCTCGGCTGCCTCTCTGTATTCTCTGTATAGTTCAGTGGCTAGTGAACCCATCCAGGGGGTCACACACACCCGCTACCGAGCTAACCCCTCACATATATATATATATATATATATATATATATATATATATATAGTGACAAGGTTGCAGAAATAGCGGTAATGTAATGCAGCAAAGTGGCTGATCTTAAGCAAGAAATATGGCTTTATTGCATTTGAAAGAAATAATACAAAACAAAATGGCCTACTCCAATTTAGGAGGCTAACTAACAGTAGTGTTCCTCACTACACTGTACTGGAGGGGCTATTCCAGCCTCCAGTATAAAACAAACAGAATAACAGTCCAAATAAACAATTATCTGTGACAGACCTTGTTCCTCCAATGCAGACAGTTTCCAACCTGTCCGTCCGGCTCAGCATACCTCTCACACTGAGCTCTCACTTCCCACTTCCTTACCAGGTGACTGTTAATTAATAGGGGGAACAGAGGATGTTTACCTGTTGGCCAGGCTAAACCCCTTCCAGGTCAGGGAACGCTGACCTTTCCAGTCTCTCACTGTTGTACATACAATCGTGTACCCTGTCATAATATATATATATATATATATATATATATATATATATATATATATATGTATATATATATATATATATATATATATATATAGAATACTGTGCAAAAGTCAGTTAAGAATGCTTTCAGAAATAGATAGTATAATAGTATAAAAGTTTATTTTTGGCAATTGACAAAATGGAAAGTAAGTGAACTGAAGAGAGATCCAAATCAAATCAATAAATGGTGTGGCCACCCTTTGCCTTCAAAACAGTATTGATTCTTCAACTCTTCAAAGTACACTTACACATAGTTTTTGAAGGAGCTACGCAGGTAGGTTGTTCCAAACGTCTTTTCTTCATCTACCATATTTCTTCATCTTTTCTGTCTCTTCGTTTAATCCCAGAAATACTTGATCATGTTAACCACTGAATTGGCTGCTCAATGACCAGGCCATTTTTTGCAATACAGCAATGCATAGTTTTACCTGACAATTGCACGGCCGTGCAACGCTGTACCCAAACGAAATTGGCGTCCTTTTTTTCCCAGATGGTATTTGATCATCTCTGCAGTTTTCATTTTTTGCGCTATAAACAAAAAAAGAGTGACTATTTTGAAATAAAACACAAGGGCCCGGATTCACGTTCCCTAAGTTACGGCGCCGTATAGTGTAAATGGGCCCGGCGTAAGTCCGCGTAATTCAAAGTAGCTAGGCAGTGGGCGTGTTTTAGTATAATGATCCGTGACCCCATGCAAATGATGGGTCAAATGAATGGCGAATGCGCCGACTGTGGACGTATCCCAGTGCGCATGTTCAGAATCACGTCGGATAGAATGCCTAAGTGACGTCCGCGCGCAATGTTTACGTCGTGTGAACGTAACCTACGCCCAGCCCTATTCAAGGATCTGGAGATACGCCGACGTAACTCTTTGTGAATCCGGGCCAATATTTTGTACCTTATACTGTAATAAATATCCCAATTTTTTTTAAAAAGCTATTTTTTTCTTCTGTTTAGGCCAATATGTATTCTTCTACATATTTTTGGTAATAAAAATTGCAAAAAGCGTATATTGATTGGTTTGCACAAAAGTTATAGCGTCTACAAAATAGGGGATAGATTTATGGCATTTTTATTATTATTATTTTTTTACTAGTAATGGCGGCGATCTGCGATTTTTATCAGGACTGCGACATTATGGCAGACATATCGGACACTTTTGACACATTTGTGGGACCATTGACATTTATACAGCGATTAGTGCTATAAAAATGCACTGATTACTGTGTAAATGTCATTGGCAGGAAGGGGTTAACACTAGGGGGCGATCAAGGGGTTAACTGAGTTCCCTATGTGTGTGTTCTAACTGTGGGGGATGGGACTGACTATAGGAGATGAGAGATCTTGGTTCCCAGCTTGTAGAAACTCTCAGAAGAGAACTCGGATGTGTGTGTTTACACAAACACACGTCCCTGTTCTGCCTCTCGTGCCCGCGATCTTGTGTGGTCAACGCAACCGCGGGCCACGAGCATCGGCACCCTCGCTGTGCCGTGGGCATGCGCGAGTACCTGCTATACCACAAGAAGGGACCAATGTACAGCTACAACGGTTTGCGGGATCGTGCCGACCTGCCACAAAATGATGATGGGGGATAGTCGGCAAGCAGTTAAGAATGATCAGGGTTAATTTTTAAATTTGGGTCCAATCACACCCCTCCCTGGTGGTACGGCATAATGGATTAAGCCTCCTACAAACTGTTCATTTTTTTTGTGTTCTGACAGGGGGATGCCCCCCACCCCTGCTAGAACACACCACTCAGTGCTCTCCGCCATTAGTATCTGCCTGTATTCCTCAGCATTGAGGACACTATTGATCCTAACCAAATCTCCAACTCCATTTGCAGAAATGCGCCCCAAACTTGCAAGGAACCTCCACCATGCTTCACTGTTGCCTGCAGACACTCATTATTGTACTGCTCTCCAGCCCTTCCTGAACAAACTACCTCCTGCCAGGGCTGTCTTTTCCATTGGGCACACTGGGTAGTTGCCCGGGGGCCCCACTTGCCTGGGGGGCCCCCATCGGCTGCCCAGCGACCCCAGTAAAAAATGGTGGAGAATGGCGGGTCAGAACTGTAGAACTGTATCGTGTCTACAGTCTCTGAGGAAGAGTCTGGAGAGGAGTTAAGAGTGGGAGCGCCGCTGGGATGGGGGTCACAGGAGAAGTCAGACATGAAGAGACTATAGGATAAAACCAGAGCAGCCAAGCTGGAGCCATCTGACTGAGCCTTGCATGGTGCACCTGAGAGGAGGTCAGTGATAGCACCACCAGGCCAGTCTAAGGGCGGGTGGTTGCTAAAGAAAGTAGGGAGTGAATACAAAAATATTAGTGCCCCCCCTTACCTTAGTGTATTTACTCTACGGAAGGTGGTTCCCCTTTACATCAGAGTCTGCGGGATTCCCCCTTACAGTGCTAGGGGGAACTCAGTCTGAGGACCGTGATGTAAGTGGGAACTCTGATGTAAAGAGAAAGCAGTGGATTCTGATATAAGGTGGTCTCTGGTCACCAGAGCCCCCCTCCACATCAGAGTTCCCCCTTACATCATGATCTGCAGTGTTCCCCTTTACATACGAGTTCCCTTTCACTGTAAGGGGGAATCCTGCAGACTCTGATGCAAGAGGAAACTCTGATCAGGCTGGGTTACAGTAACCTAACCTTCATGCCAATGAAGAAATTTGTAAAACTGTAATTTTAGGTACTTTTTTGCAGTGCCAATAAAAAATTGTGGTTCTGCCAGTAAATTTCATGATTTTTGGCAGTAAATTCTTGTGCGTGGTTGTGTAGACAGGGCCCCAGTGCACTGTATTGCCCGGGGGCCTATAATGCTCTTAAGATGGCACTGCCTCCTGCTATGGCCAAATATTTCAAATATGCCTGCCCTAAGTCTAACTGGCAGCAACTATTATTATATGTGCACAGTATAGTGCCCCACTACCTCAGGATGGAAGTTTTTCTATAGATTGGTTTAATGTTTAGTTTTACCTACATCAGATGAAATTATGAATTCAGCATCATGTCAAGGAATTAAAATGACTAAAGTAGGACATACATGGTCGAATTTCGAACAAATTTTCTTTTTTTTTTTGTGATCCGATGATGCCACCATTGATTTTCAAAATTCGGCCGACCAAATCTTCATGTTGCTGGGATTATTCGTTTCTCTCCAGGAATATTATTTTCTCTCCGGCAATATTCTTTTCTTGCACATGCATATTTTTTTTTCTATTACATTTCTCGCACGATTTTCCCATCATTGATCGGAAAATCGTTGGTTTTTCAAAAAGTTTCTAACATGTCGGATTTCTCAAATTTGTTTGCCGCATGAAAAACGGCTGTTGCTGCAGCCCACTAACGGTGTGAAATACGTACGAAAATTATTTGATACGATTTTCTAAAGAAAATTCTTTCGAAATTCGAACCGTGTATGGCCACCTTTAGTGATCTAGTTAATTTTGGTATAATTTCTATATAGCAATGATTTCTGATGATGAGTGCAAGGTAAATCTAAAAGGTAAAGGTGGTGTTTCACTATAAATATAGAGATATTGCTATAAATTTTCCTAACAAGAATAGACAGTTACTGATAAATCTTCAAATTTCCAAGCATCTGTCAGCAAAGGAATTTACAAACACTGTAAGCACAGAAGATGTTCAAGTCAGTTTGATTGTAAACGCTGAATGGTGTGAAGACATTCCAAAGGAATGCAAATTACCCTTTTGTAAACTGCTTACATAGCTCTGTGTATTAATTTAAGTAAACATTTATAAGCACAAATGCTGCTCGAGCAGCATAACCGTTCCCAGCTGCATGCACATTTTTCTGCCTCTAAGTAATTTGATTTGTTGGTAATCAGCTCTGCATCTACAGAAAGCAAAATTCTCCAACATTTTCCATACTCAGTCATTTACTATTAACTTCACAGCATTATGTAGCTGTTTTTGTAAAAAGCGCCTTTTACAAAGAATATTGTTTTATTAAATTTAGTGAAGTATGGAAGCAGTGTCCTTAAAATTTCCTTTTTCTAGATTAAATAAAAATCTCTCCCAAAATTGTTACTGCATTTATGGGTATATTCCAGTGGGAAGCAAGTGGAGCTATTGGAGACTTCAGCTTAGGTGTTGGCCAAAAACCAAAGTATTTTTTAAAAGTATTCTAAATATTCAATTTTATTTAAAAAAAAATCGTTTGTAAACTGATGTTTTTACTACTTCTCTCAGTAGCAAAATCTACCATTAGGTACAATGCTAAAATTGCTAAAAGGGAAACTTGTTCAGATCCTATTCAGAACCCACCAAATCTATTTCCCAGAAAGCTGTTACTGCACACTGCTAATCAAAAGTGGTGGCATTCTTCGCACGTATACATACATATACTTATTTCACAGTGTATTGCATTGTTCATTTCTCCTTCTGTGTCTGGAACTCCCACGTTATCCTGCCTCCAAGTTCCCACAACCATGTAGAAGAAATGCAACAGAAAGTGCTCTTGAAAAGTCTTGAAATTATTTAAATTCATTGTTTTTTTTTAAATAAATGCTACACAAAGAAACCCCATCTGTTATGTTTGTAGTTTTTAGTGCATCCCCAAAAAGCAGCTGGGTGTATGCACCCCTATAAATTAGGATCCAAACTACTGAATGATTCTGCCATAGCCACTCTGACACACTCCCAAACAAAAAAACTAATAACACCAATGTAAGTCTGTAATTGTATTCACTGGACCAGCTCACACAAATTTACAACATCACAAATGGAATATACAACATAATACCCCTAAATCTAGACAGAGACCTACTATTCTAACACTAACCCTTCCCCATTCCCAGCAGATAGCAATGACCGGGCCCATTTTTAGATTTTATATATTAGTAGGGTAAATCAACTGTAGTGAGGATACTTTAAGACACAATAGTGACAGCCAATAAATGTTGGTATCGTGCCCTGTTTTGTGATATGCTATCACTAGGCCTTGTAATGTGTCCTCAGTAAGTTCAAGTCTGACTGCAGTGCTCTAGGAAAAAGAAAAAAAACAACAACAGCATTTTGTTAAACCTGATTTTGCAACTTCAGTAGTTTGCTGGCTTTGTTGGTTGGCTGGTTTTGTAATGGTTTCTCCCGAATACACCAATAAAGGAGGCACCATTTCTCCCACTGACACCAATGACGTGGCACAATTCCTCCCACTGACACCAAATGCAGAGCATTATTTTGCCCCACTGACATTGAAACCTTTTCTACTCCAATGGCCACATTCTGGCCATCTTGAAGTCTGAAGGTCACTAAACTGGCCCTTTGTTTAGAAAGTTTGGGGACCCATGACATAGGGCATAGTCAAACAATGTTTCTAAGTGGAAAAAATATGTTTTGACAACATTCTGTATTAAATGTTAAGCTAACATAAATGTTAAGCTAACATCAAAAAGCGCGCCAAGATTTTTTAATTTAGACGAAGGTTCAAGTACAGTACCATTAACATATAGATTTAAAGGACTGGCTTTACAAAGCTGACAACTTCAGGCTTGTCACAGTTTAAATGAAGGAAATTGAGTCATCCTTGTTTTTATGTCACAGATGTATATCTAAGAATCATCAGCATAGAAGTGATAATTGAAGCCATGTGATCTTAACAACTGATGAAGAGGAAACAAGTAAATGCTATAAAGTAAAAGACCCAAGATAGAGCCCTGAGGGACATTGGTTTAACTGGACCAATTTCAAACTGAAATCCACTAAGAGAGTCAAATTGATAGCGATCAGTAAGATAAGACTTGAACCATGCCAGAGCAATTTCTGAAACTCCAAATATGGTTTCAAGGCACGAAAGTAAAAGATTGTGATCTACAGTGTCAAAGGCAGAACTAAGGTCAAGAAGAATAAGGATAGAGGCTCACAATCAGAAGCTATCAAAAGGTCATCGATGAGTTTGACCAGTGCAGTTTCTGTGCTGTGCAGTTGTCAAAAACCAAATTAGAGGGTTTCAAACAAGTTACATTAGATGGTAATGCAATTAAAGCGGAGGTCCGGCTTAAAAAAATAAATACAAATTAAAAGTCAGCAGCTACAAACACTTGTAGTGCGGCTTCACTGCCCGATTCCCTACTGTGCATGCGCGGGCCGAACGGCTGTATGTGAATGGGCGGATGTCTCCTGGGACACACAAGGTCCCAGAAGGCACCGCTCTCCATTTTCCAGGAGGCAGCGTGATGAGAAGAAATAAGAAGACCCACCACGGACAAGGAAGAGGCAGGTTAGGAGATCTGCCTAGTAACAGCCACTTCTGGTAAGTATATTGAAAAAAAAATGTTGCAGCCTTTTTAGCTATTTTTTAGGGTGGACCTCTGCTTTAAGATATGAAAGCACTAAATGTTAGCAAAGAAGAGTAAGTTAGTATATGGGGGTGGAAATTGCTTAGGATATCCAGAGTTATGTTGACTATAAAAAAGCAACATCCTAGGTAGGGACTGTAGGAATTATACAAATAGCTACTGTTTCAGAGTATTAAATATTATGTACTATAATCTTCATATAATGCAAATGTATAAAGCAAAAGCATAGGAGCACACATTGGGTTTGATTTCCTAAAGGGTTAGAGACTATTCACATAGCAAAGTGAATATGAGTAAGTAACAATGGGCCAGATTCACGTACATCTGCGCATTATTGGACCGGCGTATCGCACCGCCTTTACGTTAGACTGGCGCAATTTAGCGGTGCAATCACCCTATTCTCGTCTGTTTTACGCAGAAATTTGCGCCTGCGCAACGTTATTTTAGAGGCGCAAGGCGGAGTAATTCAAATTGGGAAGGACGTGGGCGTGTTACATTGAAATGAGCCGTGACCCCATGCAAATGAAGGGCCGGCCTTGAAGCAGACCATGGTCAGCACCTCTGTGCGCATGCTCACAACTCGGGAACGGCGCAATCAGTGAAATTGGAAGTGGACTAGGGCAAATTAGTGAACTACGCAGACAGCATAAATAGACAGACACAAATGCACTTCCTTTGCAAAAGTACATCCCTTTGTATCCCTTTCTATACAGCAAGGTGCTTTTGTTCTGTTGTTTATTAGCGTTTGTTTGTTTGTTTGTGACGTGTCTTTGAGATATTTGGGGACTGTTTTGCAGAGTGATTTTTGTCTTTTATGTGTTTTCTTTGTTGTTATTTTGTTATATTTTTGCTGGTCAATTTTTTATTTTTTTTTTGGTTCTGTTTGTGTATGCTTTTGAAATGTGGGGGTGACATTCCTGCCGGAAAAGGGGTGTCACCCTCATTTGTGGTGGAGAAGTGATCCCCAGGTCCGTGTGAATGGTGTATGAATGTACAGTGACATAATTGGAGCCGTGGCATGGCGTTGCTGCTCACAAGTCCTGCATGGTGGGCTTGTGCCAATCCAATGTGATGAGGATGTGATGTGTCGGTTCTAGGGACCACAGTGGTGTGCATGCATGCATTCTCATTGTGCCATGATTAATGTGTGTGTTTAACGTGCAAAGATGCCTAATGTGAGCTGGCTCCTGGCTGCTCTTCCCTCAGAAGACGGGGTAGCCTTGGTTAGGGGGGTTCCGTATAGGAGTCATGAGATGGGGTCCCAGTTCATATGCAGAGTCACCCTGAAGGGATAAGACAGGAGGATGTTAGTAGTGCATGTGCCCATTGTGATGTGTGCATCATGGGGGGGGACAGTCATGCCTGCCACCCATGTCACTCACCAACCAGCCAGCTGTCCCCATACATGTTCTGTTCGAAATCTGTGGGGATGGGGCTATGATTGTATATGTAGCTGTCATGGGTGTCATGGGTGGTGTCATGTGTTGGGCTCCTGCAGGGTTGTGGTTAATTCCATGATGGCATGAGGGGTGAATCTGAAGATGCGAGACACCTCAGAATCACTCATGCCAAAGATGTCTATGCGTGTGTGATATATCAAGTGAAGAGTGAGGGGCTTGTATCAGATTAGATTATTATATCCATCAAGGTTTTAAAGGGCTATTGAAAGATAGTGAGACCTTGTTTGTAATTTGTATGTATATTATGTATTGATATATATATATGTATGTATATTTTTTGTAAAAATGTTTCTTAAAGCAAAGAACATTTTTTGGTAAAAAAAAAAAATCCTCTCCCGTGCCCTCCTCCGTGCCCTCCTCCGTGCCCTCCTTCTTTTTTGCTCATCTAAAGTCAGTAGTATAGCTATGAGCATGGATGCCACTGGCATGTTGGCATACAGATTGTTGTGCAACACGTGTGACTGCTCAGCTCCTCACTAACAGTGTTGCTTTCTCTGACATGTAGACGAATTGTCTAATTTTATACCACCTTTTATATGGTCTAATTTTAGACAGGCCGTGCAGCTGTTGCGCAGAGCGCGTAGCCTGCGCTGCACCAATGTTCTTTTGTTGATCCCCGTAACTCCCTCATTAGCATATTTGAATAGCAAATCAATGGTGTGTCTAGCGCAGTTTTGCGCGGACGGATGCGCCTGTCTATCGAAATTACACTGGACAAAAAAAAGTAGATTTCTTGCGTATCTCGTTTTGGGGATGCGGAGTATCGAAACGCATGTGCAAATTTACTTACGCCGCGCATCTCCTGTTACGCCGGCGTAATCGCTCTGTGAACCAGTACCCAGTTTGAGAAATCTGAAGGTGTTATCTGGCCCTTTCACATGGAGTGGACTCTGTACCACTCAGCAGGGGATATGTGAGAAGATCCCTTACGAACAAGATGAATGTCAGTTTGTTGACATTCACAGCCATTCCATTTTTGTCTGGCAGATCCATGTCAGCTCTCTGGGTGGCCAGGTGTAAATGGACTCCACTGTCTGCCTACATCAGGCTGCCTCCAATTCAGTCCACAAAACAGAAAAGCACACAGTCCTCTTCCATTTTTTTTAATCAGGACTGGAACTGACCCAGAGCTAAGCAGGTGTAAATAGACACAAATCATTTTACAGCCATCTGTCCATAAGGCTGCATGGACTACCCATGGTTTCAGTAGTATCCATTATATCTTACATCTTTTTAATCAACAGGCAGTCAAAGCTAATTGCAGCAAAATTACCTTCATCTGAAAAAGGCCAATACATGTTTACCTGTAGTAAAAGCATGGACAATCAGCTTGAACTGGTAAGGCTGTAAGCCATTGCTAATATTTGGAGTAATGACTACTGGTGTGTCAGCACAAACTGTGCAATGGGCTTTCTTTAATTTCAATGAGTTGATTGGTTAGCCTTGTGACAAAATCCCCAATTTGCGTGGAGCAATTTCCTCATTACTAGTCAAGACAGACAGAAGGCAAAGTTACAGGACAGGGACTTAACCAGAGTATCAATCAGGATCAAATAACAGGAGGCTGAACCACTCAAAAGAACCAACAGGAATCATTTGTTGAGTCACAGTCCTGGTGCCCTGAGCAGAACTTAAATGTAATATCGGGAGAAACCAATGAGAGTATTTTCTTACATCTGAGACAAAAGAAGAGACTCTCATTGGTCAGCGCTGTCACATGACCATGCTAACCAATGGCCAGGAGCAATTGTACATGGGACACCAGCAGCGAGGAGGCCGTTAAAAAGTCTAAACGCATTCTCCATTATAACAGAGATGATAAAAGGAGATCATTATAGCCCAAATCATGAGATTGGTCTACTGTGACATTCTAGCTTTTCCATAGGTACAGGGCATACCGGAGTGTTGTCACCCTAGGACAGGAAGTATATTATTGGTCAGATCACCAGGTGAAAAATAAAGGTGAAAAAGCCTGAAAAAAATAAATAAACAGCTACTTTATCTATTGATTGGTAAGCAGTTTCAATATATTAACTACTTAAGACCCGGACCAAAATGCAGGTAAAGGACCAGGTCCCTTTTTGCGATTCGGCACTACGTCAGTTTAACTGACAATTGCGCGGCCGTGCGACGTGGCTCCCAAACAAAATTGGCATCCTTTTTTTCCCACAAAAAGAGCTTTCTTTTGGTGGTATTTGATCACCTCTGCGGTTTTTATTTTTTGCACTATAAACAAAAATAGAGCAACAATTTTGAAAAAAATGCAATATTTTTTACTTTTTGCTATAATAAATATCTCCCAAAAATATCTAAAAAAATATGTTTTTCCTCAGTTTAGGCCGATTTGTATTCTTCTACCTATTTTTGGTAAAAAATCGCAATAAGCGCTTATTGATTGGTTTTCGCCAAATTTATAGCGTTTACAAAATAGGGGATAGTTTTATTGCATTTTTTTTTTTTTTTACTACTAATGGCGGTGATCAGCGTTTTTTTTCGTAACTGCGACCCACGGCTGGGCATTAACCAATCACATACCAGTACGTGATTGTGCCCAGCCGTGCCACTCTGCCAATGTATATCGGCGTTGGGTGGTCCTTAAGTGGTTAATTTTATGAAGGTTAATAGGGTTGTCCCGATACCGATACTAGTATCGGTATCGGGACCGATACCAAGCATTTGCCGGAGTACTTGTACTCCGGCAAATGCTCCCGATGCTTCACCCGATACTTGTACTGTCGGCGGGGATCAGTGCATGGGGAAGTTCCAAGCACCGATCACCGCTGATTTTAAAGCAGCTGAAAGCCGCTGTGTATACCGTGTATGCCGCCGTGTATCCCCTTGTGTATCCCGTGTATGCCGCCGTGTATCCCGTGTATGCCGCCATGTATCCCGCCGTGTTTCTCTCCCCTTCCATGCCTCTCCTCCACCCCCTGGAATTGTCAGGATGGAGAGCGGGGTAGGAGACGGTAAATCCGGCTCTTTACTGCTCTGAATAGACAGAGTCAGTGATCACTGACTCAATCCATTCACATAACTGAAACATTGTAACCTGTGTTTACAAATGTTTCAGTTTCTGAATGAAGAGAAGATGCTGTCTTCACTCCATTCATTTTCAGCGCAGCTGATGCTGCTGAGAAAGGGACAGGGGAACATGTGTCCCTAGTCCCTTTCTCTGTCTCAAAGGGAAGATGTCAGAGGTCTGTTAAGACCCCTGATATCTCACCAAAGCCCCCCCCCCCCCAACAGGGCTGAAAAAATAAATAAAAAAATAAAGAATAAAAAAACAAAAGAATAAAAAACATGATTGTAGAAAATAAAAAAATTAAAGAAAAAAACACACTGACACGGTCCACCCCCTCCCCCCTAAAAAAAGAAAGCATTATAAATAAAATTAAAACTGTAAAAAAAAAAAAATTAAAACAAATTGTTAAAGATAAAAAAAAAAAAATACTGACACGTGTGCCGCTGTCACACGAGATTGAAAAAAAGTATCGGTATTCGGTATCGGCGAGTACTTGAAAAAAAGTATAGGTACTTGTACTCGGTCTTAAAAAAGTGGTATCAGGACAACCCTAAATGTTAATATATACTTTAACCTCCCTGGCGGTATGATTCTTTAAGATTTTAGGTGCTGAAAGCGGTACCATTATTTGCAAGGGAATTTGGCGTTTTATACTGTAGGCCTGTAATTCTTAGGAATAACTCACTGAAATCTATCCAAACAAGAGTCTAATAGGCATCCTGGGTATGATTTTTTTTTTTTTTCTTATTAAAAATTATAATATAATAAATAATTATAAAAAATTATAACAAATAATAATATAATTATAGTAAAAATTATTCAATAATGTAATCAAATCAAAATCACTGAAATTTGCTCAGTTGCAGAATTTTTGCTGTCATTATTTTTTTTTTTTTATGACGAATTTCCCCATAAATCGCTATCGCTAAATTCTGCAAGTGATTCTGATTTATTATCGCTGTTTTTTAGCTGCTCTAAAACAATTTTTGCCATAAAGGGACACTTTTGGTTGCTATGGGCAATCTACAGTTTGCAGGGAGAAAGAACAGTTTTTATTATATAAAAGGACATGTAGTGTACAGGGCAGACCACTAGGGACATGGGGGGTGTGTATTTTTTACATACAGTACTGTAATCTATAAGATTACAGTGTACTGTATGTATAGTCTTTGTTTACTTTTTTAAATTTGGCGCCGTTCCCCCCCCTACGTCGCGACGCTCGCAGGGAAGGGAATCGGCGGAACACACAGCATCAGGCGGACATTCGCCCGCCGTGTACTGCGGGGATTCATCGCTGGATCGCAGAGAAAAGGTAAGTAAACTTTTTTCTGCATCCAGCGAGGCAAGTCCGTGTGTGGCACAGGGTTATCCGATCGTAGCTTTAAAATCTCACCCCGTGCCACACACGGGAAGACCGCCAGGGAGGTTAAAGCAGGACATAAAAAATACAACTAAAGCTGGAATATAGGGTGCATTTGTTTTCCATTTTGAAGGCTTTTATCCCTATGTTTTTACCTAGTCCACTCTGGATAAAGGAGCAATAGAGCAACCTTTGGACAGCAGTATTGTCAGTCTGAGGGGAGGGGAATGTTAGAGCACTAGAAGATTTGGATACCCTATACAAATTGAAGCTGAACTCAAGCTCATACTTTTTAAGAAGTTACAGCAACAGTTGTGTTCGTTTTGGAATAAAGGTTTTACTGTACATAAATAAAAGCTCATTACTGTAAGCATCCCTGTCAGTGGTAAATGGTTTGTCTCTATCCTCTAAAGCCTCATACGCACTAGTGGACTTCCATTGGACAAATCCATGGATTTTTGTTCAAAGGGCCTTGGCCGTGATCTTGTTCTGCATACACCAAACTACGTGTTTTTTCTGCTCTTTAGCGCCACCCTTTGGGCAACTTCTGCCAATGTTGTCTGATGGTTAGCATTGGTTCAGAGCATGCCTGTTTGTACTGACGGACTTAGTTGTGTACACACAATTGCATAATCCAACAGAACACATTTGTTTTCGGACAATTTGAGAGCATTAACATCCAACATTTGTTGTTGGAAATTCCGACAACAATTGTCCGATGGAGCATACAGACGGTCGGATTATCCGACAAAACACGTCCATCTAGAAAGCCTAAAAAAGAAAACAAATGCAGCTATCACATCTAAGAATAAGTAAGCTGCAATATAATAAATCTTTGCTTTAGGGTTTAATACTGCTTTAAACTCTAAAAGAAGGATTTATTATCACCCTTACTGTCTAATTCCTTAACAACTGTTGAGAAAAGATGTTAGCCACCTAGGGAGTGCAACGTGATAAGGAGTGGTATAGCACAACTACTCTTTATCACTGCTCACAAAGAAACAGAATCTACAGCAATGTAATGAATGAGCATAAACACATACAGTTATACAAATAAATTAGGTCTTAACATATTAACTTATGTTGATAAAATGATTCACATCAAGTACTGTAGATCTCTTTCAGATGTACATCTAAGCAAGGCTTTTTTTCTCAGAGAATAGGTGCAGGTTCTGACCCCCTTCCGAGTTAACCCTTGTCTTTGCCCCCTGCCCACCTCTGAACACCATCCCTTGGTTCCTACTTCCCATCTTCCAGTACTGCCCCTTTTAGGGAATACAGAACCAATTAAGCTAAGTCATTTGTATGGAATTTGTTAATGAAGTCAAGGAAAGTAGTAAAATATATCCCCTTCAGCCAGGAACAATAGTATCCCCCCATAACGATAGATCCCTTGCAACAAGACACCCCCTATAGCAATAGACACCCACCAGCAACAATAGTTCTTCTAGCGACAAGCTTTACTAGACTCTCCAGTAGCCAGCATTAAATTATCCCTTCGTCAACAGTAGATACCTCCCATGAAAAACTGGCCTCTCAGCAACAACAGATCCATCACCAGCAACAATAGTCCCCCACCAGCAACAACAAATCTTCCAGCAGCCAGCATCAATAGACTATCCAGTAGCCAGCAACACTAAATCCCTCCCCCAACTGTAGATCCTCCCCAGCAATAATTGACCCCCAAGAAACCATTGATATCCCACCAGCAACAATAGATCTCCCCAACAAAAATAGACCTCCCCCACAATAGATTTATATATCCCCAGTAGCCATTATCAATAGACCTTTCAGCTCACACCAGCACCCCTGCCATGAAATCAGTGTTAGAGGTGCTGGAACTGCATTCCTTCACGTTCCAGCTGAAAAAGGCTTTACATCATTATAAAAGCAAGACTGTGTACTTTTTGAATGTGTGGTATTTATACCATGATAATGTATACATTTAATGTAGTATTGATTTTAATGAAACAAGCAGATGATTACTTAGGTAGCATATAACATTTAACATGTGCTTTTAAGGTTTGGCTCCCTTCGACTAGGATTGGTTCATGCAGAAACAAGATATTTGATATGGTCAGGTCTAAATATATACTTGACCACAATGTAAGACAAGGAATTCCTGTTGAATGTATGCCAGTCTTCCATACCACCAACAAACATAAAATCAAAGCCAGACAGAAGTTATGAGCTATATCACCTAATTTATCTATAGCTTGTGTCCACCATTAATCGTAGTGTATTGCCACATTTACGTCATTTGTGGCTGTTGAAAAGGAGCTCTGCACTGACCAAAACTGTTTTCTAAGTCACTTCCATATGCAAACTGAGTTAAGCGTTTGAACTAAGTCCAACCACAAATTCCTCCCTTTAAAGTAAATCAAGTAACAACAGACAGCATAAGAGTTCGGGAAGTCAACATCTTTCAGTCTCACCAAAGCCCCTAAAATTGGGTGTTTCAGGGTAATGAAATCTACAGCAGTTAACTATTTTTTACTTCTTTAGCATTTTTTTTTTCCTTTTTCCATCCACAGTAAATAACTTCCAAGTGAAACCTGAAAATATAAAGTCTGTATTTGTTTTAAATACCCTTATAAAATGGGATAAGCAAAGCTATGTCTATAAAAAATACTATATTAAATGTCTGTGAAGGTTCTCATTTATCAAGGTCATAGTATATATACTAGTAATTAGCCACATTCAGACTGGTTAGTTCTGTATTGTAAAATACATTTGATAGCTTATTGAAACCACTTCTTTTGTTCTAATGAATGTCAAGGAAATACCCCAGCATCTATATCCACACTGATAGCAGAGTCACTATAACATAACTGGTGAAGACTGGAATGCTGTGGAGGCCTCCCTTGCACCTCTTGCCCAACACTCCTGTAGGTGGAGACAGAGGGTGTAAGGGCAAGGAGTGACATGAGTGTGGTAGAGTGGGTAGAGCTGGTAGTTGCAGTCCTTGGAACAGGATGCAGGAGCAGCTTGGCACCACAGTGAGAGACGGAAGCAGAACCAGAGCCGAGAAACAGTCAGCAGCAACTGGGCAACGAGGAATCAAATAAGAGCCGAGCAACAGTCAGCAGCAACTGGGCAGCGAGGAATCTAATAAGAAGGCAACTCAGGTCCAAAAAAAATGAGCAAGTGAGCACCGGCGGGTGAGCGAGAGGATGGGCAGGCTGGTGAGTGAGTAATCATGCCAGGCGACATTGGCAAATGACAATCCACATCTGGTGGCAGGGGATGTAGCAAGTGGCATGGCAAGTGACAATCTGCATCTGGTGGCAGGCAACGTTGGCAAGTGACACACTCAAAGCTCCCACTGATTCTGCATTATGATGAGTGGAATTAATAATTTTATATTGCAATGTAATTACAGTAATAATGCCCTTCAATCATCCTGACACCATATCAACAATGGCGCCATGATGATTGAAGCGCCAACACCAGCTATTGCCCCCGACAAATTGTCTGCAACATTTTCTGGTAGTGCCTCTCCCAAGACTAGACTCATGATCCGCCCCTGGGTCAAGGTCAGTAACTTAGGGTCAAAGCGGTGCAGAGTCAGCATGAAGATCAGGTCCAGTAAACAGGCCGAGGTTGGAGTAGTTAGGTAACAGGGCAAGAGCGAGAAGCAGAAGAAAAGTCCAAAGGCAAGCTGGGTCATACATGGATAAGCAAGTACAGCAGATCAGGTCTCAGGAACACAGGAACAAGCTGAAGACCATTCAGCAACTGCTCATAGTGATGGATCAGTTTGTGTGAAGAACTAGCACAGTATATGTAACATTGGCCCTTCTCTCATTAAAATTAGCAATGTGCATGAGCATGAGCACAAGCACAAATCTACATTTGCTTTATGGTTAACCTTACAATCACTTTAATCCATTTACCATGGCATCTGTCAAGGCAGATGTTGATTGTCCAAGAACAGGATGTGAGGTTTGAAAGTTGTGGAACCATCATGTTCTAGTTATATAATGCCATCCTTGGTATCAGGAAGCTTGCATAGGTGGTAATCTTTCACTTCACTTGCATGGGTGAAGGAATAAAATAAATTATTGTCAAATCACTGAGGTAGAGATGTTAAAACATCATTATATGTAGAAGATAGGTGTTAAATAGCCCCACTCCTGTTTAGAGATGGTTGTTCCATTTTGACATAGGATGGTCTCGCTACACAACTTTCACATCCCCCATTTGTGTGCCATAGGGGAAGAACAAGAGAGGAAATCTTACTAATATTAGGGAAATCCTCTCTGAAACAGCCATTACTGATACAAGTGTCCCCATTATATGATTTCCACTCTAATACTGCTTTGGTAATAACTCATAATTTTGGACTTTTCCTCACCTTTAGGCTGGGTTCACACTTGTGCGGTGAGAATTTCAGCTCTTTTATCTCTGCAGACAGATAAGAGAAGTGTTCAGCAGATTAGCTCCGTTTTTGCTGCGAATTTGGAGACCTGGGGGAAGTTCTGAGTGAGAGGAGAGTGGGGGAGAAATGTATTGAGCTGAATGAGAGAAATTCCTGAAGAGAACTGAACACATCTGCGAATCAGCTGCGTACCCATAGAAGATAATGGGACTGAATTTGCACCTGAGCCGCACCGCAAGGCCTCCACAACGCATACGGATTTCCGGCAATGCGCAGTGCGAATACATCGCACATATGTGAACCAGCCTCATTGAAAACAATGTATTTAAAAAATGTTCTGCGTATTAAGCCGCAACCAATTTGCATAGGTGTGAACCCGGCCTTAGTCTTGATGACAATGGTCACCTTAACCAAAAAAGTGAGCAAATATCCCTAGCAAGTGCACAGAGGGCAAACAAATGTTCTAACCCTCAATGCTCCAAAACTAAAAAGAAACGTTTTGTCTTTGAATACTCTTTCAGGGTACAGCCAGGTTGGGTTTTGGAGTTACCTTAGGGGGCAAAGTGTTAAGTGTTGGGGAGAAGATTAATGCACAGCATCATCTAAAAAACAAAAATTAATAATCAATGAAAAAAAAATGAAAAGCAACTTATGCTACAATACTTACTTTCAATCCAGCACTGCTCCCAACAGTAAGATATCTACACCACTAGATGTTGCCAGGCTTCTGGGTTTACATGACAGCCATCATTATTAAGTTCACTTTCTGTGAGCCCACAGTGTCATGGACACAACCCTAGAGTTGCTTTATCACGGCAGCTTCAGCTCTCTGCACTAAACAGAGTTTGTGTGAGCCAATTAGTGTAGGATAAGACCACCCACGACTGCCACCAAAGGAAGAGAAGAACCCATAACTGACTAAATGACTTCTGAATTTAAAGGTATGTATATTTTTATTTTTATAAAATTAGATGTGGTGGGTGCCTCAAAGAGAGTGGGAGCTGGGTTTTTCCCTTTTAGATAGGGCTCAATTTTAAGTGTTAAACTTTAGGGTTGAGGTTAGAGGTCAGAGGATCTAGAGCAGTGGTTCTCAACCTTTCAAGTGTCATGACCCCCTGATAGAATTTCCCAAGTTGTGGGGACTCCTAACAGTAAAATTATTTTCGTAGCATGGGTTGTCAGCACTCAAGGCAAGACAAGTAATTTGCGCCCCTAACTCACAGACATTTACCGCTCCCTGATTCCCTTCCACTCGTACAGTAATAAAACCCCTTATGGTACATTTTAGGATGTACCACTCTTTCTCTTTGTTCTCCCTTCTTCCCATTTTATCTTTCTCTATCCTAATTTCTTGTTTTTTTCCCCCATCCCTCTCTCTAGACATCTTTCTTGTTCTTTCTCCTATTCCTTTTCTCCCTTTTTCTTTGTTCCTCCCCCTCGTTCCCGCTCCCTTTCATGTATTCTCTATTTTTATTCCTTCTCTTACTCCTTTGTGGGGAGGTGGGGGGAATGGGATGAGTGGCAGTGCTGGTGGGGGGAGTTGGAATGAGTAGCAATGCTTGGGGGAGTTCTGATCGGCCAACTTAGGTGCTCTTGATCAAAGTCATCTGCTGATCTGAGAACTGTAGTGGGGACTTTTAATGGTAACTATAATCACAGGTAGTGTTACTCACTGTGTCTCTGACTTTGTGGTGTCTCGTAGCAGTGACACCTATGCCGAAATCAGGAGATAGGGTCTCCTCCAGCCCTTCCCACTTCACATTCCTCACCAGTCTGCAGACCTCTAGTCTCTGACCCCCCCCCCCAGCCTTGACATGAACTGAATGGGTGGATGCAAAGAGGGTGAGTGTGAGGCCTCAGGCTCCAGGAACAGCCCAACTGTGTGGCCACATGCTTCAGCGGCAGCAAAAAGGCTGGGAGAGTGGTGCAGGCTTCAGGAACAGCCCAGGATTTGGTGACCACTGGCAAATCATCATTCGACCCCCGAGGGGGTCCCAACCCCCAGGTTGAGAACCACTGATCTAGAGAATCACTTCTTTCGTACATATGTTTTTAGCTGACAACTACCTGACATTGAATATTCAGCATCCATGATGCCTTGCAATCTCATAATGTCCTCAAACATTGAGGTTGTTTGACACTGAGCTGTGGACATCTAGTGATTGAATGATATTATTGTGGGATACAGCTACAAGGAGGAGGTAAGTAGTGCAACCAAAGCTTCTTTTTTTATTTTAAAGACTTTGACCAGGCATTTAAGTTTACTGAATTGCAAAAGAGACATCACGGCCCAGATTCACAGAGAATTAGATTCTCGTAGAGTATCAGAAATACACTACGCTGCCGTATTTTACCTGGCTCTACGTGGAATCCAGGTAGATTTTGTCCAGTAAACGACGACGGCGTAGTGTATTTCTCCCGTCGCAATCCATCTACGCGAGTAGGGGGCTTGAATCATTTAAAATAGGCGCGTTCCCGCGGCGATCGAACTGCGCATGCTCTGTTCGCAAATTTCCCGCCGCGCGAAAACACGACGTTACGTCATTCGTTGTTTAAGTAGCGTCGTTTACGCACAATCCTCGTCCCGAACGAGTTACGTAAAAAAATAAAATAAAAATAAAAATCGACGCGTGAACGACGGCCATACTTAACATGGGCTACGTACCGTTAGACCAGCAAAAAGCTGGTCTAACAGTACGTAAAAAAAAATAGACGAAAGCGATTGTGAAGACCACTCGTATCTTCGTGGATCGCCGTAAAAACACATTTGCATATCCCGACGCATGAAAACGACGCGAACTCCTCCCAGCGGCCGCAAATATATCGCAGCGTAGATCCGAAGGCTTACGAAGACGTAAGCCTCTCGGATCAAAGCCCGAAGCCGCCGTATCATGGTTTGAGGATTCAAACTAGTGATACGGCGCGCGAAATTTGAAATTACTCCTGTCTAACACCAGTTAGACAGGCGTAATTGCTTTCTGAATCTGGACCCACATTTTTATTTTTTTTACTTAAGTTACACTTTAACGATAGTATCCATACCATGACATATGGAGACATATGTCAGCGAATGTGGTTATAAAACACAGAAAACAACGACAGCAGACAACGTCCACAATCTGCAGTCTAATTACTATTAGAGATTATTTTTACCCACATCTTCTGTGCATTTTACCTCTATGGTTAAAACAGATTAGCTCTATTAGCCCTGCACACACGATCCGTTCGTCTGATGAAAATGGACCGATGGACCGTTTTCATCGGACGAACCTATCGTGTGTGGGCCCCATCAGGTTTTTTCCCAGCGGTGAAAAAAAATACAACCTGTTTTAAAATTTTCGTCTGGTTAAAAAACCGATGGAAAAAAAGATCATCTGTGGGGAAATCCATTGGTCAAAAATCCACGCATGCTCAGAATCAAGTCGACACATGCTCGGAAGCATTGAACTTAATTTTTCTCTGCACGTCGTTGTGTTTTACGTCACCGCGTTGGACAGGATCAGATTTTTAACCAATGGTGTGTAGGCAAGACTGATGAAAGTCAGCTTCATCGAATATCTGATGAAAAAATCCATCGGGTTATTTTCATCAGTTGAACCGATCGTGTGTACAGGGCATTAGTCTTTAAACTGTGTTTCCACACTTCACGTTGCAGGTAGAAAGCCATGTGCATTGCAAACCTATGCACCTAAAGGCACATGCCGGCATTCAGGCCACTCTAGCAAGGAGTGGACTGTAGCCCCACAGTGTCTGTACAGTTTATGTACTGGACTTACTCAAGGCAGCAGATTTGGGAGTGTGGGATGTGTAGCCACTAGTGTTGCTCACGAATATTCGCATTGCGAATATTCGCTACGAATATTGCAAATTTATTTTTAAAACAGATCACATCCTAGTGATCTCCATCGACATCTAAAAGCATTGCTGGTATGATTAGAGACCCTGGGCCGAGTAGCTGAATTTTCGGCAACATAAAAGAATCGCATCAGCTACTCGGCCCTTCTTTTGCATCAGAGCCAATCAGAATAACTCAAATATTCGACAAACGGAATATTGCGCGATTATCTTCTCCGCCCTTCTTTTGCATCAGAGCCAATCAGAATAACTCGAATATTCGGCAAAAGGAATATTGCGCGATATTCCTTTTGCCGAATATTCGAGTTATTCTGATTGGCTGTGATGCAAAAGAAGGGCGGAGAAGAAAATCGCGCAATATTCCTGTTGCGAAATTGATTGCGAAATTCTCGTCAACACACGAAAACGGAGATCATTTCCTGGATTACTAAACTAATATGCACTAAACACTAACTCTACTTACACAAACTTATATGACTAAACTAAAGCTAATTTTTTTTTTTTATATACACAAAACACAGAAGGGCAGAGAAAGTATTTGCGAATATTCGTAATACGAATATTCGCATTGCGAATATTCGGCAACATAAAAGGATCGCCCCAGCTACTCGGCCCAGGGTCTCTAATCATACCAGCAATGCTTTTAGACGTCGATGGAGATCACTAGGATGTGATCTGTTTTAAAAATAAATTTGAAAAAATACGAATATTCGCAATAGCGAATATTCACCACGATATTCGATTCATTCGCGAATACTCGAATATGCAATATTCGTAACGAATATTCGCAATGCGAATATTCGTGAGCAACACTATTAGTAACCTCTGAAAATAGTGTTAGAAGTTTTTTTTTTACAAAAGACCACCCCCAACTTAACTTAATGGTGTCTTGTCATACCTCCCTGGCTGAAAGCAAATTTGTATTGGCAGCATAAAATCTCACATTCTCTAATTAAATCTAATAATTCACACGTGCTTCCTACAAATTCTTGTATAGTGCATTTTCTTATCTTCCACCAAAGGTAATTCTTGTCTAATATATTTCAGTAAAAAGATAATTGCATGTTAATAGTGAAAAAATATGACCAAAAAGACTGTTATGATATTTCGACTGGTAATAATTGTAGTGATAAAATCTGCCCGGATACCTTGGAAAACACATTTCCTGTAATTATGCACCTGCTGCCCATAAATCTACTGAATGTGATTACTTTCAAACAAAAAAAGAGATACATTCAGCCGATGGCATGTGCTAATGAATGCTAGCCGGCAGACAATGTTTTAATCTTGTTAGTTTAGAAAGGTTTTGCATACCAGACTGTGTCAGCATTACTGCTGAGGTGATACGAATTGGCCTCATGTTCCAATACACTAACTAGGCAAAGAGATGACGATTTTATAATGTTTGTTTATACTAATAGAAGAGCATATCAAAGAGATTACAGAGTGTGTGGTCCACAAAAGAGGCCACCACCAAAGATTTTCATGATTCATTCTGAAAAAATAAAGCCTGCTTCAGTGCTGCTTTCTCAAGCATAGGTAGATTAAGCCAGAAAGAACGTGCTTTTTTTTTCTTAATGGGAGGATTTTCTGCATTACACCACACATTATATTCTAAACCGGCATACTTTGACTTGTATGTGAAAGCAGTGCATATTTACTTTTTCTACATAATACCTATGGTGAATCACTGTCTTAAGATAACACATGCATACACCTTAATGGTAAGGTCAGGTGGGTGCTTTGTAGTTATGACTGAACAGGCCTTGTTCGATTACGGTGCTATTTCACAAATCTTGCCCAAAATTCCAAAAATTATAACTCTATTAAAGTCTTTGGGGACTGGATTAAAAAGAGGGGGAAAACTCTTGTTTTTCTAACCACTTCAATACAGTGCACTTAAACCCCCTTCTTACCCAGAGCAATTTTCAGCTCTCACACTTTGAATGACAATTACTCAGTCATGCAAAACTGTATCCAAATAAAAATTGTGTCCTTTTTTTTCACACAAATAGAGCTTTCTTTTGGTGGTATTTAATCACTCGTGGGTTTTTTATTTTTTTGCAATATAAATAAAAAAAGACAGAAAATTTGGTGAAAAAAAAGGCATTTTTCTTTGTTTCTGTCATTTAGCAAATTAGTAATTTTTCTTCATAAACGGGTGACAGGGCAGGTCACTGGTGGGTGACGGGTGACAGGGTAGGTCACAGATGGGTGAGGGTGACAGGGCACGGTCACTGGTGGGTGACGGTTGCACCGCTGATGGCAGTCTCTTTATGTGAGAGGTGCACTTTATGGGTGACTGTTGGGTGACTGGTGACAATTGGGGGGGGGGCAAAGGGACAGATGTGGTGTTTGTGCAGACACTACAGTAACACAGAACTGTAACTCACTGCTTCTAGCTCTTCTCTCCTCACACTGGAAATGATGTGTGAGGGGAGAAGAGCTGGTAACAGTTAGTTACAGCTTTTTGTTTACACTTAGTGATCAGAGCTAATCACGTGGTACACAGCCCTGACCAATGGCTGTGTACCATTGTCGGTGACGAGCAGTATTCCCGGGAACACGCTGCCACCGACGGGCACGCGCGGCGCGATCGCGAACACGCGCCGTGCACTATGGGGGTGTTTCCAATGCGTGATCAGCCATGACTTCATCTTGGCCGATCACGTGGTTAACAGTGCATCCGCACCGCTGTTCACCCCTGTCGGTAACGAGCGGTGTCTCTGTGACACGCCGCTACCGACAGTACAGGGATGCGCGCACGCGATCGCGTGCATTCCCTATTTAAGTGACTGGACATCATATGACGTGCAGTCAGGAGATTGGAGTCCCCCGCTTGGCGTCATTTGACGGTGGGCGGTGGACAAGTGGTTAAAGTATATGTATAACCCAAATTTTTTATGTTTTTTTGAAAAAGGGTAAAAAACCATAACAGGTTATCTCTTTTTTTTTTTAGACCGTTGGAAAAGCAGCTGTCTCCATAACAGGTGTCCCCATTAGAAGTTACCCCCTACTTCTTGCTCTGGGGACAACTCTAAAATTTAGGATTTCCCCCCACTTTCTTTCTTGGCGACAAAGGTCAAAAGGTCACCTAGAGAAATCAAGGACTGAATCGCCCTAACTTGACAAGGAGTCTAGGCATTCACAACTTTATCCATACAATTCATGCCTCCATGCTGCCAAACAAGCCTATTTTGTCTCTCTTATTAATACCTTGTCATCAGGCCCGGACTGGGACAAAAAATAGGCTCGGGCATTTTAAACTGAGCAGCCCGGAGGGGGGGCGGCGGGGGTTAATGATGGGATGTGGGGTGAGATAAAGAAATAAGATTAGTGGATAGATAAATAACGGCAGGGAGAAAGATAAATAACGGGAGGGAGAAAGATAAATAACAGGAGGGAGAAAGATAAATAATGGGATGGAGAAAGAGAAAGAGAGAGAGAGAACGAGAAAGAGAGAGAAAGATAGATAAAGAAAGAGGGATTCATAGGAAGGAAGATATATAAAGAAAGAAAGATAAAGATAGAGAGAAAGAAGGGAAGGAAGATATATAGATATAGATAGATAGATAAAGATGGATAGAGAAGATAGATAGATAGATAGATAGATAGATAGATAGATAGATAGATAGATAGATAGATAGATAGATAGATAGATAGATAGATAGATAGACAGACAGACAGACAGACATATAGATAGATAGACAGACAGACAGACAGACAGACAGACAGACAGACAGACAGATAGATAGATAGATAGATAGATAGATAGATAGATAGATAGATAGATAGATAGATAGATAGATAGATAGATAGATAGATAGATAGATAGATAGATAAAGATAGAAAGAAGGGAAGGAAGGAAGATAGATAGATAAATAGATAGAAAGGAAGATAGATAGATAGATAGATAGATAGATAGATAGATAGATAGATAGATAGATAGATAGATAGATAGATAGATAGATAGATAGATAGATAGATAGATAGATAGATAGATAGATAGATAGATAGATAGATAGATAGATAGATAAGGAAAGAAAGAAAGAAAATAAGGAAGGGAGATAGATAGATAAAGATAGATCAAAATGAAGATAGATAAAGATATAAAGAAGGGAAGAAAGATAGATAAAGAAAGAAAGAAAGAAAGAAAGAAAGAAAGGTGAAGAGAGAGAGAGAGAGAGAGAGAGAGAGAGAGAGAGAGAGTGTTTGTTTGGCTTTAGTTTTTATATTCCCGCCCACATCCCTTAGGCAGCAGAACAGTGTCTGTCTGGGAGAGTGGGCGGGGCAGACACAGGATGAGAGGGCGGAAAGGAGCAGCTCCTCTCCTCTCACTGGTTGTGCAGGCAGCAATGGGAGGGGTAAAATGTCAGAGCTGATCTCAAGTTCAACTTTCTCTATCTGGCCCAGCTCATCTCTATCTGGCGCTGTGTTGGTGGCGGGTAAACTGGGCTATTAGGTAAACTGGAAGTCCCCTCTTGGCCTGCAATTCCTTGGTAGACCCCTGGGGAGACATGACATGCGGACAATTCTCGGGCCGCCGCGGGCCGCTCGCATTTACCCGGTATGCCCTATGGCCAGTCCGGGCCTGCTTGTCATCCAGTCCCTGTCAGCTCTTCCCAACCTTTAACTTTCTGCTTCATCCCCCACCCCCTCTACCCACTAACTCACTCACTGCCCAAGAGATTTCCAATCACTTCAAAGACATGATTGATGCAATACATGAAGACACCTCCCCTGTGCGTACATCTTCCCCACTCAACATACTGTACTTTGCTTAACAGCACAGTCAACACTCTCCTCTTTTGAACTGGTTACTACTGAAAAGGTTTCAAAACTTTTCTTAGGTGCCTAACCAATTGTCCCCTGGATTCTGTTCCCCTACAACTTCACCCACTTACTCTATCCTATGCTCCCTTGCTCACATCTTCAATCTTTCCCTTTCTAGTTGCACCTTACCCTCCCATCTGAAACATTGCCAGATCACTCCAATAATTAAAAAGCCCTCACTGGACCCTACAAACCTGAACAACTTAAGACCCATCTCATTGCTTCCATTCACCTTTAAACTTCTAGAATGCTTAGTCTACAACTGCCTTAGCTCCTACCTCAGTTAAAATAACCTTCTTGACCCTTTACTGTCTTACTGAAACTCGATAACGATTTACTAACTGCTAAAACCAATGGCCACTACTCCATACTCCTACTGCTTGACCTCTCTGGGGCCTTTGATACTGTTGAAGACCCACTCCTTATCAATAAATTCATTCCCTTGGCCTCCAAGATTCTATCCTGGTTCTCCTTCTACCTATCACAGCTCTCCTTCGGTGTTACCTACAGCTCTGTCTACTCCTTTGCCCCTTTCTGTGGGGGTCCTCCAAGGCTCTGTTCTTGGAAGGCCCTGTTCTTGGACCCCTTCTCTTCTCTTCTCTATCTACACCTCCTCCCTTGGTCGATTGATAACCGTCCACGGCTTCCAATACCATCTATATGACAATGACACCCAAATCTAACTGTCTGGTCCTCGCCTCACTCCCTGAGTCTCCTTGGGTCTCCTCTCGCATTACTAACATACTAACTGACATATCAGCATGGATGTCGCACCACTTCCTTAAACAAAATCTCTCTAAAACCGAGCTGGTAATAATGCAACCATCAACCCCTCCCCTCCTGCCAGGGTACTAGGTGTAATCCAAGACTCTGACCTGATTTGATGTTGCTTTATATCATTTATTTAGTAGTGCAAACACTACCATATGATCCAGTTTTGTGTGTGATTGTGTTCAAACATAAAACAACAATACCTTATTAAAATAAACTTCAAATTTTGAATGGTTAGCCTTGTAATCAAAACTTTTTTTTTCACAAGCATTTTATTTTCAGGTTCAAGTTATGTTCCTACCAAGATTAAAAAAAAAAACGAACTGAAAACATACTGTACAAATGTTATCGACATATTTGTACAACACAAGGCAAAATAAATCCAATATATGTCTAAAATATCTTCCACAAAAGTAACCCAATTATAGAAACGTTTGGGTTAGTGCTGTACAGTAATCGGGACATGAATTGTAAGGTAAATGTCTGTAAATTGAAGTCTGGATGTAGTATTATAGCATATATTAGTAAAACATGTTTTGTGGGCTGAGTAGATCTCATAGGTCATATATTACATTCACCAAACATAAAACAATTTGTACTGTTACCTTAGCTCAACTAAAACAAACTTTTAATGGAAGCCAGAATGATATTTTCATATGAAGAGCATGCATATAGCACAGCATATGCTGCCTGCAGTGGTTAAAACTTTGGCTACATACCAAATGTAATGGGCCTCCAACTATGTATAAATCAAGCTGCTCAAATATCTGACAGTCAACCAATGAGCAGACCACCAGAAGGGAGTTTGTATCCAAACCTCTTGAAATCTGTCAGTACAGAGAGAGGGAAAAAAATCAAACACTGGTTCCTGTCCAGCATACCTAAAACATAATTACTGGAAGTTAAAAAGTACAGCTTGACCCTTTTCGATACAGAAAAAAAGGCTGTGAAAGTCTTCAAGAGCTGTTGCTGGGTTATTCCACTTTTTTGCGTCCAGATTTGTTTTGTCAAAATGAAAGGTAACATAGTAGAAATAGGAAGTAGAAACACATTAGCTAAGCATCCCAAAGTCCCACCAATTATACTGAAAGAATACAAACTGGCATAGGCTAAGAAAACATTGTTTGATCTCTGCTTTCTTTTCAATTTGGAGGAACTACTACTGGTATACTGTAGGTAGCTGTGTTGCACTGGAGTTTCTGCGTTGCTTAAGGATATTAATGCCTACGTTGAATTGGATAATGGAATGGATAATGTTCAGTAAGGAGTCTCATAATAATAAATAAACAAAAAGGTCTTGAGAAGATAGGGAGACACAAATGAGTTGTTGATTTTAGGATTATTGCATGTTCCTAATAGGATTTGCAGGGCTGTCCGGCTTGAGACAAGGCCATGACTAGTTAAAGTGGAGGGTAATGTGAGGGTCAGATGGTTTGCAATTATATGTCATAAATGTTAAAAAAAATACCACACTTTGTCAAGGTAATGCCAAATTGTACAATCTAATCATTACTAGACAAGCATTATACACAGCGGAGATACTGTAGCAGCCCAACATGCCAAACAATTTAAATTGATTTCAACTTGTTTGGGATATGACTATGTTGCTCCCAATAAACTGTATTACACCAGGGCAGATGTGTGCTCTACTTTGAGTTGTTTCAGGTATTTTTCCACCACCCAGTGGATTTAACAAAGAGCTGCAGTGCCCCACTGCTTGAATATTGGCCCAGAGCAACTTCTCTCATTTCAGTGGTGGATTGGACAAGCGCACCAGATAGTTTGTGTGTGTTTTTATGTGTTTATGACTATGAAAGCTTTTCTTCATTAACATCTGGCTTCACAATTTCTAGAACATAACTTCAAGAAGTGACTGTCCAAGTGATATAGATCTTCAAGAACATCACTTCAAGAAGTGCCTGTCCAAGAGGTATAGACTTTCAAAAACATCACTTTAACCACTTTAGCCCCGGGCCTGTTTTTCAGATTCGGTGTTTACGAGACTAAAACATTTTTTTTTGCTATAAAATTACTTAAAACCCCCAAACATTATATTTTTTTTTCTAACACTCTAGAGAATAAAATGGCAGTCATTGCAATACTTTTTGTTACACCGTATTTGCGCAGCGGTCTTACAAGCGCACTTTTTTTGGAAAAAATTCACTTTTTTAAATTAAAAAATAAGACAACAATAAATTTGGCCCAATTTTTTTACATATTGTGAAAGATAATGTTACGCCGAGTAAAATGATACCCAACATGTCACGCTTAAAAATTGCGCCCGCTCGTGGCATGGCGTCAAACTTTTACCCTTAAAAATCTCGATAGGCGATGTTTAAAAAATTCTACAGGTTGCATTTTTTGAGATACAGAGGAGGTCTAGGGCTAGAATTATTGCTCTCGCTCTAACGATCGCGGCGATACCTCACTTGTGTGGTTTGAACACCGTTTTCATATGCGGGCGCTACTCGCGTATGCGTTCGCTTCTGCGCGCGAGCTCGTCGTAAAGGGGCGATTTAAAAAAAAATGTTTTTTGTTTTCGTATTTATTTGTATTTATTTAAAAAAAAAATGTTAACACTAAAATAAAAAAAATAAAAAAATTATCACTTTTATTCCTATTACAAGGAATGTAAACATCTCTTGTAATAGAAAAAAGCATGACAGGTCCTCTTAAATATGAGATCTGGGGTCAAAAAGACCTCAGATCTCATATTTAGGCTAAAATGCAAAAAAAAAAAAAAAAATTTTAAATGTCATTTTTCAAATGACATTTAAAAAAAAATGTCTCTTTAAGACGCTGTTTGGAACTGACGTTTGACGTCACTTCCGCCCAGCAGAGCTACGGGGATGGACGAGGGAAATTTTTTCCCTCACTCGCATCCCCGCTGAACAGACGAGCGCACCCGATCGCCTCCGCCGCTACCGACGGCTCCGGTAAGCGGCGGAGGGCGCGGGAGCGCAGCGGGAGGGGGGGGACGCTCGCCCGCCGCCGATAACGGCGATCTCGCGGCGATTCCGCCACGGAGACCGCCATTATAGTTTACCCGACCGCCCACAGAAGAGATGGATATCTCGGTTGTGGCAGCAGCTGCTGCCGTTTCCGAGATATCCATCTTCAAAGTGCCGACGTATATATGCGGTGGGCGGTCGGGAAGTGGTTAACAAGTGCCTTTCCAAGTTGTATAGATTGTCTCTGAGTTCCAGTACAACACCATAGTTCCTACCAGTGAGAAGTCCCATTCCAGGCTGGTTGGACAACAGTTGGAGGATACCCCGTGCCTGCTGATCTTGTCTTCAGGTCTCTGACACAAAGAAAGCTGCTTCAGCATCCTCAGGCACCCCTGCAACTGGACTTTGCTGCAACATTCATCTGGAGGTATCTCTATTGATAACTATATATGCCCAGGTATATATGCACAGTTCCTCCAGGACTCCCATTGGGTCATTTGCTGATAATACCTGTTGGTACATTGGGTGCATGTACTGTTAACCCCCCTGGCGGTATTCCCGAGTCTGGCTCGGGGTAAGATTTCAGTACCAAAAGCGAAACCCCGACTCAGACTCAGGATCGCCTCACAGCATCCACAGGCATGGTTTACTTACCTTGTCCCTGGATCCTCGCTCCATTCACACAGTGCCTGTGTGCCGCCAATCTCCGTTCCCTGCAACGTTACGACGCACGGATGCGTAGAACGGCTCCAAATTCAAAAAAGTAAATAAACACATTACATACAGTATACTGTAATCTTATGGATTACAGTATCGTATGTAAAAAATACACACCCCCTTTGTCCCTAGTGGTGAGTCCAGTGCCCTACATGCACTTTTATATAATAAAAACTGTTCTTTCTGTCTGCAAACTGTAGATTGTCCATAGCAACCAAAAAGTGTCCCTTTATGTAAAAAGTGGTTTTGGAGCAGCTAGAAAACAGCGATAATAAATTATAATCACTTGCAGAATTGAGCGATAGCGATTTGTGGGGAAATTCAGCAACAAATGACAGCGACAATTCTGCAACTAAGCAAATTTCAGTGTTTTTGATTTGTTTACATTATTGAATAATTTTTATTATAAATATATTGTTATTTGTTATAATTATTTATAGTTATTTATTATATTATAATTTATGATTTTGTTTTTCAAACTTTATTATACCCGCGATGTCCACTAGACTCTTGTTTGGACAGATTTAAGTGAGTTATTCCTAAGAATAATGCCGCGTACACACGATCACTTTATGTGATGAAAATAAACGACGTTTTCTGTGAAGTAAAAAACAACGTTTTTGAAACTTCAATTTTCAAAGACGATGTTGACTACACACCATCGTTTTTTTCACAATGCTCTAGCAAAGCGAGGTTACGTTCACCACTCTTTTCCATTGAAGCTCTCTTCATAACTAGCTTCTGGGCATGCGCGGGTTGAAAAACGTCATTTTAAACTACGTTTTTTGCTACACGGTGACTTTTTGTGAAACGGCACAAAAAATTAAAGCATGCTGTTGTTTGTTGTTTTTGTTGTTTTTTACAAGACATAAAACGACGTTTTCCCCTACACACAGTCAATGAAATTTACGTTTTTAAAAACGTTTTTAAAAACGTCATTTTTTTTCATCACATAAAGTGATCGTGTGTATGCGGCATTACAGGCTTACAATGTAAAACGCCAAATTTCCATGTAAAATAATGGTACCGCTTTCAGCACCTAAAACCTGAAAGAATCATACCGCCAGGGAGGTTAATACCGTCCTTGTATTTAAAGCTTGAATTACGTCTATACTAGTATGAATCTTTTGCAGTAGTTCTTCTGCTCTCAGTTACTCTGTATAGATAACTGATTAATTTCCAAGACAGGGAATCCCCTCTATTCACAGAGGCCCTGTCCTGGGCAGAGGCACTCTTCCACTCTTCCATCAGGTTATGGTTTTCTTATTTACCAACAGGTTTAGTGCCACATCCAGTTTGAGGAGGACAATTTCTCATAACCTCCCAGGTACAAGGAAAAATTCTGCATATAGTATTTTATTTTTCTTGCACATTGTTGGGAATACTTTGCAAAGTGAATTTTAACTTAGTTGCTCTTTATTAACTAAGCAAAGAAAATATGATTTACTGCTTTGGTAACTTAGCCAATAACCAATAACATTTTCCTGTCAAAAACTCCTATATTTCACTAGTCAACACCCATAACTGACACATTCACTTTAAAAGCTATTATTCTGCAAGTGATTGATAATAATTATTGAGACAATATATTTGCTGAATGTGAATTTACCTGTGAAACAAATACCACTGTGCAAAAAAAATGCCCATGGTCTATGCATATGCAATGTTTGCCAAAATGGAATTCTTTTTGTAAGACATGAGAAAGTCAGATCTGTATACAAAGATAGTTCTGTTTTGCAATCATCTTGGCAGCCAACTTAATTTATAGCATATAATGTGTTTTACATTACAGAAAAAATCCCCCACCATGATCTTAAGTTTTATTAAGACTAGAGACAAAAGGATGTTATATTTGAAGAATGAGAGACAAATCAATAAAAGTAATAAACAGAAAACTGTGCAGACATCAGAATGAAGTGCTGCACATGGAACAAATTGCTTATGATAGAAATTACCATTACTTTATTACAGAACAAGCTTTTATCTTCTTCTGAGCAGCTTCACATCTTCATAGCAAACATATTACTACCAACGTATAAAAGGTTATTTGAAATTACCATTCCTTTTTAATCTGCAACACTGTAATTTTCTATAAAATGCAATGCAACCTGGAGGAATTCTGTACACAGATGGTGTACAGAACCAACCCCCCCCCCTCCCCAGAAATGTCAATTCCTGCTTGTGTGATTGGCTTACTTATTTTCCCAGAAGTCTGAATTGAGATACAAATCAGATTTTGGACACCCCGTCTAGTAATGCAGACCCTACCACTTTCCTCATTAGAACCCTGCAAGTGCAGCAGCTGATTGATAATTATGAAATCACTACCATTCACATTCACTTTGCACATGGACACTGACAGACAGACAGCTGATTCTTCAGAATAGCAAAAGGTACGATTGTTCAACAAAGGTTTTTTTTAATCCCTGCAATGTACATATATCACCCAGAGGGGAATGTTTTTATTTTCTTAACAAAAGTGAAGTTACACTTTAAAGATCTTTATGCCTACACTAAATTGTATAATGGAATGGATAGTGTTCAGTGAGGATTATCATAATAAATAAGAAAAAAGTCTAGAGAAGGTAGGGCGACAAAGATGAGAAATTGTCGATTTTAGTATACCATATATTGCATGTTCCTAATGAGATTTGGTAAACTGTTAAGCATGGGACATGGCATTGACTGGCAGTAGGTAAGGTGAGGGCCCGGCCAGGTAGCATGCAATTATGTCATAAGCTTTAGAAAATAGAAAACTTTATCAAGATAATGCCAAATGTTATGGTGTAATCATCACTAGACAAGCAGCAGACACAGCAGAGATTCTTGAGCAGCCCTGATTTAAACTTGTTTGGCATATGATTACCAGATTATTATTTTTTTCATAAACATCTGGATTCACAATTTCAAGATGGCTTGTTTATGTGATATAGACCTTCAAGAACATCACTTCAAGAAGTGCCTGTCCAAGTGATATAGTAATTCAAGAACATCTCTTCAAGAGGTGCCTGTCAGGGAGCTGTGGTGGCTCAACGTGATTGGCACTGCGCTGACAAGCCGTTCACCTCTGCAGGCAAGGGTTCGGATCCCGGTCTCGGCTACATGTGAATTGAGTTTGGTGGTCTCAGCCCGGCTCACGGTGGGTGTGCTATGCAAGGTACGTCTGTGCTTAGTATGCCCCCCCCCCCACAAAAACCACCACACTTGCACGCACACGAAATTGGTTTAAAAACACACGCACTTTGGCAATGCAGTCTCCTAAAATAAAGAGAGGCGAAGGACCTACGGGGCTGGCTGGGTGGGCTAGACCCCCTCACTCCCTCATAGAGGGAGTCCCTCTGCCCCATTGGGGTCCCGTTGGGCCCCAGTTGGGCTCCCAAGAGGAGCAGGTAGGGTGGTGTGAGTGGGAGGCCCTGCAGTCCGGCTCCTCTCTCTCGAGTTCACGCACAAAAATACACTTAAAAAAAAAAAAGAGGTGCCTGTCCAAGTGACATACAGTGCATTGAAAAAGTATTTATACCCCTTTAAATTTTCTGCATTTTGTCATGTTACAACCAAAAACATAAATGTATTTTATTAGGATTTTATGTGATAGACCGACGCAAAGTGGCACATACCCACGGTAATTGTGAAGTGGTGGGTAAATGATAAATGGTTTTCCAAATTTTTTACAAATAAATCTGTGAAAATTGTGGCGTGCATTTGTATTCAGTCAATACTTTG
Source organism: Rana kukunoris (assembly GCA_029574335.1). Lineage (NCBI taxonomy): Eukaryota > Metazoa > Chordata > Amphibia > Anura > Ranidae > Rana > Rana kukunoris. The sequence continues at coordinate 286,024,511 of CM056049.1, forward strand.
TAGAACCCCCTTATGCTGCAATTACAACTGCAAGTCTTTTTGGGGATGTCTCTACCAACTTTGCACATCTAGAGAGTGACATTTTTGCCCATTCTTCTTTGCAAAAAAGCTCAAGCTCTCTTAGATTGGATGGAGAACATCTGTGAATGTTCAAGTCTTGCCACATATTCTCAATTGGATTTAAGCCGGGCCACACACGGGCCAGAATCTCGTCAGGAAAAAAACATAGTTTTTCCTGACGAGATTCTTGGCAAGAATCTTGAATGGCAAGAACGCTTGATGTCACATTTGATGCCTTTGCCACCATCTTTCTGCATCCTACCTATGGCTAGGAAGCTACCGTGCATGCGTCAAAGTCATTTCAAATATGCGCGGGTTTCCACGGCGACAGGTAAGTATACACACTCTCGGGTTTCTTGTCAGGAAAACACTGCTGAGAATCACAACGAGAAAATAGAGAGCTGGTTCTCTATTTTTCTCGTCTAGATTTTAGACAGTTTTCTTGACGAGAAATATGAAAGCCTCGTACACACGAACGGTATACTTGACAAGAAAACTCTGCCAGCAGTTTTCTTGCTGGTTCTTGCCGAGTAAACCAAGCATGTGTACATGTTGCGCAACTCCATTTTCTTTTCTTTTCTTTTCCTTTGCATTTTTTGTGTGTATAACACTTAGTTGTTGCAGCTTATGTTATTATTAGGTTTTTATAGCGTGGTAATTTTCTTTGCTTTTCTCCATTCTAACACATGAATGTGCTTTGATTTAAAGTTCTAAACCAGCCGTCACTAAATGGCGGCCAGTATATTTCGAAATTGCAGCGCTGGTTTGCTGGGATCGTGGGTTTCCCCAGCAACCAGTGATGCTGCCAGTGTGCGCCCACCCACTGCTCCTCACCGCAGGTCCTGGAAGTAAACAAGCGTGTACGGCGGTGAGTAGGGGTGTAACGTCACGTTCCTTCCCCCGCCCCTTGCAGCTCGCGGTCCACTCCTTGCCAACATTGCGAGTAGGGGCCACGCCTGTCTGCCACGTCACTTGCGTGCCCCGCCTCCTGCTGCTCCTGATTCCCGGGTCCACTCCTGGCTCTCCTAGAGGCGTGACATCCCGTGCACATCCCGCCCCGTGCTACTCGTTCCCGGCTCTTTACCCTGCATTCTAGGTATGTGGCATATGCGTTCTTCGTTGATCACTATTAATGGGCATATGTTAAAGGTGACGCTGATGGGCACTTTTTTATGTTAAGAGACACTCTGATGGGCGGATTTTATTTTAAGGGGCACGCTGATGGGTATATTTTTAATGTGCGCACTGATGAGCATATTTTTTTTAAGAGGCACACTGATGGACACATTTTGTTGTGCCCATCAGAGTTCCCCTTTATATTAAATATGCCCATCAGCGTACACATTAAAAATATACCCATCAGCGTGCCCCTTGACATAAAAGTTTTGTTGTGCCCATCAGAGTGTCCCTTAAAATGTTATGTTAAGGGGCACTCTGATGGGCACAACAAAACTTTTATGTCAAGGGGCACGCTGATTGGTATATTTTTAATGTGTATGCTGATGGGCATATTTTATGTTAAAGGGCACATTTTATTTTAAGGGGCATTCTGATGGGCACAACAAAACTTTTATGTCAAGGGACACGCTGATGGGTATATTTTTAATGTGCGCATTGATGAGCATATTTTTTTAGGAGGCACACTGATGGACACATTTTGTTGAGCCCATCAGAGTGCCCCTTAACATAAAATATGCCCATCAGCGTACACATTTAAAATATACCCATCAGCGTGCCCCTTAACATAAAAGTTTTGTTGTGCCCATCAGATTCCTCCTTAACATAAAATTTGCCCATCAGAGTGTCCCTTAATAACATAAAATGTGCCCAGGATCACGTTTTGTTGTGCCCATCAGAGTGCCCCTTAACATGAAATGTGCCCATCAGGGTGCCCCTTAACATAAAATGTGCCCATCAGCGTGACCCTTATTTTATGTTAAGGGGCACAATGATGAGCACATTTTATGTTAAGGGGCACTGTGATGGGAACACCTGATGTAAAGGGGCGATGTGATGGGATCACCTGTGTAAAGGGGCACTGTGATGGGGACACCTGATGTAAAGGGGCACTGTGATGGGGACATCTGATGTATAGGGGCACTGTGATGGGGACACCTGATGTAAAGGGGCACTGTGATGGGTACATCTGATGTAAAGGGGCACTGTTATGGAGACATTTGTTGTAAAGGGGGGCTGTGATGGGGACACCTGATGTAAATTAGTGCTGTGATGAGGACCCCTGATTTAAAGGAGCACTGTGATGGGGACACCTGATGTAAAGGGGCACTGTGATGGGGACAATTGTTGTAAAGGGGCAATGTGATGGGGACACCTGATGTAAATTAGTGCTGTAATGAGGACCCCTGATTTAAAGGAGCACTGTGATGTGGACACCTGATGTAAAGGGGCACTGTGATGGGGACACCTGATGTAAAGGGCACTGTGATGGGGACACCTGATGTAAAGGGGGGCTGTGATGGGGACACTTGATGTAAAGGGGGCTGTGATGGGGACACCTGATGTAAAGGGGGGCTGTGATGGGGACACCTGATGTAAAGGGGGGCTGTGATGGGGACACCTGATGTAAAGGGGGGCTATGAAGGGGACACCTGATGTAAATTAGTGCTGTGATGAGGACCCCTGATTTAAAGGAGCACTGTGATGGGGACACCTGATGTAAAGGGGCACTGTGATGGGGGCACCTGATGTAAAGGGGCACTGTGATGGGGACACCTGATTTAAACGGGCACTGTGATGGGACACCTGATGTAAAGGGGGGCTGTGATGGGGACACCTGATGTAAAGGGGGGCTGTGATGGGGACACCTGATGTAAAGCAGGGCTGTGATTGGGACACCTGATGTAAAGGGGCACTGTGATAGGAACACCTGATGTAAAGGGGGGCTGTGATGGGGACACCTGATGTAAAGGGGGGCTGTGATGGGGACACCTGATATAAAGCGGCGCTGTGATGGGGACACCTGATGTAAAGCGGCGCTGTGATGGGGACACCTGATGTAAACCGGCGCTGTGATGGGGACATCACAGCACCTACCCCACTCGTCGCCCAAAGGAGATTACACCACTTTATTATATTATATTATAATAAATACATAGATCTCCTTGGTACGGTCTGTCCCTTTGCACTGGTGTAATCTCCTTTGGGAGACGAGTGGGGTAGGCGGAGCCCCGCAGAAAAGGCGGGACTCGTCAGCCAGTGGCCAATAGCGTTGGCCTTTGCTGCACCCTTATGTACACATGCACTTATAAAGGATGACATGCAGGAACAGAGAGCTATCACGGACCACCTAGGCTTTGAGGAGGGGGGTACGCCCCAGAAATGCGTCAGCCATGTTGATGTCAAGGGTTTAACTGGCAGGTGCCGTGAGGTCCAGACTCAGCTGTTTTGAAAAGCGCTTACTTCTGATTGTTTTGTGAGTAGGACCATTGCTTTTTTATCTTGTCTATTAAAACTTTTAAGTGGTAATGCACAAGGTCGGTGCGCCCTCCTTTCTTTTCTTTTTTTTACTTTAGCCATACAAACACCCTTTGTTCTGTGGAGGACTGCAAGAATTTGCCATTAGACTATACTGACATACCCAGTTTGGCGATACACCAGAGCGCAGGAGGATTTTTGTATGACATGTGATGTAAAGAAGCACTGTGATGGGGAAAAATGGGGACTTGAGATTCGGACCTCGGCCCAAAGAAAATTTTAGTGACCGGACCTCCTTGAATTTTAATTTAAGACCCCTGTTCTATACCATTCCAATGTAGCTCTTGCTGTATATTGTCCTGCTGGAAGGTGAACCTCCACCACAGTCTCAGGTTTTTTGCAGACTTTAACAAGTCTTCTTCTAAATTTGCCCTATATTTGGCCCCATCCATCTTCCCGTCAACTTTGACCAGCTACCCTGTCCCTGCTGAAACAAAAAAATCCACACAGCATGATGCTGCCACCACCATCATGTTTCACAGTGGTGATGGTGTGTTCAGGGTGATGTGCAGTGTTAGTTTTCTGCCACACAGCATTTTTAATTTTAGGCTAAAAAGTTACATTTTGGTCTCCTCTGACCAGATCACCTTCTTCCACATGTTTGCCGTGTCTGCTACATGGCTTCTCGCAAACTGCAAACGGGACTTCTTATTGCTTTCTTTCAACAATGGCTTTTTTCTTGCAACTCTTCCATAAAGGTCAGATTTGTGGAGTGCATGACTAATAGTTGTCCTGTTGACAGATTCTCCCACCTGAGCTGTGAATCTCACCAGATCCTCTTGGCTGCTTCTCTGATTAATGCTCTCCTTGCCGGCCTGTCACTTTGGGTGGACACTCATGTCTTGGTAATTTTGTAGTTGTGCCATACTCTTTCCATTTTGGGATGATGGATTGAACAGTGCTCCATGAGATGTTCAAAGCATGGGATATTTTTTTAATTACCTAATGCTGCTTTAAACTTCTCCACACCATACATTTGCTTCCTTGAATTCTGTAAAAAAAGAAGGGACGCAATCTCCAATGCAAATATTTACTGAATGAAATTCTCCATACAATACGTTAAATAAACAGTAATGCCCTGTACACACGATCGTATGTGGGCCCCATCATTTTTTTTCCCATCGGTGAAAAAAAAAGAACCTGTTTTAAAATTTTCTGATGGTTAAAAAAACGATAGAAAGAAACGATCGTCTCTGGGGAAATCCATCGGTCAAAAATCCACACATGCTCAGAATCAAGTCGACGCATGCTTGGAAGCATTGAACTTCATTTTTCTCGGCGCGTTGTTGTGTTTTACGTCACCGCTTTGGACACGATCGGATTTTTAACTGATGGTGTGTAGGCAAGCTTCATCGAATATCTGATGAAAAAATCCATCGGTCTGTTTTCATCAGATGAACCGATCGTGTGTACATGGTATAACTGTACAGTTTCATGCATATCATGCTCTTCATCAAGCTGTGAGTAACTATATACAACAGATTCCTACCTTATATACCCACACAGAAAGAAGGGTGTAACCACACAGGTGCATCCCCAATCGCCAGTCTTACCCGACTTAACCCCTTCAGTCTGCTATATACAAAGGATTACAAAAATGTATACAAGTTTACTACTCGCAATAACACCCTAACTAAACATTCAACTGTCATAATACCATTGTTCTCACTATACAAGATTAGTCACGTTCTATACATTATTTCTTTCCATATCATCTTCTCCATGATTCTGTTATCTCTTTGTCTTTTGTATCATCCAAGTAATGGACAGAGATTCAGGATAAATGGCTGCCATACATGTAGATCTGCATATGTAATTTATATCTTAGTGTGCCCATGAAAATTGATCTTTGTGGGAGAAACCACACAGAAAATTAAAGACAGAATTGCTCAGCATCACAGCTTCTTTAGGAATAAACAGCCAGGATTGCCGGTACCGAAAAACTTCTCTGTACATGGACATAAGGATTCAGATCAACGATTTATGATTTTAGAAGAAGTGTCCAGAGACAGAAGGGGTGGGAGCAGAATTTTAAAATGTTAAAAGTAAAACAAAATGAGGTATGGTGGATCAATAGACTTCAATTTCTGCATCCTCACGGGATGAATAGAGTGTCAGGAAAGGCCTTCCAGAAGAAGAGATGGTTCCTGCAGGCTAACTCCTGTTCCCCCAACTTGTCTTAGAAAAGTGTGTTTGTGTGTGCTAACGTACGTTTGCGAATGCGCACAAAGATGTGCCAGAATGTGAACGGATATGCGCATGTGTGCAATGACACGCGGAGCGCATTCTTTGACAGATGAGGCCGCCAAATTGACTATTTAAACCAGATCAGAACCTAGGTCAAGTGCAGTCCTGTCTACAGCATTCCCGTGAGTTTCCTATTCCCTGTTTATCTGCATCTGATTCCAGTTACCCACCCGGCTTGCTTTGACTACTCCTGCTCTCCACCTGCATCAACCCCGGCTTGAACCTTGACCACTCCAGTCTCTGCATATGTACCTCATCTGACCGCACTGTGTATGACATTATATAATATATACAGTATTTTGTGTATACAAATTCAATATTGTATATATTATATTATAATACATACATAAATGAAAAATTATATACTGTATATACTATATATATTATGTATCTGTACATGTTTTTGAAAGTTACACTGATGGGCTATCTAGAGACAATAGGATGTCATATAGTCTATGTACACAAAAAAAAACAAAAAAGAAATGTAAAACCCATCTGCTTAAATAAAATGAATATTTTAAACAACAACATGCATAGACTTTTATGTAGCTTTTGTTATGTTGGTTATTTTCATAAAAGCAATTAGTTGTTATTTGTAGCTTGAGATGTAAGTAATGTGCTTTAACACCATGCATCAGTTTATGCAATTCAATTCCTAGACTTGTTATCCTAGAGGGACTGGAGAGGTGGTGTGGTGGTAATGCACTTTATATGTATTGTATTGCCTAATGGTGCCTGAACACATTCCTTTGCACTTCTGTAGCCTCAGGCATACATAATTCTCTGGAGTTTGTAATAAATCCTATTTCATAACATTGTAGCTGAATAGTGTCATGTTCCAGTTTCCAACATCACAACTGCACTATTAAAAGCTAATTTATTTTAGTATTCTAAAGTTTCGTAAAAAAAAAAAAATGGGTTCATGTTCATATGTGTAATAACCCATAGAAACCAATCAAATATGTTTTCATTTGTATAATTTACAATAACACTTTATTTAAATCGGGGCATATTAAAATTTGATTGGGACCAGGGCTGCATGGGGCTATTTAATCCTTCCAGCCTTCAGATAGTTGAAAAACCAAATGAGGCACAAATTTCCAAGATTCTTTTGGTGAAAATCAAGAGATTTCAATAAAATTTTACCATGTCAATGAAATGCATTTGAGTCAATAATGAAGGCAAAATCCTTGCCAATGTGTATTTTAGGGTATTCATTTACCTTTTTAATTATTGTGAAAAAGTGAACTTACATTTTAAGGCTAGGTTCATGGTGTTTCCCTGCAGACTCGTTTGTGCAGGTTCAGCAGCACATTCATTTGAATGGGCAACTGTACATGTAGGGAATGCAAGTAAAAGGTCCCTAAACCTTATCCAAAATTTTAGCTGCATGAAAACCACATGTCACGATGCGTTCCAGTGCAAGGAAAAACATGCTGCAGTTTCCAATGCTTGGGGGTATCATTAAGAATTATTGATAACAACATGCAGCTAAACACTAGCATGTTTTTGCTATGGGAATGTGTGTGATTTACATGCAGTCCCACACCCACATAGATGTGAACCTAGGCTAAGTTGCTCTTTCTTGATTTTTAAGGATGTCGCAAACTATAAATGTCTCTTGAGTTATAAAAGTTGCTTTCAACTTGAATTTGTTGTGCCAAAAATAAGTACTCTCTGTGGAAAAAAATTAAATAATCAGCTGAATTGGACACCACACTGTAGCTTAGCGCAGCCAACAATGCAGAGCAGCCGCAGCCGCAGCGGTGAATTACTCCAGCTGCTCTGTGATTTAATGTATTTTTAGCATGAATTTGCCATTATTCATATCATCTTCTGGACATAGTTACAAAACAAAAGCCTGCATACAGAGAGATTATACCCTCTAGACCCATCCTCCAACCTTGGGAATGAAAGCTAGCCATTTTTTTTGTTGTTGTTCTTTTTTTTTTTTTTTAGCCTACAGATTCCTCTAGCTCCACAAAAAAGGTGGATGGGTGGATCGGGGAATTAAGCCCCCCCCCCCACCCACCAAGTTGGGACTGCAGTCGCTTATCAAGAAAAATATTCCAAGGTGTCCCTTTACCAGAAGTCGAGCAAACGCTCAACTTCTGTTGAGTGAGGACGACCACACTGTTTGAAATTCGGCTAGTCCCTGCTGAACCAGCCAAATTTTGATAAGCGTTTGGTCAGTTTAAATCTAGGCACACAGCCTTCACTAACAGCCACCCACTCAAGCAAGGGAATGGCTAGAGGACCTCTCCCAAAGAGAGAGACCTTCCTACGGACCCTTCCAGGACATTGACTCCCTGTGTTTTGTCAAAGCTAGTTAAATTAACTGGCACCAAGGATTGGTTAGCAAACAGAACAGACAGGAACTTCCTCAACTATTCATCAAAAAAAAGAAAAAACAAATACAAACAACATCAAATGAAATAAACTAAACTACCCTCCAAATACACCCTCCAAAGAATCTTTTACATAAATGTTTTTAAGCACAATTTACCTAAGCATCTCACATGCAGAGTTTCTGCTTAAGCAAAAAAAATTACTTGCAGTAGGTTCTATTTTTTCCAAACTCATGACACTCATTCCTAATCATTAGTAACACATTTGCTTGTGTCATTTGGCAGTTTAATAGTTCAAAGAATATTTTCTTGCACTTTGCATTTTTCTTCAAAATGTGAGGCCTAAGGAGTAGGGATAGTGCTGTTACTGTAATGAAGTGCAGCACCCTTTAGGTAGGTAGGTGCTAGATTGATTTTTTTTTTCGTCTTAGGGTAGGCAAATTTAGGCAGGTATGGCTAGCAGCCAGGCCTGTTTGTTTTGATCGGTGTCAGGAGTGGCTCAGGATAGCATCTGGTGTTTCACAGGCAGCATCAATTAGACCTCCTTCTTCTTTCTAGAGATTTCTAGAAGGTACTAGAAAGAGAAGAGAGGTGGAGCTGCCTGGGGTGTTCTAAGGAGCCCTGACCAATCCCCAACCTGGAATGGCAGGGGGCAGGTCTCCTTAAATACCCAGTGTCAGTCCAGTTGGGGGGAGTTGGAATTTTTTAGAGCTTGAAGATGGCATGCTGTGGCTCTCTATTGAAGCCGCCTATGTTCTCAGGGATGTAATCATGTTTGTTTGAATCTCCCTTTTTCATCAATTATGTATGTTAATTAATAAACAGTTTTTTTTTCCCATATCTGTTCTGATCTATTTGCTACCTATTGTGACACCTTTAAAGTCCTAGGGTTTGTTACTCTCCCCATATTTTCCTTTTTTTACAAATGAGAGCGGTCCATTAAGGGCCCACGAGTGCCACGCCCCTCCCCCTGTCCATGCGTCCAGCCCCTTTCATTATATTTACTTGTTTTAAACTTGTTTTTTTACATTTCTTCAGTTGCTTTCTGGTTTCTGGCTCATGCTAAAATAATGTCATGCAAACCAGGTGTCTTCATGACATATGTTTTTCTTTTATCTGGAGGAAGGGGAGGAGGGTTTTTCTCAACTAAGCACACCCTCCTGCTTACATTGCTGAGCTAAGGGCAGACAAATTCCATTAAGTAAATGCTTCATGAACCATCTGCCCTCACTCAAGATGGCCACAGGCAGAAATGCAAGAGGGTGTTTTTCAAAGTGATTTCTCAGCAAAATAAAGCATGGAGGCAAGGATGGATGGATGGATGAGTTTGCTTTGAATATTGAAAACAAATTAAATAGAAGTATTCATTTTTGGTGCACAGATACAGTTTAGTTCCTCTTTAATACTCCAGAGTATTCTTTAACCTGATTCTGGCTAGAGTGGTACAAAAACTACAGAAATAGACTGGACAAAATCATGACCTCTGATGGAGACCCAACATACTGACACTGGGCCCTACATTGCACCCCAGAATTTTTTGGTAGTCTTCAGATTTCATAATGCCATGCTCATGGTCAAGAAATCCGGTGCCTGAAGCAGCAAAGCAACCCCAAAACATCAGTGAACCTCCACCATGTTTGACTGTAGGGACTGTATCCTTTCCTTCAAGGGCCTCATTTTTTTTCTGAAAACAATAGAACAATGGGCTTTACCAAAATGTTGTCATTTTATTTCGTCTGTCCAAAGCACATTCTCCCGAAGCGATTTTGGCTTTCTCAGGTTTTGAAAAACTCTGTCTTTTTTATGTTTCTGTGTCAGCAGTGGGGTCCTCCTGAGTCCCTTTTTTATTTAGATGGCGATGTATAGTGGAATTTGTGTATTACGCTAGCATTATAAAAAAGAGTCATTATAGAGTTAAATCTCGGCCCGGGGAGGAAAACTGAAAACAGACGTCTCTCTACTCCCTACTCCAAACCCCTTCCTTTCTGCCCATCCCATCGACCAAAGAAAGATGGCCCCCATGAGTGTGGAATGTAAGCCATGTGGCAAGGAGGAGATGTAACGAGAGAAGACCATATGTGGATTAGCGAATCAGATGTACCCATATGAATGATGATTGCTTATGTCACTCTGTCTATAAAGCTGTGATACCAATAAAGATTCTGCCTCTCTTGCTGTTGGAATGGTAACGGCTGCAGACTGAATTTATTTTCCCTCTTGTCTGCATGCTTAGCTATTATGAAATTTGGTTTAGAGGCAGATTAGGTTATGCCCTGGAGTTGTGCCAGGGGATATCTATTTCAATTTGACGCCCAACGTGGACTTTGTTTTTTTTTGACCAGTCGCTGCAGGCCAAGATGTGGATGAGGTGCTCCTATGCGGAAAACAGAGATTGATCGCCTTTATAATACGGTAAGACCGCGTACACACGATCGAACCAGTTTCAGCGGACAGATTTGATCGTGTGTACGGCCTAGCGGACAGGTTTTCAGCGGACACATTTTTTAAAACATGCTTTAAAACGTGTCCGCTGGAAACATGTCCATCGGAAATCCCCCGCATGCGTCGAATGTATTCGACGCATGCGTGGAAGCATTTTATTTCCTGGTTTGGTGATGTGGCGGCATCAACGTCACTGCCACGTCACCGCGTTCTCTGTCCGAGGGGATTTTCGTCCGATGGTGTGTACACACCGCCGGACCAAAATCCTGCAGGAGACATGTCCGATGAAAACAGAGCTTTCCCTTCGCTCATGGTTCGTTTGCTGCTTCTAGGTCATGCAAAGACGGGTAATTTCTTGTCCAAAGTTGCTTTAAAGAGAACCTGTCGCCCTATTCTGCCGGCTGATATTTTATGTTGTGTTCTATGTTGACTTGAATGTGGCTATTTCAGTGGATGTCTGTAGGTGATGGGTAGACAATACTTTCTCATCAGGGTTCCTGAGATGGAGACGCAATAATTAGGCGTGTCTCAGTGTAGATATGTATATATGTGTATGGAATCACTGGGTTAAGTGAGGTTGGCAACATACACATATAGATATGTGTGGTCTGAAGAGAGAGGTCTCGGGAAATAAGGTTATGGGTATAGACACAGAATTTCGATGATAAGCGAGGTGTCAAAATAGGCTGGTTCAAAGGACATGGGTTTAATAATGAAGTAGCACAGTAATTGCCTTGCCAGCTTACATGTATATTGTGTGTGTATTGGCAGAGGGCATAATATATAAAAAACATAATATATATTTTTTAGTTATATATATAAATGATACGAACCAAGAAGGTTCGGGGTTAGGGGTTAAAAATTAACGCCCTACAGACAGAGAGGCTGAAATAACATGTCATATTCTAACTTGTGTGTTGTTTACTGTTTGTTCGTGTCATAAGTGTACTGTGCATCTTAGAGTGCATTTTAAGGGAGACACAAACATGCAAGATTGGGACAGAATCTAACGCGCAGCCTCTCCCTCCCACCTTTTTTCTTGAACAGGAGACTTTAAAATCCTATTGAGCAGATTGGGAGTGTCAGGTTTTTAGTCTGCCTCTAGATTCCAGGATGGCAGATTAACCCTGGCAAGTTTGAGACCCTTGAGAAAAAAAAAGGGAAATGTTTTTTTTTTAAAGTAAGACAGACGAATTGCAACTGTTTCTTTGTTAAATATATATATATATATATGTGTTTAACTGTTTCACACCACAGCAACTGATAACATTGATGCATAAGAATGCAGTTTTTAGTAACTCACAAAGCTTATCTTTGAAGCTTATTTTTTTTAAGCTGAGCTTAATTTGGATATTGAATGATGACAAGTCTACACTGATTTTTATCGTTTTATCAGTCAGATTGTGTGATCTATGGAGCCCTGCCTGTAGTTCTCACTGAGTTGCAGCCCAACTTGGTGCCCTTCTTTTGTATGCCACTTCCCACATGCCACTTCCCTTATGCCCAGCCATCTCAGCTGAGAAAGCCTCACATGAGCAGTTCACTGTGGCTGACTAATGCTTGCTTTGAGCTAGCTACCCAGATGGTGAAACACGACATTATAAATATATGGCTTGTTGCCTGTTATACTGTGATGATGTGCTGCCCAAGGATGTTATTGCGGCTATTGCCACCATCAAGACCAAGCCTACCGTTCAGTTTATGGACTGGTGCCCTACAGCTTTCACTGTTGGTAAAACCTATCGGACTCAGACTGTTGTACCGAGTGGTGATCTGGCCAAGGTTTAAACTGCTGTGTGTATGCTGAGCAACACCACTGCTATTGCGGAAGCATTGGCTCTGCCCGAATGCTGTTCTATGCTGGAGGTCCCTCCCCTTGCAAACAGGCCTTGCTCCAGCCTGACCCATCCTGCCCCAACCCCTGCCCAGTATTGAACTACCCCCTCTACCCCCTGTGAACGCAGATGGCATCTTATACTGCCCACCTGCCGTTGCCCATACCAGGTTCTGTGTTCTGTAACCCACCAACACTGCTACTCTCGTTTTGTCCAAGGGGGGTATCATGCCATGTCTCTGGACAAAACAGGAAGAAGAGAACGGCGCAGACCTACTTGCTCTTACCCTGGATGAACATGATTGCTTTGAACTCATGAAGGTGGAATCCGCTCATCTACCCTCTGTCCTGTGTGCCCCGACCCCAATGCCTTAACTCACCTTGTATGTTGATTGCTCCAGATTCAGATATGGGGTAACTGAGGTAATAGAGAGTGATCAAGGTCCTAGGTACCGCATTAACATTTCACACACCTTACCACCCTCAGAGTAGTAGGAAAGTGGCTCCAAGTGGGAAGCATTCTTTATCCCCTTTTGAAATCTTGTTTGAAACAGCCCCTAGATTAGTTTGTTATTACCCATGACAGTTGCAATTACAGTCTGATACTTTAAGAAATTATGTGACCACTCTTGAAAAATAATTAACTAATATCCTCCATGTACGAGTATTTTCTTCCATTCCAGATCCTGATTTAGATACAGGTATTCACCGCATACTCCCTGGTGATTGGGTGATGGTTAAGAAGTTCCTTCGAAAACATTCACTGGAGATGAGATATGATGGACTGTGTCACCTGCATCAAAATGAAACTATATATATTTGTTCTTATATTTGATTACTGTACTATAATCTCATTCCCTCCATTAGACTGGCACTGTAACATGTTCAGGAATCATATATATGTATGTATATATATATATATATATATATATATATATATATATATATATATATGATATAGGTGATGATTGTGACCACTGGGAATCTGTGGGCTGGAATACAGGTGATGACTGGAGATATAGGCCATAGAGTGCTCTGAACAAGAAAGATAAATATGGAGAGTCATTACTTAGCATCTGAATCCAACGGGAAGCATAGAAGTGCCCCAGCTGGTAGTTTTGACCCTCATATGTATATATAGATGCCATAGGGGTCCCAAGGGGGGTCCCAGATACGTTTAAAGCAAGAGATCAAGTAGCTGCAGGTTTTGAGTCCTTGAGTCCCATAATCACTGTGATATATTCCATGGGGTAATTAATTCATTATTAATTAAGATTGTGTAAAGAACTGTAAAATTCAGATAATGGTAAACAACATGGTAATTAGTATTTAACAGAAAATCCTACAGATTTGGTTGCAGGAAATAATAAGTTAAGGATTGAGCAATGTTTACAAAAGATTCCAAACTTGGATTTGGTTATTAAATTAAAAGTAGTAGATTGTTCTAATTTACTTAAGGTTACCCAGGAAAAATATTAAAATATGAAAGTTTTGTTCAATCTAAAAAATTATAAAAATTGTAAAAAAAAAAAAGTGTTAAAAGTTTTTGTAATTTGATATTTCTGATAAGAGTGGAGACTTTGGTTGGGGGAGGAGTTTCTCGGGAAAATGGCCAATTCACAGTTCATTAGGCTGGAACTAGTCTGTGAATTTCACGAGATTTTCTTCTAAACAATTTTTTGTCACTACTATAATCAGGAAACGTCATATTATGATGTATTGTGCATGATTTTTGGCAGATGTACAAACCAAATATGTTTAAAAAATTGTAAAAAAGGTTAAAAATTAGAAAAACGATAAATTTGGTTGTTATCGAATTGTACAATGAATGGGGATACAAAGCATTGGAAGTTTAAGTCTGGCATTAACAGATGTTCCTTTGATAAGTGTGACATGAAAGGAATGTGTTGCCAGCAGAGAGATGCAGATCAGGTTATACAGCCTGAGACGCCATGACAATTTTCACTTCTGTGAACCTAAGAACAACATTTTTGTGGAAGAAGGTTCATGGATGAGAAAAAAATATATATTTAGAGGGTATTACGGTATTTACTAAAGTAATAGTTTTAAAACATGGAAAAAGAGAAAGGGTTGGGACTTTAAATGAGATGCGTGTTGATGCAAACAATATGTATAAATAAAAAAATAAAAAATATAAAAAAAATTGTATAGCGTGATAACCAGGCTCAAACTTACCAACCATACTGCAGGCCAAATTTAACTGTCTAACTTTGTATGTTAAAAGCAGAGGATTGGTTGCACACATTTGCAAATATATGGGTAAGCTAAAGGCCGCTCCAAGGCTCTCTGCGTTTCTGTAGTCCTAACTAAACTTAAATAGTTTCCTCAATAGAGGCATACAAATATTAACGAGTAGATGGAGAGCAGGTGACTAGGGGTGTGTGTCACCAGCCGCCTCCATCTAGAAATAGTGTAGTAGTAAAAAGCACTGGAAAAAACGCATAAGGGTATGTATATAGGCATCAAAAGCGCATCTCCATCCCTATCATAACAATAGAATTTGGTTTGGGACTTTGAATGAGGCATATGAAAAACACATGTCTCCATCCCTGAAAATGGAAAAAGAGAAAGGGTTGGGACTTTAAATGAGATGCGTGTTGATGCAAACAATATGTATAAATAAATACAATTGTATAGCGTGATAACCAGGCTCAAACATGTTTTAAAACATGTTTGAGCCTAAATAACTTTTCTTGAGAGTTCATTGAGATTTTTGAAGACAAAGTATCTGTCTGAATAAATGTTAATGAATTATAAAGGCTTACTATAGGGCAAATCTTTTCTTTAAAAATAAAAGATAACTTGTATATAATCATTTGAAGATCTGAAGAAAGCCCTTATTAATTTAGTATTTTTGATTAATATAGAGATCTCTCTCTCAGAGATTTACATTGTACAAGTGTATGTGGATGATGATTGGTATTTTATGTGGGTTTTGCACCATTTGTTTTGAAGGACGTCTTATGGTACTTATGGTACTCTAAAGGTGTTATTTCAAGGAGGGTGGGAGGTGTCAATATATACAGCTTTGACTAAGATTTGTCTAGTGACAACTGGATGTTAAAAAGAATGGTCAGTTGAAGTGAGATGTAGATACATTATGAATGAATGATGCAGTGTGATAGAACCACAGTTGTGAATTCAAAAGTCACTTTTTCAGGCTTTTAGTTGACAAATGTATTGATTGGGGAGGAATATTGTGCTTTTATAAATGAATCCATATATTAGCACAGTGGAACTTCCTGTATGTTTGTCTACACTGAATGATGAACTAAGACTGCCATGTGTTTGTTTAAGGCCGTGTACACACGATCAAATTTATCTGCTGAAACTGGTCCGTACACTAACCAGCGGACAGAAATCTCTGCGCATGCGTCGAATGGATTCGACGCATGCGTGGAAGTATTTTACTTCCTGGAGTAGTGACGTGGCGGCGTCAACGTCACCGCCACGTCACCGCGTCCTCAGCCAGAGGGGATTTTTGTACGATGGTGTGTACACGCCATCTGACCAAAATCCGATGAGACATGTCCGCTGCAAATGGTCCGTCGGACATGTTTGAGTGGACATGTCTCATCGTGTGTACGCGGCCTCACAGTCATAGGGCCAGATTCAGGTAGAGTTAGGCTGGAGTATCTGTGATACTCCAGCCTAACTGTCACTTTAAGCCGGCGTTTCTGTTTTCTGTAACCAGAAAACAAGAAACGCCGGGTTGGAGTTCCGATGCGATTGGCGTAATTGAATTTCGCCATCGCATCACAAATTTAATTTAAAAATGGCGCCGGGGGCGTTCCCGCTGATTAACGCTGAAAAAATATGTCAATCAGCGGGAATCGGAAATTCACAATCATTTTCGGGCGCGACGCAGTGACTTTCCGACGTTTCCGTAAGCGGTACGCGACGTAAAGATAAAGCAGCCCCCTAGTGGAGTATCCTATGTTAAGTATAGCCGTCGTCATCGCGTCGGAAAAAAAAAAATTCGCGTCGCTTGCGTAAAACGTTCATGAATGGGGATGTGACGTCATTGACGTTCACTGACAGAATTTGGAGCATGCGCACTGGGATGTATTGACACTCGACGCATGCGCAGTACGTTCGCCGCGGGATCGCGCTTAGTTTAAATAATACACGCCCCGTACCCGCCCAATTTGAATTCCGCCGGCTCATTTGCGATGCGCTGCCGCAACTTTAGGAGCAAGTGCTTCATGAATAACAGCACTTGCTCCTAAAATTTCGGCAGAGTAACGTAAATGAGAAGCGTTACTCCAGAGCAAAGATGCTCCCATCTACCTGAATCTGGCCCATAGTGTGACAGAGCATATGTGGTTCATTCAATCATACTGTATGATTAGTTCTAAAAAATAGTGTAATTCAACATAATTAAGTTTCTTTCAGAAATAAAATATTTAGGAAATCCCAATATAAATTAATGTTCTTTTGCAAAATCAAAACGGTTATGATTGAAAGTATAGTAAAAGGAAAAATACAGTAATTTGGTAAGATTGTTGCTTTTACAAAATGTTATTCAGTCATGGGATAAAGAGGGTTCAAATAAAAATGTAGATTGGATTAATTATATTTACTATAACCAACAGTAGTTTGTTAACTATATCAGGGATACACTCCAAGGTTTAGCTGAACTACTAGAGGCCACTTCACAAATGACTTTGGAAAATCGTATGGCCCTAGACATGATTTTAGCTGTTAAGGGGGGTGTATTTAAAATGTTACTTGGGAACAGTATTTTGGGTGACAACGCATTTGTACTCAGGTATAGCAATTTTGTTTCTGCTTATATTGGTTACGATAATGGTTTGTTGTATTCTGCCCTGCATAAAGAAGCTGTTAGGAAAAGCAGCTGAAGGGGTAACCCCTACTTTTTTTGAATTTGGGTGATATTGGAGATTCAATGAAGGAGGAAGAAGAGGGACTGTATCCTCCATTACATTCCTTACCTGTTAAAAACACATACAACATTCTGAAATGATGAGGGAAAGAATAGTGCTTGACCGCCTCCTGACTGTTTCGTTGGTAAGGACTACGGATAAGCCCTGTCTGGTCGCTAAGCGAAATACAAAAAAGATAGGGGGGCCAAGCACAGGGACAAACAGCATAGGGACAGTACTGATAAAACAGTATTTTAAAAATAATTTTAAGGGGGAACTGTGATGTATTTGATAAAATGATTATTTTGTGTTTATGTTATTTTTCTCATAACCACTCAAATATTGCTTTCCTTCCTTATATTGTTTTATATATTTTATTTATTGATATATATATATATATATATATATATATATATATATATGTGTGTGTGTATTACGCTAGCATTATTTTCCTTAACCACTTAAGGACCGGACCAATATGCTGCTAAAAGACCCAAGGTGTTTTTACAATTTGGCACTGCGCTGCTTTAACTGGTAATTGCGCGGTCATGCAATGTTGTACCGAAACTAAATTTGCGACCTTTTCTTCCCACAAATAGAGCTTTCTTTTGATGGTATTTGATTGCCTCTGCAATTTTTATTTTTTGCGTTATAAACAAAAATAGAGTGACAATTTTGAAAAAAATGATTTTTCTTATAACAAAAAGTAAAAAATATCGAATAAACTAAATTTTAGTCTAACATTTAGGCCAAAATGTATTCGGCGATATGTCTTTAGTAAAAAAAATCGCAATAAGCGTATATTTATTGGTTTTCGAAAAAGTTATAGCGTCTACAAACTAGGGTACATTTTCTGGAATTTACACAGCTTTTATTTTATGACTGCCTATCTCATTTCTTGAGGTGCTAAAATGGCAGGGTAGTACAAAACCCCCCCAAATGACCCCATTTTGGAAAGTAGACACCCCAAGGAAACTGCTGAGAGGCATGTTGAGTTCATTGAATATTTTTTTTTGGTCCCAAGTGATTGAATAATGACAAAAAAAAAAGTTGTCACTAAATGATATATTGTTCACACATGCCATGGTTATATGTGGAATTGCACCCCAAAATACATTCTGCTGCTTCTCCTGAGTATGGGGATACCACATGTTTCTGACTTTTTGGGAGCCTAGCCGCGTATGGGGCCCCAAAAACCAAGCACCGCCTTTAGCATTTCTAAGGGCGCAAATTTTTGATTTCACTCACTACCTATCACAGTTTTGAAGGCCATAAAATGCCAAAATAGCACAAAACTCCCCCAAATGACCCCATTTTGGAAAGTAGACACCCCAAGCTATTTTCTGAGAGACATGTCGAGTCCATGGAATATTTTATATTTTGACACAAGTTGCGGGAATATGACAAACTGATTTTTTTTGCACTAAATGATATATTTCTCACACATGCCATGGTTATATGTGGAATTGCACCCCAAAATACATTCTGCTGCTTCTCCTGAGTACGGGGATACCACGTTTGGGACTTTTTGGGAGCTTAGCCGCGTACGGGACCCCGAAAACCAATCACCGCAATCAAGATTTCTAAGGACATACATTTTTGATTTCACTCACACAAATCTTGAAGGCGGCGATTGGTTTTCGGGGTCCCGTACGCGGCTAGGCTCCCAAAAAGACCCACACATGTGGTATCCCCGTACTCAGGAGAAGCAGCAGAATGTATTTTGGGGTGCAATTCTACATATAACCATGGCATGTGTGAGAAATATATAATTTAGTGACAACGTTTTGTAATTTTTTATTTTTTTTGGTCATTATTCAATCACTTGGGCAAAAAAATTAAATATTCCATGGACTCAACATGCCTCTCAGCAAATAGCTTGGGGTGTCTTATTTCCAAAATGGGGTCATTTGGGGGGTTGTGTGCCATCTTGGCATTTTATGGCCTTCAAAACTATGATAGGTAGTGAGGAGTGAAATCAAAAATTTATGCCCTTAGAAATCTTGAAGGCGGTGCTTGGATTTCGGGGGCCCAATACGCGGCTAGGCTCCCAAAAAGTCCCACACATGTGGTATCGCTGTACTCAGGAGAAGCAGCAGAATGTATTTTGGGGTGCAATTCTACATATAACCATGGCATGTGTGAGCAATATATAATTTAGTGACAACTTTGTGCAAAAAAAAATCAGTTTGTCATATTCCCGCAACTTGTGTCAAAATATAAAATATTCCATGGACTCGGGATGCCCCTCAGCAAATAGTTTGGGGTGTCTACTTTCCAAAATGGGGGTCATTTGGGGGGTTATTGTGCTATTTTGGCATTTTATGGCCTTCGAAACTGTGATAGGTAGTGAGGAGTGAAATTTACACCCTTAGAAAGCCTGAAGGCGTTGATTGGTTTTTGGGGTCCCGTACGCGGCTAGGCTCCCAAAAAAGTCTCAGACATGTGGTATCCCCGTACTCAGGAGAAGCAGCAGAATGTATTTTGGGGTGTAATTCCACATATGGGGGGTGTATGCTTTGCGCGTGGGTGTAAGGCCGCGTATACACGATCAAATTCATCTGCTGGAAATGGTCCGACGGACCGTTTCAGCAGACAAATTCGATCATGTGTACGGGCGAGCAGACGAGTTTTTCCAGCAGACAAATTTTAAAGCATGCTTTAAAATCTGTCTGCTGAGAACCCGTCCGTCCGACATGTCTGCTGGTTAGTACACTAACCAGCAGACATATCTGTCCGCACATGCGTCGAATGGATTCGACGCATGCGCGGAAGTGTTTTACTTCCTGGTGACGGTGACGTGGCGGCGTCAACGTCACCGCCACGTCACCGCGCTGTGTGTACAAGATCAAACCAATATATCCCAGCAGACAAATCCGATCAAAGCGGTCTGTCAGACCAATTTGATCGGATTTATTTAATGGTGTGTACGCGGCCTAAGCGTTACTGGCACTAACTAGCTACCTAGCGGCACTAGCGACAGTAATACAGCGATCAGAAAAATGATCGCTTAGTGACTCTGGCAATAGGGGGTGAAAGGGTTAACTCTAGGGGCAATCAGGGGTTAAAACCTTTATTAGAAAATGTATGGGGGTACCTAACGCTATAAAAACCTAGCGGGTGAACCTCAAAAAATAACTAGCTACCTAGCGGCACTAATACAGCGATCAGAAAAAACTATCGCTTAGTGACGCTGGTAATAGGGGGTAAAAGGGTTAACTCTAGGGGCAATCAGGGGTTAAAACCTTTATTAGAAAATGTATGGGGGTACCTAACTCTATAAAAACCTGGCGGGCGAACCTCAAAAAATAACTAACTACCTAGCGGCACTAGCGACACTAAGACAGCGATCAGAAAAACGATCGCTTAGTGACGCTGGCAATAGGGGGTGAAAGGGTTAACTCTAGTGGAGATCAGGGGTTAAAACCTTTATTAGAAAATGTATGGGGGTACCCAACGCTATAAAAACCTGGCGGGCGAACCTCAAAAAATAACCAGCTACCTAGCGGCACTAGCGACACTAATACAGCGATCAGAAAACGATTGCTTAGTGACGCTGGTAATAGGGGGTGAAAGAGTTAGAGGGGGAACCATCTTCTGCCCTCACTGGTTCTTGTGCCTCTCTCCGGTTCTTCTCCCTCTGTGCGCTGTATTCTAGCGGGTCTACTCTGCTATCTTCTGCTCTTTTGCCCGCTCTTTTGCTCGCTCTTGCCTGGTCTTCTCCGTTGTCTTCTTCCCTCTGCTCTCCCTCTGATTTTGACACAACGCTCTCTCCCGCTCTAATGCCCGATGTGCGGTGTACCACTACTTATATTGGCATCGGGCAGGTTCACCAGAGGCCCGCACCTTATGACGTCACCACCCACCATTGATTTCACTCACACAAATCTTGAAGGCGGCGATTGGTTTTCGGGGTCCCGTACGCGGCTAGGCTCCCAAAAAGACCCACACATGTGGTATCCCCGTACTCAGGAGAAGCAGCAGAATGTATTTTGGGGTGCAATTCTACATATAACCATGGCATGAGTGAGAAATATATAATTTAGTGACAACGTTTTGTAATTTTTTATTTTTTTTGGTCATTATTCAATCACTTGGGCAAAAAAATTAAATATTCCATGGACTCAACATGCCTCTCAGCAAATAGCTTGGGGTGTCTTATTTCCAAAATGGGGTCATTTGGGGGGTTGTGTGCCATCTTGGCATTTTATGGCCTTCAAAACTATGATAGGTAGTGAGGAGTGAAATCAAAAATGTATGCCCTTAGAAATCTTGAAGGCGGTGCTTGGATTTCGGGGGCCCCATACGCGGCTAGGCTCCCAAAAAGTCCCACACATGTGGTATCGCCGTACTCAGGAGAAGCAGCAGAATGTATTTTGGGGTGCAATTCTACGTATAACCATGGCATGTGTGAGCAATATATCATTTAGTGACAACTTTGTGCAAAAAAAAATCAGTTTGTCATATTCCCGCAACTTGTGTCAAAATATAAAATATTCCATGGACTCGGGATGCCCCTCAGCAAATAGTTTGGGGTGTCTACTTTCCAAAATGGGGGTCATTTGGGGGGTTATTGTGCTATTTTGGCATTTTATGGCCTTCGAAACTGTGATAGGTAGTGAGGAGAGAAATTTACACCCTTAGAAAGCCTGAAGGCGTTGATTGGTTTTTGGGGTCCCGTACGCGGCTAGGCTCCCAAAAAAGTCTCACACATGTGGTATCCCCGTACTCAGGAGAAGCAGCAGAATGTATTTTGGGGTGTAATTCCACATATGGGGGGTGTATGCTTTGCGCGTGGGTGTAAGGCCGCGTACACACGATCAAATTCATCTGCTGGAAATGGTCCGACGGACCGTTTCAGCAGACAAATTCGATCATGTGTACGGGCGAGCAGACGAGTTTTTCCAGCAGACAAATTTTAAAGCATGCTTTAAAATCTGTCTGCTGAGAACCCGTCCGTCCGACATGTCTGCTGGTTAGTACACTAACCAGCAGACATATCTGTCCACACATGCGTCGAATGGATTCGACGCATGCGCGGAAGTGTTTTACTTCCTGGTGACGGTGACGTGGCGGCGTCAACGTCACCGCCACGTCACCGCGCTGTGTGTACAAGATCAAACCAATATATCCCAGCAGACAAATCCGATCAAAGCGGTCTGTCAGACCGATTTGATCGGATTTATTTAATGGTGTGTACGCGGCCTAAGCGTTACTGGCACTAACTAGCTACCTAGCGGCACTAGCGACAGTAATACAGCGATCAGAAAAATGATCGCTTAGTGACTCTGGCAATAGGGGGTGAAAGGGTTAACTCTAGGGGCAATCAGGGGTTAAAACCTTTATTAGAAAATTTATGGGGGTACCTAACGCTATAAAAACCTAGCGGGTGAACCTCAAAAAATAACTAGCTACCTAGCGGCACTAATACAGCGATCAGAAAAAACTATCGCTTAGTGACGCTGGTAATAGGGGGTAAAAGGGTTAACTCTAGGGGCAATCAGGGGTTAAAACCTTTATTAGAAAATGTATGGGGGTACCTAACTCTATAAAAACCTGGCGGGCGAACCTCAAAAAATAACTAACTACCTAGCGGCACTAGCGACACTAAGACAGCGATCAGAAAAACGATCGCTTAGTGACGCTGGCAATAGGGGGTGAAAGGGTTAACTCTAGTGGAGATCAGGGGTTAAAACCTTTATTAGAAAATGTATGGGGGTACCTAACGCTATAAAAACCTGGCGGGCGAACCTCAAAAAATAACCAGCTACCTAGCGGCACTAGCGACACTAATACAGCGATCAGAAAACGATTGCTTAGTGACGCTGGTAATAGGGGGTGAAAGAGTTAGAGGGGGAACCATCTTCTGCCCTCACTGGTTCTTGTGCCTCTCTCCGGTTCTTCTCCCTCTGTGCGCTGTATTCTAGCGGGTCTACTCTGCTATCTTCTGCTCTTTTGCCCGCTCTTTTGCTCGCTCTTACCTGGTCTTCTCCGTTGTCTTCTTCCCTCTGCTCTCCCTCTGATTTTGACACAACGCTCTCTCCCGCTCTAATGCCCGATGTGCGGTGTACCACTACTTATATTGGCATCGGGCAGGTTCACCAGAGGCCCGCACCTTATGACGTCACCACCCACCATTGATTTCACTCACACAAATCTTGAAGGCGGCGATTGGTTTTCGGGGTCCCGTACGCGGCTAGGCTCCCAAAAAGACCCACACATGTGGTATCCCCGTACTCAGGAGAAGCAGCAGAATGTATTTTGGGGTGCAATTCTACATATAACCATGGCATGTGTGAGAAATATATAATTTAGTGACAACGTTTTGTAATTTTTAATTTTTTTTGGTCATTATTCAATCACTTGGGCAAAAAAATTAAATATTCAATGGACTCAACATGCCTCTCAGCAAATAGCTTGGGGTGTCTTATTTCCAAAATGGGGTCATTTGGGGGGTTGTGTGCCATCTTGGCATTTTATGGCCTTCAAAACTATGATAGGTAGTGAGGAGTGAAATCAAAAATGTATGCCCTTAGAAATCTTGAAGGCGGTGCTTGGATTTCGGGGGCCCCATACGCGGCTAGGCTCCCAAAAAGTCCCACACATGTGGTATCGCCGTACTCAGGAGAAGCAGCAGAATGTATTTTGGGGTGCAATTCTACGTATAACCATGGCATGTGTGAGCAATATATCATTTAGTGACAACTTTGTGCAAAAAAAAATCAGTTTGTCATATTCCCGCAACTTGTGTCAAAATATAAAATATTCCATGGACTCGGGATGCCCCTCAGCAAATAGTTTGGGGTGTCTACTTTCCAAAATGGGGGTCATTTGGGGGGTTATTGTGCTATTTTGGCATTTTATGGCCTTCGAAACTGTGATAGGTAGTGAGGAGTGAAATTTACACCCTTAGAAAGCCTGAAGGCGTTGATTGGTTTTTGGGGTCCCGTACGCGGCTAGGCTCCCAAAAAAGTCTCACACATGTGGTATCCCCGTACTCAGGAGAAGCATCAGAATGTATTTTGGGGTGTAATTCCACATATGGGGGGTGTATGCTTTGCGCGTGGGTGTAAGGCCGCGTACACACGATCAAATTCATCTGCTGGAAATGGTCCGACGGACCGTTTCAGCAGACAAATTCGATCATGTGTACGGGCGAGCAGACGAGTTTTTCCAGCAGACAAATTTTAAAGCATGCTTTAAAATCTGTCTGCTGAGAACCCGTCCGTCCGACATGTCTGCTGGTTAGTACACTAACCAGCAGACATATCTGTCCGCACATGCGTCGAATGGATTCGACGCATGCGCGGAAGTGTTTTACTTCCTGGTGACGGTGACGTGGCGGCGTCAACGTCACCGCCACGTCACCGCGCTGTGTGTACAAGATCAAACCAATATATCCCAGCAGACAAATCCGATCAAAGCGGTCTGTCAGACCGATTTGATCGGATTTATTTAATGGTGTGTACGCGGCCTAAGCGTTACTGGCACTAACTAGCTACCTAGCGGCACTAGCGACAGTAATACAGCGATCAGAAAAATGATCGCTTAGTGACTCTGGCAATAGGGGGTGAAAAGGGTTAACTCTAGGGGCAATCAGGGGTTAAAACCTTTATTAGAAAATGTATGGGGGTACCTAACGCTATAAAAACCTAGCGGGTGAACCTCAAAAAATAACTAGCTACCTAGCGGCACTAATACAGCGATCAGAAAAAACTATCGCTTAGTGACGCTGGTAATAGGGGGTAAAAGGGTTAACTCTAGGGGCAATCAGGGGTTAAAACCTTTATTAGAAAATGTATGGGGGTACCTAACTCTATAAAAACCTGGCGGCGAACCTCAAAAAATAACTAACTACCTAGCGGCACTAGCGACACTAAGACAGCGATCAGAAAAACGATCGCTTAGTGACGCTGGCAATAGGGGGTGAAAGGGTTAACTCTAGTGGAGATCAGGGGTTAAAACCTTTATTAGAAAATGTATGGGGGTACCTAACGCTATAAAAACCTGGCGGGCGAACCTCAAAAAATAACCAGCTACCTAGCGGCACTAGCGACACTAATACAGCGATCAGAAAACGATTGCTTAGTGACGCTGGTAATAGGGGGTGAAAGAGTTAGAGGGGGAACCATCTTCTGCCCTCACTGGTTCTTGTGCCTCTCTCCGGTTCTTCTCCCTCTGTGCGCTGTCTTCTAGCGGGTCTACTCTGCTATCTTCTGCTCTTTTGCCCGCTCTTTTGCTCGCTCTTGCCTGGTCTTCTCCGTTGTCTTCTTTCCTCTGCTCTCCCTCTGATTTTGACACAACGCTCTCTCCCGCTCTAATGCCCGATGTGCGGTGTACCACTACTTATATTGGCATCGGGCAGGTTCACCAGAGGGCCGCACCTTATGACGTCACCACCCATCATGCCCCGTGTGATGACATCATAAGGGGCAGGGTCTCTGGATGACATCACACAGTGACCCTGCCCCATGCCAATGTGGCACACTTTTCATCGGGCATTAGAGCAGTAGAGAGCGTTGTGTCAACATCGGAAGAAGAGCAGAGGGAAGAAGACAACGGAGAAGACCAGGCAAGAGCAAGCAGAAGATAGTGGAGGAGACCCAGCAGAAGACAGAGGGAGAAGAACCGGAGAGAGAGAGGAGAATAGCCGGAGAAGGGAGAAGAAGTCGGAAGAGACCCCTGAAGCTGCCTATTAAGTTACTTCGAAAACCTGTGTAGTGTGTTTTAGTTTTGACACTTTTTTCCAGGTGAATGGGTAGGGGTACAATGTACCCCCATATTCATTCACATAGGGTTGGGATCAGATCTGGGGGCCCCCTTATTAAAGGGGGCTCCCAGATTCCGATAAGCCCCCCCGCCCACAGACCCCGACAACCAACGGCCAGGGTTGTCGGGGAGAAGCCCTTGTCCTCATCAACATAGGGAAAAGGGTGCTTTGGAATGGGGGGCGCAGGGCCCCCCTGCCCCAAAGCACCCACCCCACATGTTGAGGGCTTGCGGCCTGGTATGGTTCAGGAGGGGACGTTTGCACATCCCCACCCCTTTCATGACCGGACATTTTTTCGGCGTAGGGGTTCCCCTTAAAATCACGGGTGGCCGTTCCTTTAGAGTGCATGCGTCAGTGATTTTACTGGCTGCATGTAATGTAAATATTTCCTAAATGGTGCACATTTAGGAGATATTTACACAACCTATACGTAAGCCTTATTATAGAGTTTACCTATAGGTAAAAGTCAGTAAAGAAAGTTTACTTTCTCTTTAACAAAAAAGTTTTATATTTTTCCTGCAATCCTGATAGCATAGTGTCTGATACCAGCACCAATCAGAGGGAAAAGATGACAGAGCTTTGCATGGGCTTTTCAGACTGGCGTCAGAGCTTTTTTGCTGAGGAAAACAGTTGTGTGTATGTTTTTCGTTGAGAAAACTGTTGTGGATCTCGACGAGAAAAAAAGATTATTTTTTCTCATCGGGAGTCTCAATTTCCTCGCTGTGTTTCTCGTCAGGCTGGTTTACGACGAGAAACATGTTTGTGTGTAAGCTTAGAAACCCGCGCATGCTCAGAATAAAGTATGAGACGAGAGCTCATCTTCGCTAAAAGTAGCGTTTGTAATGGAGATACCACATTTGTCACGCTGTAACAGACTGAAAAGCGTGAATCGTCTCTTACCAAACTTTTACTTAACACGCAGTAACATGAGATTAGCAAAAGCAGCCCCAAGGGTTGTGCCAGTGGAATCGAACTTCCCCTTTATAGTGCCGTCGTACGTGTTGTACGTCACCGCGTTTGAGAACGATGAGATTTTGTCTTGACAGTGTGTACGCAAAGAAAGCTTGACAAAATTCTCGACAAGCCTGACAAGGTACTCGTTGAGGAAAACGATGTTTCGTTTACGACCAGTTTCTCGGTCGTGTGTACGAGGCCTGACACTGAGCTGATAATTCTGCCCTCAAGGGGAGAATACAGCTAAACAACAGAACCAACAGCTATTCCTGAGATGCAAGATTGCACAATTATAACAACTTAAGAGTAGAGATTTAGAAATTACAAATTCACAGTTGTAACTCTTTGATGTTATCATTGACACAAAACTAAAAAGGCAGAATAAATGCAATGTTTTTGTGCTGCTATAGAAATACACAGATATTCACAATGCACCTTTCTTCCATGTGAAATGAATTTCAACAAAGCAGCCAAGCACAGCCAGCTGAGTGCGAGTGAATGGATAAAACCTGTGTTTACAGTAAGTGTGGGTGGGCAGCTTCTCCACTGTTTATGTATCCTGGCCTGCAGAGCAACAACACTTAGCATTCCAACTGCTGTGATCCAGATGAGAAGGTATATCACCCCAAGCATTCTCCTAGTGCTGCACCAGGAGCACTGCCTGCAAGGATGTTATCTTACTCTTCTGTATGATGTATTACAAGCAGCATCCCTCTTCTTTTAAAGACCTTTTTTTTAGTGATACGTGCCATAAAAATACTTATTTTTTTATCAATAT
The DNA here is from genome assembly GCA_029574335.1 of Rana kukunoris. NCBI lineage: Eukaryota > Metazoa > Chordata > Amphibia > Anura > Ranidae > Rana > Rana kukunoris. The sequence goes on from CM056049.1 coordinate 286,052,346, forward strand.
GTTTCTTTATGTTTGGCCATTTTCTTCTCTTTCCTATTGATTTACCTTCTTGAACTATTTTACTAGTTTTAAAATATATGTTCTTATTTATTTATATATTTTTCATGCACATTTTTTTTTAAGTCCTAAGCATATTTCCTTGCACTGCCTGCAGGTATGTTATCTTACTCTTCTATATAATGTATTAAAAACAGCTTACCTTTTCTTTTAACCGCTTCAATACCCGCCCATTGTCATTTGACGTCCACAGATGGGATCTCCCAATCTGGGTGGACGTCAAATGACGTCCTGGGCTTTGCGGGTGGATATCTGAATGATGCCTGCAGCTAGAGGCATCATCCAGAAATCCTTTTGTTCTGCCGGCGATTCTGCGCTACATAAGAACGATCATAGCATCCCCCCTCCCGCCGCCATCTGGTGCTTCTCCGGGCCCTCCCGTGCCATCGGGGGCCCGGAGAAAGAATTGTCCGGCGTAGGCAAGAAGCATAGAGATGACGGGTGACCATATGGTCACCAGTCCTCTCTTTGACCCTCAGAGGACCCGGGAGCGATGTGATGATGTCACGCCCTGGTCCCCGTAAGTAAACAAAGCCGCGATTGCAGCTAGTAAGCAACAGTATTCATGAGATCAGTGAATTTTTTTTCACAGATCTCATGATTTCCAGCCTGGAGGAGAGATGCAGGGTCTTATTGACCCCGCATCTCTCCATAAAGAGGACCTGTCACACACATTTCTTATTACAAGGGATGCTTACATTCCTTGTAATAGGAATAAAAGTGAAAAAAAAATTAGAAAAAAAGTGTAAAAAAAAAAAGTAAAAAAATTAATAAAAGGATAAAAAATTAAATTAAAACGCCCCTGTCCCCGGTAGCTTGTGTGCAGAAGCGAACGCACACGTAAGTCCCGCCGACATATGTAAACGGCGTTTAAACCACATATGTGAGGTATCGCCGTGTGCGTTAGAGTGCCAGCAACAAATCTAGCACTAGATCTCCTCTGTAAATCTAAACTGGTAACCTGTAAAAAAAAATTAAGCGTTGCCTATGGAGATTTTTAAGTACCGAAGTTTGGTGCCATTCCACGAGTGTGTGCAATTTTAAAGCGTGACATGTTAGGTATCTATTTACTTGGTGTAACATAATCTTTCACATTATACAAAAAAATTGGGCTAACTTTACTGTTTTGTTATTTTTTTAATTCATGAAACTATTTTTTTCCCAAAAAAGGGCGTTTGAAAAATGATTGCGCAAATACCGTACAAGATAAAACGTTGCAATGACCATCGTATTATTCCCTAGGGTGTCTGCTAAAAAACATATTTCCTGACACAGCATGACAGCATATACGTATGGGAAGGCTCCGCCCCCTGCCCAATCAGGACCGGTTATACTATAAAAGTAGGTCTCCTCCCCTATACCCGCATTCTCTGTTTTTTCCTTCACTGCTACAGGCGGTTATACTACTGCTAAAGAAAGCAGGAATTTTTATTTTCCCTCACCTGGCCGGACACTTCCCGCCAAGCCGCACAGGTTCAAAGCCTCTCCTGTGACGAAGCTCCCCGCTGTACAGGCAGACCTGAACGCCTAATGGGGGAGGCCTCACCCCAGCAGGATCCAGGAAGATGGGGGTGAAGGCATCTGGTCTCTAGGGATTGCTCATTTATCATGACGCCATGTATGGACATTCATTGGACTTTGGACATGAAGCATGCAGGTGGTAAGGCACCACATGGTGCACACAATTCTATTCAGTGACTGCTGCAAGTATAGGCAAGGATGTGGTTAACTTGCATTACTGAAGAGCTGTGGTTGTGTCTGCAATACTGCTAATGATGATAGCAGGTGCTGTGCTGGGCTGAAGCCTTCCATTTTAACTGAATAAGCCTGGCTCTACAGTCTTGATTTATTTTCTGCAGGTTTGTGGTTAATTTGCATTTCTGAAAAGCATATATCACACATGTGAATATAACTGGATGTCTGTAGTGTCACTCTGTTTACTAATATTAAACAGACTATAGGATGTGTTTGCAGCATTGCTGAAGTTTGAACTGATATCAGGTGATACTGAGAGCCCTTTCATTTAATGCAGGGATTGGGCCTGCAGTGTGGGCTCACTGTGTATGGAAGATTGGTCTCCTCCTTTCTGGTACATATGTCTAAGTAGGTTTAACTTGCTAGTGCTAATGTCATAGGATCATTAATTTGTGCTGCATTCCTGTGATTACATTAACTCCACACTAGGTAAGGCTGTGATGTGTTTACTTCTATGCATTTACATGTTGACCTGGGTGCTAAAATGTCAGGATCTGTTTAGTCACACTCCTTAGTACTGGTTAGCAATAGGTAATTGCTTGTGTTATTTGGGGTACCCCACTGAAAGATATGGGGTTTGTAGTGGTTACTATTTATGGGAAAATAATCTCAGGCATCTGTGAACCAGTAGCAATCAGCCTTCCTAGAGACCAGCAACTTTGAATAAAGGTGAGGGCAGGTAAGTATATGCTATATCCTAAAAAACACATTATGGGCATAATGAGTGTACATCTCAAGCCCTCAACACCAAACACCAGTCTACCTACTTCTGCGACAAGGGACAGATCCTCTTCAACCCTGAAAAAATCCCACTATGTAGCTAACTGCCAGAAATCGCTACAGGAATCATAGTGGTCGGGTGTAACTGGTGTGACGGCCAGAATGCAAAACAAGGTTGCAGGCCAAAGACAGTGACAAAGGGGCAGAGACTGAGAAGGCCTACAGTCACTAATGGTTCCATACCAAGCCTAATCAAACAACCGTGCTTGTTTAAAGGCAACCTCTACCTGAGAGCTTGCTTATGGAAAATCGCTCTGACTAGTTGGCAGATCAGAAGCAAGAGACGGCGACTTTAACCCCGTCCAGACTGACTGTGTGGAACTCAGGTACTAAGCTATTCAAGCAAAATCAGCTAAGGGGTACCTCTGCCTCTAGAGCATGAATGAATGAAAACTTATATAGCGCGGCACATGCGAACTAAAATCGCCTCTGGCGCTTGTTGTTCCTGTCTCCTTTGGTGTCAAAGAGCAGCCAGCCAAACAGGCTTCAGCAGATTAACCAAGGGTACCATTCTTCCAAACGGAGGAAACAATATCCTTGCAAAGACCCTGTGACAGCAAGTAGATCTGGAGATCAACAAGATTCATGTAGAGGCTATAGATTGAGGCTTAATGTACATGACAAGTATAATTACCTAGGCGGTGTTCTGTTACTGTGTACAAGTGATTGTGTGAACTGTACTGTACGATGTGTTTGCAACATGTCTGTTGTTTGTTTAATAAACGCTTTTCTGATTTAAAAAAACAAAAAAAAAAAAACAAGATTCATACTACTGTTAAGTAGTGTTGTTGTCACCTGCGATGAGGCAGGATGGAAGCTGAGCTCTGGTCAGTGATGAGCTCTCTATGGCAGATCCTAGATTGAAAGGGAATAGCCAATGATGCAGTTCAGTCACTGCGGATACAAGACAGTATGCTGTTTCTCCAGAAATCATTGTGGCCAGTGAACCCTTATGGCCCCTCCCACAAGTGAACACATGCCGCTTTAGTCAGAGTGGTGACTGTTCAAGTCGGATCTGGCAATATCTAGAAGGAAGATTAATTCCTTATGTTAATCACCAAAGACCAGAGGATAGCCAAAAGATTGACAAGTTAAACGTGGGAGAACTATGGCGGAGAATAAAGAAGCGATAATCTTTATTAGCCTAAACCCAAGTCGCCCAATAGGGTCAGCTGACAGTTGGATGTAAATTTCAGCGAAGGTTCCATGAGTCCTGGGCATTAGGAAGCCAATGGAATTGTTTCATTCCTCTACCTATTCATTGCATTCCCTCCATGATGCGCAAGGGCTATGATTACATGGGCGTTGGTCCAGAAGGATGGCATAGGCCATCGTGGCAATTAATCTCTCCAGTCGTCAGTAAAGCCTGACCTCCACAAATCCTACTCCAGGATTTTTAAGGAGTATTGTTCATAGCAGTGCGGCGACTTCAAGGTAGTCCCTACACTACGTTTGAACCCACTGTGGTCTAACTGGGGGCCGTGAGCGTTAAGAATACATAGGCATTGATTCAAGACGCATAGGAATCGCAGTAAAATCGCACAATTTTATGCCGTAATACTGGAAACCTAGACCATTAAGCCCAACCTGGTGGTGCGATAGGGGTAGTTACCTGGGTATACCCTGTATGTTGTGGTCGTTCAGGCCGACTTGTGGGCACAAGGACTACTGGTAAGTCTTGTTTGAACAGCAAAGTGAGTAACTTTATAGCGCTGACAAATGCAAACTGAATCGCCTCAAGGCGCTTTGTATCCAGAGTCGTGCTGATCCTTCAGAAGAGTTGTGGCACAATGGCTTCCAAGTTCTGGGAAAGGTCCCAGTACAGACTCTAATCAAGTCGGGAGGAGCCATCATCGAGAGACAAACTAGTCTCATCGCAGTAATCGCCTACTGGAGGGTAATTCTGAATGGGGAAAAAGTTAATGAACAAAATTAAGTTGCACTCAGAGAAACAGTGTAAGTATCCCATTTGAAGAGATGCCCTTTCCTATTGGTTGCATCCCACGATCGGAAAAGCGATAAAGTACCCTGTAATAACCCTTGTGGTCCGAAGGGGGCCCAAGCAGGGTTGACAACTGTATTAACCTTAGTAAAGAGAGACTTACTTCCCACGTGAGAAACGATGACTCCACAGAGGAGAAAAGTCCCCGATTGGGGAGGTAGCTAAGCTAATCTTTCAGCATACTAATCATCACAAGTTGTCACTCGTGGGGTAGGCATGCCAATGAAGGACAAGGTGTCCAAAATCCAGAGCTACAGCGGTCGCAGACTAAAGTCTTTCGTAAACACAACAGAGGGAGCCTCAACTATGCTGAAAGGACTCGGCAAAATGGGGAAGCCTCACTGGCAAGACGGAATGCAAAACTAGTCAACTTCTGTCAGAGGTATCTCCCAGCATGTTAGGGTTTTCTAGAACTTACAGCCAGAGGGCGTAAGATACAAAAGCCGTTGGATGACAAGGGACAGTCTCAAACAAGACAGTCAAGGGATCGGCAACGAGCAAGGCTATCAAGTTATTGGTCTGACCGTAACCTGGGTGGCTTCCCAGAGGTGGAAGCAGATTAACTAAGGACAGCCAGCTGGGTTGGCAGATTAGCCAATACGTATATATTCAACAAACCTAAGAGTCTCCAGGAGGCCTATCCGGATTTGCAGCCGTTCGGTGGTGATGACGACAATTACCCTGTAGCTTGCAGGCAATGTTGCCCACGGGTACAGTCTCAGATCCGAAAACTCCCTATTCTCCTTCCTGAGATTCAACGCCTCATACAGCGTGCCAATGGTATCTTCCAAATTCATACAAATTATATCTAGATACAGGAGACCAAGATGTGGAGGTCTCACCGTTAGTGTTGGAAATCTAATGGAGGTCAGAGTGTCTACTCCAGACTTCAAATACCTTAGCTAAGAGAAGAACCGACAGAATTTAAAGGATGGAATTCTCTGTTCCTTACTGGAAGGAATGAATTGTATACAAGAGAGCCTAGAGACGGCATGAAAGGATACTGAAACGCAGTCGTATCTATTCTTCACTCTCTGGGTTGCATATCCCAGCAATCAAGTCCGAAAGACCTAGGCAGGTTATTCTTTCCCCCATGGGGTCTTCCAAATAGTGTGAGACACATTATCTCACTCTCCATTTAGAGGGACAAAACATCCCAAATATGGCCAGGAACATGGGAATAATTATTCCTTTTGGCAAATACAGTATGTAAAGTAGATCTAGAAGAATCTCAAACATCCAAGTGTCATACCATAAACTACCTTGTGGCTGAAATGATCAGGCAAAATGGCTCTAGTCTCTTCCTCAACACTATACAAAGGTTGGTATCGTGGCAGCCTGAGTTAGAACATCATCATCCTTTTGGCAGATCCAAACGGAAGTGTTTGAAGTTCCACAAACTTGGAAAAGTGATTCAAGGTTGAAGAGACATCGAATTGGCCCTTCTTCTAGGAGAAAAACGATAAACTCATCAGGCTTAATGGCGTCGGAAAAGGACAATCCCGCTGTCCAACGAAGACCATCGCAGTTGTACGGATACAATTAGTCAAAACCTAGATGGAGAGGACAAGTCCATCTGATGAGGGCAGAGACCGCTCCTCCAAGCTGGTGATGCATCCATTGACGGAACTCCAAAATAGTTCCTCCAGAGTTAATATCTAAACTACGACCTGGTCTACATTCAACATGTTGGGGGTCCATTCTGGCGGACCCAGCAGTCGTAACTGCAATACATCTCAGTCGTTAGAGGGGATAGATCTAATCCTCTTAAACACTTGAGCAGTACCCACCCTTATTGTCTGGTGATTCTGTACATCCCATACGTATATGCTGTCATGCTGTGTCAGGAAAAGGGAAAATTTTATACTTACCTAACGGTAATTTTCCTTTCCTGATGCAAGCATGACAGCATATAGGTCCCTCCCTTTAAAAAAAAAAATACAGAGGTCTGAAACAGTTAAGTAGGGCCTTCCGCAGTGATAATAAATTACGAGAATGCGGGTATAGGGGAGGAGACCTACTTTTATAGTATAACCGGTCCTGATTGGGCAGGGGGGCGGAGCCTTCCCATACGTATATGCTGTCATGCTTGCATCAGGAAAGGAAAATTACCGTTAGGTAAGTATAAAATTTTCCCTTATAATGTTTGGGGGTTCTGTGTAATTTTCTAGCAAAAGAATGACGATTTTTGCATGTAGGAGAGAAGTGCCAGAATAGGCCCGGTATTGAGGTGTGTATAAAAGCCCGGCATTGAAGTGGTTAAAGACCTGTTTTCAGTGATGAATACCATAAAAATGATTTTTTTTTTACCAATATGTTTCTTTATTTTTGTCCATTTTCTATTCTTTCCTATTGATTTCCCTTCCTGAACTATTGTTTAAAAATATATTTTCTTATTTTTTTTTTCCAATTCCTAAACATATTTTCTCTGTGCACAGTAACCCATGTGACTACAACCATATCAGTGATAAAACGTAGAGGTAAATAAGAGCTTTTGCATGATGGAGTAAATTGTGTCATACATGTAAGCATTGTGTCTGAGGCAATGCTGCAACAGATTCATGTACAGCTTACCTACAGTTACCTGAATCTGTTGTAAGTTGTGACATTTGCTGCACAGATGGGATGTATGAATTCCAATGCATGTCCGTTGAGCTGCATTGATCTGCATCAATCAATGCAATAATTATAATTTATTTAATTAATATTATTTGCACAACAACTCACCACACTGCATGCCACATCAATGTGTTGTGGTGTATACAGTTAAATTCCTGTCATTTTTGAATACTTTATTAAAGAAAAAAAAAGTAAACACTGCAATGTAAATGCTGCACTTCCCTGCACTGCTCATACACATCCAACACCAGTGTGCAGGCGTTTTAGTGTGCAGGATGGTGTGAATGAGCCCTTACTGTCAGTCACTGTAGCATGGTATTGCGGGATTCAGTGTTGAATTTGCAGATTACTAGCAAAGCAGAGACAGAATGGCCTGTAACACAATGGAGTTCGTTTTACCAAAGAAGTAGGCGCAAGGTGAATGTCAACTTTGTAACACTGATTGATAACCCAAGCAAGGAAAATATAAAAAAATAAATAGCTTGCACATGATTGGATAATTGTATTATTATTATCATTATTATTATACAGTATTTATATAGTGCCAACAGTTTGCACAGCACTTTACAATGTGGGTACAATTGAATACAAGAAGAATCAGAGGGCCCTGCTCATTAGAGCTTACAATCTAGGAGGGAGGGTCATGTGATACAAAAGGTAATAACTGTGGGGGGGTGAGATGATGGATAAAAGTACAGTTGTTAGGTATGGGCAGAATAGGCTTCTCTAAATAGGAGGGTTTTCAGGTGTCGTTTAAAAGCAAACAGAGTAGGAGATAGTCGGACAGATTGGGGTAGGGTGTTCCATAGGATGGGAGAGGCTCGGAAAAAGTCCTGGAGGTAAACATGGAAGGAGGTGATGAGGAAGCTAGAGAGCAGTAGGTCTAGGGAGGAACCAAAAGAACAAGTAGGTTGGTATTTTAAGATTAGGGTAGTGGGGCTGAGTTGTGGATGGCTTTGTAAGTAGTTGTTAGTATTTTGAATTTAATTTGTTGGGTGAGTGGAAGCCAATGGAGGGATTGATAGAGAGGAGTACCAGACACGGAGCGGTTTGGAAGGTGGATGAGCCTGGCAGCAGCATTCATCATGGGGATAACCTATGTAAGGGTAAGCCAATCAGAAGGGATTTGCAGTAGTCGAGGCGAGAGATGACCAGGGAGTGAAATATATGAAGTGAACACAACTTCATCATACCCGAGTAGCGGATAGTGAGTGGATAGTCTTTACTGTTTTGGTAAAATAAAGTAACTCCACTTTTGTTGAGAAAAAAAATCCCCTCTGGGCAGGGGCGGACTGACATCTCATGGGTCCCCCGGGCAATAGGAGATTATGGGGCACCCGGGCAATAGTAGATTATGGGGCCCCCCGGCAATAGAAGATTATGGGGCCCCCCGGCAATAGAAGATTATGGGGCCACACAGTATACACACACAGTACATACACACACAGTACACATACACACACTAAAAAGGTACTGGAGAGGCGGGGCAGCTATAATCTTTGGATTTTTTGACCAAAAGGACATTTCAGGGACAGATGTAAAAAAAAAAACAAATTTTTACATACTGTCCTTGTTGTTACTGAGGCTGGCAACCCTGATAGGGCCCCCTAGTGGCATGGGGCCCTCGGGCAGTGCTCGAGGACCCAAATGGTCAGTCCGCCCCTGCCTCTGGGTGATGTTTGTACATTGCAAGGATTTTAACAAACTATGTAGCAGAGTCCTACCCTTTGTTATCCTGGAGAAATAGCTGTTTGTTTGCCTGTGTCCAAGTGAATAGGAATGGGAGAGGTTTTATAATTATTAATCAGCTGCTGCACCTGCAGGCCTTAAATTAGGAAAATTGCAGGGTCTGCATCCCTTTAGACATGGTTTCCCTTAGGCCGCGTACACACGAGGAGACATGTCCGATGAAAACGGTCCGACGGACGGTTTTCATCGGACATGTCTCCTGGGATGTTTTGGTCTGATGGTGTATACACACGATCAAACCAAAATCCCCGTGGACAGACAGTGCGGTGACGTTGATGCCGTGACGTCCGCAAACCAGGAAGTAAAATGCTTCCACGCATGCGTCGAATTCATTTGACGCGTGCGGGAGATTTCGGTCCGCTGGTTAGGCGTACTAACCAGCGGACATGTCCGACGGACATGTTTCCAGTGGACAAGTTTCAAAGCATGTTTTAAAACTTTTGTCTGCTGGAAACCTGTCCGCTAGGCCGTACACACGATTGGATATGTCCGCTGAAACTGGACACTCCTCCACCCATGTGAAAAGTCCTAAAATGGTGTAGTCATATATGGTATAGATGATAGGTGACAATCCAACCGCCAGAAGCCTCCACCGATAGAGCACACAGATCTGCTTACCAGATCCCTATGGTCCCTTAAATTACAGGGGACCCCAGGTCGCATATGTTATAAACAAACAGCTGGGCTTGACAGGATGCAGACAGCCTTGTATGGGTCATTTCCTCATTCCAATCATCCAAAACAGTGCTGACCACATTTGCATGAAAAGACAGAAAAGATACCTTGATCGTGTAAAACCTTTTTAAAATTTTAACAAATTAGTAACATAAGTACTAAACACTCACAATTTGGCGATAGATAAAAAGCCTTAAAGGGTCACTAACGGAATTTTTTTTTTTTAGCTAAATAGCTTCCTTTACTTTACTGCAGTCCTGGTTTTATATCCTCATTGTTCGTTTTTGCTCTGATGTTGCTGTAATTCTGCTCTGTTCTGGACACTTCCTGGTTGTCTGTTTCCTGATGACCACAGTACTGGGAGATTCTAGTTGAGTTTTCCTAACCATCACTCTGTATGGCACTGTCCAGCACAGAGGCATTAAATTACATGCAAAAACTAAAAGCTAGATGTAAAAACGAAAGTAAAACTAAAGGCACATTATATGATTGTTTTTTTTACCTGTTTTTAATAGTTTTTAAAAGGAATCAGTTAACTATTATGTCTCTATACCCTGTAAACAGTAATTTCAGCAAAAAAAAAAAATTTCCTTAAGAGTCGGTTCACAGTGCAATGGAAGCGTTCTAATCGGAGCGACGCAAGTCGCTCCGACTTCTAAATTTACTCCCTGTACGACTTCGGGGGCTGCTTGGGGCGACTTGCATTGACTTCTATACAGAACTCGTCTTGCAAATCGCCTCTGGAGTCGTCCACAGGATGACTTGCAGAGCCGCTCCTGGAGTCGTGCCGCATGTGTGTGAACCGACTCTTAGTGACCCTTTAAGTCTGCTGTACCGGCCGGATACATGCAGACAGACCCGTCAGTGTAGGGAATCTTAAGCAGTCCAGGGGGTGATGCCAGTGAGCCGCTCGTTCCGCCCCACAGCTTATTTAGCCCCAAGGAAAGGTTTCTGATGAGTGAAAGACTAGGGACACTGCGGCTGGCTCCATTATCCTGAGACTCCAATGAAAAAGATTTTGTGATCAGCCCTTCAAATTGCCACTACAATGCTACACTGCCTACAGCTACCCCTTCCCTCAGATGCTGCTCTAGTAGGGGCAGAGAAGGGCAGCAACAATGATAAGAGGCATGGAGAAACTCAGCTATGAGGAAAGATTAGAGGAACTGAATTTATTCTCTCTTGAGAAGAGGAGATTAAGGGGGGGGATATGATCCACATGTATAAATATAATACAAGTGAAATTGGTGTTGAGTTATTCACTTTAAGGTCATCACAGAGGACAAGGGGGCACTCTTTATGTCTGGAGTAAAAGAGATTTAATCTACAAATACAGAAAGGGTTCTTCAGAGTAAGAGCTGTAAATGTCAAGAGCTGATTCTTACCAGCTCAGTAGATTGCTTTAATCACTTAAGACCCTGACCTTAGGCAGCTAAAGGACCCGGCCACGTTTTGCGATTTGGCACTCCGTCGCTTTAACAGACAATTGCGCGGTCGTGCGATGTGGCTTCCAAACAAAATTGGCGTCCTTTTTTCCCCACAAATAGACCTTTCTTTTGGTGGTATTTGACCACCTCTGCGGTGATATAACTGGGTGCTAAAATTTATAAGTAAAGTTGATCTAAGGAATATCTGATTATCTCTCAGGGGATCGGTAAGGATTTTTTTCCCTGCTGGTGCAAATTGGATTATGCTTTGCTGGTGTTTTTGCCTTCCACTGGATCAACTGTGGCTATAGAATTGTGTATATGGGATTGTATGATCTTTTCCCCTTTTTATTGGTTGAACTAGATGGATGTGTGTCTTTTTTCAACCAAACTATGTAAGTAATGTAAACCTTATAGAGTGACAGTCTTAGCATTGAGGCTATTCCAATATACCACTAAGAATTATTGCACCTGTGTTGACTGAGTTACTGAGTCACTGGTACCATAACGTTTTTGGACTGTTTAGTTTTGTACCTTCCTGCTGTTCTTCATGTGTTTTGTATTACCTTAATTTAGCCAAATAATAATTGTACCACTATACTTGGTCTCTTCAACATTGGTACCAACTAACTGGCCCCACCTACATGTGGAAAGAGTATTCTAAAATTATAAGTTTAAAAAGATGAATGTCTGTCATAATATTTACTAAAATGCACGTGAAAATGCAAAAAATTACGCAAATTTACTAAAACTGGTGCACTCAGAATCTGGTGCAGCTGTGCATGGTAGCCAATCAGCTTCTAACTTTAGCTTGTTCAATGTAGGTTTGACAATAAAACTTGGAAGCTGATTGATTTCTATGCAGAGCCGCACCAGATTTTGTACTCTCCAGTTGTAACCACACAGTACTTCAAGCACATAGATGTGAAAGGGCCCAAAGAGAGATCTGTATATTAATTTGGCCAAATTGATTGCAGTAGTAACTTTCAATTTCTCCCACTGTGCATCCTAGGGGAAATTTTCTTTAAAAATAAACCTTTATTTTTTCTTTATTTGGAGGGTGTGTTTTTTGGGGGGCCTGTATTTAAGTAGTGTTGCTCACGAATATTCGCATTGCGAATATTCGTAACGAATATTGCATATTCGAGTATTCGCGAATAAATCAAATATCGCGGTGAATATTCGATATTGCGAAAATTCGTATTTTTTCAAATTTATTTTTAAAACAGATCACATCCTAGTGATCTCCATCGACGTCTAAAAGCATTGCTGGTATGATTAGAGACCCTGGGCCGAGTAGCTGAGGCGATCGTTTTATGTTGCCGAATATTCGCAATGCGAATATTCGTATTACGAATATTTGCGAATACTTTCTCTGCCCTTCTGTGTTTTGTGTATATAAAAAAAAAAAATTAGCTTTAGTTTAGTCATATAAGTTTGTGTAAGTAGCGTTAGTGTTTAGTGCATATTAGTTTAGTAATCCAGGAAATGATCTCCGTTTTCGCGTGTTGACGAGAATTTCGCAATCAATTTCGCATTCGCATTAGCGAAATTTCGCAAAAAAAATTTTTTGATAAAATATCACGAATATTCGATATTAACGAATATTTCGCGAATATTCTTCTATATATTCGTGAAATATCGCGAAATCGAATATGGCGTATTCCGCTCATCACTATATTTAAAGTAATTTTGTTTATTTCTTAAGTTAGCTCATGTCAAGCACAAAAATATTAACATTGTTGATGTCCATACAAAAAAAAATGTTAACAAATTAAAAATGATCTATGATTTTAGAACTGTCCAAAATAAAATATAGCATATTTTAATAGGAATATTTTCATAAAACAAAATTAAAGCTAATGCATAAGTACTTTGTGTCTGTTGTGCTGATATTTTCAAACTACGAGATGTTTTAAATGGGAGTTCAATTTATACATCCAGATTTAGACCACCTAGTCATATTTTTACTTTTAATGAGACGATAAATAATACAACTTCCTAATATTATACAGTGGACAATTTTGGCTCAGATAATCGGTATGTGCTGCTTGTTTCCTAATTTCATATATTGAAAAATATTATTGTTCTGCTTCTCCACTCTGGAGTTCTGCTGCCAAATAACACAACATAGTCTTTGCTACTTCATCATTTTTCATATTGTTTGGCAATCTAAGATCTATAATGACTATCATTTTTCTTGCACTGTATGCGTATGAATATCCTACAGTTTCCTTCCCACCCTTCTGTCTTGGTTACTGACCTAGTCAAAGCTTCCCAAATCGTACAACAGGTCTTTAATGGATTACAGTTTCACCAAAAGCTCAATTTTAAATCATTACAGTTTTCAAAATCAATTTATCTTTTGGTTAAGAGAACCTGTTACATAACAAAACACCTGCATTAGAAGTACCATATGGAAGCTGCTAGTCAGTGAATGCAGGACCGCACACTAGCTCCAAGACAGTGAGGTCATTTACACCAAATATTATTATAGTAGTCATGATAACTAGAGATGAACGAGTGGTGAAAAATTTGCTCCCCTGGCAAGTCACAGGTTTACACCCAAAACTCAATGCGCCAGCAAAACTCCACCCCATGAATTGGCAAAATCAGTTAATTGACATTTGAAGGGCTTTTTTTGCATGGGAGATGCTGATTTGTTGCTTTAGCCTTGGTAACACATCTGGAAATCCACATTTTTGGATGTGTTTCGAGTAGCACCACTAATGGTTTAACTCGAGGTTTATAAGTTTGAAATTTAATTTTAGTTTAAAAGTTAAAACATTTTAAAGTTTTATAAAAATGTATAATTTTTTATTTTAATTTGAATCAAAGTTTAATACACCCTTCTCTGACAAGTACGACAAGCAAAACATTTTAAAGTTTTATAAAAATGTATAATTTTTTTTAATTTGAATCAAGGTTTAAAAGTTTAATACACCCTTCTCTGACAAGTACGACAAGCAAAAGAAAAGAAAAAAAAACTCATACGGTACTGAAGTTTATAAGTCTGCTGGGGGAAAAGGTTGGTATTTTTTCATAGCCAGCAAGGTATTATAGCAAAGAAACACTAATGCTAACAATTTATATTATCTTGACTATGGACATAGACTGTCAGAATTAAGGTCAAAACAGACCTCCAGTTAGGAGAGGCATCTGTTCTTCCTCCGTGTTCCCTGCATGAGCTACACCTTAATTTAAGTTGGCTGATGTGTTGTCCCGGGTTGGAGCCCTAAATTTGCACCAGGACCATCCCCATATATGAAATAAATCCTGCTATTTATGACTACCTGGAATGGGTGTCATGTATATATTTGGTGAGTAGGATGTGTACTTGAGTGTTGGTGGAAGAAGACACGGCACATATTCACACAATTAATTGGTGTAGGAATCTTGAGAATATCCAATCACACTGGATGGGAGTCACTTGGTGGTCATTGATGGACAATGAGTTTTCCTTTTCTTTATGTTTAATATTCTGAGTTTGGAAACAGATTGTTATTTTCTCTTAAATTAGAATTAAACCCACCTATCTTTTGCAGCCAAGGAAGCTGCCATCTTAGACAAACAGAAAAACCCTCTCCAGGTGTTTGTTTCACGATATCTCCTCCCCCATCAGGTAACAGGTGCTGGCTCAGTATGCAAGTAGCATATAGCAGATTGTTAACGCCTTTCACACCGTAACTACTGGTGCTTATTCATAGCATAGGCCCTCTAACACAGGCGGACCAATGTAAATTTTTTCAGGCAGACCCAATCAACTGCTGCTCCACTCTCCTCAATGGAGCAGCAGCTGTCAACAGACATGTGTCGATTGACACTGTAACGGTCACCACCGCTTACGACCTTCCATCCATCCACAACAAGCTTATCTGACACACTGCGCCCATACTGCATACACGATCCATATCCATTCCCATAAACAAGACGAGACTCAAGCTCTGCACTTGCTTCAACGATATGACAATTTATTGGTATTTTCTCAGCTTTTTATACAGTCTCAAGCATAATGCAGTTAGTCACAGGACAATGTAGTCTCCACCCCCCTTCACACCATGGGGGGCTTCAATCACACTCTAAAAGGCATTCAGGTAAGCTAACCATGTAGACTTGTCGGCACCGCATCTTCAATAGTGTTCAATTAACCTTGAATAATACACAGACATCTAGTTGAATAAGTTATCTAGACAGCTTTATCACACAATGGCAGAGTCTTGTGAGAGTGGGTGCAATCAATACCTTCAACGGAATGTCTTTACAGTGAATAGCCAACACCTTAAGATATTTCAATAGTCTATTATACAAAGGTATGACTCACTCTGGTCTTGTAGACCTGAATTAACACCTTTCAAAAGCATGTGTGCCCAGATTGAATAGCCAGCAGCTTTTGATATTTGAAGACATCCTGGAAACATGAATTATTATTAATGTCCCATCTTCTGTAATGAATGAATTATGATTCTTTGTCACCCTATGGCCCTAGTGGACATAAGGTGACCCTAGACATAGGAATATCTCAGTCTGTCACGGGCCATTCCGTTACATCTCTCCCCTTTCGGTGGGAGACGGACACAGGTGGAAACCCCAAACGGGTTGACTCTGAAGTCCATCAGTAGTTCCAGTCCTCCAATGCTGGTCTCCATACTGTACACCAAATAAATGGCTCCAAACTGAGCATTACTCACCCCGCCAACCTCTGCCTCTCTCAGAGAACACGCCTGCCGCTGGGGAGAAGGCAGGGTGGCTGGGCTCAGTCCATCATGCTGTTGGGGGTCTGGGCCAACTGCCCCCCTTCCTGTGGTGTACCAGTGCAGACTGAAGTCCCATCCACTGGTGCTTGGTGAAAACCCCCCCGTGCTTGCAAAGCAAAGCCGACATCCTCCTGTCCCAGTCCTGTACCATTTTCTGGGGTTGTGCCAGTGGAGACTGAAGTCCCATCCACTACCCCAGGAACCCCCTCTTCTGTTAGTGAGGAGCAGAGGCCTATGACACTCTGCTCTGTTGTCAGCTCTTCCGCTGGGTTGCTGTGAGTGGAGAACACAGTCCCATCCACTACCACAGGGTCCCCCTCTTCTGTTAGTGAGGAGCAGAGGCCTATGACACTCTGCTCTGTTGCCAGCTCTTCTGCTGGGTTGCTGTGAGTGGAGACCACAGTCCCATCCACCACCACAGGGTCCCCCTCTTCCGTTAGTGGAGAGCAGAGGTCCGTGACCCTCTGTTCTGTTGCCAGCTCTTCCGCTGGGTTGCTGTGAGTGGAGACCACAGTCCCATCCACCACCACAGGGTCCCCCTCTTCCGTTAGTGGAGAGCAGAGGTCCGTGACCCTCTGTTCTGTTGCCAGTGATTCAGCTGGGGGTAAAAGCTTTACCACCTCAGCTTGTTGTTGGAGAGAGGGGCCAACCGCCCCGGCTCTCTGGAACTCCACACCATCCGCTTCGGCTTTAGGGATGAAAATCTCCATATTTTCCACTGCCGATTCATCAGCCATGATTTCACAGTTATCTGACCTTTCCTCATAGTCCCAGGCAATGGGAGCCCCACCCTGCTGCTGAGCCGAGTCTAGCAGCTGTCTGTAGGCAACCTCCAGCTCCCATTCTTGAATGGCCAGAAATTCTAAATCTTCCTGTGACCAGTGGCCTCCCGAGATATTTAATTTTTCCTCTCTGTGCTCCATTATGTCCTCCAAGCGCCACTCCCGATCATCCTCGAAGTCTGGATCACTGGACATCCTCCAATACAATAATCCCAGGCCATCATAGTCATGGCCTTCTGTGGGGCTGTCATCTGCTGGCCACGGGCACTCTTGGGCTACATACCACTGGAGGGCTCTGTAGCTTTCATCCAGCTGCATCTCTGCCCGGATCAGCCTGCTTAACTCAGCTGTCCACTCCTGCTTCGGTTGTTTCCCCAACAACAGCATTCGTACGTCATACTGCGGCCAGTACCTTGCATAGCTGGACGGCAGGACCTTTCCTTGGTGTTGCTGCTCCAGAGCTAGTGCTTCCTTCCAGAGTTGGCACCGAATCACATCCGACCATCCCAACAGGACCTCCTCTGATACTGGTCCTCTATGCTGTATCCGCATCTCTTGTAACCTTCTTTGGAATTCCTCTTCCATGGAGACTGGTATCTGCACCTCTCCTCTCTCTTCAGCTGCTGCAGCACTTCTTCGCTGTCGCAAGGTGGCATCCACAGCCGCTATAACTCGGTCTATGATCTCCGGCGGAGGATTAGGACCATATTGTGCCAGTCCATGTTTAACAGCCCGATCAAAAAATTCTTCCTCGGGTGTCCTGTCTGTTACGCTGGGCCTCTTAGCTCTATTCATTTCTACAAGTTCTGCGATAATGTCCCTTTTCTTACGGTTGCTGGCCGGTCTGCCCTGGCTCTCCAGTAAGTCCATGAGGGAAGAGAGCTTCATCCGTTCATACAGCGTCTCCATTGTCATGTGCCCTTGTAGCTGTCCTTCTGATGATGGAATCATCCCACTGCTGCCATCAATGTAACGGTCACCACCGCTTACGACCTTCCATCCATCCACGACAAGCTTATCTGACACACTGCGACCATACTGCATACACGATCCATATCCATTCCCATAAACAAGACGAGACTCAAGCTCTGCACTTGCTTCAAAGATATGACAATTTATTGGTATTTTCTCAGCTTCTTATACAGTCTCAAGCATAATGCAGTTAGTCACAGGACAATGTAGTCTCCACCCCCCTTCACACCATGGGGGGCTTTAATTACACTCTAAAAGGCATTCAGGTAAGCTAACCATGTAGACTTGTCGGCACCGCATCTTCAATAGTGTTCAATTAACCTTGAATAATACACAGACATCTAGTTGAATAAGTTATCTAGACAGCTTTATCACACAATGGCAGAGTCTTGTGAGAGTGGGTGCAATCAATACCTTCAACGGAATGTCTTTACAGTGAATAGCCAACACCTTAAGATATTTCAATAGTCTATTATACAAAGGTATGACTCACTCTGGTCTTGTAGACCTGAATTAACACCTTTCAAAAGCATGTGTGCCCAGATTGAATAGCCAGCAGCTTTTGATATTTGAAGACATCCTGCAAACATGAATTATTATTAATGTCCCAACTTCTGTAATGAATGAATTATGATTCTTTGTCACCCTATGGCCCTAGTGGACATAAGGTGAGCCTAGACATAGGAATATCTCAGTCTGTCACGGGCCATTCCGTTACAGACACCCTCCAACATCCGATTGGATCATGTCCACTAAAAACATCTGGCAGGTCGGATGGCAGTTGGGTGTAAATGGACAGGAGGTCTGTTTACGTTTGATTGCCCATAGAGGCATAAGCGGAGCAGACACAGACCAGTTATCCACCTGCTCAGTGGGGATCAACAGACAGATTTCCAGCTGGGCAGGCAGACTACAACAGAGCCTGCTTCTGTTGTGAATTTGAGTATGAATTACTTCACAGTGTCTAGAGCCAGGTGAGGATTTAAAATTGTAGTCACTGTTTGAATATGTAAATACAACATTGTATTTAAATGTCCATAGCCCTGTCACAGTTCTACTATACAGCAAATATTCCTTATTCACTACTCATTACATGTTCCTTCTTCTCTTATCTCCATCTTGTGGCAACTTTTTTTTTTTCTGATATTCTTGAGATTTTATGTAGGGTCTAGTGGTCAACTTGGAGAAGGATCAAGCTCCGTACTGCATCCCCAGATCATTGTAATAGATTGTAATTGATAACATTGAGCAATTGATAACTATCATAAATAATCATTTACTGCAGAAAAACTTGCTGGACTGGTTTCAATTCTTTATTGTGTGTATAATGTCATTCAGCATTTTAATAATTGCAAACTAAAAAAAAAAACACTGCACCAATTACTGTCAATACATCTAACATCTTTATTTTTAAACTGAATATATAATGGTTTGGAGGTTTTTGAATTAAATATTTTATATGGATATTTTAAATTTCATTATCTGTCCAATAGGTAAAGCATTTTTTCTTACCTCCTTTTGTAAAATGTATGTTGTTTACAGTGACTTACACTAACCCAGAGTCCATCTTTAAAAAAACACTAAACAAAATTGACCCAAAACTGTTATGCCGCGTACACACAATCGGTTCAACTGATGAAAACGGTCTGATGGACCGTTTTCATCAGGCGAACCGATCGTGTGTGGGCCCCATCGTTTTTTCCCCATCGGTGAAAAAACGTATAACCTGTTTTAAAATTATCTGATGGTTAAAATACCGATAGAAAAAAACGATCGTCTGTGGGGAAATCCATCGGTTAAAAATCAACGCATTCTTAGAATCAAGTCGACGCATGCTCGGAAACATTGAACTTAATTTTTCTCAGCACATCGTTGTGTTTTACGTCACCGCGTTCTGACACAATCGTTTTTTTTTAACTGATGGAGTGTAGGCAACACTGATGAAAGTCAGCTTCATTGGATATCTGATGAAAAAATCCATCAGACCATTTTCATCGGATGAACCGATCGTGTGTACAGGGCATTATAGTTGATTTTTAGCATTTTTATGTTATGTCTGGAAAAAGAAGGGAAAACAAATGTGGTTTTAGCTTTATTGGGGCTTCAATGGGGCTTTATATTTGTAGAAATATTTAAAATAGATACCATAAACCACTATTTTGATAATTTTTTTGGGCTCAAATCTCGAAAAAAATTAAATTCTTGGAAGCAGAAATCCACAATAGCACTTCCATTAAAGCTAGCCAGCATAAACATTAACTTTAATAAAGTATCAAGTAAAGTATCAAGTATCAAGTAGCTTTGATATCATTTTAACACGTAATTTAATTTCAAAAGTGAAACTTTATCCTTAAATCTATGTGTCCCATCTTCAAATATTCAGTCTCTGGGTACCTCTTTATCCATAGTGTTTGGGGGGAAAAAAGAAACTTGCCATTGCTGCTTCAGACTTTTCAGTTGCCCGGAAACAGATCTTTTATTGAGGGTTTCCAAGGCTACAGATGTAAACAAGTTAGTAAATTCCATTTAAACAGAGAAAGTGCAGCGCAAACAATTAATAATTACATAAATAACATAAGTGACACCACAAAGAAAAACAGTGTAAAATGTCCATAAGTGCTTAATAATCCAATGTAAATGTGCAACTCCAGAATGTGTTTGAAGCAAGCAGAAGAAAACCTATAAGGATGGCCTCTCACCTTTAAAATAAATTAAACAGGAATCTCCTCAATCTCCAGTTAATCCAACAGTGGTAGAACAGCATATAGAGACAAGATCTCCTCAGTCATCCAATTTCCAGCAGCAGATCACTTAATTAAGGCATAATGGACTCCGCGCCAAACAATTATGCAAAAAAAAAATAGAGAAAGAATCTAGTGCTCTTGCATAACTGATACATAAAAAAGGTAAAAAACTCACATAAAAAGCATTGACTGATGATTACAGGCAGGCAGACAGGGATCAACCAACATATCCAGAAACACAATTAGTGTGCAGTCGCGGGTGACGTCACGCCAATCACTCCCCCCTTGTAGTTTACGTCCCCTGGACGGGCTTCTCAGGTGGGGTAGGAAGGAACAACGTAGACGTCCCGCTGATTACATTAAATAGCCGACGGTGCCAAAGCAACCGAAAAACAAATTGAGCTTAGACGACTCATCATGGTGAAAAAATCCGCCCAAGAGTCAAAAAAACCAATTAGACTAAACATCTCACACCAGGTGTCACGCCTCCTCTCCAGTGTCAGCTAACAAAGCTTTGCAAGGATATGAAACAAACGCAATAGAGGATGACAGAACACCGGACTTAGAAAAAAATCACATTTAAAATATAATGACTCAAAAAAAGATCCTTACCCAAAAAGACCTCATATTAGATCACAATTAAAAAAGAACGTCATCCACGATTGCACAGTGCCCACTAACAAATCATTTGAAATTGTAACATTCAGATACAGTAATTAAAAATTAAAATTACCAATTACCAGCTATGTAAATATACATACAGACACAAAATAATAAAATAAAATGAAATAAAATAAATAAAAGTAAAATAGATAAATAGGAATAGGAATACAAAACGCATAAGACCAACCCATATCAAAAGACTAAGATTAAATATTGATACTACCTATTGGAATGAAACAGTTAAGTCAAATTCAACGTTGAGGCCAGAAGGTGAGGAGACCTTAGTCTCATATATCAGAAGGACTCGCTTGCTTATGCGACGAATATAATGCCCACCCCTCCAAGTTTATCAACTTTCAAGCGTAAAATTTAATGCACGGGGATCCCTATGGAATTGCTAAAATGTTTGAAACACTATGGCTTTAATTCCTTTTAAGTTACTAATTTTCACCAATACGCACATGCAACGCACGGGAGGTGCGTCCAACATACTGCAGACCACAGCTGCACTCCAGCATTTACTCACCTTCAGTAGCAAGTAATCAGTTGCTTATGGGTACTCTTTTTGTGTAACATTAGAACAAAAACTTTTTCTCTTTTATCGTCTGCCTAACGTGTTTGAGTTGACACGCCCAATGCTGAAGCCAGAGAGAAAGTTAAAGAGTTTGGGCTAGCCCAGTGGGGGGGTCAATCACTCCAGGGGCCAAACTGTCTCTCATGAGGGGGCTTTTTATATATAAATGAGGACGGTCCGGCAGGACAGGGCCCAACACACCATCACCCTTTAGAATTGGCCAATGTCTGGCAAATTCTTTCAAATTTTTTGTGATGTATGTTAAAGTCCAACAGCATTTTGAGTTGGCTTGATCCTTATCTATATTGGCCACTTTATCAGCAACAATGGTATTCCTGTCTAAAGGGACTTTCTCTATTTCCTGCAGATCGGGCGAGAGTGCCTTTAGCTATGAATCTAGGCAAGCTCCTGAAGGTAAATAATCAGTTGAACTAGTGCAATTCCTACGTAGCCGTACAAACTGCCCACGTGGGATTGCACAGCCACAAACGGTGGGAGCTGGTGAAGGTATATAGCCATTGGGTCTACAGATTTAAAATAATTCTTAGGAAGCCTATTAGCCTTAAATATTTCCAAATCCAGAAATTAATCTTAAGATGGGACACTGTCCAGGACAAACTATGTTCTTGTTATTGGCATTCATTTTGTCCATAAAACTGCAGTGATAATAAATCACCCTCCCATATTAAGATCAGAGTCAATATACCTCCTATAGCAGACAAGGGGGGTCTATTCTGGAACACCACATCCCGCTCCCAGTGGGCCATAAAAATATTGGCCACACTCGGAGCGAACGGGCTCCCATGGCTATACCACATTGGCAAATAAAAGCCATACCAAAAATAATTCTTAAGGCAAAATTTCAAGCTGTCCAACAAAAAATCTATATGTTCATGGCTCAGTTCAGTAGACTTTACCTAGTTAAATGCAAACGCCAACTAATTCTATAATTAAAATAAATTGGCTGCTAGTAGCTGTTTATCATTTGGTAAAGGATAATTGTGACACTTTATTGAATGATTACTATATTTAAGTTGCAGTTTAAGGCCTGGTTCACACTAATGTGATTTCAGATGCGACATCAGTCGCACAGAATTGCATGACAATGGAAATCACAATGAAAGAGATTTATTAAAACTGGTGCACTCAGATTTTGGTGCAGCTGTGCATGGTAGCCAATCAGATTCTATGGTCAGCTTGCTCAATTAAGCTTTAGCAATAAAACCTGGAAGCTGATTGGTTCCTATGCAGAGTTGTATCAGAATTTATACTTTCCAGTTTTAGTAAATAACCCCCATTGTTTTCAATGGTGCCTGTTTACATTAATGCAACGCTATTGCTATGCAGCTTTGGGGAAGGGGCCTGTGCTAGTTTAGTGCAACCCAGTTAAATTTTGTGCCACATGGTTTTCCCTGCAATTTGTGTTGGTTGTTAGGAGCTGGCAACCGCCAGCATCCTAACAACCAGTGACATATTTATCCCTGCTGATAGCTGACCCTGTGCATTTTTTTGTTTTTCTTTTAATGTGGGAACCCTTTAAAATCCATAACAGACCTGAAGGGCCCACACTATTTTTTTTTTAATGCCGGCTGTTTTGTTTACATTCTGCAGCTAGTGGGGAAGTTTCCACCTGACAGCAGGGATTACTTATGGTTGTTAGGACACAGGTGAGTGCCAGCTCCTTAACAACCAATGACTCATCCTTGCGGCTGACAGCAGGGATGAGTCACTGCATAAAAAAGCACTGCAGTTGCCTTACAAAATCACACTGGAAATCAGATCAAAATTGCAATGAACTAGTGTAAGCCGGGCCTAATCTGCTTATAGTTTGGTTTTCCTGGTACTGCACTCATTTATCAACATGTTAAACAAATGTTTAAATAAAAACTTTCTGAATTATTTGCATACGTTTTTTTTAGACCCAGTGATATCATTATTGGGTCTCTGTGCTTCCAATGTGTAGACACCTCCTCCATAGGTACACTTCTCCCTGGAGCCTCCAGGGGAAAATGCCTCACTCAGGGAACCATTGGCCTGACCTAAATGGCTGTTTGCAATCCGCCCTAGCCCCCAACTTTACATGCTGTGCTGGTGTGGGGTGCTTGGCTCCCATTCCCCAATTGCACTAGGATTCTTCCTATTTTGGCTTATAATTAGGCCCTGACTAACCCATGACTGCACTACATGGGGCTCTAACTAAAAGGTGCCTAGCCCCTGATGACACGGTCTGCTGTAACTAGACACTATTCTGGCACAGAGCCACCTAGTGACAGACTAGCTAGCTGCACCTGCCTACATTCATACTTCCCTCCTCTGTGCAATGGTTTTGCACAGAGGGGCCCCCAATCCTCCACTTCTGGGGTCCCCCAGCGGCACTCCTGGTTCCTCCTCTTCTCGAGTGCCCTGACCATCTTTCCATGGGGGCACTCCCGAGTCCTGCTGCTGCATCCATTGACACAGACAGCAGTACTCTGCCACACCCCCCAGCTCCCATGTCACTGGCTTTGATTGACAGCAGCGGGAGCCAATGCTACTGCTGTTATCAATTTAGCCAATGAGGACCCAAGACTCAATTGATTAAACCACGCTCCTTCCGTTTTAAAGTGCAAACATGCAAAGTGATTTCAACTAAACACCAACATGATAATATGAATTATGAATGAATAAAGCAATCCTTTTTGGTGTGAGTGTCCTGGAGGTCAGTTTAATGTTGGGATCATCTTTGGGGTTGTGTACAACTCCTGCTGGATAAACACATATGTGTTTTATGACTACCTGTAATAGGGGTCATGGAAGCCTGGTGAGTAGGATGTGTGACAGGTGATGGTGGTGGAAGAAATTTCAGTCAAATATACCTACTGTTCAGCAGGGACTTGAAGATTGTGAACACTATTTGAAGAAGTTGATACATTGTTTGAGGACTCTGATACATTGTTTGAACATTCACTATTTGCACTGTTGAACTTATTTTGTGTTTGGACTTTTTACACACATATTATCATATTATCATGTTGGTGTTCAGTTGAAATCACTTTGCACGTTTGCACTTTAAAATGGAAGGAGCGCTGTTTAATCAATTTAGTATTGATTTCTATTTACCACCAAAAGAAAGCTCTATGTGTGGGAAAAAAAGACATCAATTTTATTTGGGTACAGCTTTGCATGACTGCGCAGTTGTCAATAAAAGTAACGCAGTGCCAAAAAAAAATGGCCTTGCTCAGGAAGGGGGGTAAATCTTTTGCAGCTGAAGTTGTGAAGATCTAACCCCTTGCAGAATGTCTCCTTCATCTTCATTATAAGAACATAACATGTAACAATAAGTTAATATTCCCATCATTGTGTTTCAAGCAATGGTAGAGACATTTTGTAGAACATAAAACAACAGATTTAGCCCTGGTCACACTGGTGCGATTTGTCATGTGATTTGAGGTGACAAGTCACACCCTATTGACAGCAATGGACTCAAGTTGCAGTGACTTTGAAAAAGGTTTCTATACTACTTTTCGGGGATTTCATTGCCACTTGCATAAACTTCTGTTAACCACTTGCCGACAAGCCGCGGCAGTTTTACTGCGGCAACATGGTGCGGCTGGGGTGAAACAACGTTATGTTATGACGCTTCACCCTGTGGCCACAAGGGGCGCGGGCACCGCTGGAGGCACGTGCACCTGCTGCTCGCCCCCAGAGTCAATGCGAGTGCCTGGCGGGCGGGTTGCATATTTACACTGGCCGCTAGGTGGCGTTTCCCTTGATTTACGCGTTGAATATGCAAATGAGCTAGATACGCCGATTCACGAATCTAAGCAAAATTACAGCGTATCTTGTTTTCAGAATACAGAAAATAGATACGCCGGCGCATCTTTGAAGTTACGCGGCGTATCTCGAGATACGCCGACGTAACTGCTACGAGAATTTGGCCCAGTGTGTTTTTTTCAAAATTGTCGCTGTTCTTCTGTTTATAGCACAAAAAATAAAAACCGCAGAGGTGATCAAATACCACCAAAGGAAAGCTCTATTTGTGGGGAAAAAAGGACGCAAATTTTGTTTGGGCACAACGTCGCATGGCTCCGCAATTATCAGTTAAAGTGACGCAGTGCCAAATTGTAAAAAGTGCTCTTGTCAGGAGGGGGTAAAATCTTCTGGGGCTGAAGTGGTTAAATTGAAGTCGCAAGCCGCAATGAAAACAGAGATCCAAATCACACTGAAAAAAATAAAAACACATCCAGACTGGAGTTTTGTGAGGAAGGGGTTTTGTTAGAACACATACTGCTGCTCATATGATACACACAAGCACATACGATATACCATCTGCTAGTTATACATATGAAATTGGACTCTCATATATATTGCAAACCTATAAAGCAGATGGACACCAGCAGAGGTTTATATATACCCTACATTTGTATTTTTGTAAATCCGATCATTTGAAGAAGTTAACACTTGTGGAAGAAATTTTTTGGAATATTGAACAAAGACTTGTCTTTTTATTGTATCAAATTTTTCTACTCTTCCACAAATATGTTATAAGCTGCAAACTCAAATACCATAGCTTGGAATTTTGACACAACAACAACAAAAATAAAGTATATAGTTCATTTATTAGCACATGTGATGTATTATTTTCAGCTTTTTCTAATTGGAAAAATAAAAGCTAGCAAAACTGCTGGCTCCTTGGTCTACAGGAAATGCTGGAGCTCTGCTTATTTATCTTTTAACTGACATTTGTTATCCATGGATTAGCTGAGCAGGCCCTTGTAATTATGGTTGCTTTTCCATTTGTGGCTATCTGCATGAGGTCGGTGGATCTTAAAATTACAGAACGGCCACCCTTGAAAAAGTAGATTGAATGAGCTTCATCACTGTGAGCGCTACAGTCAGACGATTATCCCAAAATAAAACCTGGTAGCCAAAGAGGTTTATGTTCTAAGCTTCATAGTCACTTTTCAGCTCCTTGGGTAGTTAGAAGGTCAATAAAACCCGGGTGGCCTCATATTAATGCTTCCCAGTTAAGTCAAATGTGTGGTGGCTCTGTCAGAATACTTTTTAGAAACTGTTCATTTGAATTCCAGAACTCTTTTCAGCCAGCGCTTTCAGAGAGGCTTTGTTCTGTTTTGTTTGAAGTCTGTTTGTACCATGGAAAAAGCTTGCAACATTTCCTATTATTAGAATAAAATGATCTTGACATAACAAATCCTTTAACTAATCTCCTTACTCCGTTTTATTTCTCATTATCTATGCCATGAGCTCATTCTTGGAGGAGGTGTCTCTGTAATGTATGTCCCTATCTTGGTACTTGTTTCATGTAAACTGATGCTGATATGTTAATTAAAGTCCTAACATATAATATAACGTTAGCCATACTCAAACAGATCTTTTATTGATCATTTCAAAAGATCTGTTAAGCATCTCTTTTCTCAGCTGTTGCCATGCACATCTAGAAGCTGCAATTCAACAACAAAATGTTTTATTTCCTTCCGTGTTCTCTTCACAGCAGAATATCTAATAAGTACATGGAAATGTGTTTATTAATTTTTTGGGGTTTATATTTTAACCACTTCCTTACTGGGCATGTATACCCCCTTCCTGACCAGGTGAAATTTCAGCTTGTGGCACTGCGTTACTTTTAACTGACAATTGCGCGGTCGTGCGACGTGGCTCCCAAACAAAATTGACGTCCTTTTTTCCCCACAAATAGAGCTTTCTTTTGGTGGTATTTGATCGCCTCGGCGGTTTTTATTTTTTGCGATATAAACAAAAATAGAGCGACAATTTTGAAAAAAAAAACAATATTTTTTACTTGTTGTTGTAATAAATAGCCCATTTTTAAAGAAAAAAATACGTATTCTTCTACATGTTTTTGGTTAAAAAAAAAAAAATTCTCAATAAATGTCTGGATTGCGCAAAAGTTTTGCGCTTACAAAATAGGGGACAGAATTATTTTTTTTTTTTTACTACTAATGGCGGCGATCAGCGTTTTTTTTCGTGACTGCGATATTATGGCGGAGACATCAGACACTTTTGACACATTTTTGCCGCCATTCACATTTATACAGCGATCAGTGCTATAAATATGCACTAATTACTGTATAAATGTGACTGGCATTGAAGGGGTTAACACTAGGGGGTGAGGAAGGGGTTAAATGTGTACCCTGAATTGTATTCTAACTGTGTGTGGAGGGGGGTGACAGGAGGAGGTGACCGATTGTGTCCCTATGTACAAGGGACACAGATCGGTCTCCTCTCTCCCCTGACAGGACATGGATCTCTGTGTTTACACACAGAGATCCACGTCTTTTCCCTGTAGCCGCCGATCCCGAGTGGCTGGCAGACATCACGGCCGCCAGGCACGCGTATCGGCATCTCAGCGATGCGGCGGGCTCGCGCGCCCCCCAGTGGCCTGGCGGAGCGCAAGCTGTAAAAACACGGCCAGTTAGAGAAGTAGAACCACCCTGCGGCCGTACAAAGTCGTACGGCCGGCGGGTACTGGTTAAGATATGTGATTCTGTAAAAATGACCAGCCTTCTAGATCTGCAAACTAACAGTATTTTATTGAAATATGGATATTTAAATGCTAAACATGCATTTTCAAAATGTTGCAAGCATGATAACTCTTGAGGCCTCGTACACACGACCGTTTTCCTCGAAAGAAACCATCAAGAAACTTGGTGGCAGAGCTTTTTTGCCGAGGAAAACGGTTGTATGTATGTTTTTCATCGAGAAAACTGGCGTGGAACTTGACGAGGAACAAGTTCTCTTTTTCCTTATCAGGAGTCTTAATTTCCTCGTCGTGTTCCTCGTCAGGCTGTTTCGACGAGAAACACGTTGGTGTGTATGCTTAGAAACCCGCACACCTTTGGTAAAAGTAGCGTTTGTAATGGAGATAGCACATTTGTCATGCTGACAGACTAAAAAGTGCAAATCGTCTCTCACCAAACTTTTACTTAACACGCAGTAATATGAGATTAGCAAAAGCAGCCCCAAGGGTTGTGCCAGTGGAATCGAACTTCCCCTGCCGTCTATGTGTTGTACATCACCGCGTTTGAGAACGAGGAGATTTGGTCTTGACAGTGTGTATGCAAAGACAGCTTGTCGAGTTTCTCGACAAGCCTAACAAGGAACTCGTTGAGGAAAACGATGTGTTTTTTCCAACGAGTTCCTCGGTCGTGTGTACGAGGCCTCATTCTCTTCTATTGTTGATTCAGAAAGATTTGCCTATTTATAAAGCTGCCAAGGGCAATATCCCAATCATATATACTGTGTTTCGAAGAGGTAAAAAAATGCAGAAAAATTTATTTTTAAGATAGATTTCCTAAATTTTTTAACCACTTCAGCCCCGGAAGAATTTACCCCCTTCCTTACCAAAACACTTTTTGCGATTCGGCACTGCGTTGCTTTAACTGACAATTGCGCAGTCGTGCGACGTGGCTCTCAAACAAAATTGGCGTCCCACAAATTGAGCTTTCTTTTGGTGGTATTTGATCACCTCTGCGGTTTTTAGTTTTTGCGCTATAAACAAAAATAGAGCAACAATTTTGAAAAAAATGCAATATATTTTACATTTTGCTATAATAAATATCCCCAAAAAATATATAAAAAAACATATTTTTTCCTCAGTTTAGGCCGATACGTATTCTTCTACATATTTTTCGTAAAGAAAAATAATTTTTTGATTGGTTTGCGCAAAAGTTATAGCATTTACAAAATAGGGTGTAGTTTTATGGCATATCAGCGTTTTTTTTTCAGTACTGCGACATTATGGTGGACACTTTGGACACTTTTGACACATTTTTGGGACCATTGGCATTTTTATAGCGATCAGTGCTATAAAAATGCATTGGATTACTATAAAAATGCCATTGGCAGTGAAGGGGTTAACACTAGGGGGCAGGGAAGGGGTTAAGTATGTTCCTGGGTGTGTTCTAACTGTATGGGGGTTGGCCTCACTAGGGGAAATCACTGATCTTCTGTTCATACATTGTATGAACAGAAGATCAGCATTTCCCCCACTGACAGGACCGGGAGCTGTGTGCCCGGCGGCGATCGTACCCGCTGGGCACGCGTGCGGGACTCGGGGGCCTCAAAAGTAGCCGACGTAGAGCTACCGGCTCTCGCCCAGGAGAGCCGACCTGCCGCAGTAAAATGACGGCGGCTGGTCGGCAAGCAGTTAAGATAGATTTCCTACATTTTTAACCACTTCAGCCCCGGAAGAATATACCCCCTTCCTTACCAGAACACTTTTTGCGATTCGGCACTACGTTGCTTTAACTGACAATTGCGCGGTCGTGCGACGTGGCTCCCAAATAAAATTGATGCTCTTTTTTTCAAACAAATAGAGCTTTCTTTTGGTGGTATTTGATCACCTAGGCGGTTTTTATTTTTTGCGCTATAAACAAAAATACAGTGACAATTTTGAAAAAAAATTCAATATTTTTTACTTTTTGCTATAATAAATATCCCAAAAAATCTATAATAAAAAAAAAAAAATTTTTTTTTTCCTCAATTTAGGCCGATACTTATTCTTCTACATGTTTTTGGTAATATGCAATAAGTGTATATTGATTGGTTTGCTCAAAAGTTATAGCGTCTACAAAATAGTGGATAGTTTTATTGCATTTTTATTTATTACATTTTTTTTTTACTAGTAATGGCGGCGATCTGAGATTTTTATTGTGACTATTACATCGCAGCGGACATATCAGACACTTTTGACACATTTTTGGGACCATTTACATTTATACAGCGACTAGTGCTATAAAACTGCACTGATTACTGTATAAATGTGACTGGCAAGGAAGGGGTTAAAACTAGGGGTGAGGAAGGTGTTAATATGTTCCCTAGTGAGTGAATCTAACTGTAGGGGGAGGGGACTCATAAGTGGAGGAGACCAATGTGTGTTCCTCTGTACTGGGAACACACACATCGGCCTCCTCACCTGACAGGACCATGGATCTGTGTGTTTTTCACACACAGATCCACAGTCCTGCCGTGATTGGGGGACGGGCCCCTGCGATGCCATGGGTGCGCACGCGTGCCCCCTGGATGGCCCGTGAAGCCCAGGACGTCATATGACATCCACCCAGGACGGGAGATTCCATCTGTGGACGTCATATGACACTCAGGGCCAGATTAAGAACATCATGGGCCTGGTGCTGAGGATTTTGGTGGGGCCTTTTATAAATAATAAATAAATGCGTGAGAATCACAGCACAGCAATGGAGGGCCCAGTCTGAAAATTTAAGTGTACCCTAATGTGCTAATATGCTGTGCATACTTGTACATTGTGGCATAACCTACCCCAGGGCCTCTAAAAAGTAGTAATGTCAGGAAAGTTTACTACTGCTTTAATATCACAGGATTCCAGAAACCTCTCATGGGGCTCACTACTGACCCAGTGGCCCTTGGGCAGTGCATAGTTGCCAACATTTAAAAAATATTTTCAGGGACACTTTTTCACAAGTGCTATGTTTAGAGTAGCTGAGATCCCCTATGTTCCTCTGTACATCACAGTAGTAATCACAAAATTAAATAACTTTTAGTAACAGAACAAATATGAGAACTGAGATTTCCTTTAGTTGAACTAACAAAAGTGTGTCCATTCTAGAGCTGGTAACATTGAGTGTATTCAGTATCATTTTAAAGAACTGTTTTTGTGGGTAAGCGACATAGGGGAGCAGTACGGACGGTATATAAGTGGGAAGTATGTGCAGGTGAGTGAGAGGAATGTGGAGGGTCTAACATTGGGCACTATGTACAGGAGAAGAGTGCAAAGGGTATGGCAAAAGGCACAATGTACAGGAGAGAAGTGTGGAGGGTATGACAGTGGGCATCATGTACAGGAGAGAAGCATGGAGGGTACGACAGTGGGCAGTATGTACAGGCAGGGATGGACTGCCCATTGGGACTACAGGGAGTTTCCCGATGGGCCGATGGCTCAGTGGGCCAGCTTCAGTGACAGCAGACCACTGTCCCCCTCTACTTCTCTGTCTCTCCCTTCCAGCAGCGCTCACCTCCTCTCCCTCCCCACAGCGCTCACCTGGGGGGAACAGAGAAGCAGGGGGAGGACCAGAGGAGCAGGGGGGACGACAGAGGAGCATGGGGAAGGGGACAGGCAGCTGACGCAACAGCTATGGCCTGGGAGTTTGTCACTTCTGCCTAATCTTGTCCCATAAGGTGGGGTGAAATAATGTCTAGCTTCCCCACTGGTACTGCCTATAAAAGTACCAGTACCAGCAGTTCGACTCTGATAAAAGATCCGGAAGGATTTTCTCCCCTGCACTCCTTTGCTTTCAAGAATCCTTACCATATGCCTGGATGATCTCTGTCATAGGGATCCATCTTTTCTGGTAAGGGGGCATTTCGCTCAAATTTTTCATCTATTGTTTCCTGAATACTCAAGTTTTACCAATGTATGGAAGAATTGATTCTACTACTTGCTGAAAAACTTTTTGCATCTTAGAAAAGTGGACTGCTTATTTTCACCTTTATGAAATTGTTCAGTGAACTCTGAATTTATTTTGAAGTGCTTTTTATTATTATTTTTTATTTTTCATGTTATATATATTTTTTGGAGGTTGCGCTTTTATTTTTGCATTTATATCTATTCACGGCTGCATATTCCAGCCTTTCTTATTGCAGCACCTTTTCAGGGTTTTTTCCTTGTCCTTATAAAAAATTTTTCACTTTTATATTTATATTTATATATATATATATATATATATATATATATATATATATACACCTTCCTTTGTTTGTGGAACATATCACTGTGATATTTGAGGGTCACCAGCTGGTGCAATCCCGCTGTTGTTAACCCTCTCATTTCTGTATTTTGTAGGTTTTATTGATTTATCACTTATTTCTGGGATGCGCAAATAGACCACTGCTTTACAGTGACTGGGTAGGCACTGGCTAGTATCAGAGCCAGATACACACAGGTTACATACGTCGGGATCGTTAGAGCGAGAGCAATAATTCTAGCACTAGACTTCCCCTGTAACTCTAAACATGTAACCTAAAAAATGTTTAAAGCATCGCTTAGGATACCAAAAAAAAATCGTGCTAACTTTAGTGTTTTTTTAAATGTATGAAACAGTTTATTTCCAAAAAAAAAACATGTTTGAAAAATTGCTGCGCAAATACAGTACCGTCTAGAGCTGCACAATTAATCGTTAAAATTGTGATCTTGATTCAACCCCCCTGACATCTCCAATGCAGAGTTTGCTGATTCTTTCATATAACAAGTGGAGAGACTTTCAGCTGTCAAAAGAAAATATCTGGGCAATCTGCCAAGTTCTTAGCAGGAAACAGTGTAACTAACACTTTCTTCTTATATCAAAGGGATAAACTTCTGTGTGTAAAGAAAATATCCGCAGTCTGCCAAGTTTGTGAACAACATGAAACATTGTAACCAACTTCCTTTTTAGATCAAACTTCTGTGTGTAAATGCAAGAAATGTAACCACTTAAAGTCCAACACTTGTTTAAAGCGGATCTCCACCCTAAAGTGAAGATCCGCTGATCGGAACCCTCCCCCCCTCCGGTGTCACAATTGACACCTTTCAGGGGAGAGGGGGGTGCAGATACCTGTCTAAAGACAGGTATCTGCAACCACTTCTGGCCCGCAGTCTCGGGCAAAAGACGGGTTTTTTGGCGACATCCCGTCGCCCCCCCCCTCGTTGTGTGCTGGGAACTCTCAGCTCCCAGCACACAGCGGGAGCCAATCGCCAGGCGCAGCGCGACTCGCGCATGCGCCGTAGGGAACCGGGCAGTGAAGCCGCAGCGCTTCACTTCCTGGTTCCCTCACCGTGGATGGAGGGGGGAGCAGCAGGGTGACGAGCGATCACTCATCCTCTGCTGCGGATGCCGCTGGACTCCAGGACAGGTAAGTGTCCTAATATTAAAAGCCAGCAGCTGCAGTATTTGTTGCTGCTGGCTTTTAATATTTTTTTTCTAGTGAACCATCCGCTTTTAATTAAAAACCAATATTTTTTGCTAGAAAATTACTTGGAAGCGCCAAACATTATATATATATATATATATATATATTTTAGCAGAGACAAAAATGGCAATTGCTGCAATATTTTATGTCACACTGCATTTGCCCACTTCATTGAATAATAAAAACCATAAAAACAAAACAGTAAAGTTAGCCCATTTTTTTTATTTTTTATTTTAATGTAAAAGATGATGTTATGCCGTACGAATCGTGAGAGAATCGTGATCTATCTTCTAAGCAAAAAAATTGCAGTTGTCGTTTTAGCCAGAATCGTGCAGCTCTACACCGTGCAACATAAAAAGTTGCAAAGACCACCATAGAGTAATTTTCTAGCAAAAAACAAATGATGATTTTTTTTTTCTCAGTCTGCTGCAGTGTGTCAGCTTGTATTTATAATGGCTGCTCGGTATGTAGCTTCTGACAGGATGTGCAAGCAGGCCCGTATCTCCGGAACCATAAATGATAGCCATCCCATATTTTGACCGGTTGTGGGGTAGGTCTTCAACTGACTACCCCCAAATGTGGGGTTTCTGTGACCTCTGGTCATCGAGCTACAACCCCCGAAGTCGATCTAAAAAAAAAAAAAAAACTTTTTTTTTTTTTTTTGGGGGGCAAATGGGCCTATCTTGAGAAAGGAGCCTGGAGCTGCAGCTCCATCAGCCCCTCTGTTAATCCGGCCCTGATGACACTGATACTAAAGTTCTTTTTTTTAATTTTTTTTAACAAACATGTTATACTTACCTGCTCTGTGAAGGGGTTTTGCATAGAGCAGCCCGGATCCACCTTTTCTTGGGTCCCTCAGCCGACACTCCTGTCTCCTCCCTCCTGCTGATTGCCCCACAGCAAGCAGCTTGCTATGGGGGTACCCAAGCCGAGGCGCTGATCTGTGTATCCATTCAGACATGGAGCCACGGCCTTGCCCCCCCCCCCCTTCTCTCTTTATTGGCTCACTGACTTTGATTGATAACAGTGGAAGCCAATGGCACTTCGCTGCTGTCTCAGCCAATGAGGATGGCAAGTCCTGGATAGCCGAGTCTTTTGTGCAACATCGCTGGATAGAGATGGGGCCCAGGTAAGTATTAGGGGGGCTGAGGGGGGCAGCTGCACACAGAAGGATTTTTATCTTAATGTATAGAATGCATTAAGATTAAAAAAAAAAACTTGTGTCTTTAAAACCACTTTAAGCTTTTTTTTTTAACATTGTATAGCTTACATTTTAAATGCGTGCCTTTCTAAACATTTAGACAGTTTTCCAAATAAATCTAATTAAAAAACTATGAATCTTGAAGAAATCTTGTGGAAAAACATTTATAAATGACCTATTTGCATGCTATTATATGTTACAGTCTGTGGGGTGGTAAAAAGATGAGCCACAGTTTTACTCCCCCCAGCTGCACTTTTGAATATTAATATAGCTGGCTGCACACATGGTGTGGCTGCTGCATTTTTAACTTAAAGATGGTGAGTTTGACAAACAGCTCCTCCTGTCAAACTAGTCTATTGACTTCAATAGGGTCGCTCCGTAACCATATTGCAGCATGGAAGTGCAACATTTACAGGGTTAAATTGGGTGGTGGTGAGGAGCCGATATAATGCCTCTTCACAGCCTGTCCAATATCCTCTGAAAAGCGATGAGGATAGGGCAAGTATTAAAGTGCCCTTAATGCAGTATTGCCAACCCACGAAGTGATGCCCACAATGAACCATGAACCATAAACTTTACTGACAGAGGCATATTTTTTACTGACACTTCAAAAAAAGTAAATAAAAGCACAGCTTGCAGTGTTTAACAGTGCAAGTATCAAGATTTAAGTTATAAACATTTAGCTAGTGCTATTAAAAATGTGTTTAAGTTAACCACTTAAGAACCGCCTCCTGCACATATCCTGCATGTATACACATATACATACACGACCTGGTCCGAAGCTCCGTGACCGCAGCCGCGGGACCCGTGGACCTGATTGCCGCCGGAGTCCCGCAATTGGTCCCCGGAGCTGAAGAACGGGGAGAGCTGTGTGTATTTCTCTATTTACATGAAGGTCAGGTTAATATAACCAAGCCAGCACAGAGTTCCCCCATATATCAGAGTCTGCAGAATTCCCCCTTACAGTGCAAAGGGGACTCTGGTGTAAAGAGGAACGCTGCAGATCATGATCTAAGGGGGAACTCTGATGTAAGAGGGAGCTCTGGTGACCAGAGACCACCTTATGTGAGAGTCCACTATGTTCCGATTTACATTGTCATAAAAATGCAGTTTTTGAATGCATGTGGTGATATGCATTTTAATGCATTTTTAATGTGCTTTCCCACATTTCTCTACATGCATGTTTTTGCCATAAAAAATAAATACAAGTGTCTTCTGGCCATGTGGGATATAATTGGGCCTGAAGAATCTATATGACAATTATGTTTGTGGCAGAGGTGTATTTAGGTTTTGTGCTGCCCTAGGCCTGACTAAACTTGCGCACCCTCTAATTTAAATATAACCCACCCCTTCCTGTCAAAACCACATCCCCAGGGGCGGACTGACAACTCATGGTGCCCCCGGGCAATAGAAGATTATGGGGCCCCCAGGCTTACAGATGGCCACCAAGCCAGGTGGCAGTACAGAGGCGGGGCAGCTAAAATCTTGGGATTTTCACATCAAAAGCATGTAGGTTTTGGACATATCAGGGACAGATGTAAAAAAAAACACAGATTTTTACATACTGTCCCTGGTTTTAATGAGCCTGGCAACCCTGATGGGGCCCCCTAGTGGCATGGGGCCCTCGGGCAGTGCCCGAGTTCCTCAATGGTCAGTCCGCCCCTGCACATCCCTGTCATATTCATGGGAAGAGGACAGAGGGACGCCCTGGGAGAAGGACAGAGGGACGCCCTGGGAGAAGGACAGAGGGACGCCCTGGGAGAAGGACAGAGGGACGCCCTGGGAGAAGGACAGAGGGACGCCCTGGGAGAAGGACAGAGGGACGCCATGGGAAGAGGAGAGAGGGATGCCGTGGGAAGAGGACAGAGGGCCGCCCCCCACAAAGTGCCGCCCTAGGCCTGGGCCTTGTTGGCCTAGGCCAGAATACATCCCTGGTTTGTGGTAGTTTCCCTGCAGCAACTGTGGTTTATACTGCTGGGAACTACTTACCACAGACTCAGTAGGAAAATTCAAGTGAACCTATGGCCAGGTTATAGACATTCAAATATTTTCATTCTCTTAACAATCAGTAAATAAGTCTTAAAGGAAATGTTTGCGCTAAGCCTGCAGCTGCAGTCCACTCGGAGTAATGCATTCTCAAATTCACAGCAGAAGCACAGGAGTACTTTTCTCAGGTAGCTCAGCAACCCTGCACCCTTCTACCAGTGGCAACTGAGTGCTGAGAGAATCAACGTGAATCACTCACAGTTCTTCTGCTGTGAACTGAGGATGAAATGCTGCTCAAAAATTAGATTATTTCACTGATTTGTACAATCAGGGCTTTAAATCACTTTATGCAAAATGCCGTATGCTTGGCTATTTTAAGGGCACACACATAAAACATACTTGAAAATTGTATCTCCTGGTATGTATAGGAAGTGGTAAATTATTGTCCTATGAATTTCTGCCTGTCAACTGAATCTTCTTGAGATTATCGGTTGTAATTATTTGTATCCCCTATACTGGCTGATTGTTGAACAAAGATACCACAACAGTTTGCTCTCTGTGTCAGTAGATGGTTATTTTTAGTGTTCATTTTGAGAGTCAGCTAATACCCAAAGAAACTAAGACTCTGACATCTGTATAATTACAGAGCATAAAATACCAGAAGTATATATGACTGGTTGAAATACCACATGTGTAGAGAAAACAGATGATCATGGGGGGATTTACTAAAACTGGAAAGTCCAAAATATAGCACAGCTGTGCAGTGTAGCTAGCTAATCCGCTTCTAACTTCAGCTTGTTCAATTAAGCTTTGACAAAAATCCTGGAAGCTGATTGGTTTCCATGCAAAGCTGCACCAGATTTTGCACTCTCCCGATTTAGTTAATCCACCTTCCTGTGTCTCCAACTTGGATGGGAAACAGGTTGTAGCACTCCATTGCCCATATTCAGGAGTTAGCTTAGTGAACTGAGCTTCTCGTCTTTTGATGCTGTAGAGCCCTTTTGCCCAACCTGCAACTTGTGAGCTGTACATGGCATTTTGGTATTTTTGTGTGGTTCTCAACAGTCAACAGTACAAAGGGGAGCACTTATTTGTAAAGGGCCAGTAATTTCTCGCATTCTCATGTAACATGCTTGTAGTCATGTCTTCAGCCTTCAATCACACCCTCATCACATCCAGAGTCTCTGACCATCTTCTGTGGTATGTCTACAGCCTCAATAGATGTCATTTATTGAATAGTAAGTAGGCGTTTCTTGGTAATGTCAGAAGCAATGGCTGAGGTCCCATTTTCCTTGTAAGTTAACCATGATTGCTTTAGAGCTCTCCATTGATGATATTCACTGATCAGGCAGATGCTCAAAAGTACATTCTTGTTTTAAAAAATAAGTGCATTACAGGCAGTAGTTATCAATGTCGGATCAAATACATTTCTTAGTCTAAAGCCCCATACACACCATAAGATTATCTGAAGATTTTTGTCTTCGGATTTACCAAAACCATGTAATATGAGGTCAAACCTTACAAGTTTCAATTTGTATACAATCAGGCAGGCCCTTGTACTACATGGTTTTGGTAAATCTGAAGACAAAAATCTGCAGATAATCTGATGGTGTGTATGGGGCTTAAGTGTCCACATGACAACTCTTCAGATGCTTAATTTGAACTAGGAGTTAAAATATGGAAAATGACAATCCCCAGAATATTTACTTTTTTTCTACAGACCTGTATTAAGGCTCTCATTGACATTAGAAAATAGTTTTACAATCCAGCCATTGTTAACTATGAACTACCTAGATATTACAGTGGCCAAGGCTCATCTGGGAAAAAGTGACTGGACATTAACTATCACATGGGATTATCAATAAAGATTTTGCATAAGATAGTATGTAACATCCAGATCATCAACAACAGTAACAATGCCACTTAAAGTGCAGCAGCAAGCAGTAATAAAATCTGATCTAACAAACTGCAGGAACTACTGTATACTGCCAATGTGCACTAATGGCATCCATGCTAGGTCTAAACTGACTGGGTCAGCTCTGTCCTTGTTTATATAAAGAAAAAGCGATGAAGGTGATGATGGGAATGTGCTGGAAGATTAATGGGAGGAACAGTCCTTAAAGTTGGTCTTCTGCCGGCTATTGTCGGAGCCCTTTAGGAAGCGTTGATGTACTTGATACTAGTCTTTTGAACCTGCATGTAGTACAGTGTTAGGAGGTGCCATGCATTGCAGATGTGATGACAGCGCAGTATAACCACAGCGCAGAGTTGGTAAGGGGCTGGTATGGAGTCGGTAGATTAAATGTCCTGCTCTTAGTGGTTCAGTTTTTGCTAGGCGTGTAAAGGCGGGCCATCAGCCCCCTAACCAGCTCCTAGGTGGTCTCAACAGGCTCTTCCAGTAGAAGGGGACCCCCTCGGTCTCATCCTGGCGATTAGTCATTGAGCGATCTGAAGAGGAGGATAATGAATGATCCAGTCTCATAAATAGATAGCAGCTTTGGCAGGGCTATTGAATCTCTGATGTCTCTGCTCCCGACCTTGAGCTTGAGTGCTGGCTGACTTGCCCACCTGCTGACAGATGAGTGCCTTTCAGCTGTGTCTACATGGATTCCCATAGTGCCAAGAGAGCGTGCTTTCAGAGAAGCAGGAATTACCAGCTGCGACAGGCTGAGGTGATGAGGTGATGACCACTGGATGAGCAGAATGCACTGCTGGACAGCAAGGAGAGCCATGAGTAGATTCAGAAGCCAGGCCAGAAGTCATGCATGGGATATCAGCCAGGAGTAAGGCAGCAAGCAGAGTCAGGAGTCCGTTGAGCTAATACGCTAGTGATCAGGCAGCAGCAAAGTCAGAAGAGCAAGCCAGAGGTCATACATGGATCAGCAGGCAGGAGCGGGGTCACAGGTATAAGCCAAGGGTCAAAGCCAGGAGTGCAAACAAGACAGGTCAAAGGCAAGCCGGGTCGGTAACAGGAAATCCAATAACAACAGAACTCAGGAACACACAGGGGATCTGAAGATCATCCAGAAACTAGTGGGTGGTGCTACTGGCTTTCAATAGGCCACTGGGCGCCAGAGTTCTTGCCCATTCATGCCGTGTGCGGGTGCGCATTATCATATACAAATTTCTGTTCACCAATCTGTGATTCTGCTGGGCTTTACCAGCTATGCCAGTTCTTCTGCGGATTGTTCCCTGACATGTTCCTTTGCATGACTGGAATACACCTCCCAGGATTCTGGGCTCTCTGCATTAATGTATATAGGTTCCTTTGACTTTTGCTCTCCGTCTTTTGGCCATAGGAGAAAAGTTAAGAGCAACATCAGCATCTTAGTAGAGAGAGGGAAGTAAGTAAAGAGCAATGGCTCCTACTCCATGTCGTTCTAGCCCAACACTTGGCTACATATACAGTATATGGAGTTTTGTGACATGTGGCTGAATATCCACCAGTAATGTTTAGCATTGCGCTGATGCAAAATATAATAATATATAATCTATTTATTCCATTCAGTTATTCAGAAATCAGTTAACATTACAGGTGCGTCTTAGTCATGCTAATCATGTGACTACCCTGACTTCACCACTGCATAAACTGACCGTGGACATAAGTAAGAAATTAAATTGTTAGCAGTGGGATTTACCACATATCAAGTAAAGAAATGATCTCTTTATTCTAGTGAATGTGGATAGGATTTAGCTGCTTAATGCACTGCATGCCAGGAATTTGCCGCCCCTAGCAGTTGACTTTGTAGAGATGGTCATATATCAAAACAGAAGCTGACATGCTTTCAGAATTTAATGTGTATGGGTTTATTGTCTAACAATTCTTTAAATTAAAGACAAGCTTCAGGCAAGCAAAAACCATAAAAGTGTACTGTCTTGTTTTCCAAATGATCTGTAACTCTGTTCAGCTGGGTTTGTGATCCAGGC
Organism: Rana kukunoris; assembly: GCA_029574335.1. NCBI lineage: Eukaryota > Metazoa > Chordata > Amphibia > Anura > Ranidae > Rana > Rana kukunoris. The sequence goes on from CM056049.1 coordinate 286,092,950, forward strand.
ACCTCTGCCAAACAGTAGAGCATGGTCCTCAAACTTCACAAAATTAGCAGAAACTTTGATTAAAAAAAAAGTCAGTAAGGAAAACAATAATAGAGCATTAACAAGTAGATGTGTCATCACTGAATTCACTGTGCTCTTTCCTTGTTTTAGTATATGTGCACTGCAGTAGGACCCCATTGGCTATTAGTGCTGGTCCTCCCTTTCCCAGCTCAAGTGCTGCACTTCAGCAGGGGTTTATGGGCTAACAAATTTAGTTACTTACACTATTTAGAAAAAACATGTGTTTGTAATCAGAAAAAACATGTAATTACCTTTTTCTTTCATTTTGTGATTTTTATTTTTTTCTACCTGTACTTTAGTTTTAATATTACCTAGTCAATTACGGTATAGCAATATATACTATTTTCTGTTTATATAGCGGACTTACATTACTTCTGCTATGGAGTAGTTGTGACATTATCTTACATGCAGAGCTGTGCAAGGATGTCAGCAACCAATCAGCTTCTATCTAGAGCTTGTTCAGTTAAGCTTTGGAAACAAAAGCTAGAAGCTGACTGGTTGCCTTGCACAGCTGATCTAGATTGGGTCTGCTCCAGTAAATTCCCCTCTGTGTATGTATCTTGACAGTATCTTTAAAAACTGTATTAAATCCAAAGCAAAACATGCTTATCACTGACCAGAGACGCCGTGCAGCCTCCAGAGCAGGAACAGGAGAGTTTTGTAGCAGTAAACTTACATCTCTACAGACTCACAGGGAGAAGCTGACAGGCACAGTACAGATTTTCGTTTTATGCTTGATGATTTTACATTGTGGTACGCACAATATATGATTTGGGATGTTTTGGGCTCAATAAATGTTTTAAACGGTATCACACTATATGAGGTTTTTTTACCTTATATGTATGCGGTTTGATCTTAAACATTCCTGACGGTGGAGAGTGCATCTTCCAGGATACACACAGATATATAATCCAGGCCCTTTTTGATTCAGTCTTGTGGTGAGTGCATCCCCAACTGGGGACTAATTATCCCCCCACGTGGTGAACACCCCCTCTTTTGGTGAAAGGAGCACTTAATTAAGGACTGCTTTTTGTGTCTATACCACCTGCACTATCATCTTATTCCTAGAAGGTCTTCTGGACCCTTAGAAGAATCTCAGATTTGGTTTTGAGACTAAGCGCTGCTACAGTATTATATGCAACTTATGGACTCTTTTAAGGTCTTGACTCTTTTAGTTTTGACTTGTTTAGGTTCCACTGTTCTATTGTACTGTTTTGTATACATTGTTTGATTTTATTCAGCAGCAGCTATTCTTTAAACATATCAGATAAGCTATTCCAAAATACCTCAAGTTGTTGTACCTAAGCGCTGAGTGGTGTCACATTGAAGGAAGGGCAACAGTTACACCATTTTTTATTGCAATGTATTATATTGCAGCTTACCAATTTTTAAATCTGATGGCTGCATTCATTTTCTTTTTTAGGCTTCCTTTCCTTTATTTTCACCTGGTCATCCAGTCAGTAAGTCTGTTGTTTTTCAACAGTAAGTAAGTCTGTTGTTTTTTAACAGAACAAGCTCACTTGCAAATTTAGCAGCTAGAGTGTGTCCCTTAGGCCCCGTACACACGAGCAGACAGATTTGTTCAAATCGGTCGGACAGACCGATTTGAACAAATCTGTCTGCTGGGATGTATTGTACACACGATCAAACCAAAATCCCCGCCGGGAGACAGCGCGCTGACGCGTCGGTGACGTGGCGGTGAAGTTGACGCCGCCACGTCACCGCACCAGGAAGTGAATTACTTTTGCGCATGCGTCGAATCCATTCGACGCATGTGCGAGAAGATATGTCTGCTGGTTAGCGTACTAACCAGCAGACATGTCGGGCCGACGGATTCCCGAGCCAAATCCGTTGGCTCGCCCGTACACACGATCGAATCTGTCTGCTGGGACAGTCGGGCCGACCATTTCCAGCAGATAGATTTGATCGTGTGTACGCGGCCTGAGTGTCCAATTTGTCAGCTGTATTGTCACAGTCCCGCTAAAAAACGCTGATCTTTGCCATTATAGGCGGTTTCCCTTCCTAGGTGTAGATTTCCCCTCACTTTTCCTCCCTCCATTTGTAAGTAGGATGAATGAGTTGATGAAGAAATTTGATTTTTTTTTATCTTTTTATTTGATGAGTTTTATAGCAGAAAGTAAAAAATATAGATTTTTTTTCAAAATTTAAGCTTTTTTTGGTTTATAGCGCAAAAAATAAAAACTGCAGAGGCGACTAAATACCACCAAAAGAAAGCACTAATTGTGGTAAAAAAAGACATACATTTTTTGGGTACAGCGTCGCACTACCGCAAAATTGTCACTTAAATCAATACGGTAACGCAAAAAATGGCCTTGTCATTAAGGGGGTAAAACCTTCCAGAGCTGAAGTGGTTAAGGCAGTATCTCCAACACCCAAGTCATCTTAACATGGCAGTCTTTACAATCTCACCATCTAACCACCATGGTGTATTTTTATTTTTTATATTTAAAGAAGACAAATACAGCCACTACATCAAATGATTGGTAAGCTGTAATATATTAAATTTTAGGGTTTGGTTTTAATACTGCTTTAACTGCTTGCCGACCAGCCGCCGTATAACCGGCAGGTCGGCTCTGCTGGGCGAGAGCACGTAGATATACGTCACCTCTCCCAGCAGCCAATAGGGGTGGTCACGCGCGCCCCCCGCTCTCCCCTGACGCTGACACGCGATCGCTCGTTTGATGCATTTAAAGGCACAGTGGTTGCGTTTGATGGGCACGGTGGCTGCATTTGATGGCACAGTGGCTGTGTTTGATAGACACAGTGGCTGCGTTTGATGGGCACAGTAGCTGTGTTTGATGGGCACAGTGGCTGCAATTGATGTTTTTTTTGTTCAGTTTGTTTGTGCCCCCCAAACATTTTGAGCACCAGCCGCCACTGCCAATAAACATAGATTTATGGTTAAATCTTTGTTGATTTGCACTTTTAGGAAAATATATATATTTTTTTTTAAATAAAACATGACATGGTGTAGTCAAAGTTTGTGATTCTGTGTGGTCTGCTGTAAAGATGACAGGTTCTGGCATGTAAAATGATGCTCAAAGTTCAAAATGTAAAAGATTGTAGTTTGTCCACATTCATAGAGAAGGGCTGTGCTGTAATATAATAAAGTGTCGATTTGTTAGGGGGACAGGGTCAGGGAAAACAAAGAGGGAGGCAGGAGCTGAGGAAAGGGAAAGAAGGGCAGTAGACCTGACCTGGAATAGTCTCTTTAGATGTAATTATAGACTATACTAAGGATATAAAACTTTTTGGAAGTGGTATATTGAGGGTTTAATTATATTAATTGAATACAATCAGATTTGAACAAAAATCACCAAAATGTTTTTGGTATGCACTTAATAAATTTAATTGAAATTTGTATCCTTTCTTTGTGTTAAAAAAAACATATGGAAACACGGAAAATGGTATCTATTAGCATAAACAAATTATTTTACATTTAAAAACAAGAGTACAGTTATGTTTGAAGGAGTATGTAATACTAACGGCAGGAGAGACTCTTATGAATTATGAAAGAAAAGAGGACTTGATAAATTATACTTATACTGGTTATCTTATAGTCATAAAGTAGCAGCAGCAAAGTCAACTGGAAAATTCCTGTGATAAAGGGAGTAGGTTTAAGAAAGAATCATTGGTACATGTTAGATAAAGTGTTAGATTTTATTACTGGTGCTGATTTACTAACAAAAGAGCTATTTGGGCACCATTATGAGAATCTTAAAAGCTATGTTACTGATTTAGTTTAAATTCAGATATTGTTAAACCATATAACAATGTGTTCATTATTTCTGTATAAAATAATTTCTGTATTTTTTGTTTATTCCTATTGAAATTAATGAAATAATCATCAGAGTATGAAAAACAATAGGTGCCTTGGTTGAAAGTTACTAAAATTGTTAAAAGATGTTAAAAGAGTAAAAGGAGGCCCAGAGGTCCACCTGATGGACTACAATGTAAATATACAATATGAAACATTTGCAAAATTTCACATTTACCTGATTAAAAAGGAGCTGTTAAAAATAAAATGATAATATGGTATAGATACTGTATATATATGATGATGATGATTAGAAGTATATTAGAAGTATAAACTGTGCATAATGGTCAGTGTGGTGCCCCATTACAGTAGCGGCATTAGATAAGTGCCCTTTTATGTAGGCGGACAGAGTGGCACCCCCTTACATCGGTGAATATTGGAAAAAGTCCTCTTTACATTGCTGGTCAGTGGAAAAATACCCCTTTACATTAGTTATCAATGAAAAAGTTCATATTATAATAATTGTCAGTGGAGCTCTTCCCATATACATTGGTTGCCTGTGAAGGAGCGCCCCCCCTTACATTGGTTTTCAGTAGAAAAATGTCCTTACATTGGTTGTCAGTGGAGATATGCCCCAAAACATTGGTGGTCAGTGGAGAAGTACCCCCTTACATTTGTGGTCAGTGTAGCATTCCTTTACATTGGTGGTCAGTCAAGAAGTGCCCCCCTTCATTGTTGGTCAGTGGTTTGTGTGCCTACTCACATTGGTGATTAATGTAAAGTCAGTGAAGAAGTGTCATCTTATAATGGTGGTCACCATAATTCTTCCCTTACATTGATGGTGACTCAAGAAGTACCCCTTGTATTGGTGGCCAGTAACAAAATGCAGTTATATTGCTGGTCAGTGGAGAAGTGGCAACTTACAGTTGTGTCCTATGTAGCAATGCCACCTAATGGTGTTAATCAGGGGTTACATGTACTCTTACACTGATGGCCAGCAAAGAAATGCACCCTTGCATTAGTAGTGAGCGAGAAGTGCCCCTTACTTTGGTGGTCAGAGTAAAATCCCCTTTACATCGGTGGTCAATGGAGAAGTACCCTTTACATTAATTAGCGGTCAGTGTAGCATTAAACTCTTAGGCCGCGTACACACGAGCAGACAGATTTGTTCAAATCGGTCGGGCCGACCGATTTGAACAAATCTGTCTGCTGGGGACATATTGGTTTGATCGTGTACACACGATCAAACCAAAATCCCCGCCGCCAGACGGCGCGGTGACATGGCGGTGACGTTGACGCCGCCACGTCACCGCACCAGGAAGTAAAACACTTCCGCGCATGTGTCGAAACCATTGGGCGCGTGTGCGAGAAGACATGTCTGCTGGTTAGCGTACTAACCAGCAGACATGTCGGGCGGACGGATTCCCAGCCGACAGATTTCAAAGCATGCTTTGAAATCTGTCGGGTGGCCAAATCCGTTGGCTCGCCCGTACACACGGTCAAATCTGTCTGCTGGGACGGTCGGGCCGACCGTTTCCAGCAGATAGATTTGATCGTGTGTACGCGGCCTTACAGTGCCCCTTTACATTGGTAATTACCAGTGACATGTCCACTTACTTTGATGATCAGTGGAAATATAGAATTAATATTACGAAAATGTATTTTCTCCATATGTGTCACAGATCTTATTGATGCATTTCCAGATTCAGTAACATGGGGGGGGGGGGGGGGATAAACTAACTTATGCAACTGCCCTGAGTGAAATAAGTCACAAAGGTTTATATCTGATTTGTAAATGCTAAATATATTATACTTCACAAGAATCAGATTTATTTAAACAGCAACACAAAGGAAAATATGTCAATATTCTTATTGAAAAACGAACCCCATGGAATGTGTAGTCACATCCCTTTCTTTTGATGTGCCAGAGATATTTCATTATGTCTGTTAGCAGTTCTCTGCTGGGTTTTAATTCTCTCTTTGGACAATTTTAGAGAAGAGAAAAAATAAAGTTTATGTAAGGATAATGTGTTAGGCCCCGTACACACGAGCAGACAGATTTGTTCAAATCGGTCGGACAGACCGATTTGAACACATGTGTCTGCTGGGGTGTATTGGTTTGATCTTGTACACACGATCAAACCAAAATCCCCGCCGGCAGACCGTGCGCTGACGTGTCGGTACTAACCAGCAGACATATCGGGTGGACGGATTCCCAGCCGACAGATTTTAAAGCATGCTTTAAAATCTGTCGGCTGGCCAAATCCGTTGGCTCGCCCGTACACACGATCGAATCTGTCTGCTGGGACGGTCGGGCCGACTGTTTCCAGCAGATAGATTTGATCGTGTGTACGCGGCCTAAGAGAGTGATTTGGTATTGGTAGACATGTGCTCCCCTAAAGCATGGAGCCTAATGCCACGTACACACGATCGGTTCATCCGATGAAAACGGACCGTTGGATTTTTCATCAGATATCCGATGAAGCTGACTTTCATCAGTCTTGCCTACACACCATCAGTTAAAAATCTGATTGTGTCCAACGCGGTGACGTTAAAAACAACGATGTGCAGAGAAAAATTAAGTTCAATGCTTCCGAGCAGGCGTCAACTTGATTCTGAACATGCGTGGATTTTTGACCAATGGATTTCCCCACAGACGATCGGTTTTTTAACCATCAGAAAATTTTAAAACAGGTTCTATTTTTTTTCACCGATGGGAAAAAAAACGATGGGGCCCACACACGATCGGTTTGTCCGATGAAAACGATCCATGGGACCGTTTTCATCAGATGAACCGATCGTGTGTACAGGGCATTAGGAGCACTTGGTCGTTGCCAGGGACTCCTATGCTTTTATTTACAACACAACATTGCCGGTGACAGCCACTGTGCTGACAAGCAACTAAAGTAAAGTTCTGAACCATTAGGCATTTGCAAATGGCAAAAGCTCCTGATCCTTTTTGGGTGACAAGCTTCATGGAATGCGTTTTGCCTCGATTGCTTGATTTATCATGCAACAAATGCTGCAAAACCCCACCACATTTTAGGTGTCATTAAAAATGCATGGCACCCAAACATACGTGGTGGGTTTTGTCACTATTGCAGTGCGATTTGGAATCGCAGGCAGAATTACATCCTTAGGGTTTGGTACTCAAAATCACCAGATGTGGGAAGGCGGCTAAATTTCAGTTTTGCTGTAACAAGTTGTATACAATGTACAGATTTGCCAATCCACAGGCAGGTTATAAGCATCCTTCAGTTACTTAAGATAAAGGAATTTTGTATTTTTAATGTTTCACTTTAAAGCGGATGTCCCATTAAAAAAGTATATTAAAAGCCAGCAGCTACAGATACTGCAGCTGCTGACTTTTAATATTAGGACACTTACCTGTCCTGGAGTCCAGCGGCGTTTGCAGCAGAGGACGAGCGTTCGCTTGTCTCTCTGCTGTTCCCCCCTCCATCCACGGTGAGGGAACCAGGAAGTGAAGCGCTCCGGCTTCACTGCCCGCTTCCCTACGGCGCATGGGCGAGTCGAGCTGCGCCCGCCGATTGGCTCCCAACACACAACGGGGGGGGGGCGACAGGATGTCGCAAAAAAAAACGACTTTTGCCCGAGACTGTGGGCCGGAAGTGGGTGCAGATACCTGATTTTAGACAGGTATCTGCACCCCCCTCCCCCCTGAAAGGTGTCAATTGTGACACACCGGAGGGGGGGAGGGTTCAGATCAGCGGATCTTCACTTTAGGGTGGAGATCCGCTTTAAGCATTCATTTTTGTTGCTCCCCACCAAACTGATTTTATCAATTTCTTTGCTTTGGTACATGTTTTACACAGTAGTGCCCAACCCCTCGTGACATTTGCTTGACGCTCCCTTTCCTGTTAGCGTAGTAAAAAAAGCCATTCAATAGGGTTTGGATTCAGCATTTCGATTTTCAGTACGGTTCGAGGAACCCACCTCGAACCAATCACAGGTACATTTGGGTCAACCCTGGTAGTGAGTTTTTTAAATCCTTTCAACATTCCCCATACCCCTATAGCTGTCTTCCTGAATTTATCCAGATGTACCCAGAAATGGCCAGAAGACAGAAAAGAAAGAAGCTTCATTCTTCCACCCCATACATTATCATGTATGCTAATAAACTGGCCCATGAATTCCATTATGGTACAGTGGGGAAAATAATTATTTGATCCCCTGCAGATTTTGCAAGTTTGAGCACTTACAAAGAAATGAAGGGTCTATCATTTATATCAGGTGTATTTTAAATGATAAAGACAGAATATCAACCAAAGATCCAGAAAAAGCATGATATAAATGCTATAAATTGAGTTGCAGTTCCGTGATTAAAACAAGTATTTAATCCCCAAGCAAAATATGACTTACTTGGTGGAGAAACAGAACCCCTTGTTGGCAAGCACAGAGGTAAGACGTTTCTTGTAGTTGGTTACCAGTTTTGCGCACATCTCAGTAGGGATTCTGGTCCACTCTTCTTTACAGATCTTCTCTAAATCCCTAAGGTTTCTTGGCTGTCACTTGGCAACTCGAAGTTTCAGCTCCCTCCGTCAATTTTCTATAGGATTAAGGTCTGACCTTAATGTGCTTCTTCTTGAGCCACTACTTTGTTGCCCTGGCGGTATGTTTTTGGTCATTGTCATGCTGAAAAGAAGGGGGGTTTTGGGACTTTAAATGAGAATTATGGGAACATAATCTCCATCCCTATTGTTTGAGAAACTATAGAATTGTGGAACTTTAATTGAGAATTGCATGTCATGCTGAAAGACCCATTCATGACCCATCTTCAGTGTTCTCGCTGCAGGAAGAAGGTTCTCATCCAATATTTTACAATACATGGCCCCATCCATTGGTCCGTTAATGCAGCAAAGTCAGTCTGTACCATTAGCACAGAAACAGCCCCAAAGCATAATGTTTCCACCTCCGTTGCTTGACTGTAGGGATGATGTTCTTAGGGTCATAGACAGCATTTTTCATCCTCAAAACACTGCAAGTCCCCCTCCTCAAGAAGGCTTGTGTGCAGTGATGCCAATGAACATCAAAATGATTCAGAGAAGGATTGGGAGAAAGTGGTTTGGTCAGATGAGACCAATATTGAGCTCTTTGGCATTAACTCAACTCGTCGTGTTTGCCTTTCACACCCCTATACCTGTCGTTCTGAATTTGCCCAGAATTGGCCAGAAGAAAGAAAAGAAAGAAGGAGCTTCATTCTACCACCCCATACATTATAATGTATACCAAGAAACTGGCCCATGAGTTCCATTATGGTAGATACAAACAACAAAACACTCCTCATGCTTAGCAAAACTCTATTACGAGCCTTCACCTTTCACCTTGAAGAAGGTATATGACCAATGGAGATATTGTGAAAATTCAAATTAGAAGTTTTTTTTAGCACACCTAAAATTACATCTGAATTATTTACTGAGATCTCAGTTGTATGAGCAACATAGCTTATGCAGCAGAAAGTGTAAAACCACCAACCACTCCTCATGCTGGCTGGGAATGCAGCAATTTAACAAAAAATGTGACGCTCTGCGGTCCTGTTAACTGTATAATAACGCTCACCGATTTGGCTGTCGGGACCATTTACATTACAAAAGGGCTGCATTGTCCTTCCCTTTTTTTTTCAGTTTTCATACATAGTCAACTGTCACACATCTGAGAAAATCATACAGATTACGGGTTACAATTTATTTTTTCTTACCAAAGAAGTCAAGTAAAGCATCGATTTGGTGATACATGTGATAGGTTTAGGCAGTTAGAAAGGCTCAGGTGAGTGAAAGGAGAGAACATTAAAAGACAGATGTATCTGGACTCACATTGAAATGTGAGATGTTAACATGGCATGGGACACAACGTCTATGGAAACCTGTCAATGGTGGAGACTGGGGAGTGAGCTCACTTCCTAAGGAAATTACTGTAGGGGGTGTCTGCCAGAGAAAATCAGGCTTAGCAAACATTTTAACTGATCACCTTATTCCTGCAGTGTAACTTGGTGTTTGCATGGAAGTCTGCAAATGTTTCATTTAATAGTTACAAGAACCAAGCTTGAAGAGAACCTGTCGTACAAGAACACACCTAGGTTTGGGAAGACATGACATATACTATAGCTAAATTTGGTGTGCTTATGATGTGTTTCAGTTGTATATTTATTTCTTTGCTTAGTCAGAAAGTATCAGTTAACAGAACCAGGACCAAGTAAGGTAGAAGAACTACAAGGAGACAGAACAAAGAGTACACACGGATGAAAGCCAGAAAGAGTATTTTGCTATTTTGGGGTATACACCATCATAAGACCTTATTCCCGCATTCCCTTAGTCAGCACAGAACTATGTTATCACTGAAATGTACTACTCAACATGAACACTTTAACAAATAATTGTACTTTTGGATGTTAGATAAGAAGAATTAAACAGCAGTTATGTTATGTCTATGATTTAAAGACTGACATACATAAGTAGGAAATAATTCAGTTGTTGGACGCATCAGAAAGCTATACTTCATTATTTGAGTAGATGCATGGAAACAACTGGGAAAAGCTGTATAACCTAGGCAAAAGAACAACCGTGTTCTCAAACCAAACAGAAGTAAATCTTGTTGAATGGGTCTTTCCAGAAATAGGGGCAGTTATAGATGAAGATGTGTACAACAACATCACGGACTGGATGTTAATGGAAACAATGCAGCTTCGTATAGTCTTTTTAGCAGACTGCTGTCTTTGTCTATTGTGAATTTTCTCTCGTGGGTTGAAGGACTAGTTGAGCTTGACAAAAGCCTACAAAAAGGGTGATTATGTGCAAAAAGCCTAGCTTGTACTGATAAAAAAGGACTAAAAGTTGCCATGCATAATGCTTGCTGAAATCCGCAGTACATATATATTTTTTTCCTCTGATCAGGGTCCCAAAAGCTAAACAATACATTTTTATTCAGAGTAACAGCAGATTGATGGAGGGTACCAGGGGTTTTGTTCTGGGGTCACCAGGTAAGGCTGGCAGGTCATTACCTAATTCAACTTATGTAACTGGCCAAATATTATTGACGATGATGATACAGATCTCATCATGAATTCTGTGTCAGTGTCTCATGCATTTAATTGGTTAATAAAAGTAAACAGGACTTTAAGAGGAAGAACTCAAAAAGAAATTTCCTTGGTTGCCAACAATTATATAGTTAGTCAATTATACTGTACATTATGATATTAGAAGATCGGTATATTAGGATGTTCTCATTTCCCATTTTAACCAACATTGACAATTCTGTAGTGATAAAAAAACATCCTGGCAATGCAAAAAATGTCATATAATTGTGTTTTTGTATCTACCATGACACAAAAACTTATACGTCTGGCATGCATTTTTTGACTAAATGTTTGACCAAATTTAACAAGCTAATTTTTAAGTTGATCATTTTGTACGGCCCCCGAATGATGTTACAAAAATCCAAATGGCCCTTGGCATAAAAAAGGTTCCCCACCCCTGATTTAGAGGTAGGTGGTCAGGGAGCAGTTCTGGTTAATCATCCTCTTTTAGGCCACTCCCACTATTAGACACAATCTGGCCATGCTACTGTCTCTCATCTCTCATTTTTTTCAGGTTGTCAGTAAAAACTACTACCGTACTGCAACCCCCTGCTTTGCATGCTGTGTGGTGTCCAATCTTTTTTCAAAGAGGGCCAGATTTGATGAAGTGAACATGTGTGAGGACCAACCATTTGGCCTGACATTCTGTGAACCATTAAAATTCTGTCTAAGTGTGTTCGTTCAAGCACTAATACACTGCCCAACAAGAATTATCTTGCCTTTGTGGCTGTGTGTGAGTAAAGAGATGAGCTTGGGCATATTATTTGTATATACCGTATTTATTGGCGTATAACACGCACCTTCACTTTAAGAGGGAAGTTTCAGGAAAAAACTTACAATATTAAATAAAGAACTGTGAAGCAAAAAATGGGTCATTGCCCATATATATATATATATATATATATATATATATATATATATATATATATGTTATGTTTATTTAGAGCAGGGGTGGGGAACCTGCAGCCCACAAAATCATTCCATAAGCCCTCCCCGTGCCGCTGAGTGTGTGTCCACGGAGCTGTCAGAAGGAGCCGATATTTACCTTGTAGTTCCGGCTCCTTCTGACAGTGTGAGTCACAGACGGAGTGCATTCGATATCACTCCGCCTGTGAGAGAAGGCGCCGTACAGATGAAGCAGCAGCTTTCGCTCTACTACAGCCACTGCTTTCTCTGTACGGCGCCTTCTCTCACAGGCAGAGTGCATTTGATATCACAGAGCCCAGCAGCCCCACAGAGCCCAGCAGCACCACAAAGCCCAGTACCACAGAGCCCAGCACCACAAAGCTCAGCACCACTGGCACCACAGAGCCAGTACCACAGAGCCCAGCACCACAGAGCTCAGCACCACCGGCACCACAGAGCCAGTACCACAGAGCCCAGCACCACAGAGCACAGCACCACAGAGCCCAGCACCACAGAGCTCAGCACCACAGAGCCCAGCACCACAGAGCTCAGCACCACAGAGCCCAGCACCACAGAGCCAGCACCACAGAGCCAGCACCACCAAACCAGGGATTGAGGGGAGGGATTGCATTGTGCTTTTTGGGGGGTGAGGGACTGCAGATTGTGTTTTGGGGATTGGGGGAATCGCATTGTGGAGATTGTGTTTTTGTATCTACCATGCCACAAAAACGTATACGTCTGGCATGCATTTTTTGACCAAATGTTTGACCAAATATAACAGGCTAATTTTTAAGTTGATCATTTTGTACGGCCCCCGAACAGGGCCAGATTAAGAACATCATGGGCCTGGTGCTGAGGATTTTGGTGGGGCCTTTTATAAATAATAAATAAATGCGTGAGAATCACAGCACAGCAATGGAGGGCCCAGTCTGAAAATTTAAGTGTACCCTAATGTGCTAATATGCTGTGCATACTTGTACATTGTGGCATAACCTACCCCAGGGCCTCTAAAAAGTAGTAATGTCAGGAAAGTTTACTACTGCTTTAATATCACAGGATTCCAGAAACCTCTCATGGGGCTCACTACTGACCCAGTGGCCCTTGGGCAGTGCATAGTTGCCAACATTTAAAAAATATTTTCAGGGACACTTTTTCACAAGTGCTATATTTAGAGTAGCTGAGATCCCCTATGTTCCTCTGTACATCACAGTAGTAATCACAAAATTAAATAACTTTTAGTAACAGAACAAATATGAAAACTGAGATTTCCTTTAGTTGAACTAACAAAAGTGTGTCCATTCTAGAGCTGGTAACATTGAGGGTATTCAGTATAATTTTAAAGAACTGTTTTTGTGGGTAAGCGACATAGGGGAGCAGTACGGACGGTATATAAGTGGGAAGTATGTGCAGGTGAGTGAGAGGAATGTGGAGGGTCTAACATTGGGCACTATGTACAGGAGAAGAGTGCAAAGGGTATGGCAAAAGGCACAATGTACAGGAGAGAAGTGTGGAGGGTATGACAGTGGGCATCATGTACAGGAGAGAAGCATGGAGGGTACGACAGTGGGCAGTATGTACAGGCAGGGATGGACTGCCCATTGGGACTACAGGGAGTTTCCCGATGGGCCGATGGCTCAGTGGGCCGGCTTCAGTGACAGCAGACCACTGTCCCCCTCTACTTCTCTGTCTCTCCCTTCCAGCAGCGCTCACCTCCTCTCCCTCCCCACAGCGCTCACCTGGGGGGAACAGAGAAGCAGGGGGAGGACCAGAGGAGCAGGGGGGACGACAGAGGAGCATGGGGAAGGGGACAGGCAGCTGACGCAACAGCTATGGCCTGGGAGTTTGTCACTTCTGCCTAATCTTGTCCCATAAGGGGGGGTGAAATAATGTCTAGCTTCCCCACTGGTACTGCCTATAAAAGTACCAGTACCAGCAGTTCTACTCTGATAAAAGATCCGGAAGGATTTTCTCCCCTGCACTCCTTTGCTTTCAAGAATCCTTACCATATGCCTGTATGATCTCTGTCATAGGGATCCATCTTTTCTGGTAAGGGGGCATTTCGCTCAAATTTTTCATCTATTGTTTCCTGAATACTCAAGTTTTACCAATGTATGGAAGAATTGATTCTACTACTTGCTGAAAAACTTTTTGCATCTTAGAAAAGTGGACTGCTTATTTTCACCTTTATGAAATTGTTCAGTGAACTCTGAATTTATTTTGAAGTGCTTTTTATTATTATTTTTTATTTTTCATGTTATATATATTTTTTGGAGGTTGCGCTTTTATTTTTGCATTTATATCTATTCACGGCTGCATATTCCAGCCTTTCTTATTGCAGCACCTTTTCAGGGTTTTTTCCTTGTCCTTATATAATTTTTTTCACTTTTATATTTATATTTATATATATATATATATATATATATATATACACCTTCCTTTGTTTGTGGAACATATCACTGTGATATTTGAGGGTCACCAGCTGGTGCAATCCCGCTGTTGTTAACCCTCTCATTTCTGTATTTTGTAGGTTTTATTGATTTATCACTTATTTCTGGGATGCGCAAATAGACCACTGCTTTACAGTGACTGGGTAGGCACTGGCTAGTATCAGAGCCAGATACACACAGGTTACATACGTCGGGATCGTTAGAGCGAGAGCAATAATTCTAGCACTAGACTTCCCCTGTAACTCTAAACATGTAACCTAAAAAATGTTTAAAGCATCGCTTAGGATACCCAAAAAAAATCGTGCTAACTTTAGTGTTTTTTTTAATGTATGAAACAGTTTATTTCCAAAAAAAAACATGTTTGAAAAATTGCTGCGCAAATACAGTACCGTCTAGAGCTGCACAATTAATCGTTAAAATTGTGATCTTGATTTAACCCCCCTGACATCCCCAATGCAGAGTTTGCTGATTCTTTCATATAACAAGTGGAGAGACTTTCAGCTGTCAAAAGAAAATATCTGGACAGTCTGCCAAGTTCTTAGCAGGAAACAGTGTAACTAACGCTTTCTTCTTATATCAAAGGGATAAACTTCTGTGTGTAAAGAAAATATCCGCAGTCTGCCAAGTTTGTAAACAACATGAAACATTGTAACCAACTTCCTTTTTAGATCAAACTTCTGTGTGTAAATGCAAGAAATGTAACCACTTAAAGTCCAACACTTGTTTAAGTTAAAAACCAATATTTTTTGCTAGAAAATTACTTGGAACCGCCAAACATTATATATATATATATATATATATATATATATTTTAGCAGAGACAAAAATGGCAATTGCTGCAATATTTTATGTCACACTGCATTTGCCCACTTCATTGAATAATAAAAACCATAAAAACAAAACAGTAAAGTTAGCCCATTTTTTTTATTTTTTATTTTAATGTGAAAGATGATGTTATGCCGTACGAATTGTGAGAGAATCGTGATCTATCTTCTAAGCAAAAAAATTGCAGTTGTCGTTTTAGCCAGAATCGTGCAGTTCTATACCGTGCAACATACAAAGTTGCAAAGACCACCATAGAGTAATTTTCTAGCAAAAAACAAATGATGATTTTTTTTTTCTCAGTCTGCTGCAGTGTGTCAGCTTGTATTTATAATGGCTGCTCGGTATGTAGCTTCTGACAGGATGTGCAAGCAGGCCCGTATCTCCGGAACCATAAATGATAGCCATCCCATATTTTGACCGGTTGTGGGGTAGGTCTTCAACTGACTACCCCCAAATGTGGGGTTTCTGTGACCTCTGGTCATCGAGCTACAACCCCCGAAGTCGATCTAAAAAAAAAAAAAAAAACTTTTTTTTTTTTTTTTTTTTGGGGGGCAAATGGGCCTATCTTGAGAAAGGGGCCTGGAGCTGCAGCTCCATCAGCCCCTCTGTTAATCCGGCCCTGCCCCCGAATGATGTTACAAAAATCCAAATAGCCCTTGGCATAAAAAAGGTTCCTTACCCCTGATTTAGAGGTAGGTGGTCAGGGAGCAGTTTTGGTTAATCATCCTCTTTTAGGCCACTCCCACTATTAGACACAATCTGGGCATGCTACTGTCTCTCATCTCTCATTTTTTTCAGGTTGTCAGTAAAAACTACTACCATACTGCAACCCCCTGCTTTGCATGCTGTGTGGTGTCCAATCTTTTTTCAAAGAGGGCCAGATTTGATGAAGTGAACATGTGTGAGGACCAACCATTTGGCCTGACATTCTGTGAACCATTAAAATTCTGTCTAAGTGTGTTCGTTCAAGCACTAATACACTGCCCAACAAGAAGTATCTTGCCTTTGTGGCTGTGAGTGAGTAAAGAGATGAGCTTGGGCATATTATTTGTATATACCGTATTTATTGGCGTATAACACGCACCTTCACTTTAAGAGGGAAGTTTCAGGAAAAAACTTACAATTTTAAATAAAGAACTGTGAAGCAAAAAATGGGTCATTGCCCATCTGCAGACCCCCAGTTGCCATGAATGCAGAACCCACCATTGCTAGGAATGCAGCACCCATCATTGCCAGGAATGCACTCACCATTGCCAGGAATGCAGCACCCATCATTGCAAGGAATGCACTCACCATTGCCAGGAATGCACCACCCATCATTGCCAGGAATGCACTCACCATTGCCGGGAATGCAGCACTCATCATTGCCAGGAATGCAGCCCCACCATTGCCAGGAATGCAGCACCCATCATTTCCAGGAATGTACCTATCATTGCCAGGAATGCAGCCCCACCATTGCCAGGAATGCACTCATCATTGCCATCAGTGCAGCCGGAGACGGGACTTCCTATTAGCGAAGGCTGCAGTTTAAACAGGAAATAATCCTCCTGTGTGCATGGCACTAATCCCGCCTCCTCCCTCTGAGGCAGCCAGCCTAATACCTATATATCTTTTGTGGCCCCGGCGCGCTGGGAGATTGTTGGGGGCCTCAAAAGATATATATGTTTAGATAACCAGGCAGGCCGTTCAAAACCGGGCCGCGGGCTGTGATTGGCCCATAGGCCGGACTTTGGACATGTCTGACTTAAATTAACCCCATTCACTTAGCGTCATATTTTACTGCAGAATAGAATGTGTACCACTATTAAACGCTTGTCTTACGTATTTTTTGGTGCAATGTATTGCGTGAGTCTCTATTAACCCCACCATCTTTTACTCCACCTGGAATAAGCAGGTGAGCCTCGTTGTCAATATAAGTCTTTCTCAGTTTAAACTCTGTCCCACTGTGAATGTCCACTTTTACCTGGTTAAAATGGTATTGATGCAAAACACACTAACTTTGGGGGTAGATAAGGCTATATTTCTAAAGCGGAGCTTGATTTGTATTTATACAACGTGGAACACCTTCCAGAATTTAGACTTGTATATAGAAAACCATAAAGCAATTTCTGTATTGCATTTCTTCTGCACTCTTGGCAGACAGCCTGACACAGGCTTCCCAGTAACTAACCGCAGTACCGCAAACCTTCCAGAAACACCCTAGTCTGAAGCTTGACCTGCATCCATCATCCATCATATAACATCTCGTTAATGGGCCTAAGGAAACATTTTACAATTTTACCCTGAACTACTGATGGTTTTACAGTGATACACGGCATCTTTTCATTAGTGCTTAACAGTTGCAGAAAGTAATCTTCTTAAATATAGGGAATTGTGACTGATTTTCATGTTTTCAGCTTTAAGTCGGCTAATTCCCTACTGGTTCATCTCAGCCCTGGCTCTGATTATAGAATGCTTTCATTCCTTTTCACAAGAGTGCTTTATGTATATCAGAAAAAAAATGTGTTCATTGCTTTATATAGCTATGCATCACAGCAGGCTACATTAGAAAGCTTTTTCATTTCAGTCTTTTTGGAAAAATGTAAGTAGTAACTTAGTTTTGCTAAGTGATATTTGTATAATTATATGTTTTCGTAAAGACTGATTACTTATATTTTATTATAAGTTTAATAAAACTACATTGGTACCCACAGTGATCATGATTTCTGCTATAATTAACGATGAGCGAATCTGTCCAGGTTCAATTTGAGGAAAGTTCATCGAATTAAGACTAAAAAGGAGCTTCAAGTCCCCGTCATGTTGGCGTGTCCCCTCAACAATACCACATCTTTTATAGTCTGGAGTGTATGAACTCATCTGCCGCAGGTCTCTGTAGGATCTTGAAACCCTGGAGGAGCGCATGGAATGAAGCACAACTTTATTCTTATCTATCACAGTCAGAAGCACTTTTAAAAAAAAAAGAGAGGTAGGGAGCTTAAGCCAGGTGCAAATAATGTATTTTTTTGGGGTGAAAGTATGCTTTAAAGCAGGGATCCTCAAACTACGGCCCTCCAGATGTTGTAGAACTACACATCCCATGAGGCATTGTAGCACACTGACATTCACAGACATGACTAGGCATTATGGGAATTGTAGTTCCTGAACAACTGGAGGGCCGTAGTTTGAACCTGTGGCCCTCCAGATGTTTCAAAACTACAGGTCCCATCATGCCTTTGCCTTTGGGAGTCATGCTTGTAACTGTTCAGCCTTGCAAAGCCTCATGGGACTTGTAGTTTTGGAACAGCTGGAGGGCCACAGGTTGAGCACCCATGCTTTAAAGGCTGTTAAATCTGAACTCAGCATTAAACAAATGTTCATAGGAGTTTATTCTTCTTAGTTTGTTCCGGCCAATTGTAAGCTAATAGGCAAAATATTGTCAAAAAAAGGCAGGAAAAGATAGGCGGTGGCACTGCCATGGGGTTACCAGTGTAAAAATACTGTACATCAGGCCCATAAAATATAAAATTACTTTAAACCTCCAGAGCATTATATATTTTGTGAAAGCAGAAAAAAAGATAGTAGTTGCAATTTTTTATATTGCCACGATATTTTGGGAAACTGTTTATCAGTTATCATACGCATATTTTCAGGAACAAATATAATAAAATGAATTTTACTGCACACAAACACGTTATGACAACCAATTTCTTGGAAAAGATATAAACAACGGGGTTAGGTTGAGTAAATAGATACCAAACATGCCAAATCCTAAAATTGTGCTCACCCATTAATTCATGAAACACAATATTTCTCAAAAATATCCATAGATAATGCTTTAAAAGCCTTTACACATTGTTTTAGAGCTAACTGTGAGCTATGGTGCTAGAATTATTGTTGTGACTCCAACATTCACAATAATATCTCACACATGTGGTGCAGTCATGGTTTACATACACATGTATACCCTGTGCTACGTTTGCATTTGTGGGTGTGTCCAGGGAAACAGGGGTGACCTTTAATTTTTGTTGTTTTTAATAAATTTGATTATTTACTTATATTTTTAGACTTAGCAATACACTGGCAGTGCATAGATGACTGTGGAAATTATTGTTTTCTTTATGAGCTTGGCTTTATGTTAGGGAAATATAACCCATTCAGTCTAACGGTATAATGCATCTTACCTATCACTCTATTTCCCACATATCCCCAAGTAAACAGACATGACCACAGCTTACATCCTCATCTCAGTACCATCACACGATGGCCTCCACCGAGCACCGCCCTTGGTTTTTTATTCATAGACAACAAAATAAATGACAAACAGGAAGTCATGGCCCTAACAGTCAATCACTTCCTCCAAGGGAATGACTTCACAGGATATGAATGTCAACACAGGAAATCTTTCCAACAGGATGAGTTTATGCAACAACCAATGAACAATGACTAGGGAAGTCTTATGGGTGTGGCAACGTCATCACGTTCTACACACGGAGTTACACAGCTACGGAGCCCAGCGCACAGGAGAAGATTCGAGGAGACGCCGCATCCCTCCATATTTACACTCACTGCAAGACTATTTCAGCCTAAATGTTAGTGCAACCATTGAGTTGAATAAACCACTTTTTAAATGATATTATGCCATGGGGCCTCTTTCGTTTCTCATTTCATGAGACATTGAATCATCACCCTATACATTAAACAACCATCTGGAGTGAGTCTAGTTTTTTGAGACTTTGCCTTAAAACGACCGTTTGGAGGGAGTCCATTTGGGAGACTTTAAATCCCTGTGCCTAGAGAGACCGCTGTAACAACAGTCATCTACCTTTGGTAAGGAGACTGCATTATCACTATTTGGGTGTCCTCTTATATAACTTATATGCACCAATGTGAATCACAGTATATGGACCTTCCTGCCTTATTTTGGTTTATTTCCATTCACCAATTTTGGAACCTTTTCTCACAGTTTCCATTTATCTTTTTATGTACACATTGATTTTTTATTCATTTGTCATATTGGTTTAACTTTTATTTAGCTATTTATCAATATTTGTTTTTTACAATTGGTTTGTCACGTTTTTCTCACTTAGCGCTGTACCTCATTATATATATTGTTTCTAAACTTTTGGTATCCTAGGTTTTTGGTACTGCCAGCTTTTTATCCCAATATCATTTTGGGACTCTCTCATATTTATACACTTATAGCCAGATTTACAAAGACTTACGCTGACGTATCTACTGATACGCCGTCGTAAGTCCAAATGTGCGCCGGCGTATCTATGCGCTGATTCATTAAATCAGATACGCCTGAATTTTGCCAAGATACGACTGACGTAAGTCTCCTACGCCGTTGCATCTTGGGTGCATATTTACGCTGGCCGCTAGGGGCGCTTCCGTTGATTTACGCATCGAATATGTAAATGAGCAAGATACTCCGATGCACGAATGTACGTATGCCCGACGCAGTAATCTACGCCATTTACGTAAGGCGTTTTTCCTGGCGTAAAGATAAACCACCAAAAAGATGGCGCATCCCATGCAAAGGTATGGACATCGGAACAGCCGTCGTTTTTTACGTTGTTTACGTAAGTCGTACGTGAATGGGGCTGGGCGTAAGTTACGTCCACGTCGTAGGCAGTGTTCGATGTATCTTAGGCATTCTATCCGACGTGATTCTGAGCATGCGCACTGGGATACGTCCATGGACGGCGCATGCGCCGTTCGTTCGGCCCATCATTTGCATGGGGTCACGGTTCATTTTAATACAACATGCCCACTACTTTGCTACTTTGAATTAGGCGGGCTTACGCCAGCCCATTTATGCTACGTCGCCCTAACTTAGGGAGCAAGTGCTTTGAGAATACAGCACTTGCCTCTCTAAGTTGCGACGGCATAGCATATATTCGATACGCTACGCCCGCCTAAAGATATGCTAAGCTACCTGAATCTGGGTATTATTGTTTAGCGCAGTGTTTTTTTCCTTATTTGGAAAATATTTTTTATTGGAGTCTTATGGGCATGTCTGGGCAGGGACAGTGTGTATATTTCCCTGCCCCCTGTACCTGGAAGCCATGTTCTTCAACTAGACAAAGGAAGCCGCATTGCTTGGAACCATGGACGCTATCCCTAACCATAACAATTCAAAAGCTCCCGTTTTACCATTGGTATGAATCCTTATTCTGTGTTGTTCAGAGAACAACACATACCCAGGTTATACTAATGTTTCTGTGGATGGGAGATTATCTGCAGGGGCACGTCACGGCATCCCGAATGGGTTGATCACACCGAGGTAACACGAGCGTACATCCGCTTATAACTAGGGATGAACCGAACATACCCGCGTTCGGTTCACACCAGAACGTTCGAACAGACCGCGGGTTCGCGTGAACATTTAGAACCCCATTGAAATCTCTGGGACTCGAACGTTCAAATTCAAAAACGATCATTTTAAAGACCAATATTCAATTTAATGTTGGAAAACGTCTTTCAGAACCTGGGTCTTGCCCCAGGGAACATGTATCAATGGAAAAAAAAGTTTTAAAAACGGACGTTTTTTCCGGAGCAGCGATTTTAACCACTTCCCAACGGCCATACGACTTTGTACGGCCGAAGGGATGTCCTGAATCTCTAACAGGCTGTGTTTTTATGGCCTGTGCTCTGCCAGGCCACTGACATGCCGATGCGCGTGCCTGGCGGCCGTGATGTCCGTTAGGCATTTGGGATCGGCGGCTGCAGGGACAAGACGTGGATCTCTGTGTGTAAACACAGAGATCCATGTCCTGTCAGGGGACAGAGGAGACCGATCTGTGTCCCTTGTACATAGGGACACAGCATCGGTCACCTCCCCCAGTCACTCCCCCCACAGTTAGAACGCAATTTAGGGTACACATTAACCCCTTCCTTGCCCCCTAGTGTTAACCCCTTTAATGCCAGTCACATTTATACAGTAATTAGTGCATATTTATAGCACTGATCGCTGTATAATTGTGAATGGCGCCAAAAATGTGTCAAAAGTGTCCGATGTCTCCGCTATAATGTCGCAGTCACGAAAAAAATGCTGATCGCCGCCATTAGTAGTAAAAAAATAAAATAATAAAAAATAATAATAATTCTGTCCCCTATTTTGTAAGCGCAATAACTTTTGCGCAAACCAGACGCATATTGCGATTTTTTTTTTTTTTTTAACAAAAATATGTAGAAGAATACGTATCGCCTAGACTGAGAATTTTTTTTTTTTTTTTTTAAATTGGGCTATTTATTACAGCAACAAGTAAAAAATATCGTTTTTTTTTTCAAAATTGTCGCTCTATTTTTGTTTATAGCGCAAAAAATAAAAACCGCAGAGGCAATCAAATACCACCAAAAGAAAGCTCTATTTGTGGGGAAAAAAGGACGCCAATTTTGTTTGGGAGCCACGCGCAATTGTCAGTTAAAGTGATGCAGTGCCACAAGCTGAAATTTCACCTGGTCAGGAAGGGGTATATGTGCCCAGTAAGGAAGTGGTTAATGATGCTTAAAGTGAAAAAAAAAAGAAAAAATATCTTTAAATATCGTACCTGCTGGGTGTCTATAGTAGTGCCACGTGTTTAGAAATGTAAATTACAGTAAATGCGCTTACGTGCGATTACACAGCACACTTGCACTTACAGTAAATGCGCTTACGTGCGATTACACAGCAAACTTGCACTTACAGTAAATGTGTTTACGTGCGATTACACAGCAAACTTGCACTTACAGTAAATGCATTTACGTGCGATTACACAGCAAACTTGCACTTACAAGTAAATGTGTTTACGTGCGATTACACAGCAAACTTACAGTTACAGTAAATGCGCTTACGTGCGATTACACAGCAAACTTGCACTTACAGTAAATGCGCTTATGTGCGATTACACAGCAAATGTGTACTTACACTAAATGCGCTTACGTGCGATTACACAGCAAACTTGCACTTACAGTAAATGCGCTTATGTGCGATAACACAGCAAACTTGCACTTACAGTAAATGCGCTTACGTGCGATTACACAGCAAACTTACAGTTACAGTAAATGTGCTTACATGCGATTACACAGCAAACTTGCACTTTAAGCAAATGCGCTTAGGTGCAAATAAGCAGGACTAGTGCAATTACACCGAGTATGTTTAGGTGTAAACTAAACACAGCACACAGCCACAGGCAATACAACATGTTAGAGCACTGTAGCTATGCATAATCTCCTGCCTGCACAATCTCCTGCCTGACAAATACTAATAGCAGATCTAGCTAAGCTATACAGTGTATAAATATATCTACAACTCTTAAGGATGTATATATATTCTCTACACACTGTAATAAAGCTAAACTGACTAGCCTGCTCTATCTAGCTAGCTAAAAAGATAATCTCTCTGTCTCTCTGACTGCTGTCTTTAACAAAGCCGAAACACACTACACGAGGCCGCCCGGAAGGCAGCCTTTTATAGTGTGGGGCGTGTGCTACAGCCCTGAGCCATAATTGGCCAAAGCACCCAGGCTTTGGCCAATTATGGCTCTTCGTTTTTTGGGCGCTGTGATTGGCCAAGCATGCGGGGTCATGGTGCATGATTGGCCAATCATCAGCGCGCAACACCGCAGTGAATTATGGACCGACGCGCGTCACTCGAATTTGGCGCGAATGACCCGTTTTGTTTGATTTTCGACGAACGATCAAACAGGCAATGTTCGAGTCGAACATACGTTCGTATCGAACGCATAGCTCATCCCTACTTACAACCAATAAAGTCTTTGCAGAGTGAACACATCCCCCCCAGACGAACGTTCTGTGCATTGCACAGGGGCCTTTTGCTGGCAGACATATCCCCACTCTGCAAACACCTCTCTCCAATCTCAGGAAGTTTTCTACTACCAGACGGGACTCAGCCAGCATCAGTCTGCCCCAGTCAGCTCTTTAGAGCGGGCTGTGGGAAAACTAACACTGGGAGATACTATGACAATACATATTAAATAAATCTTTATAAAATTTCCACAACACTTATACATAGCAGCACCTCAATCTGAACCATTTCGGTCTGAGAGTTGTAATTAAAAAAAAAGGGGCAAAAAAATAAGGGGGTGGGGAAAAGATGGAGTATCCCTTAATAGGTTACTATTGCTAGTCTACTTCTGAAAATTCAAGTTACCTAGCTGTGTCTGACTTCAGTATATTTGAGTTAGAGATCCAGAACAAGCTTGATGATAATCAGTTTTCAGAAAAATGTACTTATCGTTATACTTGTTCAGGGTTACAGATAGAATTGAAAACAAACATCAGCTTGACAGCCAGAAAACTAGCATTCCCAAATGGAGGTCAGCAATGGCAGCTTCTATTGTTCGATCATGACTCCCTCAAGCAAACATGCTGGAGAGTTTATGGATAAGATGTATACAAACAACCAGGCGCAGACCTGTTCAGTCAGAAATTGCCAAAAACTCCTGTCAGTAGGGGATGGTGAAATTAAGCAGTTGCCCAAGTGCCGTTCTTATTTTCCAGCTAAAGCCATATATGGAAAATCTAAAGAATTTTTCTGTCATTAAAACATTAATAAAACATGTATATTGACCTATCGATCTCACAAAATTGAAATGTTGCCTGTTTGTGAACAGAGCAACCCAAAATAGCATTTTGCACACGTGTTATTAGCTCACTACCTTTTTAGTAGTAACCGTCTTATAATGACAGTCCCCAAGAAGTAGGATGTTACTGAAATATTGATTTCATTAAAAAAAACTTGAATTTTGATAAAATCCTTGTAGTATACAGTATATAATTAATCAAGAGAAGATGTTTTTTTCCCAGCAAAATGTAGTTCAAGTGATTTATGCCAACCTGCTTTTAAAATGTGCAGAAATGGGTTTGTTCTTACAATATAAAATCTAACGCACTAACGTTTTATAGTGGCATGTGACCTTACTGGTTTTGATTCTGTTTGGTTCTGGGCTGGATTAATAGTTAGATCCATATTGCCTAGCTTGGTTTTTAATAAATGTACATAAATGGATATGCACCATTCATGTATGTACCGTATACAATATACTGTATATTACTCTTTAAAGTGTGTTTAAAGGCAAAACTTTTCAGTTTTGATAGTGGTGAAGGACCAAAAGTTCTGTCAGCTTTTCACGGCTGTCTCTGTTCTTGATGGAGAGAATTACTCTTTATATTTGTCCAGGTGACCAATGTGACTTGACCTTTTTGTCTACCCTCTGGGAAACTTCTTATTTGCTGGGATGCCCTGAGTACCTTTTCCTGATTAAGGATAAGCTTGGTTAAGGAGATAACCTTGTGGATAGAATACAGTTGACATACACTATCTGCTTGGTTCGATTAGGTGATAGTAACACACTGACATCGAATATTGCTATTATTTTCTAAGCTGTGGCTCACTACCTGACATTCAAAGTTATCTCCCCAATAAAGGCCTGCATTATATTAACTTTCATAACCTTGTGCCTAATTGATTTGAGCTTGGCTTTTACAGTACTCAAAGATCCCTTATACCGAATAACAATGAACTACGGTCAATGTTGTACAATAGGGTCCCTTTCTTTTTGTCAGCTATGCCCCTGCACCCCCCCCCACATGTTTTTAAGTGATGATGCTCCAGTATAACCTATATACGAAACTTGGCCTCATTAGTACTCCTGAAGAAGCAGAACATAGTTCTGGGAAGCATGTTATGTAGCTGGCCAGCTAGAACCTGACCTAGGTAGCTAATATAACTTACATGTATATACAGCTAAACCTTCTAAGAACCTAATGTAGAGCACATGTTTATATGTGAGAGACAAAGGCAGAGTTTTGTGTTTGGATGTTATATAACAGTTGTATGTTGTGTTCACAGAAGCAAAAGAAAAAATATGCCTTTAAGAGTCATTTGTTTGTATGGGGCAGGAGGTAAGCAAAGTTATTCACAGTTTAATTCATACCAGCAAGCATAGAGTTAAGCTTTTGTGACTCATCAGAAGCCTTGGCAAATTTACAGCTAATCTCACATTGAGCAGAGTCTTGACCAGTCACAGCCAGCTTTACAAACACTCTGTCTGGAAGGTTCCTAATACTCCATGTGCTAGATTATTCCACACAGAGACACAGAGCCACATGGAGACAGAGACACAGAAAGCAGAACAGACACACAGAGCAGTTCTTATGGAAGCCAGAGGGCAAAATTAGGTAATTATACAGTTATATATATGTTCTTATTGTAAATAGTGTGATTAGAACTGAATACTGATCTGGCTGTGTGTTCACTTGTAGTTCCACCAAACTAAGCTAACCCTGCAAACCCGAACCATATCAAACCCGAACCATATCAAACCCGAACCATATCAAACCCGAACCATATCAAACCCGAACCATATCAAACCTTCATACCTTCAAACCACAGTTATACCCTTCAGAGAAATCAGAGAATGCTTTGATAACTTGCAGAGAGAGAGAGAGAGAGAGAGAGAGAGAGAGAGAGAGAGAGAGAGAGAGAGAGAGTAAATACTGAAGAAATAAATATATCCACCATCTATGTTAAATGACAAGATTGAATATTTGAACCACCATTTTCTGTTATACTTTATGTGTTTTGTACATGGACTGTCTGCTGCAAAGCAGCAGTATTTTATATGAAGAAAAGTGAAGTTATTAAAGAAGTTATTTTAAGCATTTGGTGTGCTCTTTAAACCTACTGGGGCAGATTCACAGAGAAATGGATTATCGTAGCGTAGCAGAAATCGCACGCCGCCGTTTTTTACCTTGCTCTACGTGGAATTCAGGTAATTTTCTACGGTAAACACGGCGGCGTAGTGTATTTCTCCCGTGCAATCCATATAGACGAGTAGGGGGCGTGAAACATTTAAAACGGCGATCATCTGCGCATGCTCCGTTCGCAAATTTCCCGCCGTGCATTGCGCGAAATACTCGTGACGTCATCGTTGTTTTGTACGTACTTTACGGGCGATCCACGTCCCGACGAGTACGTAAATAAAAAAAAAAATTAAATAAATTCGAAGCGGGAACGACGGCCATACTTAACTGGGCTACGTAAAGTTAAGCAGCAAAAAGCTGCTCTAACTTTACGTTAAAAAAATAGACGAAAACGACTGCGCCGCTCGCTCGTTTGTTCGTGAATCCCCGTAAAAACACATTAGCATATCCCGACGCATTAAAACGACGCGAACTCCTCCCAGCCGCCGCAAATAGATGGCAGCGTAGATCCGAAGGCTTACGAAGACGTAAGCCTCTCGGATCGAAGCCCGAAGCCGGCGTATCATGGTTTGAGAATTCAAACTAGTGATACGCCGCGGGAAATTTGAAATTACTCCTGTCTAACACCAGTTAGACAGGCGTAATTGTTTTGTGAATCTGCCCCACTGTTTCCATAGAACGGCAATAGAGGAATTTCAGAGTAATAGACAGTCTTGTTGGATTGAAAAGTTAGAGATATCACAATTCTTCTAATGCCACAGCGCATGAGCCACTTCATAGTGCTGCGCCTGCCACATGTTAAGCCTGGTCTCCACCCATTTACCTGATCTGTTGATCCAATTCATTCAGTGATGAGGTTTTAACGTATTCTATTACAGTTATTATTTATAATTTACCTATATAAATATTGTTAATGCAGACAGGTGTGGGCTGGGGATAATTCTAAATAGTGAGGCAATCAAATATAATAATGTACATGATAAGCAACAAATCTTTTTAGCATTATTTTATTTTGAATAAACAAAAAGTCAATTGCTTTAATTATCAAAACTATGTTGGGTGCTCCTCTTTGATTCTTGTCTTAAATTAATCTTCTTGAATGTCAAACTCCTCCTGAAAAACCATTACCTTGGGTCCAGTCTTTGTCTGTTAGGAAAATCTACCTGCCAGTTCTCCACACAGGGAATGCGCACTGTGCAGATATTGCTAGAACATTAATTTACACGTAGGATAGGATTGACTTTGCCTCTGTTGCTGCTGCAAAAAGGCAAACAGAAGAAATGACTGATGAGCAAATATATATCATCTGAAACCTCTGAGGATGTTTGAAAGCATTGAGAACTTTGAAGTTCAGGTTGGGATGAATGCTTCCAGAACAGGTTTGAATTAAAACCTTTTGGTTGGGAAAATAATGTACATTATAAGCAACATATCTTTTAGCATTATTTTGTATAAAAAAAAGTCAATTGCTTTAATTATCAAAATATTGTTGGGTGCCCTTAAGTCCCTCTTCGGTTCTTGTCTTAAATTAATCTTCTTGAATGTCAAACTCCTCCTGATGGAAAAACCATTTCCTTGGGTCCAGTCTTTGTCTGTTAGGAAAATCTGCCTGCCAGTTCTCCACACAGGGAATGCGCACTGTGCAGATATTGCTAGAACATTAATTTACACTTAGGATAGGATTGACTTTGCCTCTCTTGCTGCTGCAACACTCCTGGTACTCCCTTGATGATAGATGTATGCAACAGCTGTGACATAGCCTGATTAAACTTGGACCTGAGGACCGGTCAGAACGGAGCCCAATAATAGAAATGACAGATCAAATTCTCATAACTTAGGAAGCTGTAATTCTTCCTGAGACGAGACTAACAACCCAGAGCAGACAGAGCTTCCAGAACTCCACTCCCATCCAGAAAACGGGCATCAGCCAGAACAATCTCACACTGTAAGAAGGGAAAAAAACTCCCTTCTGCTAGCACCAGGGAAAACAAAAGTCACCATGACAGAGACATCCTGAATTAAGGATGTAACCAGATCATCATAAGAGAAAGGTTGGATGTCTACCACCCTGTTAGGATCTTCTTGCAAAGATCTAGAGTGTAACTAGGGAAATGGAAATGCTTTAAAGGTGGATATAATGCATGCAAGCCCTTACATACAGCTCCCAAAGGAAGACCAATTTAAGGATTGAAATTGTTGAACCTGATATTACATTTATGTCAGCTGCTTCTGAATACTAAGACCATGGCCTGAAAGTAATCAATGAGAAGACCCATGTACTCCAAGCGATGTGATTAAATCAAAAATGACTTGTCAATGTTTAGAATCCATCTGAACTCTCCAAGATCTACATCCTTGCTGACAGAATGGAGTCCAAGACCAGAATACAATCACAGCTGCAGATTGCCCCACTATCCAATCCAGTCCAAGGCAAAGCCAAGGGGAAGGGCCACAAACTGATATTGTTGTCATCCATGGCAAAAAGAAGAAATGACTGATGAGCAAATATATATCATCTGAAACTTCTGAGGATGTTTGAAAGCATTGAGAACTTTGAAGTTCAGGTTGGATAAATGCTTCCAGAACGGGTTTGAATTAAAACCTTTTGATTGGGAAAATAAAAAAGATAACCCCTGGGACAGCAATCTCTTAAGGGATAAAAAAAAAAAAAAAACAGTCTGAAACTGTAAAGACACAGGATGCAAAGAGAAGAATTCAGGTGGAGGATGAATCCAAAGGGATAGAGGTGTAGACCTAGGCTGTTGATTCTTAGCTTTGTGTAGCTGGGGTATGGAAGTAGTCATACCACCTTTCACAGCTTCTTTTGTTGCAATAAGGGAGTAGCTGAAAAGACTGTATCCTGCATGGATTCGTATTAGGAAGGCCTACCTACATAATTGGCCAACTGACCATACTTAAAGGCGTTGTAAAGGAAAACATTTTTTTACAGGGTATAGAGACATAATAGTTAACTGATTCCTTTTAAAAACGATAAAAAAATAGATAAAAATGAATCATATAATGTACCTGGAGTTTTTTAGTTTCGTTTTTTTGCATCTAGTTTCATTTTTGCATGTTATGCTGTATCTGTGCTGGACAGAGCCATAGAGCAGTGATGATTTGGAAAACGAAACTAAAAGCTCCCAGTACTGTGGTCCTAAGGAAACAGACAACCAGGAAGTGTCCAAAACAGAGGAGAATTACAGCAACATCAGAGCAAAAATGAACAATGAGTACATGAAACCAGGACTGCAGTAAGGTAAAGGAAGCTATTTAGCTAAAAAAAAAAAAATTTAGTGACTCTTTAAGTCAGTGAGCCTTGCAAGTCTGAACTAAAAAAAAGGTATACCCAACAGAACCTGCTGTGCGGTGTCCTGCTCTGTCAATTACCGGCAGAGCTGCTCTGTGGATAGAAGAAACACAGGCAGGCAGATAGCTGCATCAGACTTGCTCTAAGTAGCATACTGCACTCTTTTAGAGTGTGTTTCAAAGTTAAATGTGAGAAAACCCCACTATATGTTTGTTTGGTTCCCCCATTCACACAGCTTCTTAGCTTCCCAACTTCTTGTAACAAAGAGATCTAAGCAGGATTTGTCCTTGCTGTAAGTTCCATGAAAGATCATCTAAAAAGACACAATGCAATTTTTAAATATTTTTTAAGCTATGCTATGTGAATGAGATCCTGTAACAAAATAAAAATAGATGTTATTCCAATTTGGCTGCAAAAATGGAAATACAGGTGAAACTCAAAAAATTTGAATATCGTCCAAAAGTTCATTTATTTCACTCATGCAAATTAAAGCGGTTTGAAACCGCATATACATTTATTTTAATTTTTTTAGAACTTGCAAGGCAAAAGACATAATGAGCTAGTATGCACCGCATACTAGCTCATTATGAAATACTTACCTCTGAACGAGGTGAAGAGAACTTACCTGGTCCACGCTGAGCGAGATGTCATCTTGACTCGGAGTGTCTTCCGGGTATCGCCGCTCCAGCGCTGTGATTGGCTGGAGCGGCGATGACGTCACTCCCGCGCATGCGATTGGGAGATTTCAAATCGGCATGGTCCGGCGGCTGCCAGTCCTCTTGCCGTGGATTCCCCCCTGCGCATGCGCCGCTGCAATCAGCGGCGCATTGCGAGGGGAATGTCTCCTAAACCATACAGGTTTATGAGATATTCTTTATACCTACAGGTAAGCCTTATTATAGGCTTACCTGTAGGTAAAAGTGAAAAAGTGGGTTTACAACCACTTTAAAAAGGTGAAACTAATATATGAGATAGACTCATTACATGCAAAGCAAGATAGTTCACGCCGTGATTTGTCATAATTGTGATGATTATGGCTTACAGCTCATGAAAACCCCAAATCCACAATCTCAGAAAATTTGAATATTACATGCAATTGATAAAACAAGGACTTTTGAAAAGTATAAGCATGCATATGTACTCAGTACTTTTACGTTTGGGCCCTGCGGTTTAGGCATTAATGGCGGTGTGTTGAGTTATTTTGAGGGGCAGAAAATTTACACTGTTATACAAGCTGTACACTGAATTTACATTGTAGCAAAGTGTAATTTCTTTAGTGTTGTCACATAAAAAGATATAATGAAATATTTTCAAAAATGTGAGCGGCATACTCACTTTTGTGAGATGCTGTATGTCCTGAATATAATAAATAAATAAAAGTATATGCATAAAGTTTTACATTCCTTTTAAACCAATAAAGGAAACTCCATTACTCACTATCGTGCAGTGTCAAAAATATGTGAATTAGTTCTGATAATTCCACAGCATGACATAAAAGATGAAATAAGATAATTCACTGCAATTCATCAAACCCCCTATGTTCTGACTTATTACCGTCTGGGCTTTTAATGAAGCATGCAAGCCCCAGCACTGAACAGTTTTTATCAACAGACAGACATGAGCTGGTATTCATGCACACCTGTAAGTATTGGCACAGAGGACTTTCCAACTGTGATGTTCTGTGGCTAACAAAATAGAAAGCAGCAGGTGACTTACCACTGCAGTGTCTTATTTCTCTAAGTATTATCCAACAAGTGGCCAACTGTAACATCAACATCCTGCTCTGCAACATGCACACATTGCACTTCACTCTCTGCCTGTTCCGATTACAACATACTGTATATACTGTCATATATATTTATATATATATATATATATATATATATATATATATATATATATATATATATATATATATATATAAACGGTACCGACAAAACATTTCCATATGTGCATTATACATCATAAATGAGTATAACTATAAACCACACTTTTGACTCCCATGCAGAATTGTTGGGTTTTACACAATAATTACTAATTATTAAACTGGTTACCTTGATTGTTGCCCTGATTGGTCACACCAGATCAGCTGATTTTAGCCCAAATCATTGCCTATCCACTTTAGCCGCAGAAGGATTTACTTAATGAGCAGGCCATTTTTTTTTTTTTTTTTTGCGTCGCTTTAACCGGCAATTGCGCGGTCCTGCAATGTTGTACCCAAATAAAATTAATGTCCCTTTGTTTCCACAAATAGAGCCTTCTTTTGGTGGTATTTGATCACATCTGCGTTTTTTTTGTGCTATGAACAAAAAGATCGAAAATTTTGAAAAAAAATATATGTTTTACTTTTTGCTATAATAAATATCCCCAAAAAAGAAATAAATAAAACGTTTCTTCATCCGTTTAGGCCAATATGTATTCTTCTACATATTTTTGGTACAATAAAAATGCAATAATTGCATCTACAAAATAGGGGAAAGATTTATGGAATTTTTATCATAATTTTTATTTTTTTACTAGTAATGGCGGTGATCAGTAATTTTTAGCGGGACTGCAACATTACGGTGGACAGATCAGACATTTTTGACACTTTTTTGGGACCAGTAACATTATTACAGTGATCAGAGATAAAAATAGCCACTAGGGGTGATGAAGGGGTTAAGTGTTCCCTGGGAGGTGTTTCTAACTGTGGGGGGAGTGTACTGACTGGAGGAGGAGAGAGATCGCTGTTCCTGATCACTAGGAACAGACTGTCAGAATGGGGATCTATTTGTTTACATTGACAGATCCTCATTCTATCTCTCTGTGGATCGATCCTGAGTGGCCGGTAAACATTACGGCCGACGGCCACACGCATCAGCTCCGACGTAAACCTACAGCAGTTTGCACTACCGAGCCAACCTGCCGCAGTATAACTGCAGCCGCTGGTTTGGCAAGCGGTAAAATCTGCTGTCAAACTTGTGCTGTGTCGCACGCCCCCGAAGAAAGGCCTGAGGTACAGGTACATGATTGTGCCTGTACCTGCCATCTAGCCGCAGTATATTTACTGTGAGCAGTCGGCAGGTGGTAAAATTGGTTCTAAAGTGTAAATGTTTTTTACCTTAAAGTGGTTGTAAAGGTTTCCTTTTTTTTTTTTTTTAAATAACAAACATGTCATACTTACCTCCACTGTGCAGTTCGTTTTTTGGGGTCCCTCGGCGGCTGTCTCGGCTCCTCCCTGCATCAGCTAACCCCCCTGGGAAGTGCTCTCCCAAGGGGGTTAGCTTGCGGGCGCGCTCCCAAGTCTTGTATTCGGCGTCCAAAGGATGCATTAAATTAAAAAAAAACAAAGCTTTACAACCCCTTTAATGCATTCCCTGCATTTTACCTATCTTTTCTACCCTCCATCTTTAAACACTTTGATCCAGCGCTGTGCCTAGCTGCAGGGCTTCTCTCTTCTCTTGCCTTTCTCACGGGAAACTCAGGCAGCAGCGGAAGCTATATGTTATAAAAAAATTATGTCCAAGTAAAACTGGGAGCTATATGTTCCCTCTCACCCAGCACACAGAGCCCTCCTCCCTCTCACTCCCCCCAGTACACATGGCTCCCCCTCCTTCCCCTTTCCTGAGTATACAGAGCTTCTGTCCTCCTTCTCCACTACACAGAACCCACTTTCCTCATGCCTAATGCCCACCCCCCCCCATCCCTGGCTAATTATGCAGTCTTACACTGAGGGGGTTCTGTTGCTTATAAACACAGGACCTGCCACAGGAAGTAGGTTCTGTAAATTACAGCAGCCAGTGGGGACACAGGGCTAGCATCAGAGGTGGTGTTACAGATGGCACATGACCCTTCTGCATCCCCTTCTTTGTCCCGGCCCTGCTGATTGTGGATGCAGCCAACACCTGTGCATCCCTGTGCTGGTATACATGGCCCTCACACAAGACATCAACAAGGAGGCCTTACATTTTATATGATTTATTATACTGATTTAATTTAGCTCTACTTTAAGTCATATACTATCTTGTTGTTGCAAGAGTCAAAATGCTTGAATGGCAAGATTTAGATACAGTATTATTACCTTAAAGAGGAGTTCCACCCTAAAAATTCACTTTTCTTTAATCCCCTCCCCTCCCCCTTACATGCCACATTTGGCATGTCATTTTTTGGGGGGGGAGTGGGGGCTTCAGTAGGAGTGGGACTTCCTGTCCCACTTCCTGCTTCCGCCGAGGGGCTGGTTAGGCGATTAAGCCTTAATCGCCTACACCAGCCCCTCCTTGTAAGCGATCACATGGGACACATGACAGGTCCCATGCGATCGCCTCTCCAATCAGCGGCGAGCCGTGCCGCGCGCATGCGCAGTGCGGCTCGCGCATGCGCAGTGGGTGACCGGCCGTGAAGCCGAAGGCTGTCACGGCTGGGTGCCCACAGCGGGATGGAGACGCCGGCTGGGGAGGGGGGAGAGGAGTGGGGCCCCCGTCGGCACGTCGCTGGAACGCAGGATCAGGTAAGTGAGTGTTTATTAAAAGCCAGCAGCTACACTTTTTGTAGCTGCTGACTTTTAATAAACACAATTTTGGGCTGGAACACCCCTTTAAAGTGTAAGTAAACCTCCCTATCGTTTTCAGCCAAGGAAGCTGCCATCTTTGCCTCTGTTTAATCTACAATTGCCATGATGCTGCACATGTGATCGGTTATGACACCAGCTATTGGATGGTTTATCAGTTCGGTTGAGAGCACAACAAAAGGGAGTGTTACATTTCTGGCATGTGGCAAAAGTGAAACTGTTTTATGGATGGGTTTACTTCCGCTTTACCTAGTGTGAATGTGATCATTTACAAAACGTATATCTTACTCCAGTTTAATTAAAAATAATTCTATATTATTTTGGTCAGTAATGGCAAATAAGCACTACTGGTTTTCAACAAGCAGTTTACTTTGGTGTTGCATGTATATACTGTGTATGTACTGTATCTACATGTACAGTATATAAATTGTTTGTATTTGTACATATCTGTATGTGACTTAAAAAAAAATTATGTTTTGTAATAACATATTTACAATGAACATTATTACAGATGTCACCTGTCTCTGTGTTACACAAAATTTTATGCCTCGTGCACAGTTGTGACGTTCATTGGCGGTGCATTTTGTTCTAATACAGAAAGGAATAGTACATGTTTTACTATACACAGCCTAGATGTGCCTACTGTACAAGCATTGAAGTACATTAAAGACAGTGAATAATCATTGGTTATGTCATGGGAACAGATACATTTCATTTCAGAACTATCTGCACTGTAAAATAAAAACAGAATAGATAGACAAGATCAGAACTGGGAGGATAGCCAACATCTGGGATAATGCATAACATACTAAATTAAATATTTTTACTGTACGCATCAGGGCATTTTTCAGTGAGTACCCAAACTGTTCTTTGCTCATCTGCTTTGCAATGTCTGAGACCACACCATCTGTGAGTAAAACCCAAGTGGAATGCTTCCCACCAGCACTGTGCTGGACTTTATTTATTTTTGCACTCATCCCTAAATTCTCTAACATAGTTCCCACTGGTGTAGCCATATGTTTGGTTGCTTATAAGAACATGCTACTGTTATGTACTAAAGTATGGTTTAGTGTGATAGTCAACACATAGTGGAACAGATGGTAAGACATAAATTAATATTTGTGAAAGCACATATAAATCATTGTGTACTTACTCTGCTTACAGTAGACGTTAAAGATGCTCCACTACTAGAGGAAGAAAGGCCAACTGCTTTAGGTATAAATTGCATGCACCTAGAGGTGCTTTCATATATCTGAAGCTAGCTCTTAAACCTTCTTGTCATATTGAAATGGAAGGCCATTCTTACAGGCAATGCTCCTTTGTAGGGTATTAGTTTTCAGCCCTGCCTCCATTCCTATTTGCCCATTACTATGATGGGCATCCTTACTGACCAAAAAAGAATGCGCAGGAGTTAGAAAGATGTGAGTACTGTCACAGGCTTTTGGGATGTGGCCTGCTCATGGTGCTGAATGAGTAAGAGTGGATGGGCTTGGGCCAAAGATCCATACCTATGCCAGTACAGTGGCTTTGGAAGCCTCAGCAATACCTGTGGTTGTGCAAGAGGAGAGATAGGAAAGGCGGAGAGCCTTTGACAAAGATTCTGGCATCCCACATACAGCCCCTGCTCTCTAAACTTGTCCACCTAGATCAAGTGGGGTTTATACCAACTAGAGAAACGAGAGATAGCACTATTAAAGTCCTAAATTTGATATATCAAGTAAATAAAAAAAAGATATTGAGTGTTTTCCTGAATACGGACGCAGAGAAAGCATTCCATAGAGTAAATTGGAAATTTATGCTGGAGACCTTAAAACAGATGGGACTAGGAGAGCGGATGGTACAGTGGATAGCTGGGGTGTATG
The DNA here is from genome assembly GCA_029574335.1 of Rana kukunoris. Lineage (NCBI taxonomy): Eukaryota > Metazoa > Chordata > Amphibia > Anura > Ranidae > Rana > Rana kukunoris. Next base: position 286,129,461 of record CM056049.1, read on the forward strand.
CGGGGCCTAGGGCCTTGGTTAAAGTAAATGGGCTATATTCTATGCCCTTGACAATCACAAAACCAGGCAGGGCTGCCCCCTGTCGCCTCTGTTGTTTTGAATTGACATTGGAACCATTGTTAAATAAGATTTGCCAAAATAAAGATATCGTTAGTATTGAACTTGGTAGAAGAAAATCAGGGCCGGATTAACATAGGGGCTGATGAAGCTGCAGCTCCAGGCCCCTTTCTCAAGATAGGCCCATTTGCCCCCAAAAAAAAAGAAAAAATCTTTTTTTTTTTTTTAGATCGACTTCGGGGGTTGTAGCTCGATGACCAGAGGTCACAGAAACCCCACATTTGGGGGGTAGGCAGTTGAAGACCTACCCCACAATCGGTCAAAATATGGGATGGCTATCATTTATGGTTCCGGAGATACGGGCCTGCTTGCACAGCCTGTCAGAAGCTACATACAGAGCGGCCATTATAAATACAAGCTGACACACTGCAGCAGACTGAGAAAAAAAATCACCATTTGTTTTTTGCTAGAAAATTAGTCTATGGTGGTCTTTGTAACTTTTTATGTTGCACAGTGTAGAGCTGCACGATTCTGGCTAAAATGACAACTGCAATTTCTTTTCTTAGAAGATAGATCACGATTCTCTCACGATTCGTGCGGCATAACATCATCTTTCACATTAAAATGAGAGAAAAAAATGGGCTAAGTTTACTGTTTTGTTTTTATGGTTTTTATTATTCATTGAAGTAGGCAAATGCAGTGTGACATAAAATACTGCAGCAATTGCCATTTTTGTCTCTCGTAAAATATATATAATGTTTGACGCTTCCAAGTAATTTTCTAGCAAAAAATATTGCTTTTTAACTTAAGCAAGTGTTGGACTTTAATTGGTTACATTTCTTGCATTTACACACAGAAGTTTGATCTAAGAAGGAAGTAATTTTACAAACTAGCAACAAAATATCCCTTTGCTAAGAAGGAAGCGTTAGTTAATGGGCCAGATTCATAGAGCAATTACGCCTGTCAACTGGTGTTAGACAGGGATTTCAAATTTCGCGCACCGTAATCACTGTTTGAATTCAAACATGATACGGCGGCTTCGGGCTTCGATCCGAGAGGCTTACGTCTTCGTAAGCCTTCGGATTACACTGCCACAGAGGAGTTCGCGTCGTTTGATGCGTCGGGATATGCAAATGTTTTTTTACGGCGATTCCCGAAGACGAGTTGCAATCACTTTCGTCTATTTTTTTTACAATGTTACGTCATGTTAAGTATGGCCGTCGTTCCCGCTTCAAATTTATTTAATTTTTTTTTTGTTTACGTAACTCGTTCGGGACTAGGATGCCCGTAAACGACGCTACCTAAACAACGAATGACGTCACGACGTGATTTCGCGCAATGCACGGCGGGAAATTTGCGAACGGAGCATGCGCAGATCGATCGCCGCGGGAACGCGCCTAATTTAAATGATTCACGCCCCCTACTCGTCTATATGGATTGCGACGGGAGAAATACACTACGCCGCCGTCGTTTACTGGACAAAATCTACCTGAATTCCACGTAGAGCCAGGTAAAAAACGGCGACGTAGTGTATTTCTGATACGCTACGATAATCCATTTCTGTGTGAATCTGCCCCAATGTTTCCTGCTAAGAACTTGGCAGACTGCCCAGATATTTTCTTTTGACAGCTGAAAGTCTCTCCACTTGTTATATGAAAGAATCAGCAAACTCTGCATTGGAGATGTCAGGGGGGTTGAATCAAAATCACGATTTTTTAACGATTAATTGTGCAGCTCTAGACGGTACTGTATTTGCACAGCAATTTTTCAAACATGTTTTTTTTTTGGAAATAAACTGTTTCATTCATTAAAAAAATAAATAAATAGCTTTAATAAAAAAAACAAAAAAAAAAACAAATAGGTAACTAAAGTTAGCACAATTTTTTTTGGTATCCCAAGCGATGCTTTAATTTTTTTTTAGGTTACATGTTTAGAGTTACAGAGAAGATCTAGTGCTAGAATTATTGCTCTCGCTCTAACGATCGTGGCTTATGTAACCTGTGTGTATCTGGCTCTGATACTAGCCAGTGCCTACCCAGCCACTGACTGGTATCTCTCCCCAGCCTGTCCCCACACCAGTGGCGGCCCGCCCATATGGGCGCACGGGCGCCGCCCCCCCTCCCGCAGTCACAAAAAAATAAAAAAATAAAAGAATAAAAACGGGCCCTTTAAGAACTTTTATTTGGCTAAAATGTCATTTTGACATTTTAGCCGAAGTTCTGGCGGCCGTCTATAGAGGGCGCTGCAGCGCCACCCCCTCTCGCAAGTAACACACATTCAATGCAATGCATTGAACGTGAGTTACTGTTGCTAGCTGCCTGGTCTATTCGTGTAACCGGACATGGGACGCCGGTTACCCGAATAGCGGCAGCTGGTTGGCTGAGGGGAACTGCCTATCAAAGCCAGCGGCTCTGATAGGCTTTTCCAGTGCCGCCCTCCGGCTCTCGGAAGTCTATGCTCGGAGCGCAGGCAATCTGCGGTCCTTGCATTAGACTGACGGCCGTTTCAGCCAATCAGGTTCCCGGATTCTGGTTATCAGGAACCTGATTGGCTGAAGCTTCTCCACGGCGGCAGAAGACATCGAGGGAGGACATGGAAGCGTCAGGTAAGTGTTTTTTTTACAGGGAAAGGGGCAGCATGGGGCACAGTGGCAGCATGGGGCACAGTGGCATGGGGCACAGTGGCATCATGGGGCACAGAGGCGACAATGAGCACAGTGGCATGGGGCACAGTGGTGACAATTGATGGCACAGTGACTGAATATGATGGCATGGCACAGTGGTGACAATTGATGGCACAGTGACTGAATATGATGGCATGGCACAGTGGTGACAATTGATGGCACAGTGACTGCATATGATGGCATGGCACATTGGTAACAATTGATGGGTACAGTAGCTGCGTTTGGCATGGCACATTGGTGACAATTGATGGCACAGTGGTGGCGTTTGATGGCATGGCACAGTGGTGACAATTGATGGCACAGTGGTGGCGTTTGATGGCATGGCACAGTGGTGACAATTGATGGCACAGTGACTGCATATGATGGCATGGCACAGTGGTGACAATTGATGGCACAGTTGCTGTGTTGCATGGCACAGTGGTGACAATTGATGGCACAGTGACTGCATTTGATGGCATGGCACAGTGGTGACAATTGATGGCACAGTGACTGCATTTGATGGCATGGCACAGTGGTGACAATTGATGGGCACAGTAGCTTCGTTTGATGGCATGGCACATTGGTGACAATTGATGGCACAGTGGTGGCGTTTGATGGCATGGCACAGTGGTGACAATTGATGGCACAGTGACTGCATATGATGGCATAGCACAGTGGTGACAATTGATGGCACAGTGACTGCATTTGATGGCATGGCACAGTGGTGACAATTGATGGCACAGTGACTGCATATGATGGCATGGCACATTGGTGACAATTGATGGGCACAGTAGCTGCGTTTGATGGCATGGCACATTGGTGACAATTGATGGCACAGTGGTGGCGTTTGATGGCATGGCACAGTGGTGACAATTGATGGCACAGTGGTGGCGTTTGATGGCATGGCACAGTGGTGACAATTGATGGCACAGTTGCTGTGTTGCATGGCACAGTGGTGACAATTGATGGCACAGTGGCTGCATTTGATGGCATGGCACAGTGGTGACAATTGATGGCACAGTTGCTCTGTTTGATGGCATGGCACAGTGGTGACAATTGATGGCACAGTGGCTGCATTTGGTGGCATGGCACAGTGGCTGCATTTGGTGGCATGGCACAGTGGCTGCATTTGGTAGATGGGGGAATCACTCCTGTAGTGTTACTGTGTTCTGCCAGTGAGTACAATGATCAGTGTTGCTATCTATAGCTGGCAGCACTGATTGTTTTGGGAAAAACAGGCTGGTTGTACTCAATTTGATTAATAGATTGACTTGTGTAAAACCAGCTAGCCCATACATAGATCGACTATGGCTGGTCTCTGCGTAATTGGTGTAATTTCAATCCATGTATGTACCGCTTAACCACTACGCAGTCCCTAAACATCCTTCCACTCCTGTACATAGTGCTCACTGTTATACCCTCCACACTCCTCTCCTGTACATAGTGACCACTATCATACCCTCCACACTCCTCTCCTATACAGAGCACCCACTGTCATACCCCCCACACTCCTCTCCTGTACATAGTGCCCACTGTCGCACCCTCTACACTCCTCTCCTATACATAGTGCCCACTATCATACCGTCCCCATTCCTCTCCTGTACATACTGCCCACTGTCATACCCTCCACACTTCTCTCCTGTACATACTGCCCCATCATACCCTCCACACTTCTCTCTAGTACATACTACCCTCTGTCATACCCCCACACTCCTCCTGTACATACTGCCCACTGTCATACCCTTCACACTCCTCTCCTGTATAAACTGCCAACTGTCATATCCTTCACACTCCTCTCCTGTACATAGTACCTGCTGTCATACACTTCTCTCCTGTACATACTGCCCACTGTCATACCCTCCACACTCCACTCCTGTACATACTGCCCACTGTCATACCCTCCACACTCCTCTCCTGTACATACTGCCCACTGTTAGACCCTCCACATTCCTCTTCTGTACATAGTGCCCACTGTCGCACCCTCCACACTCCTCTCCTGTACATACTGCTCACTGTCATAACCTCCACACTCCTCTCCCATACATACTGTTCACTGTCATACCCTCCACACTCCTCTCCTATACATAGTGCCCACTATCATACCGTCCACACTCCTCTCCTGTACATACTGCCCACTGTCATACCCTCCACACTCCTCTCCTATACATAGTGCCCACTATCATACCATCCACACTCCTCTCCTGTACATACTGCCCACTGTCTTACCCTCCACACTTCTCTCCTGTACATAGTGCCTGCTGTCATACACTTCTCTCCTGTACGTACTGCCCACTGTCGTACCCTCCATGCTTCTCTCCTGTACATACTGCCCACTGTTGTACCCTCCACGCTTTTCTCCTGTACATACTGCTCACTGTCATCCCCTCCACACTTCTCTCCTGTACATGATGCCCACTGTCATACCCTCCACACTCCTCTCCTGTACATTGTGCCTTTTACCATACCCTTTGCACTCTTCTCCTGTACATAGTGCCCAATGTTAGACCCTCCACATTCCTCTCCCTCACTTGCACATACTTCCCACTTATATACCATTCGTACTCCTCCCCTATGTCGCTTACCTGCAAAAACAGTTCTTTAAAATGATACTGAATACCGTCAATGTTACCAGCTCTAGAATGGACACACTTTTGTTAGTTCAACTAAAGGAAATCTCAGTTCTCATATTTGTTCTGTTCCATTATTAAAACTTATTTAATTTTGTGATTACTACTGTGATGTACAGAGGAACATAGGGGATCTCAGCTACTCTAAACATAGCACTTGTGAAAAAAAGTGTCCCTGAAAATATTTTAAATGTTGGCAACTATGCACTTATGCACTGCCCAAGGCCCACTGGGTCAGTAGGGGGCCCCATGAGATGTTTCTGGGATCCTGTGATATTAAAGCAGTAGTAAACTTTCCTGACATTACTACTTTTTAGAGGCCCTGGGGTAGGTTATGCCACAATGTACAAGTATGCACAGCATATTAGCACATTAGGGTACACTTAAATTTTCAGACTGGGCCCTCCATTGCTGCGCTGTGTTTCTTACGCATTTATTTATTATTTATAAAGGCCCCACCAAAATCCTCAGCACCAAGCCCATGATGTTCTTAATCTGGCCCTGAAGAGAATATAAAGTATCGGCATATGCAGATGATATGCTTTTCTCTTTAGCAACAACACACATTTTGTTACCAAATTTAATGAAAGAAGTAGAACTTTACGGGAAGATGTCGAATTTAAAAATGTATTATAGCAAATCAGGGGCGATGGGGATAGCACTCCTGGAGTTCATTAAAATCGGCTTGGTAGATACTTTTAAGTTTAAGTGGACGACTAGAGCATTGAACTATTTGGGAACACAAATGCCCCCAGACTTAAAGGAGATTTTCGATTTTACATTTTAAACCATTATTGGGCACAATTAGAACATTGCTAGAAGGCTGGAGTAGAGGGATGCATTCATGGTTCGGGAGATGTAATATTTTAAAAATGAATGTAGTTCCAAAATGTTTATACCTTTTTCAAGTTCTTCCAGTTCAGAACCCAATGTCATACTTCAACCAAGTCCGGATGATATTCACAAAATGTATATGGGCATGTAAACGGCCAAGGATTGTCAGGAAATTATTGACCCTACCCAAGGGGGCGGGTTGAATATCAGCACCCGATGTCTTAAAATATTACCAGGCCACCCAATTGGGGAGGATAGTAGATTGGAGTAGACATGGGGAACATAAATTATGGATCGAGATGGAGCAACAAATGTGCCCCATGCCTTTAAATAGGGCAATATGGTGCTATGATGCACTACCTCATACAGTTAAAACCCACCCTTTAATAGGTCCAACTCTATGGACAGGCAATAAAGTGTGTCAGAACCCGAAGTTCTCTACTAAAAGTTCCCCCCTCTATCCGATTGTAGACAATATAGAGTTTAAACCAGGCATGGAATCCCAGATATTTAAAAGATTAAGAGAGAAAGGTATATTTCAAGCCTCGCACTTTATTGGAGAATGGGGGTGGCTAACAATAGGGGAATTCTGTCTCTTGTCTTAGGACAAACATTTTCTCCAGTACAATGCCAGAACATTATAGATCTGGCGTTAAAATCATCGAGGCGTACGAAAATACAAGAATTAAATTATAAAATATTAACGCAATGGTATTATACACCAGCGGCCCAGATTCACGTACATCTGCGCATTATTGGACCGGCATAGCGCACCGCCTTTATGTTAGACTTGCGCAATTTTGCCGCGTAATCACCCTATTCTCGTAGCTTTTGCGCAGGAAATTGCGCATACATAACGTTTTTCCAGAGGCGTAAGGAGGAGTAATACAAATTGGGAAGGACGTGGGCGTGTTACATTGAAATGAGCCGTGACCCCATGCAAATGAAGGGCCGGCCGGCTCGCGCATGCGCGCTTGAACGAGACCATGTCAGCTCCGATGTGCGCATGCTCACAACTCGGGAGCGGCGCAATCAGTGAAATTGGAAATGGACTAGGGCAACGTTGTGAACTACGCAAACAGCATAAATAGACACACACAAACGCACTTCCTTTGCAAAAGTACATCCCTTTGTCCCTTCCCATTTAACAAAGTGCTTTTGTTCTTGTTGTTCGTTGCGGTGTGTTTTGTAGTTGTCAGATTAGTGTTCTGTGTGATCAAGTGGTTGTTAGTAGATTTTTGAAAGTGGTTTTTGATAAGTGTTTGAGAGACTGTTTGTTTGATTGATATATTTATTTTTGTTTCTTTTTCTGCTGTATTTTTGTTTTGTTTTTTGGGGACTGTTTCTTGTTGAGTCGTTTTCTCTCTGTGTGTTTTTTTTTGTGATTGGTTGGGCTTGTTTGTGTGCGTGAATTTTGTTGACTGGGACTGTTTTTTTTTGGAAGGATGAGTGAGAGAAAACGCAAGCTGAATTTTACAGTTGTGGAAAAACAGATTCTTGCCCGGGCCATTAGCGAGTATGGGCGTTACCTCCACGGCCCAGAGAGTGCCAACACCACCCCGGCCAGGAGGAGGGAGATATTGGATAGGATCACTGACCAGGTGAATTCAGCGGGGCAGGGGGAGACACGGACCAGGTCTGGGATTGACAAAAAAATCAATGACCTCCGGCGTCTGGTCAAAAAGAAGTTGGCCAGAATGCATGCCCATGCCAGGGGCACAGGAGGGGGCCCACCATGCCGTATTAGCCTGACAGCGGAGGAGCGTGCGGTGGCCCTGACCTTTCATCGGCATGAAGTTGAGAGCCTGCCCGGCTTTGACTCAAGTCCGGAGCCCGTGGCGCCAGGTACGTTTTTTTTTTTTAATATCAGGTGTGTAGCATGTGTGGGGGAGGGGGTGAAAGGGAATATGTGGCAAGTGTGTGGATCCTCCAACCTGTGAATGTTTTGTGTCATCCACAGATGTGCAGGAGGGTGCAGGGCCATCTGGCCTGACCGCACCAACCCCAGGACAGCAGCCTAATGAGGCCCCCCCAACAAGGCCGGAGTCCGCGGAGGAGGTTCAACAGGAGCAGGACAATCATGAGGAGCAGGACAATCATGAGGAGGAGGAGAATCATGAGGAGGAGGAGTCCATGTCAGGCACTGGACGTTTGGGTTTTGAGGACTCCTCCCCTCTGGCTGCCAGCAGGCAGGCCTCCCTAAGGGGGAGCCCCCCCCCTCCTCCCCCAACATGGCTCCCCTCACAAGGGCCTCCCCTTCTCCCCGGCCACAAGCATCAGCTGGAGGCAGGGTGTCATCCCAGACCACCAGGGGGTTGGCCGATCTCCTGCCCGCCACCCTGAGAAGGGACCAGTTCCTCCAGACCCGCCATCTGGGACAGGTCAGCCAGACATTGGTGCGGATGGAGGAGAGCCTGTCCTCCATCAAGGATACGCTGGGGAACCTGGACTCCCACTCCCGGGCTTTCACAACCTGCCTAAATGAACTGCAGACGACATCAGCAGGCGTTGGGCAGGATGTGAGGGCCCTTACCCTGGCTATCCAGGCCAACACGGCAACAGTTGGTGCAGTAATTTGTTTTTCCCCCAATTGTTTTTTTTTTCAAATATTTTTTTTTTTTTTGTCATTTTTTTTTGCTGGACATTTTTTGATTTTTTTTTTTGGGGGGGTTTTGAATGCTGTGTGAATGTGGGGGTGACTGCAGAGTCACCTGTAAGGGAAAAGACAGGAGGATGTTAGTCATGCATGTGCCCCTTGTGATGTGCATCATGGGAGGGGATAGTCATGCCTGACTCCCATGTCACTCACCAACCAGCCAGGTGTCCCCATACACGTTCTGATCGAATTCCAATCGGATGTGACATTGATTGTATATGTAGCTGTCATGGCTGGACCCTGGGTGTTTGGCACGGACGTGCCATATGAGGCCTTGGGCATCGACTATCACCTGTACATTGATGGAATGCCAATGCTTCCGATTGCGGTACATGTGCTCTGTCTCCTGGGGGGGGCTGGAGTGCCACATATGTGCAATCAATGGCCCCCACGGTGCGTGGGAATCTGGCAATTCTGTAGAAATCTGTCATTGTCTTCAGCCGCAGCTCCTCAGTGGTGGGTTTGATGTTTTGGTTGGCCATGCGTCTGGTTTGATGATTTGGTTGGCCATGCGTCTGAGGTATTGCAGGGACAACCTGGTCAAGTCACCAAGACTGTTATGTACTGCTCATCCTTGTGGAGGACTGTAGACATGCACCTAGCCGGGAACCACTCCACTTGTTGGACTTTGAAAAGAGCCACTGGCAAGGAAATGGAGTGTTGCCACGCGGACCTATGACCAGTGGCTGCACTGCATGTGAGCGGTGAGTACTGTATAGGGCTGGAACTATTTTGATGTCATCCTGCAGGGTTGTGGTTAATTCCAGGATGACAGGATGACATGAGGGGTGAATCTGAAGATGCGATACACCTCAGAATCACTCATGCCAAACAGGTCTATGCGGGTGCGGTATATCCTCTCCCGTGCTTTCCTCCGTGCCATCCTCCGTGCCCTCCTCCTTCTTTGTTCATCTAAAGTCAGTAGTATAGCTATGCGCGATGATGCCCCTGGCATGTTGGCATACAGATTGTTGAGCAACACGTGTGACTGCTGAGCTGCTCACTAACAGTGTTGCTTTATCTAACAAGTAGACTTTTTTTCTTTTTTTAGACCAGCTTTTATCAGCTCTAATTTTAGACAGGACATTTTGCTGTTGCGCACACTGCGTCGCCTGCGCTGCCCCAACGTTGTTTTGTGGATCCCCGTAAGTCCCTCATTAGCATATTTGACTAGCAAATCAATAGTGTGTCTATCGCACTTTTGCGCGGACGGATGCGCCAGTCTAACGAAATTACGCGGGACAAAAAAAAGTTGATTTTTTGCGTATCTCGTTCTGGGGATGCCGCGCAACGAAACGCACGCGCACATTTAGACTTACGCACGGGCATCTCCTGTTGCGCAGGCGTAATCGCTCTGTGAATCTGGGCCAGCACGTCTAAATACATTTTTTTCAGAAGTCCCAGATAGATGCTGGAGAGGGTGTGGGGAGAAAGGGACAATGATACACATATTTTGGGGATGCCCATTAATAAGACAATTTTGGCAAACAGTTCAGAGAATTACCCGAATATTTACGGAATATGAGATCCCAGATGACCCGGCTTTCTGTCTGCTACATCATACAGAAATTCCACCAAAAAGATATATGAAGTCAGTAATATGTCATTTGACGAATGCTGCCAAAAGCAATAAATTGGAAAGATCCTAAAGTACCTTCAATCTTAATGTGGTTGAAAAAAGTAAGGAAAATAGGAATAATGGACAAACTTTTGCCAATGACGATAGATAAGAAAGAACGAATAAAAAGGATATGGGCACCATGGGAGTCATTTATACAATCTGAGGAGGGTAAAAACCTATTAGGGGAGCAGCAGTGGTATAACTAGAGACTTCAGGGCCCCGGTGCAAGAAATCATGAAGGGCCCCCCCCTCCACAGTGACATGACAGTCAGGTGGACCCCTCACACTGGCGGGCGGCGGTCGGGCACCTCACACGAGCGGGTGAAGGCCCCCCAGGACTTGGCTGAATTACAGAGCCCAGCCAAAATGACGACTGTTGCAACACTGATAATTCCGCCACTGGTTAAAGGTGTGCTACGTGCAGAGCCCGGGGTGTGCTACGTGCAGAGTCTGTGGTGTGCTACATGCAGAGTCCGGGGTGTGCTACGTGCAGAGTCCGGGGTGTGCTACGTGCAGAGTCCGGGGTGTGCTATGTGCAGAGTCCGGGGTGTGTTTAACAATCAGCAGATTAAGATACTCCAAAATTCTAGTGTTGGCACCTCAATCATCCCGGCGCCATGGTTGTTATGGTGTCAGGATGATTGAAGCGCATTATTTCTATTATCACATGGTAATATAGAATGACATTTTTCAACTCACCATAATGCTGAATCAGTGGGAGCCCTGATGTCACTGTCCCCAGCCAGCGGAGTGCTTCCTTACATCTCAGGAGTCCCCAGTCAGCGGAGTGCTTCCTTACATCTGAGGTGTCACTGTCCCCAGCCAGCGGAGTGCTTCCTTACATCTGAGGTGTCACTGTCCCCAGCCAGCGGAGTGCTTCCTTACATCTGAGGTGTCACTGTCCCTAGCCAGCGGAGTGCTTCCTTACATCTGAGGTGTCACTGTCCCCAACCAGCGGGACAGAGAGCATGGGGGTGGAGAGCACAGGTGGGAGGCGGAGATCATGGGGGGCTGTAGAGCACTGGGGGAGGTGGAGATCACTGGGAGATGGCGAAGGGCACGGGGGTGGCAGCAGAGAGCATGGGAGGAGGTGGAGAGCACAGGGGGTAGGTGAAGATCAATGGCGGGGCTGGAGAGTACTGGAGGAGAGGCGTAAGGCAGCGTAGAGCATGGGAAAGGTGGAGAGCACGGGGGGGGCTAGAGACCACTGAGGGGGGCTTGAGAGCACTGGGGGGCCTAGAGAGGACTAAGAGAGAGGCAGAGGGCACAGGGCTGCAGGGTAGAGCATGGGGAGGTGGAGAGCACAGGGGGAGAGACGGAGGGCATAGGGGGCAGCGTAGAGCATGTGGGGAGGTGGAGAGCTCAGGAGGGAGGTGGAGTGAAGAGGGGGGTAACTATGAGTAAAGTAACAAGGGGCTCTGCCCCTAAAATCCCCAAAGAAAATCCCAATACTAGCACTATAAGGCAATACATGACCCCGGAAGGCAGTAATAAAAGCCAAAGCAATGTAAAAAAAAACAGAGAAAACGGGGGCGACCAAAAAAGGTGCTGCGGAAGGAAACCCGCCAACTACAGATACGTCAATCGAAGGGGACCAGGACACCAGCCAACTTGACGAAACAAGAATGGACACGCACATACCAACAATGGCCGAATTGGATGGGATGTTAAGGCGAATGGAGAAAGCGATCAGAGACGACATCAGCGCTTTAAGAACCGATCTCCGTCACACCTTGTCGCGGGTAGAGGCTGCGGAGTCTAGACTAGACAAGCAGGAAGCAGAAATAAATCTCTTAAAGAACCAATATCATACAATTAATCAGAACCAGCGTCTTTTGAAATACCGCTTAGAAGATCAAGAGAACCGTAATAGAAGGCAAAACCTAAGAATTAGAACTATTAAGGAAGAAAGGGGGGAAGACCTTAGAAAAATTTTGAACAACCCCTCAAAATAGAGCGAGTACACCGCATAGGAAGAATAAAGGACAGAGTGGGTGAAAGACCAAGAGACATAATAGTTAGGTTCAGATTATACGAAGATAAGGCAGAAATCTGGTCACAATTAAGAAAAAAGTCTCCTCTGTGTTATGAGGGGGTCGAAATCCAGATTTTCACAGATCTAGCATGGGAAACCCTGGCCAGGAGGCGGCATCTAAAACCTCTACTGGAACAAATGCTTTTACAAGATATTAAATACCAGTGGGGTTTTCCAGCCTGCCTCATCGGGCAGAAAGATGGGAAATCCGCAAAACTAACATTCCCTGAGGAACTATGAGATTTTTGTCAGAAATTAGATATCCACCCACTGGAATTACCAGATTGCGTCGATTAAGCCCCCTCAGTCCCAAAAGGCAATACTGGAAAGAAGGGGGGTATGGGGGGGGGGTTGGGGGGGGCTGAGGAGGAGTTCCTCATTGGGAGGGTCTTATATAGGGTCCCACCTTAAAAGATCTGCCCCCCAACATTTGGGGGAACAGGGTGAGGGCTTGGCGTGGGATAGCTTCACCTCACTACATGAGAACCGGCGGGTAATTGGGAGCGAAGTTCCCTCCGGTTCAGGGGCAATGTTTGGGCCTTGGGAGGGGGGGCTTTGTGGGGAAGGGGTGGGGGGGTGAAGATAGTGGGTGGGGGTGGGGGTACGTGGCTCCCGGGGACCGTTCATGAACAGGATGGTAAACGGAGTGGCAGAAGGATATGGCAGAGGTAAAATTCTTATCATACAATGTTAAGGGCCTGAATTCTGCTAATAAAAGATTTAAGGTGTTGGAGGAGATTAAACAGTATAGAGCGGATGTAGTTTTCTTACAAGAATCCCATCTCTCTTTGAACTCCAATGTTAAGCTCTACTCAACCACCTATCCAACTTGGTATTATGGAGACTCCATCTCTAACCGTGCCAGGGGGGTGGCAATCAGGTTTGCCAGAGGAATCGAGTTCACCCTTAAGGCGAGGATGACAGACCCAGAGGGGCGATTTCTATTTTTGAAAGGAAAATTAGGTAATACCGAATACACTCTGGCTAACATTTATGCTCCTAATGTCCACCCAATTCAATATCTTAGCCGAGTCCTCGGCAAATTGAAAAACTTTACAGAGGGATATGTAATTTTGATGGGAGATCTGAATTTTGCCACGAATCCAAGTGTATATAGTACGTCCCATGGGAAGGAGACAATTAACGTTCAAATACAAAAAATAAAGCATAAGCTACATGAAAGTCAACTAGTGGATGTGTGGAGAGCCTGCCACCCCCACGTGCAAAATTATACGTATTTTTCTCCTCCACACGGAACGTACACGAGGATAGACTACATATTGGTCGATCATAGGTTACTGGATCAGGTCATTGAGACGGACATTGGAATCATCACTCTGTCAGACCATGCTTCAATAACTATGAAAATTAAATCATCTATACAGAAGATCCAACAAACGGTCTGGCATTTAAACAACAACTTGATACGAGATGAGGAAGGGGCAGGAAGGGTGAAAGAGGAACTTAAAAAAAAAATTCTGCTTAACGACACAGAAGGGATTTCAAGCGCTACCCTTTGGGAATTGCATAAAGCGTATATCAGAGGGATATTAATCTCTGGGGGGGGGGCAAGGAAAAAAAGAGAGAGAAACAAGAAGTTTGATACTCTGTTTAAAGAAATAATGATTTTGGAACGTGAACATAAAGAGCAGAGACTAAAAGAGACGTATCTTAGGCTAACCCTAAAAAGAAATGAGCTCAAGGAGATCATGGAACAGGACGCAAAAAAAACTCTTAACAATACTGCTAGAGAAAGATACCAATTGGGTAATAAATCGAGCAAACTCCTAGCCAAAATGTCCCATAAAAAGAAAACTAGGAACTATATAGAGAAAATTGTAAAAAAAAATGGCGATTTGGTCTACTCAACCTTGGAAATCGCAGAAACCTTTAAAAATTATTATGAAGATCTATACACAATTGACCAAGGAGGGTGGCATACAGGAGAAAAGGAGGCCAAAATCCAAGAGTTTTTGAAGGAAGCAGGATTACCTAGAATCAATGTGATTGAAAGATCCCATCTGGATCAGGCTATAACGGAAGCAGAAATTAAAAAAGCTTTAGAAAATACAGCAGGTGGCAAAGGTCCTGGCCCTGATGGGTTCTCGGTTTTTTATTATAAGAAATTTAGTAACATTCTCATACCGAAACTGTGTAATTATTTTAATGGCTTAGGCTCGGAGTATGAAACCAGCAAGGAAGCGGTAGCCGCCTCTGTGGCAATAATTTTAAAAGAAGGGAAGGATAGCTCACTCTGTTCAGCGTATAGACCGATATGCCTCCTGAATACGGACATTAAGCTTTTTGCGAAAATTTTGGCTGAACGCCTGAAAAGTGTCATACATCTCTTGGTCCATCCCGACCAGGTGGGCTTTGTCCCCAATAGGGAGGGAAAGGATAACAGCATCAGAGCACTGCTTCTGCTCCAGAAGTTAAGGCAAAATGGGTCCCCAGGTCTATTCCTGTCGGTAGATGCAGAAAAAGCATTCAACAGGGTAGACTGGGGATTCATGATGCAGACCCTTGGAGAAATGCGAATTGGAAACAGACTGTCCAACTGGATCAGATCACTTTACCATCAATAAATGGTACACTCTCAGATTCCTTTGAGATGAGGAACGGGACAAGGCAGGGGTGCCCCCTGTCTCCCCTGCTCTTCATCATGTCACTGGAACCCCTTCTGTCCACTATCCGAAAAGACCCTGACATTAAGGGTATCAGGGTTGAGGAGGAAGAGCACAAGCTGGCGGCCTTCGCCGACGACATTTTGTTCTTTCTGACCAACTCGGTAGTCTCTATCCCTAAGCTTTCCTACACATTACAACAGTACGGCTCTATCTCCAATTTTAAAATAAACGCAACAAAATCTGAGATATTAAATATAAATCTGAAAAAGGTCGAAGAAGGACTAGTAAAAGAGATATGTGCCTTCTCTTGGTGTAGGGAATTAAAATATCTTGGCATCAAATTAGCTAACACGGTACACAAGATCTATAAAATTAACTATGTCCCCCTGTTAAATGAGATTAAAACTGATTTAAAATAAATAAACCCATTTCATGGGTTGGGCACATAAATATGTTAAAAATTACGGTTGTACCAAAAATACTTTATACATTTTTACTATTACCAATAGCAGTCCCCCAATAACTCTTTACTTATGAACTATATATGGAAAAATAAAAAAACACAGAATATCTCTCTCCATCCTGAAATAAGAAAAGCAATATGGAGGTCTAGCGGTGCCCGATATTAAAAACTATTATAAGGCGGCTGTCCTCTCTCGAGCAGTCGAGTGGGCCAGGGACAGACAAAGCAAAAGGTGGATACAAATTGAGAAA
This sequence comes from Rana kukunoris, assembly GCA_029574335.1. Lineage (NCBI taxonomy): Eukaryota > Metazoa > Chordata > Amphibia > Anura > Ranidae > Rana > Rana kukunoris. The sequence continues at coordinate 286,145,294 of CM056049.1, forward strand.
GCCCAAGCCCACATACAACTGAGTAACATCATTTGGATCCCCCCCCCCAGTATAGAGCACCTGACCACAATACTTTTTCAATGACTTGCGACACTATAAGAATGTGGGATAGGGTTCAGACACTGTTAGATAGGAAATTCAATTCCCCACTTATGAAATTAAAAGAAAACCCATTTTTTGCACCTGGGGAAAAAAAAGTAGGGGGAAACTGGATTAGGAAAGGTGAATTGCACCTAGGTGAGCTAATTAAAGACGGTGAGATAATGACCTATTAAGAGCTACGGAACAAAACTGAGTTCTGGAATCTCGATTGGTGGCATTACTCGCAGCTGAATCACTTTGTTCGATCCCTCCCCTGCCCATTACGGACAGAGGGGGAATTGACACCACTGGAGAAGGTTTGCAAATCAGTAAACTCAAAGGGCACAATCACTAAAATATATAGGACACTTATTAAAATAGGAGCACAAGATGAAGCTCCCTTTATAGAAAAATGGGAAAGGCAGCTGGGAATACTTAGAGGGGAGCACACTTTTCAAAGGATTATGCACTTGACACACTTTTCCACAATAGACACACGTACGGCCGAGACAAACTTCAAATGCATTTCGGGCTGGTACATCACACCAGATAAAGCTTGTAATTATAAAGAAGGTCAGTCTGCTAAGTGTTGGCGGAGTTGTCCAGATAAAGGAACAATGGCACATCTGTGGTGGACGTGCCTGAAAATCCAAAAATATTGGGATAATATAATCAGCCTAATAAAAGAAATAACGGGCAGAGAGATTAAGAAAGATCCCTGGGGGGTCCTCTTCCACTGCGGGCACAAGGGTTTTAAAAAATACAAGCAATCCCTCCTGCCCCATTTGCTGAATGCAGCGAAGAGACTTATTCCATATAGGATGGAAGAGCTCAAGGATAGTCTCCTAGAAACAAAGGGGGACTTCCTTGAAAAATGGAAAAAGTGGAAAGATTTAAAAAAAACTTGGAGCTATGCAGAGAGACTGAGGATCTTATCGCCAAAACGTATCTGAGAACAGAGCTCAAATTAGTATTTAAATCTAGGGGGACTTTCAATAGAGCGGGCCATCCCAGCCAAAAATTACTCCGTAAAACCAAAATTTTGTCATCATAACTACAGGAACATTTTGTGTGATTAAGTCAAACAGGGAATTTTTGTCCCCAGGGAGCCACGTGGGGGGGGGAGGGGCGGGGGGGCTGGGGGGTGGTGTTTGGGTAGGTTAGGGGGGTCTTAATATACTGGGTCTATGTACTTTTGTATTTTTTCTCTGTTTTCTTTGCCCCCCCCCAGCCAAGGGTCTAATTAAGAGAGGAGAATAGGCACTACACCACTATTATGATCGGAGGGGGATTCAAGTTCACTTTTATACCCTGCCAAAAAAAAAAGATATTTATGATTGGAGATAAGAATTACCACAAATGATGCAAACCGGAAAAAGAGACGAAAATGAGCAATATATCATGAGCTGGTCTCTTGAGCTTGGTCTAGGCTGAGGTGGTACAAAAAAGAAAAAAAAAAGGAATGCGTTGAGCTACTAAGGGTGGAGGTATTACAACATACCTTCAACCCCTAGCCTTAAAAGGTTAAAATGAACGTGAGTGATGTTAGAGATTATCCAGAAATTTATATACATATATTAAGCATGTATAGGCAAGCTTCAGCTGATCCTAGTATACCGTAGCTGTTTGATACAAAATTGATTGTGTTATTTTCTATAGGGGTTATTCCCTTGGAACAGATTATTTAATTGGATCTTCCCTGGTCTAATGATACCATTTTGATATAGAGGAAAGGAGTCTGGTTATCTTTGATGAAGGAAGTGTCTAGGTAAGAGGAGCATGTTAATCTTTTTGCCTTAGACAGTTTTAATATGCTGGGACAGAGTTCTGTGATGATTTATATGTCTCTTTAGATGGCACGGTCCTTCTCAAGTTAAATACTAGTACTTGACGTATACTTTTTAGTAGTGATAACATTTTCAGCCTTTGGGTTTCATGACCTCTTATCATAACAGGGTAGGTCTAAATTGGACTGTATGGGTGTCTATTGATCGGCTGAATTGATCATAATTGTGTTATCTTAATTTAATCAATTATATGCCCTTGCAGGTGTTATTATAGGGCTTTTATCCAGGGCCAGATTAAGAACATCATGGGCCTGGTGCTGAGGATTTTGGTGGGGCCTTTTATAAATAATAAATAAATGCGTGAGAATCACAGCACAGCAATGGAGGGCCCAGTCTGAAAATTTAAGTGTACCCTAATGTGCTAATATGCTGTGCATACTTGTACATTGTGGCATAACCTACCCCAGGGCCTCTAAAAAGTAGTAATGTCAGGAAAGTTTACTACTGCTTTAATATCACAGGATTCCAGAAACCTCTCATGGGGCTCACTACTGACCCAGTGGCCCTTGGGCAGTGCATAGTTGCCAACATTTAAAAAATATTTTCAGGGACACTTTTTCACAAGTGCTATATTTAGAGTAGCTGAGATCCCCTATGTTCCTCTGTACATCACAGTAGTAATCACAAAATTAAATAACTTTTAGTAACAGAACAAATATGAAAACTGAGATTTCCTTTAGTTGAACTAACAAAAGTGTGTCCATTCTAGAGCTGGTAACATTGAGTGTATTCAGTATCATTTTAAAGAACTGTTTTTGTGGGTAAGCGACATAGGGGAGCAGTACGGACGGTATATAAGTGGGAAGTATGTGCAGGTGAGTGAGAGGAATGTGGAGGGTCTAACATTGGGCACTATGTACAGGAGAAGAGTGCAAAGGGTATGGCAAAAGGCACAATGTACAGGAGAGAAGTGTGGAGGGTATGACAGTGGGCATCATGTACAGGAGAGAAGCATGGAGGGTACGACAGTGGGCAGTATGTACAGGCAGGGATGGACTGCCCATTGGGACTACAGGGAGTTTCCCGATGGGCCGATGGCTCAGTGGGCCGGCTTCAGTGACAGCAGACCACTGTCCCCCTCTACTTCTCTGTCTCTCCCTTCCAGCAGCGCTCACCTCCTCTCCCTCCCCACAGCGCTCACCTGGGGGGAACAGAGAAGCAGGGGGAGGACCAGAGGAGCAGGGGGGACGACAGAGGAGCATGGGGAAGGGGACAGGCAGCTGACGCAACAGCTATGGCCTGGGAGTTTGTCACTTCTGCCTAATCTTGTCCCATAAGGGGGGGTGAAATAATGTCTAGCTTCCCCACTGGTACTGCCTATAAAAGTACCAGTACCAGCAGTTCTACTCATAAAAGATCCGGAAGGATTTTCTCCCCTGCACTCCTTTGCTTTCAAGAATCCTTACCATATGCCTGTATGATCTCTGTCATAGGGATCCATCTTTTCTGGTAAGGGGGCATTTCGCTCAAATTTTTCATCTATTGTTTCCTGAATACTCAAGTTTTACCAATGTATGGAAGAATTGATTGCTGAAAAACTTTTTGCATCTTAGAAAAGTGGACTGCTTATTTTCACCTTTATGAAATTGTTCAGTGAACTCTGAATTTATTTTGAAGTGCTTTTTATTATTATTTTTTATTTTTCATGTTATATATATTTTTTGGAGGTTGCGCTTTTATTTTTGCATTTATATCTATTCACGGCTGCATATTCCAGCCTTTCTTATTGCAGCACCTTTTCAGGGTTTTTTCCTTGTCCTTATATAATTTTTTTCACTTTTATATTTATATTTATATATATATATATATATATATATATATATATATATATATATATATACGCCTTCCTTTGTTTGTGGAACATATCACTGTGATATTTGAGGGTCACCAGCTGGTGCAATCCCGCTGTTGTTAACCCTCTCATTTCTGTATTTTGTAGGTTTTATTGATTTATCACTTATTTCTGGGATGCGCAAATAGACCACTGCTTTACAGTGACTGGGTAGGCACTGGCTAGTATCAGAGCCAGATACACACAGGTTACATACGTCGGGATCGTTAGAGCGAGAGCAATAATTCTAGCACTAGACTTCCCCTGTAACTCTAAACATGTAACCTAAAAAATGTTTAAAGCATCGCTTAGGATACCCAAAAAAAATCGTGCTAACTTTAGTGTTTTTTTTAATGTATGAAACAGTTTATTTCCAAAAAAAAACATGTTTGAAAAATTGCTGCGCAAATACAGTACCGTCTAGAGCTGCACAATTAATCGTTAAAATTGTGATCTTGATTTAACCCCCCTGACATCCCCAATGCAGAGTTTGCTGATTCTTTCATATAACAAGTGGAGAGACTTTCAGCTGTCAAAAGAAAATATCTGGACAGTCTGCCAAGTTCTTAGCAGGAAACAGTGTAACTAACGCTTTCTTCTTATATCAAAGGGATAAACTTCTGTGTGTAAAGAAAATATCCGCAGTCTGCCAAGTTTGTAAACAACATGAACTATTGTAACCAACTTCCTTTTTAGATCAAACTTCTGTGTGTAAATGCAAGAAATGTAACCACTTAAAGTCCAACACTTGTTTAAGTTAAAAACCAATATTTTTTGCTAGAAAATTACTTGGAACCGCCAAACATTATATATATATATATATATATATATATATATATTTTAGCAGAGACAAAAATGGCAATTGCTGCAATATTTTATGTCACACTGCATTTGCCCACTTCATTGAATAATAAAAACCATAAAAACAAAACAGTAATGTTAGCCCATTTTTTTTATTTTTTATTTTAATGTGAAAGATGATGTTATGCCGTACGAATTGTGAGAGAATCGTGATCTATCTTCTAAGCAAAAAAGTTGCAGTTGTCGTTTTAGCCAGAATCGTGCAGTTCTATACCGTGCAACATAAAAAGTTGCAAAGACCACCATAGAGTAATTTTCTAGCAAAAAACAAATGATGATTTTTTTTTTCTCAGTCTGCTGCAGTGTGTCAGCTTGTATTTATAATGGCCGCTCTGTATGTAGCTTCTGACAGGCTGTGCAAGCAGGCCCGTATCTCCGGAACCATAAATGATAGCCATCCCATATTTTGACCGGTTGTGGGGTAGGTCTTCAACTGACTACCCCCAAATGTGGGGTTTCTGTGACCTCTGGTCATCGAGCTACAACCCCCGAAGTCGATCTAAAAAAAAAAAAAAAAACTTTTTTTTTTTTTTTTTTTTTGGGGGCAAATGGGCCTATCTTGAGAAAGGGGCCTGGAGCTGCAGCTCCATCAGCCCCTCTGTTAATCCGGCCCTGCTTTTATCCCCTCTATGGCACACTGATACTCTGCTGGACCACCTAGGGGGCCTTGTGGGTCCTTTGGAGTGAATGGAATGAGAATGCATCCGTCAGATGATCTATATATTGCTGTATTATATGTAAATATATGAATTGTAAATATGCAGACCTATTTTGGTCTGTATTAATGTATTTTCTTTTTCTTTCTTTTTTGAATGTTCAATAAAAAAAATACAATTTCTTATTTTTAGTAACATTGTATATAAGGTCTTACAAAAGCTTTCAGAAGAAGCTATGATTATGGTGAAACATGTAGAGGCAACAAAATTTTGTACTGTGACCGCATGATTTTCATGTTTTGGTTTTAACTACTTCGGCCCCGGAAGAATTTACCCCATTCCCGACCAGAGCACTTTTTGCTTTTCGGCACTGTGTTTCTTTAACTGACTATTGAGTGAAAATGCACAACGTTGCACCCAAACAACATTTAACCCGTTTTTTCTCACAAATTATCGTGACTGCAACATTATGGCAGACACATTGGACACTTTTGACACTATTTTGGGACCATTGTCATTTATACAGTGATCAGTGCTATAAAAATGCACTGATTACTGTGTGACAGACACTGGCAGGGAAGGGGTTAAACACTAGAGCGTGATGAAGGGGTTAAGTGTGTCCTAGGGAGTGATTCTAACTGTGGGGGGGCTGGCTACAAGTGACATAACAGTGATCACCTCTCACATAGCAGTAGATCACTGTCCTGTTACTAGGCAGAACAGGGAAATGCCTTGTTTACATTTCCCCGTTCTGCATCTGTGACACAATCCCAGGCACCCGGCGGACATCGAGTCAAATTCAAAGCAACGTACAGGTACGTTGCTATACGCAGCCGTGCCATTCTGCCAACGTATATCAGCGTTAGCCAGTCTGCAAGTGGCTAAACGCTATTGATTTTAACATAGTACCAATTTCATAGTTTTATGAAACAAACAATCAATTTGATACATTTTTTTGCACCATAAAACTCCCATTTCTGTTCTTTCCTCTTCTCTGGGGAGGTGGTGCTTGTAGTTAGACCTCCTGTCTCTGGTATTAAACCTATTTACCACCACACTTAATAATTAGTAAGCTGCAATATATTACATTTTTTTTTGTATTGGCTTTAATACTACTTTAAAGGAGTTGTAAAGGGAAAAAAAATTCAGCTGAAATGACTGTTTACAGGGTATAGAGACATAATAGTTAACTGATTCCCTTTAAAAATGATTAAATATAGATAAAAATCATTCATATAATGTGCCTGCAGTTTCAGTTTCATTTTTCATCTAGTTTCAGGCTTCTGTGAAGGACAGAGACACATAGCCAACACAGGGCAGTGTTTGTTTTTCAAATGAAACTGATTGGTTCTGAGGGGTTTTAGACACCCAGTAATCACACCTTCTTGATTAGAGACCACAGAGAGAAGCTCCCAGTACTGTGGTTATCAGAAAACAGACAACCAGGAAGTGTGCAGAACAGAGAAGGATTACAGCAAAAACGAACAATGAGGACATTAAACCAGGACTGCATTAGGGTAAAGGAAGCTATTTAGGTAAAAAAAAAAAAAAAATCCTTTAGTGACCCTTTAAGCTTTGGGTGGAATTCTTGTTTGTGCTAAATAAAAGTGAAATGTTTATACATATTTTTCTTTTCACAGAGGATCAACTTGTATGTCAGGATGGCAACAATTTCATCCACAACCTGATTGTCAGTTGTAGTCCTATTCATGACTCAGTTTAATGATTTACTATGCAGCGTGTAGTGTTGAAAACTGAATCGGAATTCTCCATTCTTTTACAGATACATTTTGCTTTTTTTTTTGTTGCAAAACCAAACACGGTCTTTGTTCTGTTTTTCACTTGTTAAATGCTGTAATCCTGCTTTCAGAAAACATGTCTGCCTTTGCTCTTTCATTCTTTTACATGATCTGTGTTGCTTTTTGTTTAAGGAATCAAAAGTACATGGGTTTCTAACTCAGTGCTGAGTAAAGGGAGTGTACATCAATGAGTAAAACTATGTTAGAAATGCTTAAAGTTTTTTTTTTCCTTTAGATGCTAAAGGTAGTTTTGACAAGTTGCCATTCAAAATACGCCTGAATTGAGGTCAAATTCAGTATAAACTACTCCTGTATAAATACTATATGAAGGTAAATAGTGGTATTAAAATATGTCTGTATGAAAAGCACCAGGTGTTTAGTTAACAATCTATAGTCCCAGGAACTATGTGTAGATTTCATTGGACATCATTCATAAAGATTGGAGAAACAGAAGAGTAGAGGTGTAGATTGTGGAATCCAGCTGATGTTTACTTTAAAGCGGTAATAAACCCCAAAAGAAAAATTGTAATACAGTGCCTTGAAAAAGTATTCATACCCCTTGAATTTTTCCACATTTGTCATGTTACAACCAAAAATGTAAATGTATGGCCTTGTATGCGGACGACATGCTGCTTTTCCAGAATGATGCGGGTCCCTCGCTGCAAGGCGCGCTGACCGTCTTGAACACGTTCGCCCTGGTCACTGGACTCAGAGTGAACTGGTCCAAATCCCTCCTGTGCCCGATAGACCAGGCGGTCAGATCCACCTCCCCCCCCGATAACCCCCTATGTTGGGTTAATACGTTTAAATACCTGGGCGTACATGTATCAGCTTTGGCCTCTGATTTCATCCCACTTAATCTCTCCTCGGTTCTGGTAGAGGCCCAATCAAGGTTTAAGGCATGGAGTAATCTCCCTCTGTCGGTCTGGGGGAGGGTGAATCTTCTCAAAATGAAAATTGTCCCCAAGCTTGTCTATCTCGTCGGCCACTCTCCGCAGTGGGTGCCTAGGTCATTTTTTAATAAATTAAACCAAATTTTTTCCTCCTTTATTTGGGGTCCCTCCCCGCCTAGGTACAAACTCACTACGTTAATGAGGCCGCGGACGCAGGGTGGGATGGCATTTCCAGACTGCTACAGGTATTACCTCGCCACCCAATTGGTGACGGCGGCTTGGTGGTTGCGGCCGGATGGTACGAATGCCTCCACTGCCCTTGAGGCCTCGGTGGTTGGCTCACTGGAGGCCCTCCAGCTTTTGCTATTTCGGGGCCCCCACGCGCCGTACCCTCTGACCCCCTCCATGCTTACCACCCTGCGGGCGTGGCAAACTGGCCTTGCCATTGAAAAATGCAAACCCACTGAAATTTCACCTAATGCCCTGATCTGGATAAACCCAACCCTAGCCCATTTCTATCGGATATTGGATGCCTCATCGTGGTCGAGGTACGGCGTCAAACTAATCTCTCATATCACCTCGCAGAATGCGCTGAAGCCCTTTGCCGAACATTGGTCCGCGTTTATTATACCCTCCCATTATCTCTTCAGATACCTTCAGCTATCACATGCCTTTTCAGCCCAGTTTCCACTCTCGTCCTTCATCGTGGCCCAATCGGAGTTGGAGAGGACGCTTAGATTCGATTGTGATGTGAAACCCACCTCGAGTCTATACTCCTATTTACTCCTTGTGTCCCTCCCTCCCCTTGACGGGCTGCAGTCCAGGTGGCAGAATGACATTCCTACACTGGACAAGGACGATTGGGATGAGATATGGGACCTCCCCTTCACCACTTTGGTATCAATCTGAGATAGGCTGGTGCAATTTAAAAGGGCATACTTCACCCCATACAGGCTACACAAGATGAACCCCACACACTCCCAGGAGTGTTGGAGGTGCAGCGCCTTCCCAGGGACTTCGTTCACATCTTCTGGTGGTGCCCGGAGGTGGTGCACTACTAGGAGGCGGTGATGGAAATGACTAACAAAATTGCTGGGACGCAACTGCCTCTAAGCATGGAGATTTGTCTTTTAGGTGTAATAGAGAATGTTGTCCCAACCTCAGCAAAGCGCACTCTAGTTAGTCTATTGCTTTTCTACGCTCGCAAAAATATTGCCATGCACTGGAAAAAATCCACGCCCCCCTCTCTGATGCAGTGAAGGCGACTGGTGAATACCAGCCTTCCTCTGTACAGAGACACATATGCTATCTGAGGGTGCCCGCAGAAGTATGAGAGGGTCTGGCGGGCTTGGCTGGAGGAGTTTAAAACTGCTGGTTAAGGCACGGTTTGCTGAGAGGACACCCCCCACCTCCCCCTTCATTTCCCCATGATATGTCTAATAGTCATTATGTATGTATAAGCCTGTCAGTTTGTATGCACTGCAGATATTACTGTGTTGTATGAGCCATCTCCCTTCTAGCACTGTACGATGTTGAGCTATCTGTGTCTTATTTTGTCTATTGTTTGTCCATGTTTTTTTGTCTAAAATTTTCAATAAAAAAAAAAAAAAAATGTAAATGTATTTTATTAGGATTTTATGTGATAGACCAATAGTGTTGAGCGGAATACGCCATATTCGATTTCGCGATATTGCGCGAATATATAGAAGAATATTCGCTAATATCGAATATTCAGGATATTTTATCCAAAAAAAAATGTTCTCATAAACGGAGATCATTTCCTGTATTACTAAACTAATATGCACTAAACACTAACTCTACACTAACTCTACTTAAAAGAAAGGAGAATAAGGGGGCAAAAGAAGGGCGGAGAAGATAATCGTGCAATATTCCTATTGCGCGATTATCTTCTCCGCCCTTCTTTTGCATCAGAGCCAATCAGAATAACTCGAATATTCGGCAAAAGGAATATTGCGCGATATTCCTTTTGCCGAATATTCGAGTTATTCTGATTGGCTCTGATGCGCCCCTCTTTTGCATCAGCCAATCAGAATAACCAATCAGAATCGCGCAAACTCGAATATTCAAATTCTATTCGGCAAAAAAGGGCGGGAATATCGCGCAATATTCCTTTTGCCGAATATTCAAGTTATTCTGATTGGCTCTGATGCAAAAGAAGGGCACATCAGAGCCAATCAGAATAACTCGAAAATTCGGCAACAGGAATATTGCGCGATTATCTACTCCGTCCTTCTTTTGCATCAGAGCCAATCAGAATAACTCGAATATCGGCAAAAGGAAATCGCGCAATATTCCTTTTGCCGAATATTCGAGTTATTCTGATTGGCTCTGATGCAAAAGAAGGGCGGAGAAGATAATCGCGCAATATTCCGTTTGTCGAATATTCGAGTTATTCTGATTGGCTCTAATGCAAAAGAAGGGCCGAGTAGCTGATGCGATTCTTTTATGTTGCCGAAAATTCGCAATGCGAATTTTCGGCAACATAAAAGGATCGCCTCAGCTACTCGGCCCCAGGGTCTCTAATCATACCAGCAATGCTTTTAGACGTCGATGGAGATCACTAGGATGTGATCTGTTTTAAAAATAAATTTGAAAAAATACGAATATTCGCCGCGATATTCGAGTTATTCGCGAATACTCGAATATGCAATATTCGTAGCGAATATTCGCAATGCGAATATTCGTGAGCAACACTATAGACCAACACAAAGTGGCACATACTATGTAGTGGAAGGAAAATAATAAATGGTTTCCCAATTTTTTTACAAAAACATATCTGAAAAGTGTGGCATGCATTTGTATTCAGCCCCCTTTACTCTGATACCCCTAACTAAAATCTAGTGGAAACAATTGTTTTCAGAAATCACCTAATTAGTAAATAGAGTCCATGCAATCTGACAGAGCTTTTCTGAGAAAAATTGGCAAAAATGTCACTCTCTAGATGTGCAAAGCTGATAAAGACTTTGCAGCAAAAGGTGGTTCTACAAAGTATTTACGGTGACTGAATACAAATGCATGGCACACTTGGTCTAACACATAAAATCCCAATAAAATACATTTACATTTTTGGTTGTAACATGACAAAATGTGGAAAATTGCAAGGGGTGTGAATACTTTTTCAAGGCACTGTATAATGTGGCTTGATATGGTGACTGCAATGCTTATTTTATTATTTTATTTTCAATCTAAATTTATTTAAAAAAATCAAATAAACAAGATAAAGTATGGAAATAAAATATTAAGCAGACAGATAACAAAGCCAACCTAGTAAAAGAAAATCATATCACTTATACTGTATATAAAAATAACTGCATGCAGAAGTCAGAAAATAGAGCCAATCAATGCGAGACAGTTAAGGTAATAGAAGAAATGCTTAAAATGTGTTAGCTGAAGTTTGGCTTCAGTTTCATAATGTATTTAAATCTGTTAGTACATCTAACACTCCCCTCCCCCCTGACTGGCATTGCTGCTGTCAAAAAGTGTCTCCTTCATCCAGAGCAGGGGTCAGCAACCTTTTCCAGGACTGGTGTGCCATTGATCAATAGCAAACTGTAGTCATATAGTTCTCCATTACTCAATGCAAAGTTAAACTGATAAGTAAAACTCATTAGTTATTTTATTAACTGATGCACACACAAACATGTTTATATTCAGACCTCAGATCAGCTCCAGATCACCCCAATTTCTGCACCATCACACCTCAGGTCACCCCAATTCCTGCATCATCAGACCTTAGATCACCCCAATTCCTGCACCTTCACACCTCAGATTACCACAATTCCTTCAATTTCACACCTCAGATTACTCCAATTACTACACCATCAGAGCTCAGATCAATCCTAAATCCTACACCTTTAGACCTCAGATCAGCCCCAATTCCTGCATCTTCACTCCTCAAATCAGACCAATTCTTGCACCATTGAACCTCAGATCACCCCAATCCCTGTATCATCAGATCACCCCAATTCTTACACCCTTAGACCTCAGATCAGCCCCAATTTCTCCATCTTTACTGCTCCGATCACCATAGTTTCTGCACCAGCACACATCAGACCACCAATTTCTTTATACCTCAGACCACCTCAAATTTCTTAACCACCTGACCTCAAATCACCCAATTCCTATACCTTTAGACCTCAGAACAGCCCCAATTTCTGCATCATAAGGCCTCGTACACACGACCGGGGTTTCTCGGCAAAAACCAGCAAGAAAACTGCTTCTTGGCGAGATTCCCGTTCGTGTGTACGAGGCATTCAGGTTTCTCATCTGGAAATCTGGCCAGAATCTCGATGAGTAAAAAAGAGAACCTGCTTTATTTTTTCTCATCGAGATTCTTGTCGGCTTGTTTCCCGATGAGAAACCCGAGAGTGTGTATACTTACCTGTCGCCGTGGAAACCCGCGCATGCTCGAAATGACTTTGACGCATGCTCGCTAGCTTCCACAGAATAGGTAGGGTGAAGCAAGACGGCAGCGACAGCATCGAATGTGACGAGCGCATGCTCGTCGTATGCGATGACATCACCGCGTTCTTTCCTTTCAAGAGACCCGCGGTTCTTTTGAAATGAAAGTCAGTACGCTCCGATGGCAAGAGTTTCTTGCCAAGAATCTCATCAGGGAAACCAACAGGTTTTTCCTGACGAGAGTCTCAGGTGTGTGTACGAGGCCTTAGACCTTACCTCAGTTCCAATTTCTGCACCTTCACACCTCAGATCACTGCAATTCCTGCAACCTCAAAACAAAGGAGTTTTACATACCTCATGCAGGTTTTTAACCCCCCTGGCGGTATTCCCGAGTCTTGTTCGGGGTGGAATTTCAGAACCAAAAGCAGTAACCCCGAGCCAGACTCGGGGTCGCCTTGCAGCATCCACAGGCAGGAAATTACTTACCTTGTCCCTGGATCCTGCGATGCCTCTCCTCTGTGTGAGCGAGCGGGTCCTCGCTCGATTCACACAGTGCCTGTGTGCCACCGAGCTCCGTTCCCTGCGATGTTACGACGCCAAATTCAAAAAAGTAAATAAACACATTACATACAGTATACTGTAATTGTATAGATTACAGTACTGTATGTAAAAAACACACACACCCCTTATCCCTAGTGGTCTGCCCAGTGTCCTACATGCACTTTTATATAAAAAAAACTGTTCTTTCTACCTGGAAACTGGAGATTGTCCATAGCAACCAAAAGTGTCCCTTTATGTCAAAAGTGGTTTTAGACAGCTAGAAAACAGCGATAATAAATTAGAATCACTTGCAGAATTGAGCGATAGCGATTTGTGGGGAAATTCGTCATCAAAAAATAAAAGTAATGACAGCGACAATTCTGCAACTGAGCAAATTTCAGTGTTTTTGATTTGATTACATTATTGAATATTTTTTATTATAATTATATTATTATTTGTAATAATTATTTATAGTTATTTATTATATTATAATTTATGATTTTGTTTTTCAAATGTTATTATACCCAGGATGTCTACTAGACTCTTGTTTGGACAGATTTAAGTGAGTTATTCCAAAGAATTGCAGGTCTACAATGTAAAACGCCAAACTTTCATGCAAAATAATGGTACCTAAAATCTGAAATAATCATACCGCCAGGGAGGTTAAACAAGAGGAAGAAGAGTGTAGGTAATTGGGGCTGATCAGAGGGAAATTGGGGCTGATCAGTTTTCCACAAACTGATGTCCTTAGCTACTGGCTTGAGTTGGCTTTCATACTGACAGAGAGACAGGTAGGCAGTGGTTCAAGCTTTGGACTTGAAAGCAGAGTGGGGTGTTGCCCAGGGCAACCAGACTTTTTTTGAATCTCCTCTGCATCCCTTGTCTACCACTGCACTCCCAAATCACCTGTACCAATACTGCAGCCCCCTCAGTTTATTTCCACCACTGCACCCAATACATGCCTCTTCCACCATTGTACCACTTGCCCACCTGTAACACTAACACTGTAAACCCTGCACACCTTTTGCACTACCACTGTACTTCCTGCACACCTGTTTCTCTACCACTACAGCAGACATCCCCCCCATGCACATCTTTTCCACCATTGTGCCCCCCATGCATATCTGTTACATTACTGTACTCCCCGCACACTGGTTTGCCCACTATAGGCCCCCCTCACAACTGTTTCACTCCTGCTATATCTTTCCTGCCACTGCACCATTCTGCATAACTGTTTCACTACTCTAACCCCCTGCCTACCTGTTCTGCTGTTTCCCCTGCACACCAGCTCTACCAGTGTACCCACTCCCACATCAGTTCTACCACTGTAACCCTTGCAAATCTGTCTTCCCTCTGTACCCCCCTACACACCTCTTTCACCACTGTACCCTCCTGCATACATGTTCCACAAGTGTATACCCCTGCACTCTTCATTGGCTGCTGTACCCCCCTGAACACTGCTTGGCTGCTGTAACTCCCTAAACATCTGCTTGACCCTCCCCCCGTAAACCTGCTCTACTGCTGTATCTCCCCACAAACGTGCCTGCTTGGCTGCTGTACCTTCCTAAATATCTGCTTTACACCTGCTCCATTGCTGTATCCCCCTGCACACTTGCTGGGCAGCTGTATCGCCCTTCTCCACGAGGCAAAGTGGGCAACTAAAGCCCAAAAATTTGTACAAAGCACATTACACGTTACACTACTCCCGAAGGAGCCTGCTGGTTTGTTTTGGGTGGCATGTTACCTCATGGCTCCTCCGCCGTCTAAGGGTGTATGGTGAATGTAGCAGTAACGGAATGTCCACGACAGGTGTCTTTTCTGTGCTCTTTATTACCCAGCCGGGTAATAACAGTAAAACTTGTGGTGAAAGGTAGAGTTGAAAGCAGAAGGAGAACAGCAGATTTAGGCCTAATAAGGGAAACAATCCTGCTCCCACGTGTAACACCCCTGACAAGGGGTTGCTGAAAGTTGTGGTTCACCCATCACCCTGCCCAGCTCAAAGTCCATCTTACAGTCACTCAGTAACATAGACCAATCCATAGCTTGTTTTGTTTTGTTTTATTGAGGGGATTAAACTTGGATGGGTATTAGGGAATTATGGGATGGGCAGAACTTCAGAACAAACAATTGTGAATTGTAGCTCATCAGTTGTAGGTTGTAGAACAAGCAATTGTGAATTGTAGATCATCAGTTGTAGGTTGTAGAACAAGCAATTGTGAATTATAGATCATCAATCGGGACTACTATGTACACTCCCTGTACACACAGCTCAATCTTCTTTCCAGCACTTCACTTGCTGCACACTGTTCCTCTTCCAGCACTTCACCTACTACACACTGTTCCTCATCCAGCACTTCACTTTCTGCAGACTGTTCCTTCACCATAACTTCCCTTGCTAGAGACTATCACTCCCCTACACTAGCTAGCATCACGTGGGTAGGCCTGACACTACTCCAGCCAGGCCTCAATGAACTGCCTTTTGCGGGCAGGGGTTGCTGGCCCGTGGTGGAGAATAGTTCAGGTGCTAGCTGTCCTGTGCTCAGCTACCACTTCCAGATAGCTCTCTTCAGACCCTGTCAGCCAGCCTGGCTGCAAAGACCCTCTCCACTGGTTCTGCACCCATGTCCCAAAAGGCAATCTCCCAGTTTTCTTAGGCATGCCTCCCCAGTCCCCCTGACTGTGCTCACTCACCAACCCTTCTGGCTACGACCTGTTGTCCTCCTGGACACTCTAAGGCCACGTACACACGATCAAATCTGTCTGCTCGAAACGGTCTGCCAGACCGTTTCAGCAGACAGATTCGATCGTGTGTATGGGCAAACAGACGAATTTGGCCACCCGACAGATTTGAAAGCATGCTTTCAAATCTGTCGGCTGCTAACCCGTCCGCCCGACATGTCTGCTGGTTAGTATGCTAACCAGCAGACATATCTGCTCGCACACACGTCGAATGGTTTCGACGCATGCGCGGAAGTGTTTAACTGACGTGACGTGGCGGCGTCAACGTCACCGCCACGTCACCGACATGTCAGCGCGCTGTCTGGCGGCGGGGATTTTGGTTTGATTGTGTGTACACGATCAAACCAATACATCCCAGCAGACAGATTTGTTCAAATCGGTCTGTCCGACCGATTTGAACAAATCTATTTGCTCGTGTGTACGGGGCCTTAGAGTGTTCTCTTCCACTGTCCCCTCTCCTGCTCTCTCATGCCTCTAAATCCGGGATCTCTTCACTCCTCCCGGATGCATCCAAACCCTAGCCCTGGGTAACCCCCCCCCCCCCCCAGTCGGGGGAGCTGCCGTGGGCCTGACAACAAAAATCCTTCTTTCTAGCACTCACTTAACTAGAGGGTGCTACATATATATATATATATATATATATGTTTTACCTGAACCACGGGGGTTACCATTTAAAAGTCTTCTGCAATACTTATTTTTCTAATATATATTGGGCTGGTGTCCACCAGGTGTGGAGTGTGTGGAACATGATTTTCCCTCTCTATTAGGCTCTCACTTTAATACATTTTTACCATATAATTAGGGTTAATGCTATTTTCAGGTTACAGTAGTCCCTCTGCTCTCAATGACTTTGATTAGATTACCGGTTAATTTCCCAGGAAGAGAATCCCCTCTGTTCACAGAGGACCTGTCCTGGGTGAAGGCACTGACAACTTTATTATCAATATAGAAAAAAAGTGCAGCGTCAAAAGAGCGGGGTCCACCTGGATGGGGGATCCCTAATGTAGTGTAATCGTCGTGATCACAGAGTGGACATAAATATCACATCTAATCCACAGTGTATACAAATGAAAAAAACAACATCAAAAGGCATATAATACTGGTGAAGTATATAAATCAATAAAAGAACAAATGTTCCCTCATATAAATGTGAAGTGTATAGTCCCATTCAAACACACAGGAGTAGTCCTTAAATTCTCATGGGTGTATAAAAATACACTATCCCCTCTGTTAGATAACAAAACATTTTCAGACAAGTAATCCTTGGAATAAAGGTAGGTTGAATACGCTTACCAGCTGAAGTAGACCCGCAGCTCACCTTACGGTGGGGGGTCCTAAAGGCTTGTGTGGGCCGAATGCCCTCCCTGGTCACTGTCCTGGATATATATCCTTATGCAGATACCCAGACGAATACCAAGCAAGATCTTTAGGAAGTGGCCCGAAGGAATCTTCGATGGTGTTGTCTTGTACTGAGTGATACTCACGAAGGATCCGATTAGGGGGAAAAAGAAGAGAAAAAGGGGAAACAACTCCTCATAGCGTAAAAAAGTTTTAATTAAAAATCCAAAAAGTCCAAACAGAAAATCCAAATAGGCACGCATGAAAACTGTCCAAATGGATAAAAATTCCACTAAATCACAGCAATAATCCACATCGAAAACAGAAACGAGTCCAATGCGCAGTGGACATGGTTGAGGTCTAGTAAACCCGACCGGTTTCGTCTTATCAGACTTCAACAGGGGTGTATAACTCTTTTACTTAACGTTTATAGTTTAGCGCAATATATTTATTTATAACTTTATTATCAAACCTACTCTTTCACTTGGCAAAGGTTTTGGTTCTCTTTTTGACCTACACATTTAGTGCTCTATTATGCTTGGTGGAACTCATTTCTGATACCACCACCAAAAAATATAACCTTCACTGTATAATCGGCAGGTTCAAGTGTGTCTGGGTCTTGCTGTAGTACAATAGCTGCAGAGGAGACCTGGCTATGATGTCTGGAAGGGTTGGATGGATCACAAACCCTCCTTTATTAGATAAAACACAAACTATACTGTATATGTATCAGATCTGTGTGTTTAGCAGTTTCCAGGAATTCTACTTTATCTTTGCAATTAATCAATAACTTCATTATTTTTATATCTGCCTGGAATTCAAAGGAAAGAGTGTTCCTTTCCCACCAGACTCTGTTACAACATATTGTTTATTGCAAAACTAAAGCTACACTTTGTAGCTATGCATGGATAGACCTTTTGTTAGATGTGATGAAAGATCTTACATTTACCCATTCTCCATGCAAGAACCATGTATAGGCAGCAACATAGAGGCTTATTTATTTAGGTAACCTTCACTCAAAACATTGTGGGAATATTCACTTTAATTATCCAATCAAATGAAATGCAAACTTCGTTCATTTTGAATGCCCAATAATGTAAAGATGTTTTCACACTTATTTGTGTGAAGAATCTTAAATCAGCTCTCAATCAGCTCAGCATTTCTGTTAGTCATATTATCATCCACAGTCCTCCATATTATATATAATATCCTCTGTTTTGCTTCTGGTTACTGGTTAGCACCAAACATTCTCTACATAAGCAGAATATTGAGCAATGGCTATTCATAACACCAACAACAAACACAACGCCCTTTTGAAAGCAATTTTTTTTCTCTCTGTAATTTTCTTCCAAATAATATATTTTATTTTTTTATTCAACAGCCGATTTATAGTAATACACCTCCCTTCATATACTATAATACCCACAGTTATGTTGCCTACAAAAGTTATAGCCTATCAGTGCACCACACGTCCACCAAATGCAGTTGTACTATCACAATTGTTGTTCTGTTTATAAGTGAAATACGGAAAAGAGATGCATTTGTAATAGCTGTTATGCTCCCGCTCTTGCACAAAAAAGAGGTTCTTCTTCCTGGAAGTATGAATGCCTCCAGGTTGTGGGGCCTGATTCGCAATTAATCATCTCCTATCTCTCCCTATTTAATCAATTCACCCCTGCTGTCTCAACTGTTACCTCCAGACTAAAATGAGTCAGCCCATTTATATACGAATCCAGTTCTACTAATTGTGCATTCTGAAGGGCATGAAGACTAGCTGTAGACATTGGCATCAATACAATTTAGGCCTCATTTATACAGGGTATATTTATACCGGGTAACCGCTGAAGTGGTCTGATGGTCTGATGTGCGTACACACCATCAATCCAAAATCCCATCGGGCCAGAACGCGGTGACGTAGAACACAACGACGAGCTGAAAAAATGAAGTTGAATGCTTCCAAGCATGCGTCGACTTGATTCTGAGCATGTACGGGTTTTTGGTCCGATGCTTTTGTGTACTAACCATCGTTTTGGTCCGACGGACAGGTGTCCGTCGGACAGATCTAAAGCAAGTTTTAAAACTTTGGTCCGACGGACAACGGTCCGATGGGCCGTACACGCGATCAATTTGGTCCGATGAAACTGATCTTCAGGCCAGTTTCATCGGACCGGTCTGATCGTGTGTACGCGGCCTAAGAGGTCCATGTTTACCCACACAGGGATGTTCAGGTGTCCCATGTTTTCCTACACAGGCAGTACTGTTGGTGTAAATTGGGGCACAGCAGCTGCACAGACACATCCTCCTCTCACAATAATATATCCGTATTGGTGCAGATGCATGTGCCCAAACTCACACTTTCTATGTTCAGGGCACCCACATACAGTGCGGAAAATAAGTATTTGAACACCCTGCTATTTTGCAAGTTCTCCCACTTGGAAATCATGGAGGGGTCTGAAATTGTCATCGTAGGTGCATGTCCACTGTGAGAGACATAATCAAAAAAAAAAATCCAGAAATCACAATTTATGAATTTTTTTAACTATTTATTTGTATGATACAGCTGCAAAGAAGTATTTGAACACCTGAGAAAATCAATGTAAATATTTGGTACAGTAGCCTTTGTTTGCAATTACAGAGGTCAAACGTTTCTTGTAGTTTTTCACCAGGTTTGCACACACTGGAGGAGGGATTTTGGCCCACTCCTCCACACAGATCTTCTCTAGATCAGTCAGGTTTCTGGGCTGATGCTGAGAAACACAGAGTTTGAGCTCCCTCCAAAGATTCTCTATTGGGTTTAGGTCTGGAGACTGGCTAGGCCACGGCAGAACCTTGATATACTTCTTACAGAGCCACTCCTTGGTTATCCTGGCTGTGTGCTTCGGGTCATTGTCATCTTGGAAGACCCAGCCTCGACCCATCTTCAAAGCTCTAACTGAGGGAAGGAGGTTGTTGCCCAAAATCTCGCAATACATGGCCCCGCTCATCCTCTCCTTAAAACAGTGCAGTCGCCCTGTCTCATGTGCAGAAAAACACCCCCAAAGCATGATGCTACCACCCCCAATGCTTCACAGTAGGGATGGTGTTCTTGGGATGGTACTCATCATTCTTCTTCCTCCAAACACGGTTAGTGGAATTATGACCAAAAAGTTCTATTTTGGTCTCATCTGACCACATGACTTTCTACCATGACTCCTCTGGATCATCCAAATGGTCATTGGCAAACTTAAGACCGGCCTTGACATGTGCTGGTTTAAGCAGGGGAACCTTCCGTGCCATGCATGATTTCAAACCATGACGTCTTAGTGTATTACCAACAGTAACCTTGAAAACGGTGGTCCCAGCTCTTTTCAGGTCATTGACCAGCTCCTCCCGTGTAGTCCTGGGCTGATTTCTCACCTTTTTAGGATCATTGAGACCCCACAAGGTGAGATTTTGCATGGAGCCCCTGTCCGAGGGAGATTGACAGTCATGTTTAGCTTCTTTCATTTTCTAATGATTGCTCCAACAGTGGACCTTTTTTCACCAAGCTGCTTGGCAATTTCCCCGTAGCCCTTTCCAGCCTTGTGGAGGTGTACAATTTTGTCTCTAGTGTCTTTGGACAGCTCTTTGGTCTTGGCCATGTTAGTAGTTGGATTCTTACTGATTGTATGGGGTGGACAGGTGTCTTTTTGCAGCTAATGACCTCAAACAGGTGCATCTAATTTAGGATAAAAAAAGGAGTGGAGGTGGACATTTTAAAGGCAGACTAACAGGTCTTTGAGGGTCAGAATTCTAGCTGATAGACAGGTGTTCAAATACTTCTTTGCAGCTGTATCATACAAATAAATAGTTAAAAAAATTCATAAATTGTGATTTCTGGAATATGTTTTTTTGATTATGTCTCTCACAGTGGACATGCACCTACAATGACAATTTCAGACCCCTCCATGATTTCCAAGTGGGAGAACTTGCAAAATAGCAGGGTGTTCAAATACTTATTTTCCGCACTATAGATGTCATACTGGGATCAGCAACATCAATGAGACTGAAAAAAGGAAAAACAGAAAAAAGAAAAAAGGAAAAAACTGCGCCAACTTAAATAAAAAACAATCAAGTTCTTGTGAATAAAGAATGTCCAATAAATTGTAGATAGGACAGACAGCACCCCAGTGCACTTGAAATCTTGTGAACCACCACCACATGGACTGAGGCTTACCAAAAGGTAGCTTTGTACCAGCAATGAACGAAATCCACAGCAGGATATCCCAGAGGTATGTATTCACAGCACAGGATCAAGACCCAGATCACAGACAGGCATCCGCCAAAAGCGAAATCCACAGCCGGATGGATCCAGGAACCACAATCATGGAAGTATTCCTCAATAGCCGTATCATGCAGCCCATCTGCTGAAAATACACTATAGGTTTCCTTTATCATGTTAAAAGAACATAATCAATGTCAGCAATAAGAGATGACAGACCACCAAGAATACTCTAAATTCGTGATGCCCAAATGGCAGCCTTCAGGTTTTCAAGCGTTGCTAATGATGTTAGTTGAGCATAGCCTTTTGCAGCTATAACGGCTTCAACTCTTCTGGAAAGGCTGTCCACAAGATTTAGGAGTGTGTCAATGGGAATGTTTGACCATTCTTCCAGAAGTGCATTTGTGAGGTCAGGCACTGATGTGGATGAGAAGGCATGGCTTGCAGTTGTTCTATCGGGTGGAGGTCAGGACTCTGTCATGCAGGCCAGTCAAGTTCCTCCGGAACGAGACTGCCTGCACAGGGATGCATGGAACACATGTGAATCCCTCTGTGGGTAAACATGGTCCTCATACAGGGTACGTATTGATTCACTCCATGTAACACTCTGCTCCATCTATTCACAAGTCCAACCAGTGATACTTCTTTTTTTTCCTTCACATAGAATATTCTGAAGAGAACGGAGGAGGGTTAAGAGGCCAAACAGAATGCCAGCAAATCCCAGGACACCATCTCCAAGGTACAGACATGTTACATCTATAAGGTTGTGTTGTAAAATAGTTTGTCCTGGGAGCAGGAGAGGAAAAGTCCCAAACTTCCAGACTTTTATATATATATATATATATATATATATATAAGAAGGCCAGTATGGTGGCCTGAGTTTATGGGAGGAGCCCGGAGGGTATTTAAGCAGCCCACTCACACATGCTCTTTGTCGATTCAGTGTGCAGTACTACATGTCACTGGGCCGACTCTTCCCAGCTCACCTCATGTCCGTGAGTCTGCGCATTCAATCGCATTCGACATCGCAAGTGCATTGCGGCTTCTCCGTTCATGGTCTTCGACGGCGGTTCCCGCTTACTGTCGCAGGTTGTATTCAAACCTTTTGTATCATGTGCAATCTTGCAATTCGTTATGCTTCCTATGCTGCATTTCTTTTGTAAAAATCTGCCTCTGAGTTATTGTTGCTCATGTTCTAACATCTTAGTTACAAGGGGCCAGATTCAGGTAGATGAGAGTATCTTTCCTCTGGAGTAACGCTTCTCATTTACGTTACTCTGAAGACCCTTTCAGCGCAAGTCCTGTAATTCACATAGCAGTTGCGCGTAAACTTGCGCCAGAGTAACGATAATGCGCTGGCGTAACCCGACGCAAGTGAAACTGGGTGTGATCATATGTAAATGATGGGCGGAGCCCAGCGCAGAGGCTTACGTTCAGCGCATCATCCACGGAGCATGCGCAGTGAGTGCGGCTCCACTCGCCCCCTTGTGCGCATGCTCACAACTTCCGTCGGCACCACTTCCTGGGAAACGTCAGCGCAATGCGTTCCGCTGGGCGCTTAAAAGCGCTGGCGGAAACGCCATTCCGGCGCAAAAGTAGTTCCATTTCCCCCCACCCCAGGGAAGATACTTTTGCCCTGTAATGGCTGCTCCCGCTGCCCCCAAAGAGAGGAGGAACCTAAATTATAATGCCCAGGAGGTCACAGTGATAATATCGGCTATGGAGGCATTTAATGATTTTCTCCATGGTAAAAAAAGCAGGAAGACCAGCCGGGAGAGAAAGCAGGCCATCCTGGACACCATAGCTGCCAGGGTCAATGTGCTGGGGTACTCCACCCGGAGTGCTTCAGACATTCGAAAAAAAATCAATGACCTGCGGCGCAAGGTGAGGGGCAAGGTGTCCACCATTAGGAGCCATGAGAGGGGCACAGGTGGTGGTCCCCCATGTCCTGTCACCCTGACCGCGGAGGAGGAGGTGGTCGCCCGCTGCCTGGACAGGGAGCAGTTGGAGGGGGTCCCAGGCTATGATTCCGTAGAGGAAGGCTCCAGGACAGGTAAGTGATTTTTACCCCCTTTTTGGTGTGTTGCATGTGGGGCGGGGGTGGGTACATGTGCCAAGTGTGTGGGACCACCAACATGTGTCTGCTTTGTGTCATCCACAGATGACGGTGCTGGGCCATCTCGTGCCGGCCAGTCCACCCCAACCCCCCAACGGGATGCTGAAGACGAGGCCCTGGGTGCTGGAGACACCGAGGTGGAGGAGGAGAGTGCCCACACCACTTCAGCAGAGGTGGTTGTGGAGGAGCCTGTCCCTGAACAGGAGTTCATTTTAATGTTGGAGGAGTCCTCCTCCTCTGCAGGGCCCTCTGTGATCCCCTCCCCCATCCTAGGTAGCCCCTCAAGGGCGACTCCATCCCCACGGGGACAACCTTCCTCTGCCCCCAGGAAGGCCACCCGGAAGACCAGGGGGGTGTGTGATTTGGTCGAAGACCAGGTGCTTTTGGACCACGCGAAACAGACCCAGCAAATGGGGGAGATGGCTGGCCACCTAGACAGGGTCGCAGACAGCCTGGGCTCTATGTCACAGCTGCCCAGTCGCGTGCAGGGCGTTGTGACCAGCCTGGGGGAGGTGCAGGCTGATATCCGGCACTTGACAGCAGCTGTTCGAGACAACACTGCTGCCATTCGGGAAGAGGGGAGGCAGCGGCAACGTGACCAGCGGCATCAGATCACCCGCCAGCTGAGGATGCAGGCCCAAACAAATTTGTATCTGAGCCGTATCGCTGTGGCATTGGAGGGCATGCAGCCAACAGCTCCCAGGAGTGGCCCACCCGGGGATCAGCCTCCTCCTGATGCCCCCCCACCACCACCACCACCCACTCCCTCCAGGCAGATGAGGAGCCCGAGAGTGCCCCCAAGGAGGAGCCCCCGTCATCCCAGATGAGGGTTTTTTGTTTTTTTGGTTGTTATATATTTTTGTTTATACTCAGGACATGAGTTTATTTATTTTATTTATTATTATTGTTTATACTCAGGACATGAGTTTTTGTTATTTTTTTTGGTTCTCAGGTTATGAGATTTTATTTTTATTTTTTGATACTGCACACGTTGCAGTGTGAATGGTGTGTGAATGTGAGAGGGTGGCACTCCTGAAAGTAAGGGGTGTCACCCTCGGCCGTGGTGGTGAAGTTAACCCCACGGCTGAATGAATGACGTGTGAAAGGTGTGTGAATGGACAGTGACATCATTGGGGCCTTGACGCGGCGTTACTGCTCCCAACTCCTACATGCTGGACTTGGGCTAATCCAATGCGATGTGCATGTGGTGTGTGTGATCTAGGGACATCAGTGGTGTACATGCGTGCACTGTCTGTGTTAGTAATGTTTTGGTTTAGTGTCCAAAGATGCCTACGGCGAGGACCCTCCTGACTGCTCTTCCATCAGCAGACTGGGTGTCCTCTGGCAGGTGGGGACTGTGTGGGTCGGGGGTCAGGTCATCACGTATGTCAATCTGCAGGCCTTTTTTCATAGCAAAGTTATGTAGTATGCAACATGCACCGATGATCTGACACACAAAGGTAGGGGAATACAATAGGGTCCCCCCGGACTTATCCAGGCAGCGGAAACGGGACTTCAGGAGCCCAAATGTTTGCTCCACCACTCCACGCGTTTTGATGTGTGCTTCATTGTATTTTCTCTCTCCTCTGGTTTGGGGGTTCCGGAAAGGAGTCATTAGATGGGGTCCCAGTGCATATGCAGAGTCACCTGTAAGGTAAAAGACAGGAGAATGTTAGTCATGCATGTGCGACTTCTGTTGTGCATCACGGGAGGGGATAGTCATGCCTGACTCCCATGTCACTCACCAACCAGCCAGCTGTCCCCATACATGTTCTGTTCGAATTCTGCTGGGATGGGACTCTGACGGTATATGAAGCTGTCATGGCTGGACCCGGGGTGTTTGGCACGGACGTGCCATATGAGGCGTTGGGCATCGGCTATCACCTGTACGTTGATGGAGTGCCAATGCTTCCGATTGCGGTATATGTGCTCTGTGGCACTGGGGGGCTGTAGGGCCACATGTGTGCAATCAATGGCCCCGATGGTGCGTGGGAATCTGGCAATGTTGTAGAAATCTGTCATTGCCTTCAGCCGCAGCTCCTCAGTGGTGGGTCTGATGAACTGGTTGGACATGCGTCTGAGGATTGCAGGGACAACCTGGTGCACACATCTGCTTATGGAGGACTGTGACATCCCAGCCACCACTCCACTTGTACGCTGGAATGATCCACTGGCAAGGAAATGAAGTGTTGCCAGGACCTTCACCAGTGGCTGCACTGCTTGTGAGCGGTGTGTCTTGCTGGTGATGTCACCCTGCAGGGTTGTGGTTAGTTCAAGTATTGCATCTGGGCTGAATCTGAAGAGGCGATACACCTCCTCATCCCCCATGCCAAAGAGGTTCATACGAGTGCGGTATATCCTCTCACGTGCCCGCCTCCTCCGTAGCGAGGGACCCAGTACTAGTCTTAGGACCACGAGTGCCCCTGGCATGTTGGCACACAGAGGTGTTGTCCTTGCTAGTGTTGTTGTTCAGCTTGCTAGTTTCGTCGGTAACGCTGCTGTAGCTGCTCTCCTGCTGACCTGTGACCGTCTGGAGTAAAGATAAAGCAGCCTTTTGTAGAAATAACTTTGCGCCGGACGGACCAGATACGCGCGGCGCATGTAGCCAGCGTATGGTGCTAATCCGATCGTGAATTGGGAAAAATCCCTCATTTGCATATTTGCAGGGGAAATCAATAGGCGCGACTGATGCGCCCAGCGAAAATAAGCGCTGACGATACTCTGGCGTCGGAACGTTCCGCCGGTCGCAAATGACCCGTTATTGGGCGCATCTAGTTTGGTGGGTACGGGCACATAGAAAAGACGGCGCATCATCACAGTTACGCGGCGCATATCCAAATACTCCAGCGCAAGTGTTCGTGAATCTGGCCCAAGCTTGGTACATTTGTAACTTCCTCCTGCCAAACAAACTATTTTGTATATTCAGTGTCCATGCTTGCTGTCTCATTCATTTGGAGATTAGCCTATATTCTTTGTATGGGTTCTTTGGCAGATTGAGGTGGTAATTGAACTCACCTGCTGCCTTGTCTGCACTTAATTAGCCTGGGGGGATGGGTGGCTGGTAGGTGTTCGGTTCCACAGCAAGGATTTGTTTCATGCATTTTACAACCGTTTTGTATCAGTCATTTCTCTTTATAACCGTTTTTTATCAGATACATTGCATACTTTCCACCATTGCCATTCTATGTTTCCCCCATGCCGTGCGTTTTAGTTTCTGCAGCAGAATTGTTTGTACACGGTTCTTCTCTCTCATTTATTTACCAAAGTTATTGCCTGTGCGTCATGCATGGCGCCACACCACACCATGCCACACTCTTCGGATGTGTTGCACATCCACTCCAGTCCAAGCAAACCCAGTTGCATGTTCATTGTCCCAGGTAGGATTCGTTAGCTTGTTTGTCATGTCAAAATTCGTGGCCACTCATGGTGTCACCCGTACCATATGTTTGGTTCCCGCAGTGGAGCTTACAAAGCATTGATACGCACTTCTCGTGTTCTATTTTCTACACCAAACCTCATTGTTTTGCCCCATGCACGGTATCACGCTACACCTTCCCGACATGTTTCACTCCAGCCACAGTCCGCCGCAAACCCACTTGCATGGCCCACTGTCGCAAGTAAGATTTGTTATTACATTCTTTATGTCCTATCAATTTGCTACCATTCGTTGTCTCCCATATCGTTCATTAGTGGCCCCTACAGAACCTACGATTCAAACAGGCGTTGTCCTTCTACCTTATACTGCTTGCTAAAGGTACAAACAAACCAGGTGTTTCTATCCTTTCTCAGTAACCCAATTCTTATTGATTGAGACCTTGCAACAATGCAAATCATCTCAGCAGCCTGACACCCCTGTTAAGACCCTTGCAACACATGACCTTTACAAAACGCAAAATAAATAAAAAAATATATTTAAAAACGCAAAAAAAAAAACGCAAAAAAAAAACACTTTTGCCACCACGCAATCTCAGCCCCTCAGCAACCTGACACCTGTTGAGACCGTTGCAACCACGCAAAATCGTCTCAGCAGCCTGACACCCTTGTTGAGACCCTTGCAAACGCAATATCGTCTCAGCAGCCCCACACTCATTGAGATCCTTGCAACCACGCAAAATCATCTCAGCAGCCTGACACACTTGTTAAGACCCTTGCAAAACATGACCTTTACAAAACGCAAAAATATATATATATATATATAAAAACGCAAAAAAAAAGCAAAAAAACAAAAACAAAATCTGCAAACAAAAAAAAAAACATTGCCACCACGCAATCTCAGCCCCCCAGCAACCTGATACCTGTTGAGACCGCTGCAACCACGCAAAATCATCTCAGCAGCCTGACACATTTGTTGAGACCCTTGCAAACGCAATATCGTCTCAGCAGCCCTCACACTCATTGACATCCTTGCAACCACTCGTATAGCGTCTCAGCAGCCTGACACCCTTAAGACCCTTGCAACACTTGACCCTTACAAAAGGCAAAAAAAAAAGATATATAAAAACGTAAAAAAAAAAAGAAGCAAAATGAAATATTAAAGTACAAAAAAATAAATAAAACTTTGCCACCACACAATCTCGGCCCAGCAACCTGACACCTGTTTAGACCATTGCAACCACGCAAAATCGTCTCAGCAGCCTGACACCCTTGTTGAGACCCTTGCAAACGCAATACCGTCTCAGCAGCCCCACACTCATCGAGACCCTTGAAACCACACAAAATCATCTCAGCAGCCTGACACCTTTGTTAAGACCCTTGCAACACAAGGCCCTTACTAAAACGCAAAACATAAATAAATAAATATATATATACATATAGAAAAAAAATGCTGTTCTATCAGGTGGGGAAGTTGTCCCACGTAGCTAAGTCTGCTACTGATGCTTGGTCTAGTTTGAGAACTTGGACTGGATCTTGCATTGGTGTGAGAAAATCAAGACAATACACAGGTGCTCAACAAGACGATATACGTGCACTCACTGACAAACGTGCACTCGCTGACCAACGTGCACTCGCTGACCAACGTGCACCCGCTGACCAACGTGCACTCGCTGACCAACGTGCACTCGCTGACCAACGTGCACTCGCTGACCAACGTGCACTCGCTGACCAACGTGCACTCGCTGGTGCTGCATGGAAACCTGAACTAACTGCAGGGAAAAAGACAGGAAAAAGATGAGTGGCCCGTGTGCCACTAAAGATGATGGGGCCAACTGGGTGCCACTGTGTGTTTGTTTGGCTGATTGTCACTGAGGTGTGTTTGCAAGTTTAGTTTGTATTCGGGTTTGCACGTAGGTGCGTGCTGCAAAGTGTTTTATACTGCTGCAGACAATATTGTGTGGTTGCAAGGGTCTCAGTCTGGTTTGCTGAGACGATATTGCGTGGTTGTAAAGGTCTCGATGATTATGAGGTTTGTTTTGAGATGGCCTTGTGTGGTTGCACGGGTCTCAACAAGTGAGGGGTTGCTGAGACAATGTTGCGTTTGCAATGGTCTCAAGTGAGTGTCGGGCTGCTGAGATGACTATGTATGGCTGCAAAGGTCTGAACGGGTGTCAGGTTGCTGAGACGATATTGCGTTTGCAATGGTGTCAAATGAGTGTCAGTTTGCTAAGATGACTTTGTATGGCTGCAAAGGTCTGAACGGGCGTTAGGTTGCTGAGATGAGATTGTGTGGTTGCAAAGGTCTAGACGAGTGTGAGGTAGCTGAGATGATATTACATTTTGCAAGGGTCTCAAATGAGTGTCAAGTTGCTGAGACAATATTCCCCCCTTTTTTTTTTTTCCTTTTTTTTTTTCTGAAAACGACTGTGAATGAAACGTTGGTAAACATGAGTTACCACATCTGGCTGTGTTTACAATGCCTTTGAACATCTGTCTGAACCCATTTTTTTTTTTCCGAGAAGGTTTCTGAACTCAACTGCCTAGAAATGACTATAAATGATCCTGTGTACATGTACTGATAAGATAACATAGAGAAGAGATCAGGGGCGGCTGAAAAACACCCATTTTTCTGGCTGCAAGGGTCTCAATGAATGCCATGTTGCTGGCGCGAGACTGCTTGATCACAAAGGTCTTTGATGAGTGGGAGGTTGCTTGAGACGGTATTGCGTGGTTACAAGGCTTTCGATGAGTGTGGGGCTGCTGAGACGGTATTGCGTTTGCAAGGGTCTCAACAATGGTGTGAGGCTGCCGAGACGGTATTGCGTGGTTGCAAGGGCCTTGATGAGTGTGGGGCTGCTGAGACGGTATTGCGTTTGCAAGGGTCTCAACAATGGTGTGAGGCTGCCGAGACGGTATTGCGTAGTTGCAAGGGCCTTGATGAATGTGGGGCTGCTGAGACGGTATTGCGTTTGCAAGGGTCTCAACAATGATGTGAGGCTGCCGCGACGGTATTGCGTGGTTACAAGGGCCTTGATGAATGTGGAGCTGCTGAGATGGTATTGCGTATGCAAGGGTATCAACAAGGGTGTCAAGCTGCTGAGATGGTTTTGCGTGGTTGCAAGGGCCTTGATGAATGTAGGGCGGCTGAGACGATTTTGCGTGGTTGCAATGGTCTCAAAAGGTGTCAGGTTGCTGGGCCGAGATTGCGTGGTGGCAAAGTTTTTCTTTTATTTTTTTGCGTTTTTTTTCTATATGTATATATATATTTATTTATTTATGTTTTGCGTTTTAGTAAGGGCCTTGTGTTGCAAGGGTCTTAACAAAGGTGTCAGGCTGCTGAAATGATTTTGTGTGGTTTCAAGGGTCTCGATGAGTGTGGGGCTGCTGAGACGGTATTGCGTTTGCAAGGGTCTCAACAAGGGTGTCAGGCTGCTGAGACGATTTTGCGTGGTTGCAATGGTCTAAACAGGTGTCAGGTTGCTGGGCCGAGATTGTGTGGTGGCAAAGTTTTATTTATTTTTTTGCACTTTATTATTTCATTTTGCTTTTTTTTTTTTTTTACGTTTTTATATATCTTTTTTTTTTGCCTTTTGTAAGGGTCAAGTGTTGCAAGGGTCTTAAGGGTGTCAGGCTGCTGAGACGCTATACGAGTGGTTGCAAGGATGTCAATGAGTGTGAGGGCTGCTGAGACGATATTGCGTTTGCAAGGGTCTCAACAAAGGTGTCAGGCTGCTGAGATGATTATGTGATCCACATCACTCTCGGTCAGAGGGCCACGACCATAAATATATACACACAAATGTACACTGTTATACAAGCTGTACACTCACTATCTTACATTGTAGCAAAGTGTAATTCCTTCAGTGTTGTCACATGAAAAGATATAATAAAATAGTTACAAAAATGTTAGGGGTGCATTTACTTTTGTGAGATACTGTATATATATATATATATTTATGGTCGTGGCCCTCTGACTGAGAGTGATGTGGATCACATAAACACGCGACAAGACTTACAACATAGATAGACCTGAAGTGTGCCTTGGTGGTCTGGTCAGTATGCCAAGAAAAGGGGGCATACCCAAAGTAAGTAATGGGTAGTTATTTGAAGAAGGATATGCTGAGAAGTGCCCTGAAAAAGGGAAGGGCGGGAGGGTGTCGAATGCGATTGAATGCGCAGACTCACGGACATGAGGTGAGCTGGGAAGAGTCGGCCCAGTGACGTGTAGTACTGCACACTGAACTGACAAAGAGCATGTGTGAGTGGGCTGCTTAAATACCCTCCGGGCTCCTCCCATAAACTCAGGCCACCATACTGGCCTTCTTATTTATGGTCGTGGCCCTCTGACTGAGAGTGATGTGGATAACATAAACACGCGACAAGACTTACAACATAAATAGACCTGAAGTGTGCCTTGGTGGTCTGGTCAGTATGCCAAGAAAAGGGGGCAAAAGACTCAGATAGGGAAATAGGTTAAATTGATTTCTTGTATTTATTGAGCCAGCTTGGTAAAGGCTTGTGTCATTTCTTCCTGAGGATTTGGGATGTATGTGGCAAAACAAGGAGACTTCCCATCAGCCTGGTATCTTGATTACGTGGTCTGGTACTCCCTGTTGGGAGGCAGTTGAGGCTGCTCTAATTCGGAAAGAATGTCCAGAGAACTGACTGGGGTTTAAAGCCCAAGTTGCTTAGGATTCTGACATGCTTGACAAACTGGCTGCCACTCAGGGAGCTGGTTTAGAAAGGGTAGCAACAAGCTACCATCAGATAGGCTGGGTAGATGGAGCAGTAGTCGGTTAAGCACCGTCACTGGGCGTCAGGCATTGTTAGTCTGAAACAGGTTGATGTCAACCCCCGAGGCTGGTTTGTTGCGTTTGCAGACTGAGAGTGTAGGGGTTTGAAAGCGAGTCGGGTGACGTCGGAGCAGTGTCTGACTGCCGGAGCCACTGACTGTAAATTCACTAGGTCGTAGGGAACCGTAGAAGGCCTGGTAGATGGCTGCTTGGGTGACTATGCTGGGCAAGGCCCTAAATGGGGAACGAGTAAGGATTTCAGACATGTCCCTAAAGAGAGCACTCTTGAAAGGTAGGCGCTTGCCACTGACTACAGGTTGGTGCTTCTGTATGCCCTGTAGGAGGGACTTGACTGCATGGGCTCGAGAACACTGACAGTTTACTGGGGTCCTGCAGGGACAGGAAATGCTGGACGCCATCTAGATATGGCGTGATAGTATTGTGAGAAAGGGTCAGCTGCGTGTGGCAATACGATATGAAGACTAGGACGTGTCTAACGTTGCCTATTGCTGCTCCGAGGCAAGTGGCCAAAAATTAGCGGTTAGTGTTCCAAGCAGTGCGATAGGCCTTCAGTGTGTTGCGTGCCAAGGAGTGGTTAATAAGCTGGGTTGATTTGGTGAGATGCTACTTCAGTCCATCGTCAGCAATGACCAGGGTGGGACAGGGATGGTTATTGGGTCGGCTCCAGGCTCTTGCTGGAAAAACAAAGTAAGGTTGGAATGGGACAGAGCATCAGCTGCGATTTTGCATTTGCCTGGAATATCTCTACAGAAGATATTAAACTGGTGACGGAGTGACAGCTGGGCGAGCCTGCGCAGGAAGGACGTGATGGGGAGAGGCTTGATCTACCTTAATTGATTAAGTCGGCTGTGACCTGATTGTCTGTTGTGAAGAACACTGTCTGTCCAGTTCAAGTGTGGCCCCAGACCTGGGCAGCTGCCACAATGGGGTACAGCACGAGGCGTGATGAAGACTGGGTGAAGCAGAAATTTAAGAGAATTTCTGGGGGCCAAGGTTTGGAGAACCAGTGGCGGACGAAAAATGCACGCAAAAGCCTGTGGTGGCTCGGCTGACACTGTCGGGATGAAGATTGAAATGCTGTTCTATCAGGTGGGGAAGTTGTCCCACATAGCTAAGTCTGCTACTGATGCTTGGTCTAGTTTGAGAACTTGGACTGGATCTTGCATTGGTGTGAGAAAATCAAGACAATACACATGTGCTCAACAAGACGATATACGTGCACTCACTGACCAACGTGCACTCGCTGACCAACGTGCACTGCTGACCAACGTGCACTGCAGACCAACGTGCACTCGCAGACCAACGTGCACTCGCAGACCAACGTGCACTCGCTGACCAACGTGCACTCGCTGACCAACGTGCACTCGCTGACCAACGTGCACTCGCTGACCAACGTGTACTCGCAGACCAACGTGCACTCGCTGACCAACGTGCACTCGCAGACCAACGTGCACTCGCTGGTGCTGGATGGAAACCTGAACTAACTGCAGGGAAAAATACAGGGAAAAGATGAGTGGCCCGCGTGCCAATAAAGATGAATGGCCAACTAGGTGCCACTGTGTGTTTGTGTGGCAGATTGTTTGTCACTGAGGTGTGTTTGCAAGTTTAGTTTGTATTTGGGTTTGCACGTGGTGCGTGCTGCAAAGTGTTTTATACTACTGCAGACAATATTATGTGGTTGCAAGGGTGTCAGTGAGTGTCAGGTTGCTGGGATGATATTGTGTGGTTGCAGGGGCCTCGAGTATGAAGGTTTGTTTTGAGACGGCATTGTGTGGTTGCAAGGGTGTCAGTCTGGTTTGCTGAGACGATGTTGCGTGGTTGCAAAGGTCTCGATGATTATGAGGTTTGTTTTGAGATGGCCTTGTGTGGTTGCACGGGTCTCAACAAGTGAAGGGTTGCTGAGATGATGTTGCGTTTGCAATGGTCTCAAGTGAGTGTCGGGCTGCTGAGATGACTATGTATGGCTGCAAAGGTCTGAACGGGTGTCAGGTTGCTGAGACAAGATTGTATGGTTGCAAAGGTCTAGACGAGTGTGAGGTAGCTGAGATGATATTACATTTGCAAGGGTCTCAAT
The DNA here is from genome assembly GCA_029574335.1 of Rana kukunoris. NCBI lineage: Eukaryota > Metazoa > Chordata > Amphibia > Anura > Ranidae > Rana > Rana kukunoris. The sequence goes on from CM056049.1 coordinate 286,178,920, forward strand.
AAGTGGCAAGTTGCTGAGACAATATTCCTTTTTTTTTTGTTATGAAAACGACTGTGAATGAAATGCTGGTAAACATTAGTTACCACGTCTGGCAGTGTTTACAAGCCGTTACAGGCATTGGTGTTTCGAATGCCTCTGAACATCCATCTGAACCCATTTTTTTTTTCCCAGGAAGGTTTCTAACTCAACTGCCTAGAAACGACTATAATGATCCTGTGTAGATGTACTGATAAGATAACACGGAGGAGAGATTGGGGACCCTGTGTAGATGTACTGGTAAGATAACAGAGGAGAGCTTGGGGGCGGCTGAAAAAACACCCAAGTGTTCCAAACGTCCGTTTACCAACAGCAGTGTACATGAGGCCTAAGACAATTTGCCTGGCTGCAAGGATCTCAATGAATGCCAGGTTGCTGGGGTGAGACTGCGTGGTCACAAAGGTCTTTATCGAGTGGGAGGCTGCAAGGGTCTCAATGAGTGTGGGGCTGCTGAGACGGTATTGCGTTAGCAAGGGTCTCAACAAGGGTGTCAAGCTGGTGAGACGATTTCATGTGGTTGCAATGGTCTCAACAGGTGTCAGGTTCCTGGGCCGAGATTGCGTGGTGGCAATTTTTTTTTTTTAACTTTTTTTTTATTTATTTTTTTTAGCGTTTTTTTCTGCACTTTTATATATTTTTTTTCTTTTGCGTTTTTTTTTAAATATTTTTTTGCGTTTTTTGTATATAGATTTTTTTTGCGTTTTGTAAGGGTCATGTGTTGCAAGGGTCTTAAGGGTGTCAGGCTGCTGAGACGATATATGCGTGGTTGCAAGGATCTCAATGAGTGTGAGGGCTGCTGAGACGATATTGCGTTTGCAAGGGTCTCAACAAGGGTGTCAGGCTGCTGAGACGATTTTGCATGGTTGCAATGGTCTCAACAGGTGTCAGGTTGCGGAGGGGCTGAGATTGCGTGGTGGCAAAGTTTTATTTTTATTTTTTTGCTGGGTTTTTTTGCATTTTTTTTGCGTTTTTTTTTGCGTTTTTTTTTTTTTTGCGTTTTTATATATATTGTATTTTGCGTTTTGTAAAGGTCATGTGTTGCAAGGGTCTTAACAAGGGTGTCAGGCTGCTGAGATGATTTGCATGGTTGCAAGGTCTCAATCAATAAGAATTGGGTTACTGAGAAAGGATAGAAACACCTGATTTGTTTGTACCTTAAGCAAGCAGTATAGGGTAGAAGGACAACGCCTGTATGAATCGTAGGTTCCATAGGGGCCACTAATGAATGATATGGGAGACAACGAATAGTAGCAAATTGATAGGACATAAAGAATTTAATAACAAATTTTACTTGCGACAGTGGGCCATGCGAGTGAGTTTGCGGCAGACTGTGGCTGGAGTGAAACATGTAGGAAAGGTGTAGCGATGCCATGCATGGGGCAAAACAACAAGGTTTGGTGTAGAAAATAGAACACGAGAAGTGCGTACGAATATTTTATAAGCTCCACTGTGGGAACCGAACATGATGCAGGTGACACCATGAGTGGCCACGAATTTTGACATGACAAACAAGCTAACGAATCCTACCTGGGACAATGAACATGCAACTGGGTTTGTTTGGACTGGAGTGGATGTGCAACACATCCGAAGAGTGTGGCGTGGTGTGGTGTGGCACCATGCATGACGCACAGGCAATAACTTTGGTAAATAAATGAGAGAGAAGAACCGTGTACAAACAATTCGTAAGTTGTGCTGCGGAAACTAAAATGCACGGCATGGGGGAAACATAGAATGGCAATGGTGGAAAGTATGCAATGTATCTGATACAAAACGGTTATAAAGAGAAATGACTGATACAAAAACGGTTGTAAAATGCATGAAACAAATCCGATACGAATCGGAAGTAAGGAGTGTTGAACAAATCTGCTATGAATTGGTTGTAGAGTGTATGCTACCAGCCACCCATCCCCCCAGGCTAATCAAGTGCAGACAAGGCAGCAGGTGAGTTCAATTACCACCTCAATCTGCCAAAGAACCCATACAAAGAATATATGCTAATCTCCAAATGAATGAGATAGCAAGCATGGACACTGAATATACAAATAAATAGTTTGTTTGGCAGGAGGAAGTTACAAATGTACCAAGCTTGTAACTAAGATGTTAGAACATGAGCAACAATAACCCAGAGGCAGATTTTTACAAAAGAAATGCAGGATAGGAAGCATAACGAATTGCAAGATTGCACATGATACAAGGTTTGAATACAACCTGCGACAGTAAGCGGGAACCGCCGTCGAAGACCATAACCGGAGAAGCCGCAATGCACTTGTGATGTCGAATGCGATTGAATGCGCAGACTCACGGACATGAGGTGAGCTGGGAAGAGTCGGCCCAGTGACGTGTAGTACTGCACACTGAACCGACAAAGAGCATGTGTGAGTGGGCTGCTTAACCACTTAAGGACCGCCTCCTGCAGATTTACGTCGGCAGAATGGCACGGCTGGGCACATCAACGTATATATACGTTGGTTTTAGTACCCAGCCGTGGGTCGCGGGCGCGCGGCCCACGGGCGCGCCCCCGCGACCCGGTCCGAAGCTCCAGGACCGGGACCGCGGGATTCGCGGACCCGATCGCCGCTGCAGTGCGGCGATCCGTCCCTGGAGCGGAAGAACGGGGAGAGCCGTGTGTACACACGGCTTCCCCGTGCTTCTCTGTGGCCGGAGCATCGATCGCGTCATCCCTGTAATAGGGGGACGCGATCGATGACGTCACACCTACAGCCACACCCCCCTACAGTAGTAAACACACACATTAGGTACACATTCCCTACAGCGCCACCTGTGGTTAACTCCCAAACTGCAGCTGTCATTTCCACAGTAAACAATGCAATTTAAATGCATTTTTTGCTGTGAAAATGACAATTGTCCCAAAAATGTGTAAAAATTGTCCGAAGTGTCCGCCATATTGTCGCAGTCACGAAAAAAATCGCTGATCGCCGCTATTAGTAGTAAAAAAAAAAATAATTAATAAAAATGCAATAAAACTATCCCTTATTTTGTAAACGCTATAAATTTTGCGAAAACCAACCGATAAACGCTTATTGCGATTTTTTTTACCAAAAATATGTAGAAGAATACGTATCGGCCTAAACTGAGGAAAAAAAATGTATTTTTATATATTTTTGGGGGATATTTATTATAGCAAAAAGTAAAAAATATTGCATTTTTTTTTTAAATTGTCGCTCTATTTTTGTTTATAGCGCAAAAAATAAAAACCACAGAGGTGATCAAATACCACCAAAAGAAAGCTCTATTTGTGGGAAAAAAAGGACGCAAATTTTGTTTGGGAGCCACGTCGCACGACCGCGCAATTGTCTGTTAAAGCGACGCAGTGCCGAATCGCAAAAACCCCTTGGGTCATTTGCCAGCGTATTGGTCCGGGTCTTAAGTGGTTAAATACCCTCCGGGCTCCTCCCATAAACTCAGGCCACCATACTGGCCTTCTTATATATATATATATCTATATATATAGATCTATATATATAGATCTATATATATAGATCTATATATATAGATCTATATATATAGATATATATATATACATTTTGCCACATTTCAGGCTTCAAACATAAAGATATAAAACTGTAATTTTTTGTGAAGAATCAACAACAAGAGGGACACAATCATGAAGTGGAACGAAATTTATTGAATATTTCAAACTTTTTTAACAAATAAAAAACTGAAAAATTGGGCGTGCAAAATTATTCAGCCCCCTTAAGTTAATACTTTGTAGCACCACCTTTTGATGCGATTACAGCTGTAAGTCGCTTGGGGTATGTCTCTATCAGTTTTGCACATCGAGAGACTGAATTTTTTGCCCATTCCTACTTGCAGCTCGAGCTCAGTGAGGTTGGATGGAGAGCGTTTGTGAACAGCAGTTTTCAGTTCTTTCCACAGATTCTCGATTGGATTCAGGTCTTGACTTTGACTTGGAAATTCTCACCTGGATATGTTTATTTGTGAACCATTCCATTGTAGATTTTGCTTTATGTTTTGGGTCATTGTCTTGTTGGAAGACAAATCTCCGTCCCAGTCTCAGGTCTTTTGCAGATTCCATCAGGTTTTCTTCCAGAATGGTCCTGTATTTGGCTCCATCCATCTTCCCATCAATTTTAACCATCTTCCCTGTCCCTGCTGAAGAAAAGCAGGCCCAAACCATGATGCTGCCACCACCATGTTTCACAGTGGGGATGGTGTGTTCAGGGTGATGAGCTGTGTTGCTTTTATGCCAAACATAACGTTTTGCATTGTTGCCAAAAAGTTTGATTTTGGTTTCATCTGACCAGAGCACCTTCTTCCACATGTTTGGTGTGTCTCCCAGGTGGCTTGTGGCAAACTTTAAACAACACTTTTTATTGATATCTTTAAGAAATGGCTTTCTTCTTGCCACTCTTCCATAAAGGCCAGATTTGTGCAGTATACGACTGATTGTTGTCCTATGGACAGATTCTTCCACCTCAGCTGTAGATCTCGGCAGTTCATCCAGAGTGATCATGGGCCTCTTGGCTGCATCTCTGATCAGTCTTCTCCTTGTAAGAGCTGAAAGTTTAGAGGGACGTCCAGGTCTTCGTAGATTTGCAGTGGTCTGATACTCCTTCCATTTCAATATTATCGCTTGCACAGTGCTCCTTGGGATGTTTAAAGCTTGGTTAATCTTTTTGTATCCAAATCCGGCTTTAAACTTCTCCACAACAGTATCTCGGACCTGCCTGGTGTGTTCCTTGTTCTTCATGATGCTATCTGCGCTTTAAACGGACCTCTGAGACTATCACAGTGCAGGTGCATTTATACGGAGACTTGATTACACACAGGTGGATTCTATTTATCATCATTAGTCATTTAGGTCAACATTGGATCATTCAGAGATCCTCACTGAACTTCTGAAGAGAGTTTGCTGCACTGAAAGTAAAGAGGCTGAATAATTTTGCACGTTCAATTTTCCAGTTTTCTATTTGTTAACAAAGTTTGAAATATCCAATAAATTTCGTTCCACTTCATGATTGTGTGCCCCTTGTTGTTATTTCTTCACAAAAAATTACAGTTTTATATCTTTATGTTTGAAGCCTGAAATGTGGCAAAGTTCAAGGGGGCCGAATACTTTCGCAAGGCACTGTATATGTATATGTGTGTGTGTATTATATTTATAGCTCTGCCATATTCTGCAGTGTTGTGCAGAGGATATTGAGCCAATCACATTAGTCTTTGCATCAGAAGAGCTTACACTCTAAAGCCCTCTGAACATTCACACAGTATTATTATTATACATTTATATAGCTCTAACATTTACCGCAATGCTGTACAGAAAACACTGAGCCAGTCAAATAAGTGTCTACATCAGAGGAGTTTACACTCTAATGATCTCATCAATATACACAATACATTTATATATTTTTGACATATTCTGCAATGCTGTACATAGCTCTACACTGATTCATTTACACCAGCCTGTGCACTAGAGGAATGTATATTTTAAAGTCCCCACCATAGTGAAAAACTGTTATTCTTGTACATTTATGTAGCTCTTCTCATTAAGTGTAGTATCAGTGTCAAGTAGGGGTTCTCCACTGTCAATCTACTGTAGCCTTCGGACTTGGAAGGCTGGCTGTATAGTATTCCTGCTGGTATTGTGAGGGTCCTAAGGGATCTTCCTTGTGGAAAAGAAACCGAATAAAGCATCCACTGGGTAAGGTGGGGGTCAGGAGTATTTCCCCAGTGTGGAGGGTTCCAAGAGGCGCAGTGTCTTCTGATTCAATTTGTGCTACCTTATCTGACAGAGGGCCTGCATTTGTCATGGACCTCCTGGGAGTAGCACTATGGGTTTGGGACCCCACTGTATATGATCCCTAACCTGTTTTTCTGCCCCATGCGACAAGGGCTATGCCTTTTGGTTGAGACCTGGGCAATTTGTTACCAGGATCCAAGGCCTAGCCAATGCACCTGCACTGGCATCTTTTATATTTTCTTTTCTTCATTTTCTTTATGCGTGTGTCACACCTATATGTGTGTTTTTTCACTTGGATTGTAGAATGTGGATCTTTGGGCCTACCCTGAAGTCTAGGGGGAGGATGTGTGGTCCTTAGAAGCCATTCTCCCCTGCCTCGGGGGTCTCTCTTTGGGAGAGCCACTCACAGTTGCGGCCTGTCCATTAGAGGGGCCGGAATGCCGCCTCCTCTATCCACGACTGCCACCCCCATGCTCTATTCATGGCCGCTATTCTGACAGGACACCGCCACCCCCTATTCATTCATCCAACCTGTTTCAGGAAGCCAGGCGTGTGAATTACAGCGGCAGGGTGTTTTTTTGAAGCACCTGATTAAAGCCTTAGGCTTTAATGGGCTTCAAATTAGGGTGGGGCGCATAGCATTGCACCAAGAGCCCACCCAGGTGGTACAACAGCAAATTAATATTCGCTATTGAAACACTGATTCTCAATCCGACCAAATCAGAAGCAGGTCTGATTGGCCGAGAAGAGAAGACTCCAGATTGACGGAGGAAACAGAAGCCATCATGATGCACGTGGATAGCAGGGGAAGGGAAAGCCACCAACGCCGAGCAAGGGGGAAACCGCTGGTGAAGCCCGGGAGAGGCGCTGTCCACCATAGATAGGGTAAGTGCACCAGACCCACCTGACCGACGGGGGGTTGTCACTGTTTGCTGCCCCCCCCCCCAAAAAAATACCACTGGCTGCCACTGGCCCCTTACATAGTACATGTTTTTTGGCTTTGGCTAATTATTAAGAGGAGGGTACGCTGTGCTTTTTGGCTATGTTGACCGGTGTGCCGTGCCCTCGTCGGGAGTCTTGTGCCCAGATGGGTGAGGGAAGGGACTTTCCTCTTCAGGAGGGGATCATATAACACACTAAGTGCATTTTTTGTGTGTGTTCACATACACTTGCAGACACAAAAAAAGAAGAAGGTAGTAATAAGCTATGGGACCCCAGAGGGGACCTTGCTGGCTGGGCTGTGATAATCTTTACTTCCTGGTCTGTTGGGTTTGGTGTGGTAGCGGTTTACACTACCGCATGAGTTCACCATGTTTTTTGCATTTTTTTTTTACTTTTTTCTTTCCACCCCACACTGGACTCACCCCTGTATTTCTCCCTACCCTACCCTGATCCCTCTCATCCATTATACTCCTCTTCTGTTACCCTGTTCCCCCCTTACCTCTTTTACTCCTATCTACCCTACCCTTACCCCGTCACTTCTTTACTCCTCTCCACCCTACCATAACCCACTCATTCCTTATAATTCTTTTCACTCTTCCCTTTATGCCCCTTTATTCCTTATACTCCTCTCCTCCCTACCCTGATCCTTCCTCTTCCTTTACACCTCTCCACCCTACCCTTATCCCCCCCTTATACTGCTCTCCACCCTGATCTCTGCTCACTCCTTATAATCCTATCCACCCTACCTTGATCCCACCTCAACCCCTATTCACCTCTTCACCCTACCCTATTCCCCCCCAACCCCTTATAGTCATCTCTACCATACCCTGACCCTTGCAAACACCCTCTTTTTAGTGTGGTCTTAGGTCTCGTTCACACAGAGCATATCAATATCACCAATGGGGTGTACCCCATGTGAGGGCTGTCTTTATAAGTGATGCACATCCCTATGCAGGCAGTCCTGTTAATGTCAATTGGTACACAGTGGCTGCATGGACACTGCTCCCAATTGACATATGTGTAGGTGCATGTCCCTGAACTTATACTGTCTGCATTCAATTCCACATTACTATGCCTCAAGTGAATGAGGCATTAACTTTGGTGCAAACTGAGTCAAGTCCAGTAACAAAGTCAAGTAACAATGCTGGTGTCCATATGTTTTGGTTGCCAATTGGTTCAGTGGTATGTACTGATATCTTGATCAGCACTGAAGTGGTGGATGCCAGTACCAATAGGACCCTTTCTTCATGGAAATTCTACCATCTCCCTGTGTTTACCTGGATTTCAAGTGCTTTAGTTTCCACACTTGCTTCAATGATATATAAGTAGATGGACACTTTCATGTCCCTTCAAAAGGGCAAGAGGTTGACATTGAGTGTTCAACATGTACTGTATAATACTCTTTAAGTCTTGAATGTGTTTAAAGGAGGACCTCACGCTTTTTTTTGTGAGGTTCTCCCTTTAAATCCATATCAAACTCTAAAGGTTTGATTTTGACTTTTGGGGGTTCCTATGTCATTTTTTTCACAGGGTTCCCCATAAAATCTATACCAGACTTAAAAGGCCTGTTATGAATTTTTTTTTTTGGGGGGGGGGGTCCTCGTTTTATTATGCTATCCCTGTTGTCTGTTTACATTCCCCTATCAGTCGTGAATTTCAGGCTGACAGTTGGATGCGCCCGGTGGGGTTAAGTCACTGGTTGCTTGGATACCAGCAGGTGCTGACTCCCTAACAACCAGAGGGAAACTGTCACTTTTATCAGTAGTAATATTACCACTGCTAAATGTTTTGCTTCACAAAGCAACAAACTTTCGTTCGACTGTTCGCACAGAAATCTCCATTGGCTTCACACAGTATGGAAGTCTCTCTCATATTGTTTCCCCTGCTAGTCAAATATTCTAAGCCTATTCACTCTGATGGTCGAATGTTAGCTATTTTTCTCTTAGGACCGAATATTAGGGGCTGTTACATTCGCCTGGAGGAAACTATTGCACACATATTACAAGCATGATAGGAATTATTTGTTACGATTGCACGTATGTTGAGACATAAGCAAAGTGATTTTTTTTTTTTTAGGACGAGACCCCTACTATGCCTGTATATGCTTAAAAGTTTTTATTTTTTTTATTTATTTTTTTATATATATTCGTAACTCGTTTCCCTGTTGTAATCCCTACTTTAATAGCCTGCTGTCATGAACTGAAAGTTTCTGTTTGCTTACGATTCCCATCTACAGAAAATAAAACAAAAAGAATAAAGGGAAGCTACGACACACCGCTTATAAGCTATTGACTATGTTTACCCTGAGCTAAGGCAGAAAACATGTTAAAAGAGTTTACTTGGCTGTCCCTTGTAGAGTTTATTGTAGTGTTTCTTTTGCCTTTTTTCTCTTTACCAGTCACGTGACCCTGACAGGTCCTGCCTATTTAGAGCCAGACCACCCACATGGAAGACGATGGAGCTGCTTAATAGAAACAGTCATGTAATTGTGAGACCTTCCAGCACTCTGCAGAATGCCTGCAAACCAGAAGGATTATTACACTCTCAGTTCCTGATGGCAAGGAACTGATGTGATTTCAAAGAGCGGAGTAGCACCAGGGTCCCCCCCCCCCTTTCCTAAGGATACAGGGAAAAAATAATATCATCTTGCCTTCAAATTTCACCGGGGCTTAGCACATGAGAGAAGGGGCCCGATGGTAAGTAAAATGATGCTGCATTGCATGCTCAGATACAGTCCAGATTAGGCTGGGACTGGAAAAAAAAAGGTGGCTCTGTGATGTGAGATCTTGGCAAATGGCACAGCTTGTGTTATGATATTGCTACTGCTGCTGGGCTTAGATGTTGGAGCAAAGAGAGGGCAGGGGAGAGTTGGCAGGGAATGGACAAAGTTGTGTGGATACAGGATCAATGGGGAATAGTGGCGTAATGCATGGCCAAAAATGTGATCGTGCCTATATACAGTATATACAGTGTGTATATATAGATATATATATATCTATATATATATATATATATATATATATATATATATATATATATATATAGATATATATATATATCTATATATAACAAAAAATGCACGATCGGTTTTAATAAATTCCCCTTTAAACGAGAGAGATCATGTAGTATACACAACATAATATATATCTATATATCTATATAGATATGTCTATCTATGTAGATGGATAGATAGATAGATAGATAGATAGATAGATAGATAGATAGATAGATAGATAGATAGATAGATAGATAGATAGATAGATAGATAGATAGATAGATAGATAGATAGATAGATAGATAGATAGATAGATAGATAGATAGATAGATAGATAGATAGATAGAAGGTGATATTACGTGATCTCTATCTCTCATTTAAAAGGTAATTTACTAAATCTGAAGCAGCCAGAATCTGGATCAGCTGTGCATGGCAACCAATCAGCTCCTGTCTTTCATTTTCAAAGCTTAACTGAACAAGCCAAAGCTAAAAGCTGATTGGTTACTGTTCACATCTGCTCCAGTTTTACTAAATTTCCCTTAAAAAAAAAAAAAAGCCTTGTGTTTGTCTATTCTGCAATAGGATAACTTCCTTTTATGTAATCAGAGCACATAGATATATTTTGTATTTATTTTTTATACTTACAATAACATAAGCTTTTCAGTTTTGTATTGTTACATGTGCTCTTTTATAGAAGTTTTTATTTTCATAAATGTTTACCATAAGCCTTTCAGTTTTGTATTGTTACATGAGCTCTGTTTATGACTGCAATGTCTTTATGCGATAAATCGGTTATGTTGGAGGTCTATTTAGTGTTAGTTTAGGGCTCTTACATTAACACCGCAGATGTCTAGAACGTGATAATGTATTTGGACAGGACAAGGTATTGTGGGAGACAACCTTGAAATCAGATCCTCTTTCAAAGTTCCCAATGACAGCAAAGTGACAGGCAGATGAGTGGCAGTTGAACATGTCCCATTCTCAGTGATTTCATCTTTATTTCACCCACACACAGACACACACATTATACCTTTTATAATCTCTTGCCTCTGCCCAAGTGTATAAAGTCCTATTGAACTATGTAGGCGTGATGTGTAAACCGGATTAGCCGTATGAAAGAAAAACATACAATGAAATGGAATTGTTTTACTTCCTATTCACTTCTCACGCTTATATGTGTAATAAATGTGAGATCCAAGGGGATCGTGTCTCCTAGAACTGCATCGGGGAAGCCAGACCAAACCTAGTGCCAGAAAACAGGCTGGTGGAAGGTCTTCTGCCAGGAGCTTCAGCTGATGAACTTCAGCTTGCTTGTCACTGTATGCTGATCCTTCACCCCTGCAGCGTTGGCTGGCAAATCACATCTGTGTATTTACTTGGTCATTGTAGGAAAGCTCAGGAAAGGGACTGCAGGTGTCTGGGATCACCCTTCAGAACAAAAAGTGCTGAATGGGATCTTTAAGCTATGAAAATAAGCAGCTCCGAAAAAGTTTCCAGTAAAGAGTATATACATAAAGCTTCAGTGTTTGGCTAAAGGTAACATTAGCCGGTACAAAGTGTAGGCATTTTTGAAGCCTTGGCTTACATGTTTGGCTAGCAGAGCATGTTAAGACCTGTGGGCAGAGAACTTGCTAACTTAGGCTAGTTGTGATGTTAGTATACTGTACATTGTCTATACATTTCACGAAATGCAGCATAACCATAGTCCAAGTTCAGTTTATTAGGTGACAGACTGGGAGTCTGATGTATATAGGAAAATAAAAAGTTCTACAATCTGATAATGTATGTAATAATAACATTATAAATAACGTCAATTCTTATGGATTGAAACCATTTGTGTATACATTTGTATGTAATGTTTGCATTTTAGGTGTTATCTTAGGAACTATCTGTACTTTCCCATACTTATCCATCAGAATCTACTGTCTATTGTAAAACTGTTATATTTAGAATAAAAGGTTGGGTATGTTGAAAAGGTTCAACCAGCTTTTTACTGATACAAAAGGACACAGCATTCAGTTACATGAGTTATGAGATGGCCTAGCAACAAACTGTAATACTATTATGTATAGATTGGAATGACCACTAATCAAATGGCAGTCAATAGCTAACCAACCTTTGGCTGTATTCCAAGCATATACTCCCATTGCACCATCTCATAATGACACCCTCCTGTATATGGATTGCTTGAGATGTAATTATTGTGATCTGTACACTTTATACAGTGAATACATGTTCATATATTCTTGACATACAATGTAATGATTAATATTTCCTATAAAGAAAACTTCAATATAAGAAATATGTAGTCTTGTTCAGATCCTGAAAATGCTATTTGCCTGACTCTCTGTGGCTTTAATACTAAGCATATTAAAGCCAAAGAGAGCCTAGTCAACTAGAACTTTGAGCAGCCTGTATACTTCTATCAGTACATGTTTCCTAGGCAGATGATGATCATTAGCTTACTTGGCCTACTAAGTGCTTGATCATCCACACTTTGACAATACAAGAATAACATTGGCTTACTGATTAGCCTTTATCTAGTGAGAAATCCAATGCTTATGCCCAGGACCAGCTTGTAGTAGAAATGGGGACCTACTACCCACAGCTGTACTTAAAACTAACCTAAGATGTGAAAAGGGGTAGCAGCAGGGGCAGATGAATAGGTACACAAAAAAGGAAAAAGGGTTCATTAATATTATTCTCATACCGTACAAAAATAAAAGTGAAAAAAGTAGTAACAGTGGGGGTTATTTACTAAAACTGCATGGTGCAAAATCTGGTGCAGGTTCAGGTTTTGTTGCCAACTGAATGAGCTGAAGTTAGAAGCTGATTGGCTTTCATGCAAAGCTGCACCAGAATCTGGGTGCTCCAGTTTTAGTAAGGCTCCCCCACAACTACCAGCTAGGATTATTAATATATAATAAATAAATGTGACCCTTTTTTGACTTGTCTAGCATACAAAAAGAGACATGCCAACATAAAAATGGGTCCAAAGTGTTCAAAATGTGAGACATACGAAACCCTATTATGGGGTATATTTATAAAACTGCAAATGAGAAATTCACTAAAAAATCTGCTGCAGGTGAATCTTCTTGGTCTACGGGCTTTAAATTAATTAATGTTTGGTGAATGTTACATTCACTCATTTCAAAATATGCCCCTATGTGAAAAAAGAGCAAAACTCCAAGTCACACTTCTGTAAGGGTACACACGATCAAATCTGTCCGCTGGAAACGGTCCGCTGGACCGTTTCAGCAGACAGATTCGATCGTGTGTAGATTTGTCCACCCGACAGATTTCAAAGCATGCTTTGAAATCTATCGGGTGAATCTTCCGCCCGACATGTCTGCTGGTTTACACTTACCAGCAGACATGTCGTCCCGCACCGCCGCCGCCGAATGGATTCGGCGCATGCGCGGAAGTGTTTTACCCTGGTGCGGTGACGTGGCGGCGTGTCAACGTCACCGACAAGCGCGCTCTCTGCTGGCGGGGATTTTGGTTTGCTCGTGTGTACAAGCAAACCAAAATCCCAGCAGACAGATTTGTTCAAATCTGTCGGACGGACAGATTTGAACAAATCTGTCCGCTCGTGTGTATGGGGCCTTAGGGACAAATTTCACAGGTGAACCCATTACCATCCAGCCTAAATGATTTTACATCTAATTTACTGGACATGTTTAAACAGTGTACACTTTATTGCTTTTTTGCTGCCCAATTGGATATCATTTGGGTAGGACTGAAAAATCAGTAACACCAACTACCCTAGTCTGGGGTCATTGTGTTACCTGTTCATGGTTTGGCAGGTATGCGCAACAACAAGATTGCTCATATTTGGCCATACCCAGGTATGAATAAAAGTGATCAATAGACCTTAGCTCTGGTTTACATTGATGCTACTTTGAAATCGCGCTACTTCAAGTGAAGTAGCGCGATTTCAAAGTACCAAGGTCAGCGCGATTTCAGGTGCTACATCTTTGTGGTTTCATACACAGATGTCTATTGAAGTCGCACCTGACAATAACCAGCAAAAGTAGTGCAGGAACTACGTTTCCAAATCGGTGCGGCGCCGTAAAATCTCCGCCAATAGGCTGCAATTTGTTATGCGATTTGATCTCTCAAATTGCATTAAAAAATGGCTTAAATGTGAACTTAGGCTTAGGGTTGATTTACTAAAACTGGAGAGTGCAAAATCTGGTGTAGCTCTGCATAGAAACCAATCAGCTTCCAGTTTATTTTGTCAAAGCTTAATTGAACAAAGCTGAAGTTAGAAGCTGATTGGCCACCATGCACAGCTGCACCCGATTTTGCACGCTCCAGTTTTAGTAAATCAACCCCACACATATGTCCAAATTTAGAAAATGATGCCACAAACCTGTTTTATTATGTTGGTTATCTAGAAGCTTGTTTTTTGCTGTTTTTCTGTGTAGTATTGTAAAACTATAAGAAAAGATATGTTTTAATAAAATAAAGACAGTTTGATTATGAACTTATCTGGAAATAAAAAATGATACATGTAAGCTGCGGGATTTGCTGTAGTACAGAGAGCCAGGTGTTCAGCCCATGTCTAGGACATGCATATTAAGGTTAACAATACACATGTAAATAGGGGCAGATTGATTAGGAAGAGCATTATGGCAGGAGATGCTACACTCATTGAGGCAAATTGGGGGCAGGCATGCTTCTGACCACCCAAGTAGAAGAACAAGATTACAAAGACACCTCTTCCTCCTTTTTTTTCCTCTGAATATTACAGAAACACAGCCAATTATATCCCAACAGTAATTCATCTGTCCTGTATATATAAAAAAAGGACCACAGGGAGAGAAACTATAAAGATAGTACTTGTTTTGTCCTCGCTTCCAAAGCAGCAGAAAGAATTCACTGGCACTAGTGTTTTTAGCTTGTTGGGGAATAAAAAGGAACTTTAACCACATAGAAGAGACCGTGCCCTCCACTAATCACGACTCGCATGACCCAAGTATCGTCAGTGGAACATGTTTCTTGCCAGACTCATTTGGATGTACGCTCTCTCCATTCGTGTGATGACGAGTGACAGCGGTTTTTATTCATTCCCTGCCCAGACTGTACTTCTACCGTGCTGTCCGACATCCAACATTCATTGGCCAAGCCCATTTCTGCAGAGAATTTACACTATTACACTCATCGCCTGGCTGAGAATTAACCTTACTGAATCATTCAGGTCTGCTAGATATTTCTCGTTGCTTCATTCATAGAAACTGATCTTGCTTGGGTACCATAGAAAGAGCTCTTGGTGATACACATCTCTAATACTTAAAGGGGTTGTAAAGGTTTGTTTTTTTATTTTCTAAATAGGTTCCTTTAAGCTAGTGCATTGTTGGTTCCACTTACCTTTTCCTTCCATTTCCCTTCTAAATGTTTTTTTCTTTGTCTGAATTTCTCACTTCCTGTTCTCCCTCAGTAAGCTGTTCTGGCTGACTAACCACCGCTCAGATGATGGTGGAAAGCTTACTGAGAAGAAACAGGAAGTGAGAAATTCAGACAAAGAAAAAACACATTTACAAAGAGAAATCGAAGGAAAAGGTTAGTGAACCAACAATACACTAGCTTAAAAGGGTGTTCCAGCCAAATTTGATGTTTATTAAAAGACAGCAGCTACAAAAAGTGTAGCTGCTGGCTTTCAATAAACACACACTTACCTGCTCCAGCGTTCCAGCGACGCGCCGGCCGGGGCTCCGCTCCTCTCCCCCCCTCCACGGCCGGCGTTTTCATTTGTACTGTGGGCACCCGCCGTGACAGCCTTCGGCTTCACAGCCGGGCACCCACTGCACATGCGCGAGCCGCACTGCGCATGCGCGCGGCTCGCCGCTGATTCGACAGGCGATCGTCTAGGACCTGTCACGTGTCCTAGACGATCGCCTAGGGAAGGGGCTGCAGTAAGGCGATTAAGCTTAATCGCCTTACCAGCCCTCGGCGGAAGGAGGAAGTGGGACAGGAAGTCCCACTTCTCCTGAAGCCCCCACTCCCCCCCCCAAAAAAATTACATGCCAAATGTGGCATGTAAGGGGGTGAGGAGTGGAACAAGCGGAAGTTCCAAATTTGGGTGGAACTCCGCTTTAAAGGAACCTATTTAGAAAATAAAAAACAAACATTTACAACCCCTTTAAAGTATGATTTTAAACCCGTATTAAGAATAGTGTTGTACAAAGAGCAAAGAAAAACAAATAATCTTAGCATAGGTGTGCACACAGGGTGTGCCAGGTGTGCCTGGGCACACCCTAATCATCCTGTGTTGCGCAGATTCCCCCTGCTGCTTTCCTGCACAGAAAGAGACTGGGGAATCTTTGACCTCAGTCCCATTCTCTGTGTCAAAATTGAGACATCAGGGGTCTGTTTGGATCCCTGATATTTCATCAAAGTACCCCAATAGGGCTCCTAAAATTTTTTTTTAATAAAAAACATTGTAAAAAAGAATAAAAAAATAAGTAAATAAATAATATATTTTTTTTTGTAAAAGAGTAAAAATAAACAAATAATTAAAATAAACTATATATATAGACACATGTGAGTTTGAGCTGTGGGATGCACACCCTTATGCAATAGGCTGCGCACACCTATGAATCATGGATTGTAAGTGGTATTGAGCAGGGCCCTCTGATTTAAATTGTATTATAACTGTACCATCTGCCCTTATGTTTTAAAACGCTGCGCAAACGGTTGGCGCTTTATAAGTCATATCAAAGTCTGTTCTGGTACTGTCCTCAGATTACTCACAGTGGTCTCTGGGAACAAGGTGGATGGATCATCCCTTTCATGGCGATCATCCCTTTCATTTACCTCCGACCACAGCTGGTTCCCCCGTTCAGCTGAATCGCTACTTCTGGTTGGACTACAAGCCTGCAGTCCCAACCCTGCACTGCTCTCTTGCTTCTGGATATGCCCATCAGACAGCCTAGCAGCCAGTTGCCCCCACATTAAAGTGTTTGTTAACCCAATACTTAATATTCCTGATATGTGTCTGCTGTACCATGTACTTGTATGAGAAAGTATCCTGTTCTCTTTGTATTGCTTCCTTTATGTGAAATCCCTGGTTTTCCTGCCAGTCCCTCTGCTTTCCTATTAAAAACTGACCACACTTAGCAGGAGAGCAAACCTTGGTCAGTTCTCTAGCTATGCTGGAAACTTTGTGTGCTCTTCTCCAATGATCAGACTTGTCCTGACACGCCCCCTTTTGCACAGCCATTCACTGGAAATCTCAGTGTGCTGCTGTTTCTCCCCCCCCCCCCCCCCATCTTTTATGAAGCTGCTAATAGAGGATTTGTGGTCACTTTTAAAAAAGGGAAAAAAGGTATTAACATTGTTTTTTAAACCTATACAAGTGATCGTTTGCAATCAATTTAGTAGCATTGTGTAATATGATGTAAGCTCTAATGAGCAAGGCTCTCCTAACCCTATTGTCTTGAATTGTATTCTTACTATACGGTCTCCTTTTATATTGTTGGTGCTATATAAATTCTGTATGATAATAATAATAGAGCAATGATAATGAAATACAATGGAACCTCGGATTGCTAGTAATGCGGTTAACAAGCTTTTCGCAATACGAGCACTGTATTTCTAAAAATCCTAAATCGGTCTGTGAGTGTTGTCTCGCAAAATGTGCAGGATTCAGGCCAAATCGGTGTGCAGTACCGCTTTTGGCCTGAGGTGGGGGAGGGGCGCTGTTTAGAAATGCACGGAAAGTGAAAAATCGTATAATACTTTTTTCTTTTAAATAAAATCAAATACCATCAAAGAAAGCTCTATTTGTATGAAAAAAATAAAATAATTGTGTGGGTAGAGCATTGCTTGACAACGCAATTGTCAGTTAAATGTAGTGCAGTCCATTCGCACTTACCTCCTCTCCTCTCTTTCCCCACCCTTCTGATTTCTCTCTCTCTTTTTGGTCCTTTATGTTTAATCTAATAAAAACCTGGGTAACCGACCTTGAGCACAGATTAGTAGTCCTACTCCTGCTTGTATGTTGGTACTAGTTATCTTCATATAGTATTTGATTCACACTTGTGTATTCCTAATGCACTTATGCACTTATGCACTTATATATCTTGACTACTTGTTAGCTGTTCAGAATTTGATGTGATTTGATGGTTGCCTTTTGTACCCTTTATAAACAAATAAAGGCATGGTCATGAAGGGGGTAAATCTTCCAGGGTGCAAGTGATTAGAGATAGGCTTTAATGTACTGAAAGAACACTGTTGAACACTGCTGATGTACTAAGTACAGTACCCCATAGCAACCTTCTTGAGAAATTTCTAAACGAGGGGTTTGGTTTTTGTGCTTCACATAAGGCTTGCATCTTAGTGAAGATATATCTATTAGAGCATCAAATCCCAGTATACACTAGGTAGGTTTCCTAAGCTATTTATCAACAATTCTCGTATCACTGCCTCTGGGGCTCAGTCTGAGAGCTCAAGCAATAAGCAATTACTCCATTTACATTAATACATCTTGGGAGAGGTAGCATAGTTGTGACCTGTTCCTCCATAAGGTGTAAATAGATCCAGCTGTGGTATGTAGAAGAATAATGTGATGAGCGCACCAGGGGGTGCAGCAAATACTAGCCGTGTTCAGGAGGAGGAGAAGGAGTTTAGCTGCAAAGTGTTCCATTTATGAGAATGGATCTCATAATGCCACAGTGTTTCCCCTTACATCAGAGTCCTCTCCGTACATAAGAGTTCTCAGTGTTCCCCCTTACATCAGAGTCCTCTCCGTACATGAGAGTTCTCAGTGTTCCCTCCTAAATCAGGGTTCCCAGATCATCCATTATGTTGCAGTCCCCATAGTGCTCCCATACATCAGAGGTTGCAGTGTCTCCCCTTACAGTGAAAAGAAACTATGCGAGTTCCGATGTAAAAGGGGGACTCTGCAAGTTCAGATGTAAAAGGTGGACTCTGCGAATTCAGATGTAAAAGGGGGACTCTGCGAGTTCAGATGCAAAAGGGGGACTCTGCGAGTTCAGATGTAAAAGGGGGACTCTGCGAGTTCAGATGCAAAAGGGGGACTCTGCGAGTTCAGATGTAAAAGGGGGACTCTGCGAGTTCAGATGCAAAAGGGGGACTCTGCGAGTTCAGATGCAAAAGGGGGACTCTGCGAGTTCAGATGCAAAAGGGGGACTCTGCGAGTTCAGATGCAAAAGGGGGACTCTGCGAATTCAGATGTAAAAGGGGGACTCTGTGAGTTCAGATGCAAAAGGGGGACTCTGCGAGTTCAGATGTAAAAGGGGGACTCTGCGAGTTCAGATGCAAAAGGGGGACTCTGCGAGTTCAGATGCAAAAGGGGGACTCTGCGAATTCAGATGTAAAAGGTGGACTCTGTGAGTTCAGATGCAAAAGGGGGACTCTGCGAGTTCAGATGTAAAAGGGGGACTCTGCGAGTTCAGATGTAAAGGGAGATTCATGTTATTAAAGCAGAGGTTCGCCTAAAAAAAAAGATTAACAACTTAAGGACCGCCGCATGTACATTTACGTCGGCAGAATGGCACCAACAGACACATCAACGTATATATACGTTGGTGCCTTGAGGTGGGTCGGGGGTCCGATCGGGACCCCCCCCCTGGTACATGCGGCGGTCCCCGCGGCTGGCCGAGCGATCCGGGATGAGGGGGCAGCTATTAGTTTTTCTCAGCCCCCTTCGGATCGCTCTCAGCCAATGCGTGCGCCCGCCCGCCCTGTCACTTCCTCCTCCTGTGTAAACACAGGAAGGAGAAAGCGATGTGATCTCTCCCTCTGCGTTTTTTTCAACCACCGCTGAGGAGAGATCACATCACAAGTAAGTCTGTCTGCACTAACACTACACTGACACACACTACATATAGGCACATTTAACCCCCCGCGATCACCCCCCCCTCCCCCCTGTCACAGTGTCACTGAATGCAGTAATCATACATGTATGATTACTGTATTTAGTGTCAGTGTGACACTTAGTGTGACAGGCAGTTAGTGTTAGGTCCTGGGTAGCCCCCGTACCCCCCTAATAAAGTTTTAACCCATTGATCACCGCCCTAGTTAACCCTTTCACTCCCTATTGCCAGCATCACTAAGCGATCATTTTTCTGATCGCTGTATTAGTGTCGCTGTTCCCGCTAGGTAGCTAATTTTTTTTTTTATTGCGATTTTTTTTTTTTACTAAAGACATGTGGCTAAATACATTTTGGCCTAAATGTTTGACTAAAATTTAGTTTATTGATTTTTCTTATAACAAAAAGTAAAAAATATTGATTTTTTTTCAAAAATGTCGCTCTATTTTTGTATAAAGCACAAAAAATAAAAATCGCAGAGGCGATCAAATACCACCAAAAGAAAGATCTATTTGTGGGAAGAAAAGGACGCAAATTTTGTTTGGGAGCCACGTCGCACGACCGCGCAATTGTCTGTTTAAGCAACGCAGTGCCGAATTGTAAAAACCCCTTGGGTCATTTAGCAGCGTATTGGTCCGGTCCTTAAGTGGTTAAAAGCCAGCAGCTACAAATACTGCAGCTGCTGACTTTTAATATATGGACACTTACCTGTCTTGGGTGCCCGCAATGTCGGCAGCTGAAGCCCATCAGTCGCTCGGCTGTTAGCTGTTGCCGCCTTTATCCTCGGTGAGGGAATCAGGAAGTGAAGCCTTGCAGGTTCACTTCCTGGTTCCCTACTGTGCATGCACGAGTCGCACTGCGCATCCTCACTGGTCTCTGCTGTCTTCTGGGACCTGTGTGTTTTCCAAAAGACAGCGGGGGAGGACAGTGTAGGCTCAGGAAGTGGCGTAGGTCACCACAATCACAGAGATGATCTATGCCAGTAAGTGGGAGCAAGTACCTGTATTACACAGGTATCTGCTCCCTCCTCCCCCCTGAAAAGTGCCAAATGCGACACTGGAAAGGGGGGGGGGAGATTCCAAAAAGTGGAAGTTCCATCTTTGGGTGGAACTTCACTTTAACTTCATAGGATGATTATTTTTTTCTGTGTTCTGCAAAACGTGGTTGATCCTGCTGCATTCTCCAACTTCTGTTCACGTCCCCAATTCAGCTAGGGATTTTGCAGCTGCGATGGCAACTCTGCATGTGTTCAATTTTCAGTGATCTTCTATGCTGAGCAATTTCTCCCTATCACATCTCAGCAGCCCATGTGACTATAGAGTCATACATGTGGGTGTATACACAGTGGTAAATGACAGCCCACTCCCTCCTTCCTCCTCCATGCCCACTAACCAGCTAAACACAATGGGGGCAGCATATGACATCTTGATTGATGGAGGCTTCACCTCCCTGTTATTCTAAGGCTAAGGCTTGAAGGGTGTGACACAGCCCTGTAACTTGCCAAATAATATTAACTATTTTATTTAAAATAAACAATATTTCTATGACAATTTAAAACAGTTTATTGCTATTAAAAATGTATTTTTTACTCTGTATCCCAAAGGGATGTGACAGCTATATATCGATTTTGAAAAAGGTACTTAGATGTTTTATTAAAATAATTACAGTGCCATCATCCACTTACAGAAAAAGAAGGGACAATGGTAATTAAACAGTGTGTGTTTAGTATCGCTTTAAGATATGATTGTAATTTACGATCATAAAGCATCAACTGCATTCCTGTTTCTACATGTAATCTCATAACCTGATCAAACGAAATACGGTTGTATTCATAAAAAAAAGTGTCCCAGTGACCTGATTGATGTAAAATCTATTCTTTTCCACCATTGCTGATCAATTCAATTTGATTGAATCTAATCTAAATTGAATTCAAAATTGACCAAAAGGGAAGTTATGACTATTCAATTTAAATAAAGTATTGTTGTCTCTGTGCTACTCAGTGCAAATGATTGACACAAAAACCTGATCGTGGCCAGCACTGACATGCATTCCTGCACCAAAGGTAATAATATTCCTTGAAAAAGTGCAGAGCAATCACAATATAATCAAAAGAAATGCACTACTGACATGCGTTAATGTGCAAACCCAACTTGAAGGAGTTGTAAAGGAAAAATGTATTTTATCTTAATGCATTTTATACGTTAAGATAAAAAGCCTTGTGTGTGCAGCAGCCCCCGATCCCACCCCCCCCCCCCACCTCAGCCCCCCTAATACTTACCTGAGGTCCCTCTCTGTCAAGCAATGTCCACGAGTGTCTCAGCCGTCCAGACTATCCCTCCTGATTGGCTGAGACTCAGCAACAGTGCCATTGGCTGCTGTCTATCAAAGTCAGCTAGCCAATCAGGGGAGAGAGGGGTGGAGCCAGGTCGGGGGCTCTGTGTCTGAATGGAAACAGGGAGCTGTGACTCAGCTCAGGTGCCCCCATAGCAAGTTACTTTACCGCTAACACAACCCCGCTTCAGTGTATAAGTAGCCTTAAAGTGTATGTAAACACACTCTCGTCCTTTCTAAACTACTGCCATAGTGTTGATCTATAAGGATATAGATGCCTCCTGCATGTATCTTCACCTGTCAAAAGTCTCCCCTCTGTCTGTTATAAGAACTCCCCGCCCTCCTCTACACTCCCTTTGTCAACATGCATTTTTTCCTGTGTATTCTTTACACTAAATTCTGCTATGATTACTAACATCCAGTCAAAATCCAGAAAAGTAACCACATGACTTCAGAAAAGGAGTGGGGGTGTGAATTAAAAAATAATGCCTGTCTACAGGCTAGTGCATGAGATATGTAAATAACCTGTCACTCACAGCAAGGGGGCGGAACGGACTGAGGTTTTTCCCTGTAAGTCCTTTTTATTTCACTGAACAATAAAAGAGGATTGCTCAGGGCTTGATTAACTCTGTGTGGCAAGACTGGGCACAGATGATATGAAATATTTTACTGTACATTATGACATAAAAAAGCCACTGCTGCTTCAGGGGGAGAGAAAAGCATGCTGCGTATATGCAGATGTTAAACAAGGAACCTGTAATGCAGGGAGCGATCAATCAATGTAGTAACATCGCATTATAGAAGAATGCTAACAATGAGAGTTTTTCCTCCAGGTTTTAAGAGTGGCGCAAAAGACCTACAAGTATGGGTATTTTCAAAGCTGCATGTTTTTTTTATTTTATAAACTCGTGGGGTTCCTTGACTGTATAATGAATTAAATTCAAAAGGTGAATTTAGCCTTTAATTTCAGCTCCTGATACTGAAAGGAGTGGTGGGGGAACAGAGGAAACATGAGTATATGCTGCTAGGGTTGGGTAGATTACAAGGACTCTGTCACCGCAGGGTCATTTTTACAAGAGATCACCTTTCTGGCAGCCTATGTATTGAAAAGCTCTACAAATTTATTGCTTTTCCTTGAATGGGTAAACATAACAGCCTTATACTTTATGATTATTACCAGAAAACTGTTATCTACAAAATAAAATTCATGTATTAGCAGTGCTCAAATTGCTGTAAGTGCTTGTTTTCACTTGCCTTCCGAAAAGCGATCTGCAGTGGGAGGAAATATGTCACCTTTAGGGGTGAGCTTTATGTTCAACTCTAACATGAGTTTGACGCGAACATTGGCTGTTTGTGAAACAATAAAAGTAAAATGTTCCTTTAACTTTCGTACCTAGGGGGTGTGTATAGTATGCCAGTAAAGTTGCGCATTTTTCCCGCGTTTTGAACTGTCCCTGCACAAAATGTCATTTCTAAAGGAAAAAAAGTAATTTAAAACTACTCGTGGCTATTCATGAATTGTCGGGTAACGGCAATACAGATCAAATTCATTGAAAAAAACGAACCAAAAAAAAAAAAGCTTTTTGTATTAACACAGGTTTATTAAGTAAAATGCCACCACCATGTTTCACTGTGGGGATGGTGTTCTTTGGGTGATGTGATGTGTGGGGTTGGGTTTGCACAAGACATAGCGTTTTCTTTGATGGCCAAAAAGTTAAATTTTAATCTCATCAGACCAGAGCACCTTCCTCCATACATTTTGGGAGTCTCCCACATGCCTTTTCGCAAACTCAAAACGTGCCATTTTGTTTTTTGCTGAAAGTAATGGCTTTCTTCTGGCTACTCTGCCATAAAGCCCAACTCTATGGAGCGTAAGGCTTATTGTCATCCTATATACAGATACTCCAGTCTCTGCTGTGGAACTCTGCAGCTCCTCCAGGGTTACCTTAGGACACTGTGCTGCCTCTCTGATTAATGCCCTCCTTGCCCGGTCTGTGAGTTTTGGTGTGCGGCCGTCTCTTGGCAGGTTTGCTGTTGTGCCATGTTCTTTCCATTTGGTTATGATAGATTTGAGGGATCATCAAAGATTTGGATATTTTTTTATATCCCAACCCTGATTTGTACTTCTCAACAACATTGTCCCTTTCTTGTTTGGAGAGTTCCTTGGTCTTCATGGCAGTGTTTGGTTAGTGGTGCCTCTTGCTTTAGGTGCCGCAACCTCTGGGGCCTTTCAAAAAGGTGTGTATATGTACTGACAGATCATATGGCACTTAGATTGCACACAGGTGGACATCATTTCACTAATTATGTGACTTCTGAAGGTAATTGGTTACATCAGAGATTTTTATGGGCTTTATAACAAAGAGGGTGAATACATATGCACATGTCAACATCCCCTGATGTTCTATTGTGTTCTGACAGGGGGACGGCCGCATTGCCAGAACAATCCAGTCAGAAGCTGGCCAAATGGCTGGTTTCTGTCGAGCTGGCTGCCATACACACGGGCCAAATGTTGGCCGTTTTTTTATTTGAACCGACCGATCTCACCCGGCATTTGGCCCATGTGGCTTAAAGCTGAGTTCCAGCCTCAATTATTATTTTTTTAAGTCAGCAGCTACAAATACTGTAGCTGCTGACTTTTAATATAAGGACACTTACAGTCCAGGGATCCCGCGATGTTCGCCCCCCGAAGCCGATTCGGCTCGGATGCAGCTGCCGCCATTGCAACAAGTCAACCGGCAGTGAAGCCTTCCGGCTTCAGGCTGAGTTCACACGTATGCAAATTAGATGTGGGTTTTTCCACATCCAATTCGCATAGCAGGAGAATGTGACAGGCTCTCTATAGAGCCAGTTCACATATCTCTGGGGCAGCTGTGGAGCACACTCTGCGTCTTTGGCTCAGTTTCAGGCCGAATTCAGGCAAGGATTCAGCCCACCGTTAAGAGAAAGAGCTGGGAACACATCACTCAAAGCCACCTGTGAGGATCTTATGAGCTGCTGAAGAGATCCAGTGCCTGCCTGGTCCACAGCCAGGGAAATCCAATGGAAACAAAGAAGAATGGAGGCACATCCATAAATAAAATCAATAGAATTTTATTAAAATTCCATAAAATCAAGCGAACATGACAAACATCAATCAGTGGATGCTTACTCACATCTGTGCGAAACACGTCCACTGAGCACCATTTTTGGATTGATTTTTTGGACTTTCAATAAATTCTTTCGATTCTACTTTTGAATGTGCCGCCAGTCTTCCTTGTTTTCCCTGAACCGGAGAATGAGGACGCACAGCATTCCTGTGTGATCCGCAGCCAATTCCAATGTGAACCGAGCATTACAGCCGGTTTCCATCTATGCGTGGGTGAGTCACACTGCACCGTCTGAATGGTCCTGTCATCTTCTAGGACACACACAGGTCTTAGAATGCAGCGGGGGGGGGGGGGGGGTGCGATGCAGATGGGAAAATGACGTACCTCGCCGCAGCAGGAAAATACACCTTTGTACTCCAGAAAAGGTACAAAAAAAAAACTGAAAATATATATATCTATCCAAAAACAAGGGGGGGGTGGGGTGGTCTTTAATTTAAAACCTAGTTTTATTTTTGGCTGGAAGTCCACTTTAACAAAGGTCTGGGGATGAATTATATAGTTTAGTGGCCCTGGTTTCAAGATGTGAATAGCAGCTTTAGCTTAACAAATAATGTAAAGATTTTCTCACTTTGGATACCCAATCAAATGCAATTGATTAATTAAATAACGGAAGTGGACACATTCACCTTTTATAAAATGGAACTTAAGTGCCTGTACTTCCTGCCCATGTCCTGGAAGAGCCCTGCAACATACGCAAAGGCATTGCCTGTATGTGTGCAAAAACCGGGGACGTTTTGTCAGTGTAATGCTATGCATCTTGTACAGGGAAACACGTGTGTACACAGATGTACTGTACACCAGGGCTACCTGAAGCCCTGCAGCACATTTGTGCACACTCAGAATCTGGGGGGGGGGGGTCGGGGGATGTCATTCTCCACTAAATGGCATTTGTAGAAGTTCTGCTTTGCAGCACAAGAAATGTTTTAAATAACATATATCCAATTTAAAGGGAGGGAGGGGGAGGAGGCAGGGCAAGAGGAGATTCGTTATAGGGTGATGGTCCTCTTTAAAGTGGAACTCCGGCTTTTCATACACTTTACATAGTTTGTTTGGCCCTAGCGAACTATGTCCCTCGCTAACATGTGAGGTTGCTAGATGTGCGGTATAAACTGTGTGTAGCTGAGACTACTGTATATACATTATGCCACATTGTGTTCAAGGACTGGACCGAGACTTCCAGACTTCCAGTCTCATACCTGGAACACAGTGTGGTCTATCACAGCGGCGCTCAGCCATTCAGAGAAAGCATTGTATTGTAGCAATGAGAGGCATGCTGATGATGTCACAACCTCTCTATCAGCCAATCAGAGGAAGCTTTGTATTTCTCATTGGCCGAGGCAACAGCGTGGCATCATTGGCTCCCGCTGCAGTCAACCAAAGTCAGTAAGCCAATAATAAGAGAAAGGGGGCGGGCTCGGCTCTGGTGACTCCATAGCAAGCTGCTTCCTATGGAGGCACTCAACAGGAGGGAGGAACCTGAGAAGAGGAGGATCTGGGCTGCTCTGTGGAAAACCACTGCACAGAGAAGGTAAGTATAACATGTTTGTTATATTTTACATGTAGCGCACCCTTGCGTGTAACACGGATATTGCGCTCAAAAATAATAGTTAATTGGGAGAGTTATTTTTGCTCCTAATTGTGATTGTTGCATTTGTGACCTGTGTCGTTCTGGAAAGGTCCACTGGCTCGGACTGCATTCTGGGGATGCGAGTCATCCTTGGCCGGCAGTGGGAGCTGGAGGGATTTCCGGCAGATTGACCTTTCCTCAGCAGCCAATTGGAGAGTTTTCCCCTCCCGCTGGGCTTGCTGGGGAGGGGTATATCTGGGACAAGGTCAGGTGTTCGGGGTTCTCTTTTTGGCGTCTCCTACGAGGGGTCCCGGAGTTGGGGTGTGGCATCCACCTTTAGGGTGTGCGCACCCAGGGACCCCGCCAGTGTGGCCCGCCTGGCCAGTTCCAGGCTATGCCGAGTCTCGGTCGGAGACAAATCTGAGGGGACTCCGGTGGTTGACTGGGGTCCCAAGCGCCATCAAGAGGATGCACAGATAGCTGCTGGGAGGATCTGCTCTGTTCGGACTTCAGAAAATTAACTAAATTCACATTGGCCTGTGGCAGAGTCCTAGAGACGGGTCAGTGAGGAAGACCTGTTCTTACTAGTGGGCATTAGAGCGGCGACGTGTGCAAAATTGGCGCTATTAACGGCTGAGTTTCGTTGTGCATTTATCCAGGCCTGACATTAAGAAACTCTCTTTCTTCATCAACCTGTGCTTCTTTCATTGAGTTGATGTTAGGCTGTGTTGACCTGGAAAATTAAAGCATTGAGAAAAATCTTTATTGCCTGTCTGGACATTCAATTTACTGCTAAGTGTTTTCTGGTGCATCCCTTGACAAGTGAGGGTAACTTCAACATGCCGATTCCATCATCAAACCAGCGGCCCTTGTGGGGGTGACGCTACATACAAAAAAAAATGAGACTTTACAATCACTTTAGCCACTAAAGGATTGCCCACTGCATATATACTGCGGCAGGGCGGCCCTATGACATGGAACAACTCACCTGTACGTAGTTTCGTGCACAAAACACTGTGGCCGCACACGACTGCTGCACAGCGGGGGAGCCGATGCGTGGGTCCGGAGGCCGCGATGTTCGCCACCCACCCGTGATCGCTCATCAGAGAGGCAGAATGGAGATCTGCCAATGTAAACAAAGCAGATCCCTGTTCTGACAGGAGAGTAGAGAGAGATCTGTTCCTAGTGATCAGGAACAGTGATCTCACTGTACTCCCAATCAGTCCACTCCCCCACAGTTAGAAACACTTTCTTAGGACACACTTAACCCCTTGATCGGACCCTAGTGTTAACTTCTTCCCTGTCAGTGTCTTTTATGCAGTGATCAGTGGATATTTTTATCTCTGATCACTGTAATAATATCACTGGTCCCAAAAAAGTGTCAAAAGTGCCCGATCTGTCTGCCGCAATGTCGCAGTCCCGATAAAAATCGTTGAACACTGCCATTACTAGTAAAAAAAATAAGAATAATCATGCCATAAATCTATCCCCTATTTTGTAGACGCTATAACTTTTGCGCAAAGCAATCAATATATGTTTATTGGTTTTCGTTTACTGATTAATACATTTTTTTTATTGAATATGTATTATAGCAAAGTGTAAAAAATATTTAAAAATTGGTGCTTTTTGTTTATAGCGGAAATTTTTTTATCACAGAGGTGATCAAATACCACCAAAGAAAACTCTATTTGTGGGAAAAAAAGGGACTTCAATTTTGTTTGGGTACAGTGTCGCACAACCGCGCAATTTTCAGTTAAAGTAACACAGTGCCGTATCGCTAAAAATAGACTGGCCATTAAAGTGTTACTAAACCCACAAGAGTAAAATCAGTCTGTATATGCAGCATAGCATGCTTGTTATACTCACTGTGGAACTTAAGGGGTTGATCCTCTTCATTGTGTAAAAAGGCTGTTTTACCCTGTATGCACAGATCCTTCCCCTCCTGCATTGTCTATCCGGTGAACGCCAGCTAACACAGGCAGAGTAGCCAACCTGCACATGCTCAGTTGTGTCTTTTATGATGGAGAGAACATTTACTTGTTCTCAGAGCTGGCCAGGTCAAGTGATATTGACATCACACATGTGGGCGTGTATACAGGATGTAGTGGGAATCTCCTCCTACCTGAACTCTCATCACTGGAGAAACGGTGCAGTTTATCATGTAACCGTGGTATACAGATCGTCCAAAAAGACATGCTGGAAAGTTAATTAGATCCTGTCTAAATTGGCCATAGTATGTGTATGTATGAATGTGAGTTAGGGACCTTAGATTGTAAGCTCCTTGAGGGTAGGGACTGATGTTAATGTACAATAAAATGCAATGTGTAAATTGATGGTGCTATATAACTATATAAGTACCATAAATAAATAAATGGTATATAGTGGCAGTATTTTAATGTAAAACAATTTATAAGCTGTAGGCACTGTGGAGGGAGGGGGGGGGGGGGCTGAATTATTTTCATATTACTGGCTTTAGTAACACTTTAAGGGGGTAAAACCTTCCGGGGCCAAAGTGGTTAAGCTCAGTGAACATTCATTTTGTTAACAGTCTCTGGTTCTTCAGTAATTCAGCCCCATACAGTATTTGTTATTTACCATAGGGACTTGGTATAGATTATTAGAATGGGGCCATCTCTAAAGCTTCATCCACATGGACGTAAAAAAACGCATATACAAGTTTTTTTTTATTTTTTTATTATTATTATGAATCTAGATGCAGCTGACAACATGAGCTGCTATTTAGATCTGTAAAGCCACGTACACACGATCAGTCCATCCGATGAGAACGGTCTGATGGACCGTTTCCATCGGTTAACCGATGAGGCTGACTGATAGTCCGTCACGCCAACACACCATCGGTTAAAAAAACGATCGTGTCAGAACGTGGTGACGTAAAACACTACGTGCTGAGAAAAATTAAGTTCAATGCTTCCAAGCATGCGTCAACTTGATTCTGAGCATGCGGTTAAATTTAAAACAAGTTGGCTTTTTTTTAACCGATGGATAACTAACCGATGGCGCCCACACACGATCGGTTTGGTCCGATGAAAACGGTCCATCAGACCGTTCTCATCGGTTTAACCTATCGTGTGTACGCAGCCTAACACAGAATTCAAAAATCTGTGTGTAACAACATGCATTTTACGCGTTTACACTTATACTGTAAATGTATATATACGCATTTGTAAGTCCGTCAATTAAATGTAAACATAAGGGAAACAAAACTATCATAGATTGTAAGCTCTAATGAGCAGGGCCCTCTGATCCCTCCTGTATTGAATTTGATTGTAATGGCCCATACACACGATCCGAATATCGTACGACGGATCGTCCGACTTTTTTCGCTTAATAGTCGCAAGTAAAATGAAATAGGTTATTAAAGTCCCGAAAATTCTCGTACGACAGAAAAAAAAAAATCACAAGTGATGTCATGTGTTGTAATGTGTTTGTATTGTATTGTCGGACGACGGCTGTACTGATTAAACGAAAATCGTACGATCTGACATCGTACGAGGAAAATTTTCGCGCTTGTCCGATCTAATAATATCGGATGAACGGTCGTGATCGGCTCTCGAATGTAGTGTACACACGATCCGAAAATCGTACGATCCATCATCGTACGATCGTTTTCGTCCGATATTCGGATCGTGTGTACGGGCCATAACTGTACTGCCCCATGTTGTAAAGCGCTGTGCAAACTGTTGGCTCTATATACAGTGCAGAAAATAAGTATTTGAACACCCTGCTATTTTGCAAGTTCTCCCACTTGGAAATCATGGAGGGGTCTGAAATTGTCATCGTAGGTGCATGTCCACTGTGAGAGACATAATCCAAAAAAAAAAATCCAGAAATCACAATTTATGATTTTTTAACTATTTATTTGTATTAACCAGCTGCAAAGAAGTATTTGAACACCTGTCTATCAGCTAGAATTCTGACCCTCAAAGACCTGTTAGTCTGCCTTTAAAATGTCCACCTCCACTCCATTTATTATCCTAAATTAGATGCACCTGTTTGAGGTCATTAGCTGCATAAAGACACCTGTCCACCCCATACAATCAGTAAGAATCCAACTACTAACATGGCCAAGACCAAAGAGCTGTCCAAAGACCCTAGAGACAAAATTGTACACCTCCACAAGGCTGGAAAGGGCTACGGGGAAATTGCCAAGCAGCTTGTGAAAAAAGGTCCACTGTTGGAGCAATCATTAGAAAATGGAAGAAGCTAAACATGACTGTCAATCTCCCTCTGACTGGGGCTCCATGCAAAATCTCACCTCGTGGGGTCTCAATGATCCTAAGAAAGGTGAGAAATCAGCCCAGGACTACACGGGAGGAGCTGGTCAATGACCTGAAAAGAGCTGGGACCACCGTTTCCAAGGTTACTGTTGGTAATACACTAAGACGTCATGGTTTGAAATCATGCATGGCACAGAAGGTTCCCCTGCTTAAACCAGCACATGTCAAGGCCCGTCTTAAGTTTGCCAATGACCATTTGGATGATCCAGAGGAGTCATGGGAGAAAGTCATGTAGTCAGATGAGACCAAAATAGAACTTTTTGGTCATAATTCCACTAACCGTGTTTGGAGGAAGAAGAATGATGAGTACCATCCCAAGAACACCATCCCTACTGTGAAGCATGGGGGTGGTAGCATCATGCTTTGGGGGTGTTTTTCTATACATGGGACAGGGCGACTGCACTGTATTAAGGAGAGGATGACCGGGGCCATGTATTGCAAGATTTTGGGCAACAACCTCCTTCCCTCAGTTAGAGCTTTGAAGATGGGTCGAGACTGGGTCTTCCAACATGACAATGACCCGAAGCACACAGCCAGGATAACCAAGGAGTGGCTCTGTAAGAAGCATATCAAGATTCTGGCGTGGCCTAGCCAGTCTCCAGACCTAAACCCAATAGAGAATCTTTGGAGGGAGCTCAAACTCTGTGTTTCTCAGCGACAGCCCAGAAACCTGACTGATCTAGAGAAGATCTGTGTGGAGGAGTGGGCCAAAATCCCTCCTCCAGTGTGTGCAAACCTGGTGAAAAACTACAAGAAACGTTTGACCTCTGTAATTGCAAACAAAGGCTACTGTACCAAATATTAACATTGATTTTCTCAGGTGTTCAAATACTTATTTGCAGCTGTATCATACAAATAAATAGTTAAAAAAATCATACATTGCGATTTCTGGATTTTTTTTTTTTTGATTATGTCTCTCACAGTGGACATGCACCTACGATGACAATTTCAGACCCCTCCATGATTTCCAAGTGGGAGAACTTGCAAAATAGCAGGGTGGTCAAATACTTATTTTCCGCACTGTAAATCCTGTATAAGAATAATAATAATTATCATAAAATAGGAAGTGTTTCTCCGAGAAAACACACGTGTAATAACATCAGTAACGTTTTTACAGCCGTGTGAATGGGCCTATTAGAGCCACCCACTGTACTTTGAATCTTCTACAGTAAACAGCGAGAGACAGTCTAGGAAAGAATGCCTTCTTTAGAATCCTGTCCATTAGGATTGAAGTTGAGCCCTGTCGGGCCCGCCCAGTCCTTCAGACCCCGCCTCCCTCTGCCATGCCTCTACTCGCTCTCTTGCGCAGCCTGCGATGCTTTGTGTATTTTATTTTTTTCAATGGACACACACAGTGCTCCTGTTAACCCCTTCGCTGATCAGGCGTCTCACAACTCAATGCAAGGCAGCTATTCACAAAGCCAAGGCTTGTTGAAAGTAGAGCGAGAGCAGCGTCTCACTGTGGAAATTTGGCTCTGCTTATTCCCAGGAACCTGGAAGTTTTTTAAGGTCAGCCTCGTGGCTTATGAAGCATCCTTTTCACATTTCTTTGAATCTTTTGAATAAGAGGGGTAGACAAATGGAAACAAATTTATCAATGTCTTCTACTGTGTGAAAGAAAGTATTCCCGTTGAGGCCGATCATTTTCCCAATGCATTTTTGTGGAGAAAATGCACATAATCCACAAGCACTTTTATTTGTAGAGAGCAAATCCCTGGCACACAAAACATAATTACTACTAGTAGAATACCGAAATGTCTAATCTTCTCTGTAGTAACAGAACTGATAGGTCCCGTGCTGTTCCTACAAAGCCTGGCTGTTGTGTTGGCCACCAGCAGATTCTGTTAAAGCAGTTGTATGCCCCAAAAAACCTGTAAAGCCCTGTACACACGATCGGTTTGTCTGATGAAAACGGACCGATGGACAAACCGATTGTGTGTGGGCCCCATCGGTTTGTTTTCCATCGGTGAAAAAAAATAGAACATGTTTTAAAATTTTCCTATGGTTAAAAAAACGATCGTCTGTGTGGAAGTCCATCGGTCAAAAATCCATGCATGCTCAGAGTCAAGTCGGAAGCATTGATCTTCATTTTTCTCAGCACGTCATAGGGCCAGATTCAGGTAGAGCAGAGCATCTTTGCTCTGGAGTAACGCATCTCATTTGCGTTACGCTGCTGAAATTTTAGGAGCAAGTGCTGTTATTCAGGAAGCACTTGCTCCTAAAGTTGCGGCAGCGCATCACAAATGAGCCGGCGGAATTCAAATTGGGCGGGTACGGGGCGTGTAGTATTCTAACTAAGCGCGATCCCGCCGCCAACGTACTGCGCATGCGTCGAGTGTCCAAACATCCCCGTGTGCATGCTCCAAATTCTGTGAATGAACGTCAATGACGTCACATTCCCATTCATGAACTTTTTACGCAAGCGACGTGATTTTTTTTTTTCCCGACGCGATGACGACGCCTATACCTAACATAGGATACTCCAACCCCATGTAGGTATATCTATGCGCCGCGTATCCCGTCCGGAAACGTCGTACCGTCATTGCGTCGCGCCGGAATTCGATCGTGAATTGCCGATTTCCGCTCATTAACATATTTTTTGAGCGTAAATCGGCGGGAACGCCCCCGGCGCCATTTTTAAGTTGAAGTAACGATGCGATGGCGAAACTCAGTTACGCTGCTCGCATCGGAGCTTCAACCCGGCGTTTCTTGTTTTCTGGTTACAGAAAACAGAAACGCCAGCTCAAAGTCACAGTTAGGCTGGCGGATCACGACCGTTTTTCATGATGAGAAAACTGCCATTTTTTAGAATGGTCGTGAAAACCAGTCGTGAGTATGCTCCATAGCAATTTTCTCGATGAGAAAACTGCCCGCAAAAAAATTAGAACCTGCTCTATTGTCTCTCATCGTTTTTCCCGTCGTTCTTTTTTTCATTGCGAAAACCGCTTGTGTGTATGCTTTTCCAAGGGGAAAAAAACGTGCATGCTCAGAATCAAGTATGAGACGGGAGCGCTCATTCTGGTAAAACTAGCATTTGTAATGGAGATAGCACATTTGTCACACTGTAAATGATTGCATCGTTTAATGCAGCGCATTCTTTTCTTCTTTATAATGCTACAATAATCAACTTATTTTGCTGCTGATGTTCACATGAAGACTGAAAAGCGCGAATCGTCTCTCACCAAACTTTTACTAACACGCAGTAACACAAAATTAGCATCAGCGTCCCAGAGGGTGGCGCCATTCGAATGGAACTTCCCCTTTATACGTGTTGTACGTCACCGCGCTTTGCTCAAGCGTTTTTTTCATGAATGTGTGTATCTAAGGCAGGCTTGAGAGGAATCACGACGAATCACGTCAAAATCACGAAAAATGTCATGCATGACAGAAAAAACGGTCGTGTGTACGCGGCATAACCTGTAGATAAAAATAGAGAAGAAACATATAAAAATAGAGAAGTATAGGAGTAGCTAAGAAGTATAATGCTGAAGTTTAGGTATGGCAGGTTTACATAGTTAAATGGGACCACTGTAAGTATGTGTCATACCAGTGGAATCCCCCAGGAAGCCACTCTAATAGGCACCACTAGCTTCTGGGTCCCACGCCAGCAGCTGCCCTGCTTCATTGTGAATACAGGTAGTCTCTCATTTGGCATGGGCACCATTCACAGAACATTTTGCACTCTCTCAATGAATGCAAAGTGTTCTTTGATTGGATGAGGTGGAAAGGCAGGGTGGTGACATCACAATCTCCACCTTGTCCAATCAGAAAGCGCTTTGCATGCATAAGGAAAATACAGAGCAACCTCCTGTGTTCAGTAAACAGCAGGGTAGCCACTCAGCACGGTACCCAGAATAGGGTTGTCACCTGTCCAGGAATCACCCGGACAGTCCTGGTTTTGAATCATGTGACAGGGTTTCAGTGCGCCTGAAACCCGGACACAATATTCAGAATGTGGTTCTAACCAGAGCTTGACAGGAGGGTAAGGGGGCACTATGTGCACCGCATTACTATTCTCTTTGGAGTACACAAAGGTGTCCCAGATCTGTTCACAATCCTATAGCGCAGGGCTATGCAATTAGTGAACCTCCAGGTGTTGCAAAACTACAAGTCCCATCATGGCTCTGCCTCTGGGTGTCATGCTTGTGGTGGCTGTTAGAGTCTTGCTATATACCTCATGGGACTTGTAGTTCTACAACAGCTGGAGGTCCGCTAATTGCATATCCCTGCTATAGTGTATGCGAAAGCGCCCTGAGGCGATTCGGTTCGCATTTGTCAGCGCTATACAAGTTACTCACTCACTCGCTAAAACAAAATGTACTGTGCGCCACTAAAGCGTTCAGGTTTGGCTTGAAGAAAAAAACGACAACCCTGACCCAGAAGCCAGTAGAGATCATTGTAGAAGCATTGCCTACTGCATTATTTTCCAGCTTCCAGGGAGATCCCACAGGAATCAACTTTCAACAGCATGGACACCCCCGCCCATTCTGGGCAAAATTATCACCCCTAGCGCCAAAGTCAAAAGTCTCGGGGTCATTTTTGACTCCTTTATGACAATGGACGCACAAATAGGGTCAGTAGTCAGCGGATCTCACCATCTGCTGCGCTTACTACGCAGACTTACTCCGTTCATCCCCAAAGAAGATTTAGCAGTCGTGGTGGGAGCAATTGTTAACTCCAGACTGGACTATGCAAATGCCCTTTACCTCGGACTCCCCAAGTACCAAATCGCTTGTCTGCAAGTCGTTCAGAATACGGCCGCCAGACTTGTGACTGGGAAAAAACCATGGGAATCAATCTCACCTTCACTGAGAGCCCTTCATTGGTTACCAGTTAAAGACAGAATTGCTTTCAAAGCACTCTGTCTTACGCATAGATGTGTCCATGGGAATGCCCCCCTTTACTTATGCGAAAAAATAAAAGCTCATAATCCCAATCGCATTTTGCGATCCACCAATCAAAACCTGCTCCAGGTTCCGAAAGCCAACTACAAGTCCAAAGGAGATAGAAGATTCGCGATCCAAGGTCCCAGACTATGGAACGCTTTATCAACCAGCATTCGGTTGGAGGAGAACCACTCAGCATTCAGGAAAAAGGTCAAGACTCATCTCTTTTGATACCAAAGGAGACAGGAACAACAAGCGCCCAGAGGCGATTCAGTTCGCATGTGCTGCGCTATATAAGTTTTCATTCATTCATTCATTCATTATGGTATACACATATTTACATGGGTCCAAACTAGACCAATGTACAGTAAATGCAGACACATGCAGGCACCTTGTGGCATTTGCAATTGAAGCGGTTAAAAACCCTTACATATACCCAGTGCAGTGACTGGCCCCAAGTGATGCACAGGGATGAAATAAATCATCCTACATAAGTTGTACCTGTCTCTCTGCAGCCATCTCTTCTCTACATCCGTCCAAAGTGCAGAATTTATAAAGCTTGTCTGAGAGTTTAAAAAAGGAGAGATGAAATTACACACTGCAGGGGAGCACTAAGAGCAAATTGAAGGGAAGAGACACACCCCTATTTACACAGCACAAAGGAACGGAGCTGAGGCTGTCAATCAGCTGGAGGTCCCTCCTCTGTCACCATTTTTCTCTTAGTGTCAGGAAAACTTGTCAGAAGTGACTTAGGCTGATTACACAGTATAAAGCAGGGGTCCTCAAACTATGGCCCTCCAGTTGTTCAGGAACTACAATTCCCATCATGCCTAGTCATGTCTGTGAATGTCAGAGTTTTACAATGCCTCATGGGACTTGTAGTTCCACAACAGCTGGAGGGCCGTAGTTTGAAGATCCTTGGTATAAAGGGATAGTTTTTATATATCACGTCTGAGGTTCACAACCACTTTAACTAATACTGCTGACACACCTTGCACAGATCCACTTTAGGGCCCACTTAGTGTGCAATGTGCTTGAGGTGCGTTCTACATGCATGATCATTGAACACTATATAACATGCGTTTTGATGAAAGTGCGTGATAGAGTCAGCAAGGATTTTTATTTATTTTTACCACCTAAAACACACAGGTGTGAATGGGGCCTAAGATATCATACCACGCAATCGGATTTCTGATGGAATAAAATCCAATGGAATTTTTCGTCGGAATTCCGATAAAGCTGACTTTCATCAGTCTTGCCTGCACACCATCAGACTAAATTCCGCCGTGCGGCGACGTAAAACACTACTACTATCACCCCTGAAAAATTGCGTGTTGGTGTAAACAAAACAGTAGTACTCAATCCATACCAATGCATTTATAGAATTGCAGGCACTTTGTGCTTGAAGCATGTTACAACTAATTATTTTCCAGCTGTCATTTCTAACAGTCCAGGGTTTGAAAATGAAACAAGGATTTTAAGAAGCAAGGATCAGGAATTGTTCTAGTTAGCCCCCCCCAACCTAGAGTATGAGTGCATAGTAATGACATCAGTGTTCCTATAGAGGGCACTAGACTCAATAAAGCACATCTCCATACACTACTCCTTGGAGATGTACTCTCTGGAATGCTCAGCCACCTCCAGTTTTCTTGCTACATTAGATGCAGAAATCAGAGCTAATGGGTAATTTAGTGACGTGATTTTGGTTTTCAGTAGCAAATGGCATGTAGAGAAGGAAACTTTGTAACGGTCTTTTATCCCTATCAGGAAAGTGCAGGGCCTTAATGTAACCCATTAGGGATCTGATGGCGGCAACCAATATGTTTGTTTTGATGTGGAGCAGCTGCACGTGTGTATTGAACCCCTAGACTGCTTATACGTATACGCCTTTTGGCGATGGGGGGGGGGTAAAAGGAATTTGCAAGACAAGGCCTTTTAGTACTCAAGGAAAAAAGCCATGGTGCAACCCCCTCCCTCTACATGAGCTTTGAATTACTTTAGCAGCATAGGTTGCAGGTCCTCCTCTTTTTGTGCCCCCTCCAGCTGAAGCACCCAAGGCAGCTGGCTCTTCTGCCTGCCCCTCGGCCTGGGACACAGCTAGATCTAGCACTGACAACCCATTGCAATACTTTTGATGCGCTTGGGCTTTGCATTACCTTGACAAGGGGATCGTCCCCTTACATAGACTCGGTGATCACAGAGCACGCCACACGCGACCTGCAGGGACATGCAAGCAGCGTGTGCACAGGAGGACGTCCATGGACACCCTCCGGGCAATTAAGGCCCGCGCTGTAGCCGTCGTTCAGCTATAGCGTGGGCAGCAAGTAGTTAAGACACTTTACTTGGCTGCCATCTTTGGAGCATGTACCTTGAAGAAGCATATGTAACGAAACGCGTTGGTAGTCACACACTTGCTACATTTCTCTGATTGTTTTCTACTATAAGGCCCCTTTCACACTGGGGCGTTTTTCGAGCGTTTTTACAGCGTTTTTCGAGCGTTATTACAGCGTTATTCGAGCGAAGCCTCATCTGCAATCCCAATGTGCTGGTAAAGCACCGCTAAGACGCTAAAGTTTTAGGGCGTTTTAGCAGCGCCTCAGTGTGAAAGGGTAAGGCGTTTTTACAGCGCTTTTCAATTAATTTAAATGGAGAGGGGCGTTTTTGGAGCGTTTTTTTCAGCGCTCCAAAGATGCTGCTTGCAGGACTTTTCTCAACGCCTCAGTGTGAAAGGGTAAGGCGTTTTTACAGCGCTTTTCAATTTATTTAAATGGAGAGGGTCGTTTTTGGAGCGTTTTTTTTAGCGCCCAAAAGCTGCTCCAAAGATGCTGCTTGCAGGACTTTTCTCAGCGCCCCGCCAGTTCAACGCCTCAGTGTGAAAGGGTAAGGCGTTTTTACAGCTCTTTCAATTCATTTCAATGTAGAGGGGCTATTTGGAGCGTTTTTTTCAGCGCCCAAAAGCTGCTGCTTGCAGGACCTTTCTCAACGCCTCAGTGTGAAAGGGTAAGGCGTTTTTACAGCGCTTGCAGGACTCAGTGTGAAAAGGTCCATTAAGATGCATGGAGAGCATTTTATGAGCGTTTTAAGAGCGCTATTTTTAAGGCTAAAACGCTGTAAAAACGCTTCAGTGTGAAAGGGCTCTAAGATACAATAAAACTGATGTTTTTATGACGTGTTTTTTTTTTTTTTTTTCATACACTATTTGGTTTCTCACTTGCTTGGCACATTTCAAGTCCTTTCCCTGGTGGAGGAATAGCCTTGTATACGTTTGGATACTGGCCTTCCTACATTAGGAATATACTTACCTAATCCTCCGATTCTGTGAGTGCAAGCCCGCCCCCCCCCCCCCCCCTTGCACTCTAGTGGTCTTGTGCAGTGGACTGTTCCTGAGGTCCTCGGGACCATATATCGACTCTGGATGTGAGAATGACAGGAACAGTCCACCGCTGGTTGTGGGGGAGAGCTGTTTTCCGGAGGATCAGGTAAGTATAGCTTTTTTCAGTGCACCCCTAGATAAAATAAGCAGTTAATATCAATGCTAGGGGCCGCACTAGTACTGGGACAAGGGGCCCGCACTAGTACAGGCACAAGGGGCCCGCACTAGTACAGGGACAAGGGGCCCGCACTAGTACAGGCACAAGGGGCCCGCACTAGTACAGGCACAAGGGGCCCGCACTAGTACAGGCACAAGGGGCCCGCACTAGTACAGGGACAAGGGGCCCGCACTAGTACAGGGACAAGGGGCCCGCACTAGTACAGGGACAAGGGGCCCGCACTAGTACAGGGACAAGGGGTCCGCACTAGTACAGGGACAAGGGGCCCGCACTAGTACAGGGACAAGGGGCCCGCACTAGTACAGGGACAAGGGGCCCGCACTAGTACAGGGACAAGGGGCCCGCACTAATACAGGCACAAGGGGCCCGCACTAGTACAGGCACAAGGGGCCCGCACTAGTACAGGCACAAGGGGCCCGCACTAGTACAGGCACAAGGGGCCCGCACTAGTACAGGGACAAGGGGCCCGCACTAGTACAGGGACAAGGGGCCCGCACTAGTACAGGGACAAGGGGCCCGCACTAGTACAGGGACAAGGGGCCCGCACTAGTACAGGGACAAGGGGCCCGCACTAGTACAGGGACAAGGGGCCCGCACTAGTACAAGGTGAAGGGGCCCGCACTAGTACA
Source organism: Rana kukunoris (assembly GCA_029574335.1). Lineage (NCBI taxonomy): Eukaryota > Metazoa > Chordata > Amphibia > Anura > Ranidae > Rana > Rana kukunoris. Next base: position 286,218,865 of record CM056049.1, read on the forward strand.
AGGTGAAGGGGCCCGCACTAGTACAGGGAGAAGGGGCCCGCACTAGTACAGGGAGAAGGGGCCCGCACTAGTACAGGGAGAAGGGGCCCGCACTAGTACAGGGAGAAGGGGCCCGCACTAGTACAGGGAGAAGGGGCCCGCACTAGTACAGGGAGAAGGGGCCCGCACTAGTACAGGGAGAAGGGGCCCGCACTAGTACAGGGAGAAGGGGCCCGCACTAGGACAAGGAGAAGGGGCCCGCACTAGGACAAGGAGAAGGGGCCCGCACTAGGACAAGGGGCCCGCACTAGGACAAGGAGAAGGGGCCCGCACTAGGACAAGGAGAAGGGGCCCGCACTAGTACAGGGAGAAGGGGCCCGCACTAGTACAGGGAGAAGGGGCCCACACTAGGACAAGGAGAAGGGGCCTGCACTAGGACAAGGTGAAGGGGCCCGCACTAGGACAAGGTGAAGGGGCCCGCATTAGTACAAGAAGAAGGGGCCGGCACTAGTACAGGGAGAAGGGACCGGCACTAGTACAGGGAGAAGGGACCGGCACTAGTACAGGGAGAAGGGACCGGCACTAGTACAGGGAGAAGGGGCCGGCACTAGTACAGGGAGAAGGGGCCGGCACTAGTACAGGGAGAAGGGGCCGGCACTAGTACAGGGAGAAGGGGCCGGCACTAGTACAGGGAAAAGTGGCCCGCACTAGGACAAGGAGAAGGGGCCGGCACTAGTACAGGGAGAAGGGGCGGCACTAGTACAGGGAGAAGGGGCCGGCACTAGTACAGGGAGAAGGGGCCGGCACTAGTACAGGGAGAAGGGGCCGGCACTAGTACAGGGAGAAGGGGCCGGCACTAGTACAGGGAGAAGGGGCCGGCACTAGTACAGGGAAAAGTGGCCCGCACTAGGACAAGGAGAAGGGGCCCGCACTAGGACAAGGAGAAGGGGCCCACACTAGGACAAGGTGAAGGGGCCCGCACTAGGACAAGGGGCCCGCACTAGTACAAGGTGAAGGGGCCCGCATTAGTACAAGGAGAAGGGGCCCGCACTCAGGGCTGTCTTAATGAGAGGGCACACCTGGGCACCGCCCAGGGGTCCCAGCTGCATGGGGGCCCTGCACTTTCCCCAAAGCAGCTGGTCCTTGAGTCTATGCTGCCCGGGTTCAGAGTGCTAGGGGGGTATCTGGAGTGTGGAGGGGTCAAAGTGCTGGTGTGATATCTGGGGTGTAGAGAGGTCAGAGTGCTGGAGGGATATCTGGGGTGTAGAGGGGTCAGAGTGCTGGAGGGATATCTGGGGTGTAGAGGGGTCAGAGTGCTGGTGGGATATCTGGGGTGTAGAGGGATCAGAGTGCTGGTGGGATATCTAGGGCGTAGAGGGGCCATAGTGCTGGGGAGGCATCAATCTATCAAATACAGTATATTATATGCACAGGACAGCTTTGTTACTTTATGTATGTAGTATTTTCTTTGCTGTACAGAATGATTGTTCATGTAGTTAAAGCGGAGTTTCACCCTAAATATAAGATCTCCCATGCGCTTCAGCATACTGGCGTCAGCGCCAGTATGCTGGGTTTTTTTTTTTTTTATAGCACACTTACTGTTTTATCGTAGAAATCCTTTTCTGTCCCCCGCGGTGGACGGCGCCAGTACAACGCGTCACATCTTCCTAAGATACCCGATATGGACTCGGGTATTTCCGGCGCTATGCGGCGCCTGCGCACAGACCTAGGAGCTGACTGCGCAGGCGCCGTATTTCTCCGAGTCCTATTTCGGAGAAATACGGCGCCTGCGCAGTCAGCTCCTAGGTCTGTGCGCAGGCGCCGCATAGCGCCGGAAATACCCGAGTCCATATCGGGTATCTTAGGAAGATGTGACGCGCTGTACTGGCGCCGTCCACCACGGGGGACAGAAAAGGATTTCTACGATAAAACAGTAAGTGTGCTATAAAAAAAAAAAAAACCCAGCATACTGGCGCTGACGCCAGTATGCTGAAGCGCATGGGAGATCTTATATTTAGGGTGAAATACCGCTTTAATTTGGAGCTCCACCCAAAAGGGGAAGTTCCGCTTGTCTGCCTCCTACCTACTCAATGTCTGTTTACCTGCACTGTCTCCATTGTAGGGGCCCCAGAGCATTACTTTGTCCAGGGGCCCATGATGCTATTAAGACGGCCCTGCCCGCACTAGTACAAGGAGAAGGGGCCTGCACTAGTACAAGGAGAAGGGGCCCGCACTAGTACAAGGAGAAGGGGCCCGCACTAGTACAAGGAGAAGGGGCCCGCACTAGTACAAGGAGAAGAGGCCTGCACTAGTACAAGGAGAAGAGGCCTGCACTAGTACAAGGAGAAGAGGCCTGCACTAGTACAGAGAGAAGGGGCCCGCACTAGTACAAGGAGAAGGGGCCCGCACTAGTACAAGGAGAAGGGGCCCGCATTAGCACAAGGAGAAGGGGCCCGCATTAGCACAAGGAGAAGGGGCCCACACTAGTACAAGGAGAAGGGGCCCGCACTAGTACAAGGAGAAGAGGCCTGCACTAGTACAGAGAGAAGGGGCCCGCACTAGTACAAGGAGAAGGGGCCCGCACTAGTACAAGGAGAAGGGGCCCGCACTAGTACAAGGAGAAGGGGCCTGCACTAGTACAGAGAGAAGGGGCCCACACTAGTACAAGGAGAAGGGGCCCGCACTAGTACAAGGAGAAGGGGCCCGCACTAGTACAAGGAGAAGGGGCCCGCACTAGTACAAGGAGAAGAGGCCTGCACTAGTACAGAGAGAAGGGGCCCGCACTAGTACAAGGAGAAGGGGCCCGCACTAGTACAAGGAGAAGGGGCCCGCACTAGTACAAGGAGAAGGGGCCCGCACTAGTACAAGGAGAAGGGGCCCGCACTAGTACAGAGAGAAGGGGCCCACACTAGTACAAGGAGAAGGGGCCTGCCCTAGTACAAGGAGAAGAGGCCCGCATTAGCACAAGGAGAAGGGGCCCACACTAGTACAAGGAGAAGGGGCCCGCATTAGCACAAGGAGAAGGGGCCCACACTAGTACAAGGAGAAGGGGCCCGCATTAGCACAAGGAGAAGGGGCCCACACTAGTACAAGGAGAAGGGGCCCGCATTAGTACAAGGAGAAGGGGCCCACATTAGTACAAGGAGAAGGGGCCCGCATTAGTACAAGGAGAAGGGGCCCGCACTAGTACAAGGAGAAGGGGCCCGCACTAGCACAAGGAGAAGGGGCCCGCACTAGCACAAGGAGAAGGGGCCCGCACTAGTACAAGGAGAAGGGGCCCGCATTAGTACAAGGAGAAGGGGCCCGCATTAGTACAAGGAGAAGGGGCCCGCACTAGCACAAGGAGAAGGGGCCCGCACTAGTACAAGGAGAAGGGGCCCGCATTAGTACAAGGAGAAGGGGCCCGCATTAGTACAAGGAGAAGGGGCCCGCACTAGTACAGAGAGAAGGGGCCCGCACTAGTACAGAGAGAAGGGGCCCGCACTAGTACAGAGAGAAGGGGCCCACACTAGTACAAGGAGAAGGGGCCTGCACTAGTACAGAGAGAAGGGGCCCGCACTAGTACAAGGAGAAGGGGCCTGCACTAGTACAGAGAGAAGGGGCCCGCACTAGTACAGAGAGAAGGGACCCACACTAGTACAAGGAGAAGGGGCCCGCACTAGTACAAGGAGAAGGGGCCCGCACTAGTACAAGGAGAAGGGGCCCGCACTAGTACAGAGAGAAAAGGCCCGCACTAGTACAGAGAGAAGGGGCCCGCACTAGTACAGAGAGAAGGGGCCCGCACTAGTACAGAGAGAAGGGGCCCACACTAGTACAAGGAGAAGGGGCCTGCACTAGTACAAGGAGAAGGGGCCTGCACTAGTACAAGGAGAAGGGGCCTGCACTAGTACAAGGAGAAGGGGCCTGCACTAGTACAGAGAGAAGGGGCCCGCACTAGTACAGAGAGAAGGGACCCACACTAGTACAAGGAGAAGGGGCCCGCACTAGTACAAGGAGAAGGGGCCCGCACTAGTACAGAAGGGGCCCGCACTAGTACAAGGGGCCCGCACTAGTACAGAGAGAAGGGGCCCGCACTAGTACAGAGAGAAGGGGCCCGCACTAGTACAAGGAGAAGGGGCCCGCACTAGTACAAGGAGAAGGGGCCCGCACTAGTACAAGGAGAAGGGGCCCGCACTAGTACAAGGAGAAGGGGCCCGCACTAGTACAAGAGAAGGGGCCCGCACTAGTACAAGGAGAAGGGGCCCGCACTAGTACAGAGAGAAAAGGCCCGCACTAGTACAGAGAGAAGGGGCCCGCACTAGTACAGGAGAAGGGGCCCGCACTAGTACAGAGAGAAGGGGCCCGCACTAGTACAGAGAGAAGGGCCCGCACTAGTACAGAGAGAAGGGGCCCACACTAGTACAAGGAGAAGGGCCTGCACTAGTACAGAGAGAAGGGCCCGCACTAGTACAAGGAGAAGGGGCCTGCACTAGTACAGAGAGAAGGGGCCCGCACTAGTACAGAGAGAAGGGACCCACACTAGTACAAGGAGAAGGGGCCCGCACTAGTACAAGGAGAAGGGGCCCGCACTAGTACAAGGAGAAGGGGCCCGCACTAGTACAAGGAGAAGGGGCCCGCACTAGTACAGAGAGAAAAGGCCCGCACTAGTACAGAGAGAAGGGGCCCGCACTAGTACAAGGAGAAGGGGCCAGCACTAGTACAGGGAGAAGGGGCCCGCACTAGTACAGAGAGAAGGGGCCCACACTAGTACAAGGAGAAGGGGCCCGCACTAGTACAAGGAGAAGGGGCCCGCACTAGTACAGAGAGAAAAGGGCCCGCACTAGTACAGAGAGAAGGGGCCCACACTAGTACAAGGAGAAGGGGCCCGCACTAGTACAGAGAGAAGGGGCCCGCACTAGTACAGAGAGAAGGGGCCCGCACTAGTACAGAGAGAAGGGGCCCGCACTAGTACAGAGAGAAGGGGCCCACACTAGTACAAGGAGAAGGGGCCTGCACTAGTACAGAGAGAAGGGGCCCGCACTAGTACAAGGAGAAGGGGCCTGCACTAGTACAGAGAGAAGGGGCCCGCACTAGTACAGAGAGAAGGGACCCACACTAGTACAAGGAGAAGGGGCCCGCACTAGTACAAGGAGAAGGGGCCCGCACTAGTACAAGGAGAAGGGGCCCGCACTAGTACAGAGAGAAAAGGCCCGCACTAGTACAGAGAGAAGGGGCCCGCACTAGTACAAGGAGAAGGGGCCTGCACTAGTACAAGGAGAAGGGGCCCGCACTAGTACAGAGAGAAGGGGCCCACACTAGTACAAGGAGAAGGGGCCCGCACTAGTACAAGGAGAAGGGGCCCGCACTAGTACAGAGAGAAAAGGCCCGCACTAGTACAGAGAGAAGGGGCCCACACTAGTACAAGGAGAAGGGGCCCGCACTAGTACAGAGAGAAGGGGCCCGCACTAGTACAGAGAGAAGGGGCCCACACTAGTACAAGGAGAAGGGGCCCGCACTAGTACAGAGAGAAGGGGCCCGCACTAGTACAGAGAGAAGGGGCCCACACTAGTACAAGGAGAAGGGGCCCGCACTAGTACAAGGAGAAGGGGCCTGCACTAGTACAGAGAGAAAAGGCCCGCACTAGTACAGAGAGAAGGGGCCCACACTAGTACAAGGAGAAGGGGCCCGCACTAGTACAGAGAGAAGGGGCCCGCACTAGTACAGAGAGAAGGGGCCCACACTAGTACAAGGAGAAGGGGCCCGCACTAGTACAGAGAGAAGGGGCCCGCACTAGTACAGAGAGAAGGGGCCCACACTAGTACAAGGAGAAGGGGCCCGCACTAGTACAAGGAGAAGGGGCCCGCACTAGTACAAGGAGAAGGGGCCCGCATTAGTACAAGGAGAAGGGGCCCGCACTAGTACAGAGAGAAGGGGCCCACACTAGTACAAGGAGAAGGGGCCCGCACTAGTACAAGGAGAAGGGGCCCGCACTAGTACAAGGAGAAGGGGCCCGCACTAGTACAAGGAGAAGGGGCCCGCACTAGTACAAGGAGAAGGGGCCCACACTAGTACAAGGAGAAGGGGCCCGCACTAGTACAAGGAGAAGGGGCCCGCATTAGTACAAGGAGAAGGGGCCCGCACTAATACAAGGAGAAGGGGCCCGCACTAATACAAGGAGAAGGGGCCCGCACTAGTACAAGGAGAAGGGGCCTGCACTAGTACAGAGAGAAGGGGCCCACACTAGAAGGCACTGGGAACGGATGCCTGGATGATCAGGCTGGATGGGTCTCTTGCATTGTGCGATGATGATGATGATAGATAGGAGTGGTTGCCTCCCACAGGCCCGCTGTCATTGAGTGTGGAGTCTGGGAATTGAGGCCGGACCTCCCAGGCTCGGATTCAGCCTTGGGGCCGAGGCGCCTCTTTAAAGGGATGAGTTCCTCCGGCGCACAGCTCGGCGGCCTGTACAGGGCTGGGGCCCTTTAAGGCTCCCCTGAAGCCAGGCCATCCACACACACACCAGCCTGGCCTGCCTGGGTGGTCTCTCTACTTTGGTGAGCTGTTGCTAAGCAGCTAATAATAGTCATGTTTGTTGAGTATTTTTTTTTTTTTGCTCGCCGTCAGCCTATAGGAGTGCAGGGATCGCAGCCATCTGACAGCCCCGGGGGCGGCTCCTCGCGGCCCCGCCCCTCCTTTCCTCTTTCTCCGAATGGAGAGGGCTAGTTTTTTTCTCCCTCCCCCTCCTCTCTCTCCATCTCATCTATTGAAGCACGGCGGACGGGAGAGCGGAGGAGAGCGGAGAGCTGTGTCCGGGAGAGCCGTGCATTGGAAGGACTGTACATTGGAGGAGCCGTGTATTGGAGGAGATGATGATAGTAAGCCCCGGGCTGACAAGGAATCGGAGCGGCCGGTGCTCGTGCTAGTCAGCGCTCACTCACCCCCCGTCCTCGTCTCCTGGCTCCGGCTCACACATAAACAAACACACGGTGAATGCGGGAAGCGGCTCAGACGTCCGGACCGCGAGATGTGGGGATGGAAGGCGCTAAGCTCCACTCGCCGCCCTCCCCCGGAGAGGCATGAAGAGAGCCGAGGACGGAGAAGAAGCCTGTCTTCCTGTACTACAAGCCCGCTAAGCCTGGAGCCTTCTCCCCGCACACTGCGGACACAGCATGGCCTCGGCTGCCTGGCCTGATGATGACGAGTCCCGGAGTACGGCGACAAGGAGAAGGAGGGGACCGGAGCCCGCCACCGGGGGAGAGGGAGGAGGAGGAGGGCCGCCCGACCTAGACTATCTCCAGCGCCCGAGCTACTGTGATGCCAGCTTCGCCCTGCAAAACATCTCCGAGGTGATCCCCGGGCATTGTCTGCTGTCATATACGTGCCAATGGATGGGGAGGGGAATCGGATCACACACACTGCGGGATCTCACAGGGGGTGATCACACATACGGTCATACTCAACAGGGGGTACATAGAGATCACCAGGGCTGCTCAGCTATATGGTGGTAGATTGCAATCAAGGGGTTACAGAGGGGCTGATCATAACCAGGGAATACATACAGATCATGGTGGGGGGTCTTAAATATGCACAGAGGGCTGATCATATACTGAGGTATGTACGGGTTACATGGAGCTGATAATATACATGGGATCACAGGGAGCTGATCGTATACCCCCTTGTATACAGTGTACCCCCCTTGTGTGCGATCAGCGATCTGTATGTACCCCTCCTTGTGTGCGATCTGTATGTACCCCTCCTTGTGTGCGATCTGTATGTACCCCTCCTTGTGTGCGATCTGTATGTACCCCTCCTTGTGTGCGATCTGTATGTACCCCTCCTTGTGTGCGATCTGTATGTACCCCTCCTTGTGTGCGATCTGTATGTACCCCTCCTTGTGTGCGACTAGCCCCCTGTGGTCTGTATGTACCCCCTTGTACATGCTGATCGTACATAGGGAGCACAGGGAGCAGATCATACACACAGATCGCAGGGAGCTGATTGTATACAAAGAGGGTACACGGGGCATACATGCAGGTCACAGGAAGCTGATAGTATACACAGGGGTATATACAGATCTCAGGCTGCATGATCACACAGAGGGCATAGGGAACAGCTCATATACAAGAGGGGATCGCAGGGTGCTGATGATACACAGGGGGTACATAGGGATCACAGGGAGCAGCTCATATAAAAGAGGGGATCACAGGGGGTACATAGGGATCACAGGAAGCCAATCTCGTGCACAGGGGGTCCTACACTGCACCCCCTAACATTCAGTGGCCCCTGGGGCGAGTGTAGGAAAGTGTAAACAGATGAGGCACGATGGGATGTGTAGGGCAGTGTGTACACAGTGGTTAGGAATCCCCAGCTCCAGGGATCATTCTCTCCCCTTCTCTTCCTCTGGTTGGAGAGAACACAAGAGCAGACCATGTGGCTGCCCTCTTCCGTTCACAAATATTGTCCAGGGCTGCCGTGCTTCCCTCTCCCATCACACTCCATGGACAGGGCTGCTCGGCATTGTCACCACGTGCACCGTCCTAGTAAACACAATCCTTCCAGCTTTTTCCTCCACTTACATTGCTGGCATGGATCACTGGGAATTTATTCTACAGAGCCTGAGCTGTTCCAATCCCTGTAGACCTGGTGATCAGGGTGTCTAGCACTTGTCCCAGAAGATCATTCTGCTTGGAGAAGCTGGGAATTATACACCGACTAATTTTAGGGGTTCTCTAGTACATGTATGGGTGTCATCGATCGTATAGACCTAGAGGAAAGGGTGAAACTGGGCAACACACTGAGGAGAAAGCCTAATTGCTTGTGTGATGCTCGGTTTCACCCTTTCCTCTTCTTGTATACTGTATAATTATGTATTCAACAGAGGCCATACGTTGTTTTATTACAGGTATTTTATATAGTGGTGACAGGAGCTCGCAATCTAAGATCCCTACCTCGTACATATTTTTTAAAATATGTATGAGGTAGGGATCTTAGATTTATATTGCACACACACACCTACACTAGAACCAATTACAATCTATGGCACCCTTTACCAATCTTTTTACCATAGAGAAAAGTCTTTGAGGACCCTTTTTTAAAATGAAGTCATTAGTGGTCAGTGGGAAGAATGCCCCTTTCATTGGTGGTCGATGGAAAGCATGTCTCCATTGGTGGATAGGGGGAAGAATGCCCCTTACGTTGGTGGTCAGTGGGAAGTATGTCTCCATTGGTGGATAGGGGGAAGAATGCCCCTTACGTTGGTGCTCAGAATGTCTCTTATGTTGGTGGTCAGTGGGAAGCATGTCTCCATTGGTGGATAGGGGGAAGAATGCCCCTTACGTTGGTGGTCAGAATATGTTGGTGGTCAGTGGGAAGTATGTCTCCATTGGTGGATAGGGGGAAGAATGTCCCTTACGTTGGTGCTCAGAATATGTTGGTGGTCAGTGGGAAGTATGTCTCCATTGGTGGATAGGGGGAAGAATGTCCCTTACGTTGGTGCTCAGAATATGTTGGTGGTCAGTGGGAAGTATGTCTCCATTGGTGGATAGGGGGAAGAATGCCCCTTACGTTGGTGGTCAGAATATGTTGGTGGTCAGTGGGAAGTATGTCTCCATTGGTGGATAGGGGGAAGAATGTCCCTTACGTTGGTGCTCAGAATATGTTGGTGGTCAGTGGGAAGTATGTCTCCATTGGTGGATAGGGGGAAGAATGTCCCTTACGTTGGTGCTCAGAATGTCACTTATGTTGGTGGTCAGTGGGAAGCATGTCTCCATTGGTGGTTAGGGGGAAGAATGCCCCTTACGTTGGTGGTCAGAATGTCTCTTATGTTGGTGGTCAGTGGGAAGAATGTCTGTTGGTGGCCAGTAGGAAGAATGTCTCTTGCGTTGGGGAATTTTGGGTGGAGTGCTTGTTGGTGGTCAGTAAGAAGAATGCCTCTTATGATGGTATTTAGGAACCATTAGATGCAAGGTGAACCAGCCATAGCTCAAATTACCCCTAGAAACCTCTGGAGGAATCCCAGGTTCCTACGGATTTCTGGTTGGGAATAGGTCCCTATCTCAAACGTATATGTACAATCCCAGTTCCCCATTTCCCATACTAGGGCCAGTTTAGATGGTAACCTAAACTGGCACACTGTGCCTATATTGGCACACTGTTGCAGGAAACCCACTCAAGTACAGGGAGGAAATGCAAACTCCATGCAAATAGCATTCTGGTTGGCATTCAAGCCAAGGTCCCCAATGCTGCAAGGTAGAGAGGTGTAAGCCACTATTTTTATGTTTTTGAACAAAGCAATTCACTAGCATTTATGTACAAATCTATGAATCTCTCATTGGCTACTATGGGATTAGATGGAATAGACCCAATACATGGCAAACTGAATGTGCATTTAGCTTCGTGCCTTCACGTCTCTGTACAATCTCCTATAGATTTTCCAAAAGCTATGCCGTATTCAGACCCAGTTAAAAATCCATTTATTTGGATTAAATAAGGCAAGCACTTGCACTTCCTAGTTGAGGGTAGATCTGAAGGTGATTGTACAATCAGATTGTTTTTGTGTATGATTACAATTACTGAGTGATACAGAAGAGTTGAGCAGGGATCCTCAAACTACGGCCCTTCAGCTGTTGCGGAACTACATGTCCCATGAGGCATTGTAAAACTGACATTCACAGCCAGGACTAGGCATGATGGGAATTGTAGTTCCTGAACAACTGGAGGGCCATAGTTTGAAGACCCCTGCTCTAAAGAAACGAACCCTTGAAGGACCTGTGTGTAAATCTAATGTAAACCCAACAGCCCCAGTCTGACCGTACTTCTGTGATCTGTATATAACGGTCTATTTTGCTTGTCGACACAATAACTAGGTTTGTAGCCAATGCTCCCTCATGCATCAGTTTCTAACGTATAATATAGGGGGAATTTTGACAAAATGCACTTTATTGGTGAGGTTTTGCCTCTTGTGTTATTTTAAATCCCTATATTTTTCTTCTTCTAGGGGAAGGCTACGGGCAGGAAGGCTCCATTGTGGCTCCGAGGAGTGTTTCAAAGACTATTATTTAAACTTGGTTGCTACATACAAAAAAACTGCGGCAAGTTTTTGGTAGTGGGCCTCTTGATATTTGGTGCTTTTGCTGTGGGATTACGAGCAGCAAACCTAGAGACGAATATGGAGGAGCTTTGGGTCGAAGGTAAGAAGTGCTTGTGTTTTTTCACATCCGCCTTGTGTTTGATTTATACGGTTTGTGTGAAAATAAAATCGCCTTTCAAATGGAAAATGTGACTTGTACGGCTGTTTTTAAAGGGGTGTCCGTTTGCGCACATGTTGTCCATATGGTTCTTAATGTACATGACAGTGACAAAAGCTTTTGCTGGTGTTTATGTCTTTTAGAGTTTGCCGGAGTTGCTTCCAGTTAGCATTTGCTTCAGCATGTGGTGCATTGTACAGCATATCTGATCTGCTGTATATTAGTCACTGAGCGAGTGGTTTTTGCGAGCAAGCGAGCGAACGCAGGCCCCTTACAGGAAGACTTGCACATTACAACCTGTAGAGTTCTCTGTGTGTGTGGTCCTGTTTTGGACAGCTTTCAAGTCTTGCTTCTTGGGGGAGGGGAGTGTGCAACATATGTCTCAAGGTAAAAAAAGACTGTGGATATATAAGAAAAAAGGAAGAATGGTGCGCAGCAGAATGGATGATTCGAGATTTAAGGTCTGCAGCCGGGAAAGTTCAGCTGCAGTATTCACAGATGTTAATTTTTTTTTTTTAAAGTTACAAAATGCTTTTCTATGTTTTTATTTTTTTATTTATGTTTATTATATGTTCTGGCAAAAGAAGGATGCTGGTGTTTTTTGCATGTTTATAAATCTAGATGAGCTGGTTAGCTTGTGTTGTATGCTCCTTGTTTTACTGCGCATAGCCTTTTCTGGGAAACTTGTATTTTTGCAAATGTCATGTAAGGCATGTGTCCATGCCTGAGCGATTAACTGTTCTAGGTTATACCTTGGATTTGCTACTGTAACCGATGCACAAAAACAAGTGCAAGATGCATAAATGTTTTTTGCTTTTCCTTGTGCCAGCCATAGACTGTTCAATTCTCGGCTGGTTCGGCAGGACCCAACTGAGATTCAGACCTTGTATGAGCAGGCTGAAGGTAGCCGAGTTTTTCAACTTGGGTACAACCAGCCTGCTGGATTTTACATGCGATTGTTGCTAGTAGCTGTTATAGGGGGAAGCCGTCCCTGCTCGGAGAATACAATGGGTGTTATTTACAAAAGGCAAATTCACTTTGCACTACAAGTGCTAAGTGCACTTGAAATTGCACTTGTAAGTGCGGTCGCTGTAAATCTGAGGGGAAGATCTGAAACAAGGGGAAGCTCTGCTGATTTTATTATCCAATCATGTGCAAGCTAAAATGCTGTTTTTTATTTTCTTTGCATGTTTCCCTCGGATCTACAGCGCCTGCACTTTCAAGTGCACTTTGCTCTTTGTAGTGCAAAAGTGGATTTGCCGTTTGTAAATAACACCCAATGTGTCTACAGGAGGGATTTCCCTGTCAACACTGTCCTTGTTGATAGAGGAATCAAGTGATATTTTTTATTTTTTTGTTGCTTTCCTGCAACCTGTGGTTGCGGAAAACAAAATTGCTCAGTCTATGGCCAGCCTTACTTTAAGGGCCTATTTTACACTGCTGTTTTAACGCAGGCATTTTGGCACACCAAAACACATCTCATGGGTCCGATCTTCATTCTATCCATTTTTGTTTTCTGCGTTTTTAGTGCGTTGAGAGGTCCATAGAAGTCAATGGCAGTGGAACAAAGTGCCTATGATATGTATTGATGCTTTGCCAACATGTATTAACACATCTTGGTCAACAGCTGTTAACTAAGTTGTGCTCTAAATTAAAAAAAAGCATTGAAAACACTTGTCAAAACGCATGGCAGAGCAGCTGCCTAACGTTCTAGAAAAATGCATACGCAAAGATCTCAATGGGCCTCAAGGAATATGTCATAATAGAAGTATGAGAGCTACTTCTGTAGACTAGTTTTGAACATATCTGATAAGCATATGCTTGTTCCAAGGCATTGATTCTTAAGTGGTGACGCAAGTCTCACGATCAGTCGGCAGCCTGGAACGTGCCGTTTCCAAAAACAAGTCGGCAATGGCAGCTGCAATATTCTGTTTTGACAGATTACATGTTCAGTTCTAGTGCCAGGTACAATTTTCGCTTCCAGTATTTGCATTCTCTTTCCCACACTTACTTTTTGTTGTAGTAAAGTGTTGGAGCTTCTGCCATGTTTTTCTTTCTTCCTCCAATTGACAGACCTTGCTTTTTAAAGTTGTCGCCAAAACAAGTGACCTCATTTCACATCTGATCTGAGGACAAGTGTAAGCTTTTAGATTTCTTTCTACGTTTCTGCAGGATAACTGGTCACCGGGACAGTTAAATTAGAACTAAACCCATTGATTTAACAGTTTAAAAAAAAGTTCCATTCCTGGAATGCTGGGAATGCCAACTGTCACATTTGCTTGTGCTCTCAGCCAAACTGTCAAACCATCAAATGGCTGGAGTCATACCTGAACACATGTGCAGCATCATGGCAGTTACTGATCAGACGCTAAGATGGCAGCTTCCTTGGCTGAAAATAATAGGAGGGTTTAGTTCCGCTTTCACCACTGTAAAACTTTCCAAAGGGGACCTAGAGAACTGTAAAACCTGACTTTCTAACTGTAGAACTCTGGCCAAAACTTTTTTTAAAGTTTCAAAACTCACAAGAGGGCCTTATTTAAATTTTCCAGTGATGAAAATGTATGGCGTATATTCTGAATAGCATAGTATCATTACCACTTTATTACTGTCTAGCAGTTACTGCAGCTTAGCTTTTATTATGATGGTTTAAGAAAGCTGAAGCTTCCCTCACAATCTGGGAAATAACACTATCCATGTTTTATTTAGATTTAAGGAATGACTGGACATCTCCATTGGAACACAACGTGCCATATATCTGTTGAACTGAACCTATCTTGCAATGTTACAGGGTTGTATTGTATGGAGATCAGAAAACAAAGCTCCATCCAATAGAGATGGCTCTAAAGACCTTTTTTAATTTTGCATATATTGCCCACAATTATTGTAAACATGGTGACATTTCTTTCTTTTTGTGTTCAGTGTTGTCCTTTGCTTGGCATGGCCGTGGTTGGTCATGTGTGTTGTTGGGAGTCAGCAAGGAGTAGGTATCTACTTGTGGTTGAGTTGTATGAGCAGATTGATTGACCTACTCTTTTCATAATACAGGCACACATGGTATTTCTAAACTTTTTTGTATTTAAAGCAACAGATAAAAACTGTTAATGAACTGCTAATGCTATCCGGGATATGACGTGCGCGCGCACACACACGATATTACCAAAAGTATTGGGACACATGCCTTTACACGCACATGAACTTTATGACATCCCAGTCTTGGTCCATAGGGTTCAATATTGAGTTGGCCTACCCTTTGCAGCTTCAACTCTTATATGAAGGCTGTCCACAAGGTTTAGGGGTGTGTCTATGGGAATGTTTGACCATTCTTCCAGAAGTGCATTTGTGAGGTCAGGCACCAATGTTGGATGGCCTGACTCGCGGTCTCCACTCTAATTCATCCCAAAGGTGTTCTATTGGGTTGAGGTCAGGACTTTGTGAAGGCCAGTCAAGTTCCTCCACCCCAAACTCGCTCGTTCATGTCTTTTATGGTCCTTGCTTTGTGGACTGGTCCAAATCATTTGGTGAAGGGGGATTATGGTCAGGGGTTGGGCCTGGCCCCATATTTACAGTGAAGGGAACTCTTAAGGCGTCGGCATGCCAAGATATTGTGGGAAAAGTTTTGGGATGTCCCCTTCCTGTTCCAACATGACTGCACACCAGTGCACAATGCAAGGTCCGTAAAGACATGAATGAGCGAGTTTGGGTCTTTTTTTTTTGTATGTGACACGAACACGATTCTACCACAATTTTTGGTTAAAAAAAAAAAACATATTAAAAATTTAATTTTAGAGGCAAAAACGCAATAAATTACCCAATTCTTTTGTAAAATAAATATAAAATCTGAGGTTGCACCAAGTAAATGGATAACCAAAATGTGAAAACTTTTATCATGTTGGCACCCTATATTTTCCATAGCTGACACCTTCAAAGCCCACTATAAGTCATTGGTAGCATGCGCGGTGATGTGAAACGTGTATCGTAATCAATGTTTTCATGGGTTAACGTTTTTATGCAAATGTGGGGCTGAGGGGGATTTTATGTGCTTGGTTGCGACCCAATTGTAAATAAAAAAAAAAAATGTTTTTTTTTTTTGGTGATGGGTTCTCTTTAACCACTTAAGACCCGGACCAAAATGCTGCTAAAGGACCTTGCCCCTTTTTTGCGATTTGGCACTGCGTCGCTTCAACTGACAATTGCGTGGTCGTGCGACGTGGCTCCCAAACAAAATTGGCGTCCTTTTTTCCCCACAAATAGAGCTTTCTTTTGGTGGTATTTGATCACCTCTGCGGTTTTTATTTTTTGCGCTATAAACAAAAATAGAGCCACAATTTTGAAAAAAATGCAATATTTTTTTACTTTTTGCTATAATAAATATCCCCAAAAATATATATATAACATTTTTTTTTCCTCAGTTTAGGCCGATACGTATTCTTCTACCTATTTTAGGTAAAAAAAAATCGCAATAAGCGTTTATCGGTTGGTTTTCGCAAAATTTATAGCGTTTACAAAATAAGGGATAGTTTTATTCCATTTATTTTTATTTTTTTTTTACTACTAATAGCGGCGATCAGCTTTTTTTTTTATTTTTTTTTTTTTTTTTTTCATGACTGCGACATTATGGCGGACACTTCGGACAATTTTGACACATTTTTGGGACAATTGTTATTTTCACAGCAAAAAAATGCATTTAAATTGCATTGTTTACTGTGAAAATGACAGTTGCAGTTTGGGAGTTAACCACAAGGGGGCGCTGTAGGAATTGAGTGTTCCCTGTGTGTTTACAACTGTAGGGGGGTGTGGCTGTAGGTGTGACGTCATCTATCGCGTCCCCCTATAACAGGGATGACGCAATCGATGCTGCTGCCACAGTGAAGCACGGGGAAGCTGTGTTTACACGCGGCTCTCCCCGTTCTTCAGCTCCGGGGACCGATCGCTGCACTCCAGCGTCAATCGGGTCCACGAGTCCCGGAGCTTCGGACCAGGTCACGGGAGCGCACCACGGGCGCGCGCCCGTGACCCACGGCTGGGTACTAGAATGAACGTATATATACGTTGATGTGCCCAGCCGTGCCATTCTGCCGATGTAAATGTGCAGTAGGCAGTCCTTAAGTGGTTAATGAAACATTCAGCGTCTAAAAGACCCTGCATGTCTCATGTGCTCCACTGAATGTAATGCACATTGCACTGCATTACATTCTTTCCCAGGCTTGATGGCCAGAGAAACTCAACAGGAACCTGGGTCAAAAACTAGAAGGGGAGGGGAGTGGTCATGTCTTCTCTCCTCCTCCTCCCCTCTAACTGGTTGCACCCGCTATGCCTGTCCCAGGCAGGTGGAGCCCGGGATACATAGCGGGGAGGGCACGCAGGGTGTGGGTAGCATTCTGGCGGAATTTTAAGGGGCTGCAGCCGTAGTTCAGGGTGACAGAAGAGCAAGGGAAAGGTAAAACTGGCCATACACTGTATGAATTTTGTCCGGTTGTTCAGGAAATGTTCATAGCGGGTGGCCCTGTCAGCCGTCTGACATCCCTCGAAATTTGTTAGCTGGAAAGGTGCTGCATCCAATCGGATGCAGCCGTTGCTTGGATGTTTTTTCAGGTGACAAGTTCTTTGATTGCAAGGTATGTGTATCTTTACCCCGGATACCTGCATACTTAGATGTGCCTTTTTTAATCCTACCCTTGTGAGTTTCTAAATGTTGTACCTTCATTAAATGTAAACCTATTGCTACACTTAGAGGCGCCTCTCTTCTCTTATACTCCGTTGTGACTTGACACTACTCTCTTATATCAAGTCACAATTTATTTAAAAAAATTAGCTTGTCTTGCAAAACGCTCTCAAAGCAAGGTTTTACTGTATACCTATTCAAACTGTATGGGCCTTGATTATGGCTAGCTGGTAAATTATGTATCCATTTGCAGGCCCAGAAATATCAGCGTTCCCTATTTAATTCAATAAAACGCTTTTTTATATACATTTTAGTACTCCAAGTCATATATATATGTCCCCATGCTTTTATTTGCTGAGAAATCCCTTTTGAAAAATGGCGCTCTAGCATTTGTCTGTGGCCATCTTGAGTAAGGGCAGAATAATTCATGTAGAATTTTCTGCCTAGAATCCATCTGCCTTTAGTTCAGGTATGCTGACAGGAGAGCGTGCTTGGCTGAGAAGTGTTTAAAGCAAGTAGATGGGAAAGTAAATCGTATTAATGTTGGCAGCATAAGGATTAAAAATGGCCAAGGTTGATTTGAGAGAGTGAAGTCCCACTTTAAGTATCTGGAAGTCTGTAAATCTAGTTCTTGTTATCTGCTGTTGGGGAATTTTCATAATGGAACATCCATCTACAACGCTGCTGGTTTTATGGTGTTCCTTCAGCGTTTGATGCACTACATTTCTCCTAAGTGTCCGGCTATGTAGCTTTTTCCCTCCCAGAAAAGTAACACCTTATCGGTGAACCAGCATTTTTCAAATGATTGCCCTGTTTCCTCATTGAATCATTTATTCTGCATACTGAATGTTATGATGACCTACAATTTGTGTGAAGATAAATCTTTTGACCTTCTAGAGACAAGCACTTAAGAGGATCGTTAAACCTAAACTAAAGGATGGTTTCTGTCACAGATCTACAAATGGATGTGTGAACTTTGCATGAGCTTATCAGAATGCAAAATATTTGAGATCATTTTGTGGTCTAGAAAGATATATTTTACTACACGCCAAAGACTTCCTGTCAGCAGGCTGCGGACAACCTCTTTCATCCATACACAGCAGAAAATTGATGACTGTAAATGGTACCTTGTCTTGGCTTAATGGCGCATGTGTGCGTATGTAGAAATGCCTTTGTGGGCACCCAGAGGGCTTCCACAAATGAAGTATGGCGGCATAATTGCTGTATTGACCTTTTGGGGAGTCCAGTCCAATTCAAGGCTTGAATTATAGGCAGTTGCTCGCCTAAAGCTTGTTACAATAAGCTATGATACTGTTCTTGTGTGGAAGCCCTCTAAAGGGGTTGTAAAGGTACCATTTTTTTCCCCTAAATGGCTTCCTTTACCTTAGTGCAGTCCTCCTTCGCTTGCCTCATCCTTCCATTTCTTCTGAGAAATCCTCACTTCCTGTTCTTCTGTCTGTAACTACACACAGTAATGCAAGGCTTTCTCCCTGGTGTGGAGTGTCATGCTCACCCTCCTCCCTTGAACTACAGGAGAGTCAGGACGCTCTCTACTTTGCAGATAGAGAAAGGAGCTGTGTGTTAGTGGGCGTCCTGACTCTCCTGTAGTCCAAGGGAGGAGTCGAGCACGATACTCCACATCAGGGAGAAAGCCTTGCATTACTGTGTGGTGTTACAGACAGAAGAACAGAAGTGAGGATTTCTCAGAAGAAATAAGGACATTTAAAAGCAAAATCAAAAGATGAGGTAAGTAAAGGAGGTACTGCACTAAGGTAAAGGAAGCTTTTTAGGAAAAAAAATTGCACCTTTACAACCCCTTTAGTTGCCCATATTAACTGTAGCGATGCTCCAACTTTTGGGAAATGGGCATGACCAGGGCTTTTTTTCAGGTGGAACTCTGTTCCACCACCTCTGGCTCAGACCCTTTGGTGCCTGCTCACCACAATCGCTTGTAAACACAGAAGTCTGGTTTCTGTGTTTACAAGTGACAGCTCTGTGTGTAACCCCCCTGAACTCTGCACTCTGTGTGTAATGCAATCCTGGTATTTAATGATCTTTAACACCCTCCTACTGTTTGTGAAATTTGACTGACCAGGCCCACTATTTGATGTGGTTTTGGGGCATAGTTTGTGAGTGAGGGGGGGGCGGGAGCCCTGGGCATGACCCCTCCACTGTCCCACAATGCAGTCCAAATACAATGTAATGTTTTTTTTATAGAGCTGATGTGCTTTTTAACACCATTTGATAGCTTGTATTCCATAACAGCTAATATAAACTGGAGTGTAATACTGGAGATTTATCAAAACTGTTTATTATATCCTTGAAGGGGATGCGTGGCAGAAATGTAACCTGCCATGCATTGCTATAAGGATGCCTTAAGGGGTCTGACACCATAATCCTGCAACCTTTACCATCTAATGATTTGCCATAGTAATTATTCGAGAATGCAGTTCAGAGGCGCTATGAAGTTCAGCTCAAAGCAAATTCCTTACTGAGATCTCTAAATGGTCCAAAAATGGGAGTGGCTTAAACTGAACCTGTACTTTTTATATAAAACAAAAAAGAATGTTCTGCTTGGACTGCTCTGCTCATATTGGGCTTGTTCATACCACCAACACTGGGTGGTGTCTCAACCTAGTTACATTGTAAAGTCAGGCAAAATATCATGGTTTTTAATAACCGTATCCTGCTTTTGCTATGCACTTTTTATAAAAAATAAATATCGTCTGCAAAGATATGACCAAACACATTGCAGCGCTGCTCATTTTACATGCACGTTGTCTCATGGCCTATGATGTGAACCATCCCTAAAGTAGAAATTGTGGCCAGTCCTATGGACATTTTAAATATTTTCTTACTAAGAAAAAATATTTACTTTAAAAATAAACAATCATTGACCTCCATAGCTGCAAACACTGTGGCTCAATTCATCCTTAAATTTCACAAGGGTGGAATTGGATCTCAGAACTGTCTTCCCTCTTGCTTTGTCCCTGCTCTGTGTTGCCTAATGCCGTGTACACACGATCATTTTTTGTGATGAAAAAAGACGTTTTCAAAAACGTCATTTAAAATCACTGTGGGCAAAACGTAGTTTTATGTCTTAAAAAAAACGACCAAAAAAAAATTCGAACATGCGTTAATTTTTTGTGTCGTTTTTGCAAAACGTTGTTTTTTGTTTCATAAAAAGTGATGGTGTGTGGGCAAAACGTTGTTGAAAACGACGTTTTTAAAGCCGCGCATGCTCAGAAGCAAGTTATGAGACGGGAGCTTCAATGGAACAGAGTGCCGTCGAACCTGGTGTACGTCACCACGCTTTGCTAGAGCATTTTGGAAAAACGATGGTGTGTATGCAATGTCGTTTTGGAAAATGAAGTTTGAAAAACGTCGTTTTGTTTCATCACTTGAAACGTCGTTTTTTTTTCATCACAAAAAATCATCGTGTGTACGCGGCATTAGGTTTGCAGTCTATTATGTCGCTGCTGGGAGAGGAACACAATAAGTTATGCTGTTGGAATAAGAGAGTACTTTCTGCTGTAAAATTGTGATTTTTTTGAAAGTATATAATCCCCAAACTTTTTTTTTTTTTTTTTAGACTAGAGAGTTTGAACACCTGCCAAATTGTTATTTCTCTCGGTGTGTCTCCACAAGGGACATTCGCCATTTCTGTTTTGGTGACCATGATCACGAAGGGCTGGTGCATACTAACCATTGCACTGGAACTCCCCTATTCACATATTGTGGGTGCAGTGCGATTTCAAACCATTTATTTGAATGGGCTGAAATTGCACCAAAAATCGTGATTGCGCTACGTTAAAAAATGCACAGCAACCAGATTGCATGTTTAGACAGTTTAGTGTAGAAAAAGACGCTGCATTTGCAACCCTTATTGAATTGTTACTGTAACATTGACATCCGAGGCAGAACACGACTGCAGTGCGTTTTGAATGCGGTGCGGGAAACATGCACGGAAGATGGTCTTCCTGCGCCACGTTCTGGTTTGAACAGGCCCTCAAATCAAAAGTGATAAAAAAAAAAAAGTCGTTACTGAACAAGGGGTGAGAGGAAATCTTCCAATAGAGATGGAACTTCTTTACACCTTGTTAATAATTTGGACGTATTTGACTGTACATAGCCCATGCTACTTAACCTCTTGCTGAACACTTGATGTATGTGGTGGCAGGGTTGGTGGGCCTTAATGCCCACACACACCGCACATATACATCCATGGAGCCAACACATTTCTCAGTACTTTGTTTTATTGCAACTAAAACTACATTTCTCCAGTTTTTGTGCCATTTATATTACGCTTTTATTTTGAAGAATAAAAACCACTAAACTTGGAGCACATGAAACACTGCAGACATTGGTCAGCTACCACTGACTGGAATGGAGGTGCAGTCATGGAAAGCGTAACTGGTGTAAAATTCCATATATGATAAAGTTAAGTACGTTTTGAGTCACAAAAAAAATGACGGTTTCCAGATGTATGACTTTACCGATCCATTTGTTTGGATTATGCTGTACAGTTTATGCCTATATTAGTGCTGGCTGGACAAAGCGGAGGTAGATTTGTACGGTTTCCACAATGTAATGTTTACATTTAATTTGGGCTTCGCCTTCAAAGCTGACCCTTCGTCGACCTTCTTGATTTACACACACAAAGGATGCTAAGTTTGGCTAATTTCAGCATTTTTGGACGTTTCCTTGGATATCCCCCTTTTTATATATAATTATCTTTTTCGTGTAAGACCATTTTTGTGGCAATTTTGGAAGAATTCCCACTCCTTAGTGAGACTAAGGCCTAGTATACACAATGATGATATCAGGTGAATATAATATGTTGCGCTATTTTATTTATTGTAATGTATTCTTCCACTTCTGTGCATGCGTGGTCTTGGTCACATGATTTTTTTGGTGGGACAAACTTCCAGATAATGAACAAAGAGAAGAACTAAGTACTCATCCCCATTATCTGATTCTTCCCTTTTTTTTTTTTTTTCTGTAAAGCACATAGGCTTCCAATGCTTTAGTTCTATTGATATTTTTAAAGCGGAACTTCAGTAATTTTTTTTTTTTTTTCCCCCCAACTTTGCATCTGTTAAATTTTCTGCCCTTTTGTCGGAGTTTTTTTTTCTGCCAGTAAATACCTTGTACAGCCCACTTCCTGTTTCTTGTCTGGTCATTAGCCTAGGCCTATGACACAATGCACAGCTCTTATTCAGGAAAATGAGGGCTGCAGAGCTGGAGGTGTGTTTCCTGTGTGTGTCTGTGTAAATCCAGGAAGTGAACAGGCAGCAGCTTCAGCTGCCCACAGTTAAAATGGATGCAGCCAGACTTGGTGGAGGGAGGTTTCTGCAGCATATTTGGCAAGTACAGAATCGCAGTGTGTATATATAAAATAATGTGCAAAGTGTTTGGAGGGAAGCTTCAAAAAGGCAAAGATGTTGTTTTAATTACAGATTATGTGGGCAGACTGCAGTTCCTCTGGAACCTAAAAAATAGTAAACGTGCATACTTGCCTACCTGCTGCATTGGTCCGGTGCTGTAAGCTGTCCCATACCGGCTCTAAGCCTAAGAATCCCGAGTGATCATGTAATTGCTGAGTGCTCAGTTCTTGGGTCCACTCTCAGCAGAGAATGGTGTCTGTTAGTCACTGCTCTCTGCTCTTCCCCCCCCCCCCCCCCAGTGTTGATTGGAGTGTGGAACAGAAGAGGGGATGAGAAAAGGACACTTGAGCTTAAGTTTCTCACCTTGCCTATGGGCCTCATAGTGGTATTGTCTGTATCATCTAATATCGGGGTAAAGTTATGCGGAACGGTTCCGGTCGGTACAGTTGGGAAGAATTAGAATAGTCTGGCCTATTCAGGTGAGCGTTTCCACTGCAAGTCGGACCGTCGGGGGCCATACAGGGTTTAGAAAAAAATGCCTAGCGTGTCCGCCAATCGGTGGAATGTATTGTAGCTCCGCCCCAACCGAACCGTAACATGTTCTATGGCCCCACGTCTGGAGCAGGACCCAGAATGGTGCTGAATGGTTCGGTTGTATAGGCCACTTTTCAAAATGGCATAGCGTACCGAACCGCTCAGTGGAAACGGGGCATTAATGGTGTATCCTTACACAGGGAAATGGATTTTATAAATTACGTGTCGCGTGGATAGGGTTGTAGCACCCTTTGTCTTCTTGAAGTTGTATTCTTCTGATGCATCATGCTTGTAAATGTCACATTTATAGATGGCTTCCATGAGTATTCTGAAGTTGTAAACATCGAATTTGGACAAATCCCAGGGACCAGTGTGGCTAAAAGTTACAGCTGGTGCCTGCTTTTCTTCTTTTTTTTTTTTCTTGACAAAGAGAGCATGGTTTATTTGGTTCCTTGAAATATCTGGCAGAGCCTTGTTTGCATGGATTGGCTTCTAAATGCTACCCCTGTTTAAACCTAATTTTATTTATTTCCAAGCCCATCAGTGTGCTATATGAGCATTGAAATCTATGCGGGTAAGATTAAAATATCCATGATTTGTGGATAACACTTTTGTGAGCATTAAAGCTGAAGCTTTTAGCTAAACATTGGGGGTGGGGAGTACAGCACCAGGGACACTCCTTCTAGGGAAGAATGTCCTAAATTCACAGAATTGCTTTGCATTCTGGGAAAATACAAGAAGCTCTGTAATTGGACGAGTGGAGCAGGAGGGGCGTGTAAGTGGCGTGGTCTGTTGCTGCTTGAGCTAAGGCCCATGGTTGACCCATGTATCCCTGGAAGCTCCCCACTGCGAGGAGTAGCGGGCATAGCTGAAGGGAGGATTTTTACAATAAAGAGAAGCCTACAAGATGCAGGATACTGTTTAGAGGCAAGTTGTGCCCTTGATGCTGTATCTTCCCAACCCCTCCCTGCCAATTTTATCTGTAAACCTCAGCTTGAGTCTGCACTCAAATTTGACTTGTAAAATACCTGAATACTCTGGTTTCCTTCCACACTCCAAAGACATGCTGGTAGGTTAATTGGCTCCTGTCTCGATTGACCTAGTATGCGTATGTATCAATGTGAGTTGGAGGGCCTTCGATTGTAAGTTCCTTGAAGGCAGGGACTCATGTGAACTTGCAATATGTAAAGTGCTGTATAGGTAAATGCCTGTAATAAATAAGTCAATCTTCCTCTAATCCTCTACATAAGACAAGAATGGAGACATGGACCTCATCCGTGTCAACTTTATTAGACTGGCACCAGGAAGGGGTGGGTCCTGGACTCGATTGCCTTGCTTAATTGCAGCAGAGAGAAATGAGATCTTGGACCTGGCTTTGTTGTCTGACTGGGGTGCCTGGATCAAAAGACTGGCTAAACAGAACTACAAATCCTTTGTTGGCAAAACAGTTAACATATATGTTTTACAGCTGTGTATTTAGTGGTCTTTCTGGAGTTCAGCTTTAAAGCTCAAACATTTCACATTGTCATATCAACTATGAACAACTCAAGCCTTTCAAAAAAATAGGTGGCTGTTATTACCCTTTTAATACAGGGCTTGTCTCACTAGTTTGCGTTGCTCCTGGGTGGGGCAGCTTTCTCACTGGGTGGTTGTGTCCATTTTGGGCTCTTGGGGTGTGTGGATTTGACACTAGAGGTTGTTGAGGTTTTGGTGTGTGTAGCCTGCTTGTCTCCGGCGCTGTGTGTGGGAACTGGTAAGGGATGGGTTGGCTATGGTGCCCACGGATTGGCTGGTGCAGAGGGAACGGGGAGCCTTTCTGCACAGTGGCGGTGGGTCTGCTGGGGAGGAAAGAGGGAACTCTGGGTTTGCTGCGGGTAAGCAACAGAGCTGAAGTGTTTTTGGATGTTGGAACTGGGTTAGCTGCCCGATGCCCAGAGCGGCATGTCTTGCAATTCAGGTTGCTCACACCTGGTGTCGGTGGGTGCCCAGATGCCGAGACGCAGTTTCTGGTCACCATAGGGACCTGATGCATGGGACTTGTTGAGCCCTGTAATACATTTCCTGACTCAGCATTGGCTAATATTTTGGCGGTGTGCATTTGCAGTGTAGCAAGCCCCCTGGAGGATATGAGAGTTCTTTTTCACATCCTGGATTAGATTTGCAGCAAGACTGATTTTATTTCTAGACGCATTAATGACCATACAAATAATTAGCTGGATACGGCAATTTATTGTAGTGAAACTGGAGAACAAATGTAAGCAATGTGATATTTCCTGGAATAATTTCCTTCAATCTAGAATCTTAGCATTTCGACTTTTTGTGCTTTCACCCTTCACCCCCCCCAAACACATATTCATCAAGTATTACTTGTGTTGCAAACTCTATTGAATGGGTCCCTTCATACAAGGCTTACCATATGCTCTAATTGCTGGATACAAGTCACATCCCTCTGCCATTGTTAGTTTCAGGTTTTAATTGAACAAGTTCATAGAATCGCACTATATAAATAAGCCGCACGTGAACCTGTGTATTAATACAGGTTTTCTTTCTTTCTCTTTTTTCTTTTTTTTCCTTTCACCCTGTTCTTTTTTACTTTATGAAATCATTGCTTAAGGGCTTCTGGCCCCCAGCTCAGGAATCCTGACCAAAATGCCAGAAGTATTACACAGTCAAGGATTGCAATGTAAACAGTGCTCTCTGCCATAAGAGCAGGGTGGTCCGTTTTTTTTTTTTTTTTTTTCCAGGAGGGGGAGAGGAGGAAAAATGCCTCGGCTCACAGCACAGTAGTTGTAGTGTTATTTGTGTTTTGGCTGCACAGATGGGTTTTTCTTATGAGCTGCAGCATGAGTACACATGAATTAATATCTTGGACGGGCAGGAACTAGCATCTGATACTCCGAAATGCTGTGTTGTAAAATTCTGCTGGGATATCGTTGCTTGGTTTTGGCACGATTAATCCTTCAACAATTGGAAGGGCGTGTGGAAATGTACACGCATGTATATCGGAGTAATTGTTTTGTCGTAATGCAGATATCAAGTGTATGCGGACGGAGGAAGAAGGATATCTGTACCACACACAGTGCTGAAACGGCGATCCCATCCAAAACTTGACAATTTTGTTGTGTAGGCTAAGAAAAATGTGCTGTAATCAACAGAGCGTCCAACATTCCAATATGAAATATCGCTATGCGAGTTTGTGGTCATGCCTTCCTAAATGTGGGGGGGGAGCACCTAAAATGTTCCTGCTGCCAGCAGCGTGAAGATGACAAATAACCTTTTCAATGTGTGCATGCACCACCTCATATTTATTGCAAGCAGATACAAGCACTGAAAGCACAGCTGGAAAGGAAGTTCCAGGATGTAGGGCCAAGACAAGAGTTGGGCTTTATAGAACTTTACAAAGTTATGTGTGAAAAGGGAGGTGAAGCGCATTATCTGAACAACCCGTTGGATGAAACGGCCAGAGCTGATTGTGTGCTCCTGTCAGTGCTGCTTTTCATCACTGCTTCATTTTCAGCTTGAATCGCTTTAGGGACAAGGTTTCATGTTCACGACGTTGCTTTAATGGTTTCAGAGTCTGTATCCGTGGGGCTCCACTTTCTTGATATAAGGGGCCTCAAGTGTCATCGTCAAAGGGCCACACATGTTTGGTGACTATAACGCTACATAAAGTAGATCTAGAATAGGAGATGGTCAAAGCCAATGGGACTGTTTGCAAGAGCTAATCAGAGACTACAGACATGTTGGAGACCGTGGACATGCATCGGGAGACATAGAGTTATTTTACGAAAGGCAAATCCACTTTGCACTACAAGTGTAAAGTGCGCTTGAAATTGTATTGAAAGTGCAGTCGCTGTAGATTTGAGGGGGACATGCAAGGACAATAAACAGCATTTTAGCTTACACATGATTGTTAAAATCGGCAGAGCTTCCCCTTATTTGAGAGCTACCCTCAGATTTACAGCGACTGCACTGTGCTCTTGTAGTTTGCACTTGGTAGTGCAAAGTGGATTTGCCTTTCGTAAATAACCCCCATAGTGACATTACATGAGACTGCTGGAGACCATTGCAGCCTCTTTACAAATCAAACCCTCCACATTTGTATCTCTGGCAGCCCCCTTTAAGATGACATGTAGGGCTCATGCACACTGTCAGAATTCCTTTATCAATATGCTGGCAGCAAGATTCTGCGTAGTAAATTTTATTTAATTAAAAAAAAAAAAAAAAATTAATAAAATAAAAATCTAATGGCCAGCAAGGTGCTTCTGTAAACCCGCTTAGATGTGAAAACACGGTTCCCCAAATTTCGGACATTGCTCTAGCTCAGATTTATCTCTGTGTATACATTCAGATGTGTACATGCTTAAAGTGATTTGTAAAGGTAACTTTATATATATATATATATATATATATATATATATATATATATTCATTCTCTCCTGCTCTGTGCAATGGATTTGCACAGGACAGTCCCAACTACCCCCCCCCCCTCTCCTCCTCTTGTTGGGTCCCTGCTGGTGGTCCTGGCTCCTCCTGCTGAGTGCCCCCATAACCAAGCCACTTGCAATGGGGGCACTAGTTGTGGGCTTGCTTCCGCCCCCCCCCCCACCCACCGCTTGACTCAGCCCTGCTCCCTCCTGTAATTGACAGCAGCAGAAGCCAATGGCTACTGCTGATGCTTCTGAGCCAGTGAGGAGAGAGCGGGCAAGCAACAATGCTGCTCTCATGCACAGCGCTGGATCGACATCAGGCTGGGGGGAGGAAGCTGCACAGAGGGTTTTTTATTTTTACCTTGGTGCAAAAAAAAAACTTCTGCCTTTTTAGAACCACTTTACTGACCACCAGAGCTTTAAACGGTGCAGTTTTGTTGATGTACACGCAGTTGTGTTCGTAGGACCATGCAATAAAATTTTGCCGTGTTCAGATTAATAAAAAAATATTTTTTTTCCTACAATGAACTTGAGTAAGGAACTAGGTAACAAGAACACAGACTATTTTCTGCAGGGACAAATTGGGTTATGTCCACATGGCATGGCTACCATGGACATATAATAGTACTCTATGCCTCGTCCCTGGAACGTGTGGTTGGACATCAGGGATCTATATACATGCTTCACATTATCGCACAGACTTTCTCCATAGTTGTGTTCTTTTTATGGGAAGTGTGGCTGATATTGCATTCTCCAAGTAATGAATGTTTGCATTTATTTGAGGTGGTTTGCCAGAGGAATAGAATGTTCACTTAGCCCAGTGCAGCTGTGTGTACTCTAGTCATCCAATCATGTGCAAGGGAAATTCTTTTTTCCTTTTTTTTTTTTTTTTTTGTTCACCTGCACATGATTGTGTGTTTTATGCTGAGTGATCTCTACTCCCTTTTTAGTATACAAATCCACATTAAAGGGACACTTACACTGGCTATATACACTATTTATTTCATTCACCCAAGCTGGCCATACACATACATCTTTTTTTTTTTTTTTTTTGCCTAGCTGGCAGATTATCCTTGTATTTTTTAAGCTGGCTCCCGCACCTGTCGGAGTTCCTGAACTGTACAGTGACTATATTCTAGTGACTGCAGTCCCTGTTCGGGCAGCACTCTTTTTCTGCCCAACTTTTTGAATGGGTAATGTCTGCAGGACCACAAACGGCAAAATTTCAGCCAATTCACAAGAATTTAGGCCGTGTATGGGCAGCTTTTCTTTAAAGCTGAACTGCGCCAAAACTTTGTTTTTAGTTTTGAAAAGAGTGAGGAAAAGTTAAAAGCTTTGGTAAGTTTTTATTTTTGCTGTTGCGCATTGTTGAGATTTCCTCTCCTACTCTATATTTACATACAAATCCCAGCATTTAAGAAAAAGAAATGCATTTGGGCCCCCAGGCGGGGTACAAAACAACAAAGTAACTTAGATGCTGCAATACACAACATCAATCCAGGAACATCTGTCCCGTAGTACACCTTTTTTGCCACAAGATGTCCTCAGTTTTTCAGGTTAAAATGAGGATCATTTATTTTGTCCCTAAAACATCTTTATTTTTTTTTTTTTTTTTTGGGGGGGGGGGTGTCTGTAAAAACATCCCCATCATACATGAGATCAAAATCTTTGCTCCTCTGATTCTTCCTGTATCGTAACTGTACTGTCTGTTGTAAAGCGCTGTGCAAACCATTGGCAATATATAAATCTTGTATTGTAATCGCATGCTGTCAGTCAGTCGTGGCATAATGAGAAAAGAAAGATGGGGAAAAAGAAAAATGTGTGAGCTATTGGGAAGGTTATTGGAGTGACCTCTACCAATGAATCCTTGGATCATTACAAGCTTTACATGGTACAGATGTAAATAAAGTACACTAGAACCTGGGTCCCAAAGTTGGCTTGCCCATACTAGTGGTAGCCTATAGGCATGTGTTGGCTGGGCACGTGGAGATGTCAAATACATCTGACATTTGAACCTAATAAGGAACAGTATCCTTCCTTTCCCTTTATTTTTTATTTTTATTTTTTCTCCTGTATTCACCTTTTCTACCTTTCTTGCTGCTGCTAATCTACTGCTGCCCTTTTCAGCCACTTCTTGCCAAGATTAAGTTGCTCTGGTGTCCATCTGTACAGCAATGCTCTGGAGATGCTTCCTATTGGTAAAACCTGCATGCATATTGGCACAGCTGCCTAAAATCAGGGGCACTAACAGGATGACAACACAGGAAACTGTTGTCACCCTTTGATAAGCATGATATTACAGTGAAAGTCATCTTAACTATAGTGCACGTGCCCCCCCCCCCCCCCAAATACAATGGCATCAGAAGGGCAGACCTGGTGACACATCAGCTGCTTGAACCCAGAAAAAAACAGCGGGTTAACAATGACATCATAAAGGTAGATGGTAATGCTTGACCCATTGTGCAGCATGGAGTAACGGAATGTAGCAGACAAGGTGCTTATACTTGCCTATTCTCAGGGCACAGCCATCTGGTCACATGATCGGCTCCAGGATAGAGGAGGGACAGCCGACAACTGATCTCCATAGAAAGTCTATAGGTGATGTCACCATCCAGGCATTTCCTCTGTTGTCTTTACACTCTCCTCACCCCTGAAGCCGGCCACTGGAAAGATCATGTGACCAGAATGGATGCCCTGAGAAATAGGTAAGCATTATGCTTTGCCCAGCACAGTCCTATCACAATGCAATAAGCCCTGTTCCCTATTCGGCAAGTTCACGCCACCGTGCTGCAGTGATGTGCACTAAAAATCATTGTGGTATGCAGTATTCTTGTCCTCCCTTCTCGCCCAACCGAGTGCTGTGATGCAATTTTAATAAAGTTCTAACAAAAAATAAAGTCCTTGAATTGGCACTATTCAGCCCTTAAGCCCAGTACACACGAACAGAAAATCATATGAAAAATACAGATTTCAGAGCAATCGTACGATAATCTGATTGTTAGTGCAGAGCAGGGTGGATTTGATTTAAATCAAGTCTATTTTAAATTATGATTTAAATCACAAGTAAAAAGGCTTGATTTAAATCATCATTTTTAAAGAGCAACTGTCATCTCTGTTCAGCAGCTCCTCCTCTGATACGCTGTTGACTCACCAACAGTCCCATTCACTTTAATGAGACTGCTGGTGATGCGACAGTGACAGCAAGGTGAGGGACGTGGCGGCAGCAGGTGAGTACATGGCTGCTAACAGGCGCTGCCATGATGGAAATGAAATGACAGCTGCTCTTTAACTGGAAGGACTTATTCTTGCTGGCAGTTAAAATCATTAAGGTGTTTTTTCCCCGAGTGGATTCCGTGATGACCGCCCCATGAACATCCGCTTACTCAGCGGGATTTGCTCTGTTGATCCCCGTTGAGCCAGCAGATGACAGCGTGGTCCCCGCACACTGTGCAGGGACTGTCCTGTCAGATCGCCGCTCTCCCCTATGGGGGAATCGGATGAACACAGACCATCTGTCCGTGTTCACCAGATCCGCTCTGCAGACGGATGGAAAAAATAGAGTTTTCCTCCGTCTGCAGAATCGGAGGATTGCGGACACTGATGAGATCGGGTGTTGGCAGATATTCATCAGCTGACACCTGCGATCTCATAGGGATTAATGTATGTCCCTTTTTCATCCGTTCACGGATGGATGAAAAAGCAGACATACGGTGCGGACTGCATGTCTGAAAGGGGCCTTACATTTGCAAACAAAATGAAGGTTTCCTATTTAGAATAATAAGCTGTCAGGTTAGCAAAACGTTAATATCAGAACCGATTCAATCATTCAGTTTGTAATGTACATAGATTTGCAAAACAATGGGATAAAGGAATATTCCTCGAATTTGTTTTATCTCATGGTTACTGTGAATATGTGTAAATGCATCAATGCAGTGCATGTTATCTCAGCTTGCAGAGCTTGGATTCATTGAATGAGTTTAGCAAAAATATAAATATTACAGAATATACAGCCTCCTGCACCATAACCAAGCTCCATTTCATGCTGAATAAGCAAAATTATTAATGTATGAATATAAAACTGTAGATTTAGATTTTTTTTTACTTCAAAGTCATTTTATTTAAATCTGCTAAAAATCCCCAAACTGTATTTTTAAATCAAAAAGATCTGTTTTTTTTTTTTTTAATTCTCATTGATTTATATCCACCCTGGTACAGCGCTTTCGAGAGCTGAGACGATCAGGGCAGATTATATATATATATATATATATATATATATATATATATATATATATATATATATATTATAATTAATTTGTATGTAAGCAGAAGTGCATTTTTTTTCCATCTGATTAATCTCATCGTGTGTATCAGGCATTAATACATATTGCTTTGCTGTTAAATGTTGACTGGACAAAAACTACTACTTTGATTTTAGCATTTTAAGAATTTTCACAGCAAAACAGATAGTGAGGTTTGACGGTGGGTAAGGTGCTGAGGATATGAACACCACAAATAGCCCAACGCAGAGATATAGTGCAGGTTGTATAAATAGTATACAGCACAATCCCATAAAATATGTGCAACAGTTTCACAGGCCTTGTGAAGAAATGCCTCTGGTGCTTTGTTTCCCACACCAATTGATTTATCATTTTGCTTGCAAGCAGACTCTGAGCGTTAGGGCCAGAACACACTCACTTTTCTATCGTAACTTTTGTTGCGGACCCAAACCAGTTGACTTGAATACATTTTTTTGCGGCCTGAATGAAGCCAGCAACGTGGAAAAATCTTGCCATTGAAGGCTGTCTGAATGTACATTTCAGCCACACAGTAAGCTGCATTGGTAGGCAGTGGACTGCTAAATACAACCATTTTTCGCAGCAGAGAGTTAGACAGGTGATTAGCATAATTAGCACAGAGTAGGCTATACATATGGTAATGTTAAATGTGTAAATGCCAGCTGCGGTGTAAAATTTATGTCAGGGGTCGACAGGGCTGTGCGAAAGTATTGTGTTACTGCTGCAGGTCAAAGCCTCCTTTGCCTACACCCTTTTTTTTCACTGGTGAATGCAATGGCAGAATAGAAAAGCAGAAACCTAGCAGATAAGGCACTGACTGAGGAGCTGCTTGGAAAAAGGAAACTTTATTTTTTTATTTTTATTTTTTCCCTCTCTTCTCATACTAAATTCTCCTTGTTTTTTTCTTACTATAGTTCTGAGTGAGCCAGTAATTAACACTTGTGTATACTGAGAGGTTCTTCTGGAATAGCATTGGGCATTATCTGTAGCAATCAACTGAATTTCATCCTTCATCACATATGTATTTAGGTCAGTCACACATGTCCGATTGCTGCTTGCTTTAGGCCTTATGCACATGAGCCTCCTCCCATTTAACACACAAGAAATCGATCCAGGGAAAAGAAACAAGCATTTTATTCTTCCCAGATCCATTTCTCCTGCAGTTTTAATGTCCCGTTTTACTTGAGTTTGGATTCATAAACCCAGACTAATTGGGTATAATTTTTGAAGCAAAGCAATGTATAAACAGGACTGTAAGCTAACCATTTTTTATTTGGTGACAGGAGCTTTGACTAGCAATAAGAGAGCTTTAAGAAAGCCTGCCCGAAGCCTTGGTTTGAAGCAAGTGTCTACTAGCCGTTAACGTGTGTTGAAGCCGAAGCAAGTGTGAATGAACCCGTATGCCTCGTACACACGATCGGAATTTACGATGGAAAAAGTCAGATGGAATTTTTTCATTGGATATTCTGACCGTGTGTATGCTGGAGTTAAAACTCTGACGGAGAAAAAAACAAGTATGCTCGGAAGCAGTGAACTTAATTTTTCAAGGCTTTTCGTAGTGTTTGTACGTCACCGAGTTTTTGGTGTGTCCGTGTGTATGCAAGGCGGCTTGAACAGAATTCCGTCGGAAAAACCCGTCTGAGTTTATTCCGAAGGAAACCTCGATTTGCATGTACAGGGCATTCGTTTTTTCAACAAAACAAATAGGGCTTTGATTTGTTTTAGAAAACTGTTCTAGGCAGATGTATATGTAAATGGATAATCATCAGTTTACATTTGTTTTTTCATAAAGATGCATTGATTACCTTTTTTTTTTTTATTTTTTATTTTTTTTTATCGGTCTACAAATGGATGAAAAAAACGTAAATGGTCTGCATGTGTGAAAGGGGCCTAAGGCCAGCCATCATACATGGGTTGAGTCTTTTCCATGAATTTTCGTTCTAGTTTTGCACCATTAGTGGGCCGCAGCAACAGCTGATTTTTCATGTGGCAATTGAATTTGAGTGATCAAGCCTGTTCGGGGAATAAAAAAAAACAATGATGGGAGAATCGTAAAGAGCAAACTAATTGAAAGAGAAATGTGCATGAGCACAAACAAAATTCCCGGGCCATGAAAATGTATTTTCTGTTGCAACACAAGGTGAAATTGAGGGCCTGGTTGGTCAAATTTAGAAATCTATGGTGGCACCATCAGATCACAAAACTTCTAATTTTATTTTTAAGGGCTCATTTGCACTTGCTTTGGCTTCAACACAAATTATTGGCTAGTTTACACAAGGCTTCGGATAGGCTTTGTCAAAGCTCCTGTCACAAAATAAAATGGTTAGCTTACAGTCCTGTTTACACCTTGCTTTGTTTTGCTTCAAAAATGATACCCCATGTAGCTTTAGTGGCACTTCAAAGCCTCAATAGAAATCCATGGCAAGGTGTAAGCGAACCATTTTATTTAGTGACAGGAGCTTTGATTGGCGTTCAGAGAGCTTTAACAAAGCGTGTCCAAAGCCATGTTTTGAAGCAAATGTAAGCTAGCCCTAAAAGAAAATTTGCCCTGAATTTGACCCATGTATGAGAATAAACGATCGTGCCATCATGTAATGATCAAATTTCCAACGATAAATTGTTCAATAGACATCAGTTTTTCACATATGGGCGGTGCAAACGGTTACATTTTAACATCTTGGTTCGTGAGAAATTTTTCCAAACTGTTCCTTCAAATTTGTTTGGCTTTGGTTATGGCTCACATGAGGGGGCAGAAAAAGCAAGCGGTTAAGCCATTTATCACCCCCCTCCAGCCCCACCAATCTTCCGGATCTCTCCCCTAAACACATCAAAACATTGACACCGCCACCAAATGTGACCCATTTAAGAAAGGAGTTGTGCAATTGCATGCAGTGTGCTCAAATACGGTGCAATGGTTTTGGCATTTTGAGGGCTAAAGTAGGTGGTTAGGAGTCAACATATCACCTCACTGTCTAATCTGATTCGATATTGCCTCACTTTTCTGAAGGATGGCTGTAAAGCTGCCCATGTTCATGGTCTCCCCAGGGGGCACACAGAAATACTTTTTTTTCTATGTGCCCTGTTCACACTCGCAACCTTTTGGGTGAGCTGCGGTGCAGTAAAGAATCTGCAACATGTCTGCATTTTTGTCTGTCTTCACCCCCCACATTTTTGTGCAGAGTAAATCAATGAGATGTCTTGCTGTACATTTTTTTTAAATAAAGTTAGAAAAAAAAATCGCTGTACTTTTTTTAAAAGCTCAAAGCATTACTTTGTAAAAAAAAAAAAAAAAAAAAACACAACCGGCAGTGTGATCCAACCTTGAACGGCGCTTGAACGCACTCCTTTATGTGAACCTAGATGCTCCTGAATGTCCAATGTGCATTCAGCCATAGAAAAGCATTGTGTTATTAGAATTGTTTGGAAATGAGCTCTAAACATCTTAATGCATGTATTTTTCATGCCTGTGTGCATTAGGGCTTATTATAAAGGCCCATGTTTGTCAGTGAGCGAGCATGTTTCTTTATGTGGACTGGTTTCCGGAGTAGGATACAGCCAGTCAGATGTGAGGGAATAAATGCGATGGCTTGTCAGGGTTGTGATTTTGTGGCTGTCTGACTGAATTTGGAAGCTGAGCCAAAAAAGTCACTTTGTGGTTTTTTCATGTGTAACTTGCTGGAGCTGCTCCCCAGGCTCCTGCAGACTCCTAAACCACAGCATTTGTGTACATGCGTGTTTTCACATAAAGGCAAACCTTTCCGTAATGGAGGGCACATTGAAAGGTAGACAAGTCACTTTTTCTTTGTTAGTAGAAACTGTATATTCATGTCCAATCCGTCCCTTCTTCTTTTTTTCAGTAGTGGTGGTGTTGACAGAATATAGTTCACACCACACTGACCTTGTGATGAAACTTCCTCACGGCCGCAGGGGGTCCTTATGAATCAAGCCCTAATCCAGCTAATCCTGATCGCAACAAAAATCATGAAAGTGGCCCCCAGTGCTGTGTGTTTCTCTGCACAGATGCATAGAAGGAATGGGGCTGGGTATAAATCAGTGCAGTATGATGCTGGGGGAGCCTGTGTGAAGCTGGGGGCTTCTTTTGTGCTTTGCCCCATGCGGCCTCAAGTGGGAAGCCAATGAAAGGAGAGCAGGCTGCATAATGAGAAGCGCTCAGAGCCATGAAGTGATGTCAGCCCTACAAAAGTGAAAACAGCGGCAGTAGGGTTGGCGTTATGCAATATTCACTGTGAAAGGAGCTTGAATTATTTTGTGCTTAATTTTGTATTTATTTTTCTAATACTTTACTGGCAGTGTAATTGCATGCCTAATCATGGCCATTTCCAGGCACCTGTTGCCGGCTATGTTCTTTCATTAAATTATCCGTTTATAGATAAACTGCAGTCCTGATCTCCAGATGAATTTTGTTTTCGATAGTTAATCGAAGGTAAAAGTTTGCTAGGGAAAAAGCCACGATGGCATAATTAACCTGCCTATGTTGGATTGCGGTGTAGTTGACATCAAGCTCCTTGTTTGTGAACTGCGTTGAGATTTTGTGAATGAGCCTTTTAAGTATCTGGTGAAAAATAGGCGTCATGACAGGTCCAACGTTGTGTTTGGAACTGGTGGGCATGTAAGAAATATGGAGATGGGGAGGGCTATGACAGGCAGCAGTTTCATGCTGGGGGAGTGCTGACCTGACCTGATTGTCTCTGACAGTGAGAGCAGTTCTGCTTCACTGCAAGGATTTTCAATAGGAATCCTTTTAGGTAACAACAGATGGCATAACAAGCATCTGGAGAGGAATCCTGAAGAAGAATGGGGAGACTTGTGTTTTACTGTATTTTCATCCTTCGTATTTTCATTTCCTCTGGTCTGGGTGGTCTGCATTCATGTTCTTTCAGCACTCTGGCCACCTACTCCAAATCGGAGTTTCATATAAGATTGCTTTAAAGTGAAATAACTTCTAAACTAGTCTTTTTTTCCCTCCTCTTTTCCGTCTTTGTCTTTTGATGCACTTGCCTCAGACTAAAAATGAGGCCCTCCACACAGGAGCCTAGAAATGTAGAAGGGCGCTACCCAGTAATACAGCACATTTCAGTTAATATAATTGGGAAGTCTAAAAAAAATAAAAAAAATAATTGCTAGTCATCGATGGGGATAATGGTAGTGATCAATAGAGATTTGAAGTAATCTGAAATGCCACATTTAAATTGTTATAACTGCGCAGACCTACCTCCTTTAAAGTAGAATTCAAGCCTAAACCCAACTAGCCTTAAAAATTGTATCGCCCTCTCCTAACAGCTAAACTATGCTGACGAACCTGCTATAAAAAAAGTATATACTTGTCTATTTTCAGCCTAGTTCTTTGACTTGATCTGGCTTCCCTGTGTCAGCCGACGGCGGCTGCAGGGGAGAGGAGCGAGCATCAACATTGGCTGAGACGTAGGAGTCTATGGGTAACAACATCGCTGCTTCCGCAACTCTGCTGTTAGGCGCTCTTTCCTCTCCCCTGCAGCAGTCACTGACGAATACGTGATCAGGCCTGACCATGCTAAAAAATAGGTAAGCATATACAGCTGTTTTTTTTTTTTTTTTTTTTTTTTTTTGTTTTGTTCTTTTTTTCTTGTTTTTAACATGTTTAATTTCTTAAAGCTAGCCATACATGGACCAAAATTTGGCTGAATTTCAATCCCATGTATAGGCATGTTGTACAGAAGTTATTCTACTGATCCATTTCAGTACAGTCAGCCTGTCCTATTTTCCCTGCTTGGTCAGCGCTGCCGGCCATAGCCAGTGGGGCTGATCAGTGTATTCTGATGGCAGGGAAGTCTTCCCGCAGACAGAATACAGAAGCTCAGCGGGGAGGATTACCCCATCCACATCAAATATGTGGATCATGGGAGAATCAAGTAATCTTTATTTGGAAGCCTGAACGGAGGCCCAGTTAATGGAACCCCTGCAGGCACCAGGTTGGCTTCCACAGGGACCTTACAGTCTAGAATTGAGTTGACTTTTCTGCTTTTATCAGATAAATGGTTCCAGTGAATAACTGATATGGACATATGCACACGTTATGTCCTCATAGCTGGCTACACACTATACAATTTTTATTTTTTTCTTGTACAACTTTCCTCTTTTAGATTTACCAAAACCATATAATATGATGTCAAACCTGAACACTTTCAAATTGTTTGCAGTCAGGAAGGCCCTTGCACTACATAGTTAGTTGACGCTAAATCTAAAGGATGTGTATCCAGCTTATGAGTAGAGAACTGTAATGTGCAGTCATTCAGTCAGAATGACTGACTGAAGGCTGAGGTCATTCTGTGCCATTGCTGCTACCAACACATTATCAATGTTTACGTCTCAACCATCTCTTGCCCTGAATGAGTCATTTACTAGGCGATGGTGCAGGATCGGAGAGAACTCCAACCTTTAGTCACTCAAAATGACTAAAAGCCAACGTTGTTCCATGCCACTGGTGCTACGTAGTGAATGAATGAATGAATGACTGACTGATTCAGGGTCAGGGGTGGATGTAAACATGGACAATGTGTAGACATCAGTGGTACAATCGCAGGATGACATGGGCTTTCACAGTGACCGAAGGCTGAGGTTATTCAGTGCCACCACTGCTGCTTACACATTGCTGGTGTTTACATCTCACCGACCATTAATTTACTAGATACTATGGCCTTTTTTTACCCATGTAAACATTTGCAAAATCGTTTGCATGTGTACTGCGTAAAATACGGTCAATATTGGACCGTGGACACAGATTTTTCTTTGTTTTCTGCTACTGGTCAAAATGAAGCTGTGAATGGGCCCCATAGTATGCAATACTGCTGTGTTCAGATCTACAAAAAACGGCATGCAGGATGGATTTGAACACAGCAAATTCATGCCGTGTGCATGCTCAATAAATCAAGCACCCCTGGAGCTATAGGCATTGTGGAGAGAATCATTTTCACAACAGACAGGGAAATCTTAGCCAAAAGTCTCTTTACTTGACATGACACTTGGCTGTCTGGCAAACTGTACTTTGTGGCTCTCCCATTGCTGTGTAGCCACTTACTAAAATCTTCAGAAATCTGACTGGTAGACCTTGCCACAATTTAGTTGATTAGCTTGTGCTCTTTTCCAACAGTTTTATAATTGTGCTTTTATTGCATTGTGGTTTTGTTTTTTGGTGGGGTTTTTTTTTTTTTTTTTTTTGTTTTGTTTAATAAATAACATAATGGGGGAAAAAAAAAACTTTGTTCTGAGAGAAGTGTGGAGGCTGGCACTGCTGTCCTCTTTTTTTAAAATGCTAGTTTCTTGGCTGGCTGTTTTAGTGTGTTTTTAATACGAACTTTAATACTTTCCAAAGAGTGGACCTGGAACATGTAGTTCTGACATGACCCCAAATTCTAATTTGCATAGTCACTGACTCAAAGTATTGAAGCCAGAGACAGGCAGGCAACCAGTATTCCTAGAATAGGGTCAGCAACGGGCAGCTTCTCAGTACATGTTTCCTTTTGAGGGTGGTCTGTGGCTCTGTGCAGTGAATATCAATGTGGTTAGCCCTGCACCTTGGGTTTTTTAGTCCACGTGTGCACTAGTGTGTGTTGGTGCATGCTACTTACTTGTTATAATATTTGCAGGAAAATTTAGGGGCATACACAGATTGGTAAAGTTACTAGAACTGTCTTCACTGCACTTTACCCTGTTTGCCAATAAGTTTGCTTTATTATCCAGTAGAGCAGGGGTGTCCAACTCGATTTCATCGTGGGCTGCATCAGCATTATGATTGCCCTCAAAAGGGGCGGTTGTATCTGTAAAATTAGATGTCCAGCGCATCCCCTCTCCTTACATTAGATGTCAAGATCCACCCCACCATCAGAAGTTAAGTCCCCCACTCCCCCTTGCATCAGTGTACCCCCCTTTCCTTATGCTGCTGCTGGGAAGAAGCTGGATGCATTGCTTGAAAGTAGGAGTCTGGAGGAGGACAAGAGGAGGGCTGGCACTCTCCTTCAGCTGCAGGATAGGTGCGAGGGCCACATGAAATGGCCTGGAGGGCCGGATTCGGCCCGCGGGCCTTGTGTTTGACACCTGTGCCATAGAGCATTACAGATTCTAATTGTAGTAGCTTAAAGATGGCTCCTTTTTTGAAGTGTTACTAAACTCGCAACCATAGGAGCAGTCTGTTTTTTTTTATTTTTGGGAGAGTGCATGTGATCAGCACAGGGCCAATCGGCTCTGTCCAGACACAGGGCCAGGGGTCCTGCATCTTGATGGGACACTCGGGGCAGTATAAAAAATCCCTTCTACAAGCTTTATCCAAGCAAAATTAGAAGTCACAAGACTGCTATATACTGCTGATGAGAGAAGGTATTTAGCAGTTTATATTTACTAAAATTGCATTTCCATGTTCTGTACTGAACTTGGTTGCTCTGCACACATACCATGTGGTTTTTGCCTCTTTTACACAGGCCTTGTGATTATGTGACTTTGGTGGAATGTAAGCAATGTAATGTAGGAAATTTCTACATTGCCTTCAGACAGGTGTGCAGTCTTTATCACTTTTGCTTATTGTGCTTTGTTCTTCAAAACTGTCCAAGACATAGTCCCTGAGGAAGAGCAAGTCTTGAAACGCGTACGGCTTTGGATTCCAGTGGTTCTGGGTTTTTAAATGGCTTCAAAATTACTGACACTAATGCCGCGTACACACGATCACTTTTTGTGATGGAAAAAAAAAGTCATTTTATCTGACGAAACAAAACGACGTTTTTCAAACTTCATTTTCAAAAACGACATTGCATACACACCATCGTTTTTCCAAAATGCTCTTGCAAAGCGCGGTTACGTAAGACACTTTCGACGGCACTCTGTTCCATTGAAGCTCCCATTTCATAACTTCTAAGCATGCGCGGGTTTAAAAACGTTGTTTTGCCCACACACGGTCACTTTTTATGACACAAAAAACTACATTTTGAAAAACGACACAAAAAATTCAAACATGTTGGAAAAAATTTTTTGGTCGTTTTTTTGAAGACATAAAACGTTTTGCCCACACACCATCATTTTAAATTTAACGTTTTTTTTTCATCACAAAAAGTGATGGTGTGTACGCGGCATAAGGCTCCATGCACACTGAAGCTGATAAACTGCAGTTTATTGGCGTTTTGGCTTTTTTTTTAAAAGCCCATAAACTGAACTCTATGTTAGCCTATGTGCCCATGCACACCTGGGT
Organism: Rana kukunoris; assembly: GCA_029574335.1. Taxonomy (NCBI): domain Eukaryota; kingdom Metazoa; phylum Chordata; class Amphibia; order Anura; family Ranidae; genus Rana; species Rana kukunoris. The sequence goes on from CM056049.1 coordinate 286,259,609, forward strand.
GTTTTTCAGTGTTAATGAGCTTTGGAGTTTATTGGCTTTTTTTCTGAACACCCGAAATGTGCGTTCAACGTGCCGTTTTTTGCCGTGAAAAAACGTTGAAAAACGCCGGCACCAGCGTTTTTGACTTTTTTTTTTAAATCCATGAAAGGTAAAAAAAAAAAGCTGATAAAAGCTACACTGAAAAACGCTTAAATGATATTCCTATTCTGGAAACCCTTATGAGTGGCAGCAGTGCTGATCAGTGTTTTCTGACGGTGAGGAAGTCTTCCCATTTTCAGAAAACAAAGGCTTAGTGGGAGGATTCCACATCGAAGGTGTGGATGGGGAGTCAAGTTGTGTGTGTGTGTGTGTGTGTGTGTGTGTGGTGGTTTCTTTTTTATTGGCTGCCTTTTAGTGAACTGGTTTAATTTTTGAACAAAGGGAACCAAAATATCTAAAAGATATCAGCATTTCAGATACACAAAGTTTTTCTATGAAAGAGAGAGAGCGGCTCAGTTACTTCAGCTTTCTGTTGCCAAGCCCAGCTTTTGTAATGTTAGTGTAAGGAAAAATTGCTCTCACTCTGCCAATTTTTTTTGAGTGCGGATGTATATACATAAAATCCATTGATTGTGAAATGTGCTATAGGAGCTGACTGTTTATACAAGTGCAAGAAATTGTACAAAAATGTTCAGTCTGCTCTACAAGGAAAGCCTGCTTAAGGTGATTTAGTTTCTCCATATGGAAGTCTTAGGCTGGGGAGAGGGTAGAATTAAGCTTCAAGCGTTATTAAAGCCATTTCTTTTACAGTTATTACGGTTGTATAGTATGGTGATTCTTACGAATATGTCCAGTACATTTCATTAGGAAACTTGCATCACTAAACCTTACGCTTTAGCTTTTTAGAACTTTGTGTATTAATTTTCCGTTTTTATATTTAATTTTTCTGGTGTGTGTGTGTGTGTGTGTGTGTGTGTCTTGTCTACTGGTTGTAATGAGTGATCTCTACACTAATTAAGTCCCTTTTGGGCCTTGCGTATCGGTTTGTGACCTTACTACAGTACACTATTTGTCATTCAGCAGTAAGCATAACACCTGTTTCACATGTCTATGGGGGAGATTTACCAAAACTGGAGTACTCAAAACCTGGTGCAGCTGTGCATGGTAGCTATTCAGCGTCTAAATTCAGCTTTTTTGAATTGAGCTTTGACGAAGAAAGCTGATTGGTTTCTAGGCAGAGCTGCACCAGATTTTGCACTCTCCAGTCTAATGCCTTGATATACAAGTGATGTCTTGATCAGAGTAGCGTCATGTCACAACTGAGTATAAAAAAGAGAGGCGCCTCTAAGTGTAGCAATATGGTTACATTTAATGAAGGAACAACATTTAGCAACTACCACATTTAGAGGTGCCTCTTCTTTTTATATCCTGTAAAAAGAGAAGAGGGGCACCTCTAAGTGTGATATATTTTTGATATACAAGTGCTTTGGATTACAAGCATGTTTCTGGAGAGAATTTAATGCTCGCAAACCAAAGTTTTTACTGTATTGTATTTTCGGACGACAACTGAACTGACTAAACGAAAATCGTACAATCTGGTATCGTACAAGGAAAATGTTCATGTTTTTGTCCGATCGAATAATATCGGATGAATTTTTGTGATCAGATCTCAAACTCTTTACCAACAATCCGATTTTATGGTACGATTCATCCTCGGATCACAGTTTTCGTTCGATAGTAGGATCGTGTGTACGGGCCATTAGTAAAAAAAAAAAAAAAAAAAAAACCTTTATCTGGTGACCATGTGGGAATAATTCTAGCAAGAGTACTAGGGTAAATCTAACCGAATACTGCGTTTCTCCAAAAGTAAGACCTAATGTTGTTTTCCAGGATGGCTGCAATATAAGCCCTACCCCCGAAAAATAAGCCCTAGTTTAAAATGTTTGTATAATCCACTATATTATAGTAGAATATTGTGTGTGTGTGTGTGTGTGTGTGTGTGTGTGTGTGTGTGTGTGTTTTTCTGTAATTGCTGGTAAGAGAGCTCCGGCGGGTCACAGAAGCGCAGAGCGGCGCTATAACGAAGAATTTGTCACAACTATATTACAGAAACGCACACATTGAACATTATATACTACTGTATTAGAGTGGATTATAGGATTTTACAAGCCTTTTAACTCGATTCACACTGAGGATTTCAGTCAGGGAGAGAAGATGGCACATGACATGGTAAGCCCCACCCTGAAAATAAGCCCTACTGTATCTTTTGTTGCCAAAATTAATATAAGACCTGGGCTTATTTTTGGGGAAACTCGGTATAAACTACCAGTCCTTCATACTCCAAAATGCCGGAGTCAGCAATTGGGTATGTTATCTATAGTTCATAAACCAGCAGCTATTCCATTCATTTTCTGGGGTGCAAATTAAAGCTGTCCACTTTAATAATTTGTTTTCCGTGCAGTGCATGCTGGGATTTATGGTCTAATAGCAGCTGGAGGTATACTTTTCTAGTCCTGTCTTTATAGATACTTATAACTTGTTCTGATTTTTCATTCATTGATACCAAAGATAACCTAAAAATCTATTTGTTTGCCAGTTGGTGGGCGAGTGAGCCGTGAGCTAAATTATACGCGGCAGAAGATCGGAGAAGAAGCCATGTTCAATCCACAACTCATGATCCAAACTCCACTAGAAAATGGTGCTAACGTCTTAACCATGGAAGCTCTAAAACAACACCTTCACTCAGCACTCGAAGCCACCAAGGTGCAAGTCTTCATGTATAACAAGTAAATGTCAACTTTCAGATATTCTTTACACAATATAATGTCCTGTTATTCAAGTGTGCTTGTGTTAAGAAAAATGATCAAAAATGAATCCATTGTTTGGTTGCATATAATTTTCAGATTTTAAATGAAAAGTTGTCTATTTGGATTTACTATTCTCATTAAAGATTAGGAAATCTAACATGGGTATTTAAAGTGATTGTAAAGCCTCATATTCTTTTCATATAAAAATAACAAACCTGTTATACTTGCCACCTCTGTTGCATTGGATTTGCACAGAGCAGCCCTTCTCGGGTCCCTCTTCTGTGATCCTGGCCCCTCCCTCCTGTTCAGTGCCCCCCCAGCAAGCAGCTAGCACCCCTTTATAGTTGTACGTCACCGCGCTTTTCTAAAGCATTTTTTTAAAACGATGGTGTGTGGGCAACGTCATTTTTTATGATGAAGTTGGGAAAACGTTAATTTTTAAGCACGAAAAAAATAAATAAATTGTGTGTAAGGTATTTTACAGGAAATGATTACAGCTTTCATTTTCACGTGCACCGATTTGATTGCACGGATAGTGGTATTGGCTGCTGATTATGTCCAATGTGATCCAGCCATCCTTGATCTTGCCCAATTTGGGTCCCTAGATTTTACTACCGTTTTTATATGCACAAGTTTTGTTTTACTCTTAAGCTTATAAACATATTAAGAGTTTTTTTAAAAATAAGAATTTAATTGTCTTCTTTGTTTCTTTTGCTTTACAGGCCTTGGAAACTAGAAAATTTGTGCTTTAAATCAGGAGAACTTATCACAGAAACTGGTTATATGAGCCAGGTAAATATATATCTACTGAATCTATACTTTCACACAGAATTTCATATAGAACTTGTTTTATTAAAGTGGAAGAATATCCTAACGCTATCCATTCTTAAAAATGTCTGGACATCGGAGAAGGCACCATCAATGATGAAAGATGCAGGTTTTAAAGTAGCATATGCTCCCCTCTAGGTGACCTTTTTTCAGGGAAGGCCTTGCATGTTTCAGCAGAACAGTCCTAAACCGTGTATTGCATTGCTTCGTAGTAGAGTCTGGGTTCTGAACTGGCCTGCCTGCAGTCCAGACCTTTTTGGCAAGTAAAAATATTTGGCACATCTTGAAACAAAATCTGACAAAGAAGACCCAGGACTGTTTGAATCTAATATCGGGCAAGAATAGGACAACATTCCTCTCTGATAACTCCAGCTGGTCTCCTCAGTTCCCAGACTTTAACAGAGTGTTAAAAGAGGGGTTGCTACATCATGGTTATCATGGCCCTGTCCTAACTTTTTTGAGACCTGTTGCTGCCATCAATTTCAAAAGGACCTTCGTTTTTTTCTTAAAATGGTACTTTTTCTTAGTTTAAACATTTGACATATATTCTATTGTGAATAAAATATGGGCTTATGGGGTTTGCAAATCATTGCATTCTGTTTTTATGGTGATTTTTTTTTTTTTTTTTTCATGGAGATTCCCAACCTTTTTGAAATTTGGGGTTATTAATATTCACAGTCTTATCCGATGGATGACACAGTGCTGCATTGTAGAGTGATCTTTCAGTATACTAAATGAGCAATCTGCACAGCCATACTATGTCATACACAGCACTGGTCACAACATTGCAGATGTTTGTGATCTTTCACGATTATGAATGAACAGTCGACACCGCTTGTTCATACGACATAGGGAACTAAATGGTGGCAGCTCTGTGTAATCAGCCACAAAGCTTGTGTGATCTCTTTTAATCAAGGGATCATACAGTCCGGTAAGCGGCCATTAGATTATTTTACCCTTTCACTCTTTCCTGTGTGTTATTCATATGTCACCGTGGACTTTGGTTAAAGGAATCTACTTCTTTGGGAGACCCCCCCCCCCCCTTATTTCTTTTTTTAATACTTCTTTTTTGAGTTTCTCCTTAGTTGTGGACATTTTTAGTGTCTTTACAGTGTTTAGGGGCAATTGGCCTGCAATTTTTGATCGCATACATATTCAATGATTGTTTAGTGAACATGAGGTCACATTTAGTTGTGTGTGTGTGTGTGTGTGTGTGTGTGTGTGATTTTATATTGAAGTTCAGTGGAGGGGACTTTACTACAGCTTCAGTCTTGTCTGAAATGTCAGACCGTTGTGTATTGATGAACCCTTTTTTTATTTTTTTATTATTGTTCTTGGGTTAAACTTTAGAATATTCACTAGAACACATTGTTTGATTTTTCAGATCATAGAATCACTATACCCCTGTTTAATCATCACCCCTTTGGACTGCTTTTGGGAAGGCGCAAAACTTCAGTCTGGAATAGCATATCTACCGTAAGCATGCAATCTTTTCCTTAAATAAATAGAATAAAAGAACTTTAAAGTGGTTGTAAACCTCCAACATACTTGCATTGTCGGTGAGGTTGAAAAAAGGCAGTCCATCAAGTCCAACCTATGTGTGTGGTTAGACACATGAGAAATTAAGAAAGCTCATGCCACTATAGTGTGTACTTGTCTCAATTGGGAGCATTAAATGTCATTGCTCTCTGCCGCTTAATTTCTCTATCGGCATTGATCCCTTCTGATAAGTTTTCCTGACACCAGAAAAAAATGGTGGTAGGGATCTCTGGCTGATAGACAGCCTCAGATCTGTTCCTGTGTGAAGGCGATGTGTCCCTTCCCACAAATGAGTTGTGTAAAAGATAAAACCTATAATCACCTTTTCTGTTCAGTGCAATTGCACAAAGAGGCTGCAAGCCTACTCTATTTGTTTCCCCCACCAGTGCTCCTGGCCCCTCCCCCTCTGCTCATGGAGGCACCCGAACCCTACTGCTGCGTCCATTTACACAGACAGCAGGATTCGGCACTCCACCCCCCCCCCCCCACTCTCATCACTAGTTTTGATTGACGGCACTGGAAGCCAATGGCTCCTGCGGCCCCCAGCGAGACCTGGAAGTGAGCGGAAAGACGCGCAGGACGTGCACAGCGCAGGATCGAATGAGGGCTCAGGTAAGTAAAGGGGAGGGGGGTGATTTGGGGTGGGGGGGTGCTGACACGTAAACATTTTTACCTTAATACAAGGAATGCATTAAGGTAAAAAAAATGTTTATGCTTTACAACCACTTTAGCCCTGCAGAGTGTAATTTAAGCTCTCCGCCACCTTTTTTTCGTAACTCTCAGAAAAGCTTCAGAAATTCTGGAATTTGAATGGATGTAGAGAAGAGAAGACGGCAGATAAACAGGTACAACTTATGCAGGAGGCTTTATTTCATATCTATGTATAACCTGAGACCAGTCACCTCACTGGGTATATGTAAGGATTTACAACCACTTTAAGTTTTTTTTTTTGGTAGAAAATGTATTAGAGTGTACAGATTCGGCAAATGTGTGTAAGGTGTTGGAGCCCTTATGCTTTTTTTTTTTTTTCTTCTGTATTTCACTTAACAGTGTGGTATAGTGTGTGCTTGGGAACACACTAGTAAAGCCTAGAGCATTTGGTGCATGAACAATAGCGTTTCTTTTTTATTTCGTTTGTTTAATGAAACAAACAAATGCCGTTTTCATTCCCATCTTGGATTTTACAGTTGAGCAACTTTTATATTTCATAGTCTTGATGCAACAAAGAGTTAATTGTTTTGTGCATTTGGCATGAGCAGGCATTTCTTGGTAATTATGCAAGAGTTCGTGTCTGAGTAATTGTTCATGTCCCGGTTTGCTTGTCTCTGAAAATAAGCAATTTGCAATGGCCATCTCCTGGCCTACAATGTACAGTCCCGGAGGAGAACGTGGAGTGCTTTCACTTTTGTAGCTGAAAGATTTGAAATAATGACTTAAGCCTGGTTGGGCAAATACAGTTTGGCATAGATGACAAAACGAGGCAGCCAAAAAGCCTTTGTCACATGCCTGACTGAAGCTTCAAATGTGCCAGTTCTGTTGGAGCAGCAATAGCCACTGCTGTAGGGGGACTGCCAAGTCATCAGGCTCTGTAGTTTGTTATAAAAAAAAAGTATTTTCTTGGCCTGACTGTACTGTTTTTATATTACTTTCTCACAGATATAAACTTGTCATCATTAGTTGTGTTCTTTACCTCCCACGCTGCCTCTTTCTTTTCATTCTTTTTGAACAGCCAGACCAGAGAGCAGATTTTATGTTGTCATTTTTGGCTCACTCTGACTTCTCTTTTAGAGGTAAACCTGCTTTGCAATGGACAAACTTTGACCCCACGGCCTTGCTGGAGGAGGTGAAGAGATTTCATTTCCAAGTAGACATCTGGGAGGAAATGCTAAATAAGGCTGAAGTTGGTCACGGCTATATGGACCGCCCCTGTCTCAACCCATTCGATTCGGATTGTCCGCCTACAGCACCCAACAAAAATTCATCCAAGGTGAGTTCAAACATCAGCTACTAGTATGTTAGACACATTTTTAACTTCAATTAGGCCACTTTCACTCTGGGGCGGGAGGGGTGCGGTGGAGGTATATCCCCCCTATATTTAGCAGGGATATACCATCAGAGTTGCCGCGGTAATCGGCCACTAGCGGTGCGGTTTTAACCCCTACTAGCAGTCAAAAAAGGGGTTAATACCTCCCGCAATGCTCCACTGCAGAGGCGCATTTCCGGCGGTATAGCCATGGTGTCCCATTGTTTTCAATGGGAAGGAGCGGCCCCACCAGCGCATCGCCTCGGTGTGGAAGCACTCGGGCTTTCACACTGAGACTGCCGGGCAGGAGTTTGTCAGGTGGTATTTAGGCACTCTTTTTTTTGGCGCTAAACCGCCTGTAAAACTGCTCAGTGTGAAAGGGGTCTAATGGTTGGTGGCAAAATCCAAGGCACTTATGTATGTACTTATTATGCACGTATGTATGTATGTATGTATGTATGTATGTATGTATGTATGTATGTAAATCCTAAATTATTTGGATGTCATTCTGGAGGAGTGGCATTCCTAGGCAGACTGTATTTGCAGACTGCCCTATAATGTGTTGCTGAACCATGAATGAAAGATCTGAAATCTTGAATTAAAGATAAGAGACCTTAAAGGGTTTGTAAAGGAAACTTTTTTTTTTTTTTTTATCTTAATAGCTTCCTTTACCTTAATGCAGTGCTGTTTTTATGTCCTCATTGTTCGTTTTTACTCTCAAGTTGCTGTAATCCTTCCCTGATCTCCACACTTCCTGGTTGTCTGTTTCATGATCACCACAGTACTGGGCGCTTTCTCTCTGTGGTCACTAATCAAGGAGATGCGATTACTGTGTGTCTAAAACCCCTCGGTACCAATCACTTTCGTTTTACAAACCATCACTGCCCTCTATTGGCTCTGTGGCTCTGTACATCAGAGAGATAGGAAACAACAGCAAACATGAAACTGAAACTGCAGGTACATTATATGATTTATTTTTAATCATTTTTAAAAGGAATCCGTTAACTATTATGTCTCTATACCCTGTAAACAGTCATTTCAGCAAAACATTTTTTTCCTTTACAAACTCCTTTAAAGCGATACTAAAGTCTTGTTTGTTATTTTAAAATAAAATGTTATGCTTACCTGCTCTGTGCAGTGGTTTTGCACAGAGCGGCCCAGATCCTCTTCTCTGGTCCCACGCCGGCGCTCCTGGACCCTCCTGGGGGCATCCTGAGCTGAGGCTCTGTGTGTCCATTAATACATGGAGCCACTGCTCGGCTCCGCCCCCTCCATCTCCTGATTGGCTCACTGGTTGTGATTGACGGTAGGAGCTAATGGCTCCCACTGATTACAAAAATCAATCGGGAGGAGTGCGAGTCTCCGGCGAGCCAAGGCTCTTGTGGGCATCCCTGGATCAAGAGGGTGCTCAGGTTTTTTACCTTCATGCATAGAATGCATAAAAGTAAAACACTTTGTGCCTTTACAACCACTTTAAGGGAGCTTGATTTCAACTGTAGTGGCTTTACCAATATAGTTCATTTTGGGGCTTAAAAACTTCTAACTAGGAGAAGGTTTGTGTTTTAAACCAAATAAAAAATAATTTGCTTGATCTTTTTTAACAATTAACACCTCTCAAATTATTTTCAGCCTCTTGATGTTGCCCTTGTCTTAAGCGGAGGATGTTATGGTCTTTCCAGAAAATACATGCACTGGCAAGAGGAACTGATCATTGGTGGCACTGTTAAGAATACCAGTAGAAAACTTATCAGGTAAGAACCTATGCGTTGGGGTTCTGCGCTTTCACCACTCAGGATGCAAAGCAGGCTTATTTACTAAGGTAGTGCAAGAGGCGACAGTGATATAAAGAATAAGGTGCTCAGTCATAAGATGATTATTGCCTAATCAGTATTTACAAAGCGAAAAACTCCAATAGTGCAGAATACCCAAGGCTTTCTCTCTGTAACTACATATCCACTTCACCTCCTTCCTGACTAGCAATTTTTGCGATACGGTACTGCATTGCTTTAACGGCCAATTGCCCGGTTGTGCAACACCGTACCCAAATAAAACATATGTTCTTTTCTTCCTGCAAATGGAGCTTTCTTTTGGTGGTATTTTATCACCCCTGTGGCAGATTTTAATTTTTTTGCATTTAAAAAAAGTAGGCATCACATGAACAGGGTTATTGTATGTTTTTGCACATGGTATGACCTAAAGGGCTAGAAACTTGCAACATATGCTGTTTTAATCAGTTACAAACATGTATCTAAATTGGCTTTCATGAATACACAATTACATGAATGTGGTGTGATTGCATAGTTAACGAGAGGGAAGAGAGACTTGCACACGTCTGTTTAAACTATAATCACCATTTGTGTACTTCCCAGATTCCTGCAGAGTGTCAAGAGTTTAGTCTGGTACTGCTCTCCAGTGAGGCCTAATGTTTAGTGATTGCAGGCAGGTTTCTAGGCATGGCAGAGCAAAATGAAGGCTTGTTTTCTAAGATGTGTGATACTGACCTTTTTTACTTTTCCTTTACAAGGGGGATAAAATAAATGACTTCTAGCCCCGCAGTGTATAATTTTATATTTCTGTAAAATGTACCTAATTTAGAAAGAGGAATGTTTGAGCATCTACAAGGTTTATTGGATTTGCTAATAAAACATGGCTGTGCTTAAAGTAAACCTGGACTCACTTTTTTTTTTTTTTTTTTTTTTTTTTATATACTACACAGTGCCCAGGCATTACAGACTATGTTTCAGTTAATGACTCCCAAGCAAATGTATGAGCATTTCAAGGGTCACGAGGACATTCACAACATTAATTGGAATGAGGACAAAGCGGCAGCCATTTTGGAAGCTTGGCAACGGACATATGTTCAGGTAAGAGTGAAATTTAATGTTGACCGAGGAACCCAAAAACAACCCAATCCTATTGGGACTTCTACATTCTTTAATTTCTCAGGCTGTCCCTAAAAACAAGCTCTATGATTTTGCATGCCAGGTGTACCTTTTTTAATGCACATATAAAGCAAAGTCCTTTAAAATACAAGATTTATTATCGCGCCACCTGTTTACGCAGAACTTTACAACATAAGGGCAAATGGTACAATTGCAATACAATTTCATATAGTAGGAATCTAAGGGTCCTGCTAATTAGAGCTTACAGTCAGAGTCATCACCGGCTGTCCTTGGAGAAAAGCAGGGCTTCAAATGCTGACTCCCTTCTGAAAATGCTAGTTACTTGTTTGTTTGTGGCCTAAACAAGCATGCAACTAGTAAAGTAAGAGGAAAGTCAGGACATCAGATCTGCATATGTTGCTTTTTTTGGTGACACAAAGTATTGAAGCCTTTGGATTAGAAGAACAGCCAGGCAGCTTGTTTTTATCCAGAATAGAATAATATAGCAGCTTACCTGGAAAAAAAGTACCGCTCCAAGCCCTGTGATCTATGCTGTGCTCCCGCCCTATAGCACTAAAAGGTGCAGACTCTGCACTGATCCATGGAAAAAAGAAATGATCCTGGACTGCTGCACTCTGATAGGCGATTTATTGAAACAAAATAAACAAAGGATAAAATCCAAAGCTGTATGACATCCAAAAATTCATGCAACGCTGCAATCAATAGTAGGAAGTGGATATAGGGGACAAAAGGCTAACATGTTTCACATCATATATAGATGCTTAGTCATAGCTCATAGCAGCTTACCTGAGTACAGGTTAAAGCCCAATTCCAAGTATGATTTTTTTTTTTTTCATAGTTGTGTGGCCCAGATTGGACCAATGTAAGTGCATGGTGCTATATGGTGCTATACTGGTCTGATCTCTGTGGAACTTGAAAATCACTTTAGTAGGCAATGATGCAATGAGGTGGAGAGGCAGGATGGTGACATCACAATCTCGACCTCATCCAAGCAGAGAACGCTTTGCATCCATGGAAAAAATGCAAAGTTATTCTTTGAAAGGCACCAAGAGAGCCACCCCACTCTCTTCCAGATGGTGACTGCTCGGCATGGAACTCGGAAGCTAGCGCCGATCACTGTAGTAGAGGTGCCTACTACAGTGATTTCCAGTTTCTGCAGGGATCAGCCAAATACCACACATGCATACTTGCATTGATCCATGCTGGATGTGGCTATGCAAAAAAAGCCATATCTGGAATCTTGTTTTAAATCCAGGTCTCTAAGCAGAATGTTACGATCTATTAAAAATTTGTTTCTCATACAAATTGTTGCATTGATGCTGAAAAAAGTTACACTTTCATGAAGTCAAATGCGGTAGAGGCGCAACGGTCGTATGCACAAGACAACACATTAAATAGAAGTTGATTTGTTCACAAGTTTAAATGACTTATTCCCTTCCTACAATGTGTAATGGCACAAAGAGTATTTTTCTAGCATTTATAGTGTCTTGCCAGGGTGACATTTCCTAATATAGGACACAGGCAAGGGATACGAGAGATGAAATAAAGAGAAAGTGTGACTTGTATGGAAAGGTGTCTGGAACACATTAGTGAGCCAAAAAATCTGTTCACAGCTGCAGTCCCATTGGTGAGGTCATGTGACTCTTTTTTGGCCTTTGTTTCCCAGGCACTGACTTCTTCTGAATTGCATGTGACCTTTGTGAATCAGCTAACCAATTAAAAACAAAGACACCTCTTCCAGGCAATGTCTAGAGGACCACTGCAGAGCTGTTTGTAGAGGATGAATGATGAATAGGCTTTGAATGGTTCTGCATCATTCTAGACTTTTCCTGCTCTGCAAGTGAGAATGTTTATTGCATTTATTTTAATGTTTGGGTATTTTGTTCAAGAAAGGTTTTTTTTGGTGGTCTTTTAAAAAAATAAAAATTTGTTCCATACAATGATCTTTTGTGGATCAATGTCCCTATATAGGAAGTGAGACCAGGTGAATATAGGGTAGAGGCTGCTCAAACCCATCTAACCCATCAATAGTCGCTAGTGAAGGGGTTTGACTAAGATTTTTCTAGGCACTGATGGCAAAAACAAAAATATTATAAAAATGATTTATTAACATAAAAAAAGATACAATTTTTAAAAAACATTTGGGACAAGCCCCACAATATATAACAGCAATGTTGGTAACAAAAAAAACGTTAAATATCTTGTTAGGGTGGAGCAGATCAATTGAGGCTATACTCAGTCTTTGCCTATGTAGGCTTTACTGAATAATGGAAATCTGTAGGTTTGGTCCTGAAAGAAGTAGTATCTAAACATTGTAACCTGTTTAAGACATGCATGTAATATGTTAACATGCATGTCTTTGTAGCACAGTGAGGGTTATTTATGAAAGGCAAATCCACTTTGCACTACAAGTGCAGTCACTGTAAATCTGAGGGGGACATGCAAGGAAAATAAAAAAACTTTTTACCTTGCACATGATTTGAATGATAAAATCAGCAGAGCTTCCCCTCATTCCAGATCTACAACGACTGCACTTCCATGTGCATTTGTAGTGCAAAGTGGATTTGCCCAAGTAACCCCCAGTGTCTACACAGGGCACATTATGTTTTGGTTGGTTCTGATGCTCCATATCCTTTTAGTAGCCCCACTGTGAAATAAACTATAATATTTTATCATTTTATAATCATTTTTTTGGCAAGATCAAAGAGGAGGAAAGGTGCCACACGCCAACCCAATGCATTAGTATGTAGATGAATTTGGGAGCAATAGTGCTCTAAGGACCACATCTGGTCCCCAGGCCACAATTTGAAGACCACCACTATAGAGAGGGATGCTTTGTTTATTTCACGTGAGGTTTACAACCACTTTAAGTATGTCATCCTTCTTTTTAGGCTGTACATCAAAGTGTTCCACAAAACTCCACTCAGAAAGTTCTTCCTTTTACCACAACAACACTGGACGACATTCTCAAATCATTCTCCGATGTGAGCGTCATCAGAGTTGCCAGTGGGTACCTGCTAATGGTGAGTTGAGTCTGTTGTGAATGTTAACTGCAGGGAAATTAAGGCATGGGCATTGGGACATGTAATATGTTAACATGCATGGTAAAGCAGTTTGTTCTTCCCCAGTAAACTGCGAAAAGATAAAGGTGACCTGTTGCAATCTAATGTGGTTTGCTTTTGTTTCCAAATGTTTCATTTTACAGCTTGCCTATGCCTGTTTAACCATGCTGAGGTGGGACTGTGCCAAGTCTCAGGGTGCCGTGGGGCTGGCTGGAGTTTTGCTCATTGCACTTTCCGTGGCTGCTGGATTGGGCCTGTGTTCATTGATTGGGATTTCCTTTAATGCTGCAACAACTCAGGTATTAATCCGAGTATTGTCATGATGCATGATTTTTACAGGTGCAGATTTTATAAATTGTGCAGGGCATTCATTCTTGTAAGCTGCTCTTAAAGTGGATGTAACCCTCAGTCATGAAATCTGAACTAAGCACATATATCTGTAGTGTTTACTTGTCTATCCCCAAAGATCTAAGTGTTTCTCTCTGGTGCTTCCTTCCTCTGTTAGCATGAATCACTTCTGAGAAGTTTTCCCCTCACATGAGATACAGAGGGAGCTCAGCACAGAGCTTGTCTGTTCATACCACAGTTCTGTATCCTTCACTCATTCACTCATTGCTGTGCAGTGTGTGGAGGGGGGTGTGTCCCTTTTCATCCAATCATGTCTCACACACTGTTAACTGCAGCTCTCCACCCCCTCCTCCTCTCTGCTTGCCACAGAAGTAGAAGAGGTTAATCACAAATCTGTGCTTTTGAAGGGATGCAGAGAGGAGAAGACTGCAGATAAATAAGTAAAACGTATGAGGGAGGATTTTTTTAATCTCTGTGTATCACCGGAGGCTATTCACTTCACTGGGTATATGTGAGGGTTTACAACCACTTTAAGTCCACTTTTGATAACAAACCACTCGGCACATCTCTTTGATTTGCTGCTGATGTTAATATCGGATAGATATTCTGTCATTTAAAGGTTTATTGCTGCCTTTTAATATATTTAAATTTTGACGTCTTTCTCTGCAGCAATCCCTTAGTGTAAAAGAGACCTTCTAGCTGAAAGGCTGAATATAAATCTGTTTGTCTAACCTAGATAACTTACATTTTGGGTACATTTGTATTAGCGTGCATACGGTATTGACTGCCTGCATTGTTCCCAACAGGTTTTGCCTTTTCTTGCTCTTGGGGTTGGTGTTGACGATGTATTTCTATTGGCACATGCATTTAGTGAAACTGGCCAAAATAAAAGGATTCCATTTGAGGTAATTACAATCTTTCAGATGAAGATGCCTTTGTTCACACAGGTATTTTTCCAGGAGGCATGCATTGTTTTTTGCGAACATTTGGATGCTGCTAAAGGGAAACATTTCCAGACGACATTTCCAGACTATAGGGTTGGTAGAGGTCATAGACATACCTCCAGTCTATTAAAAAAAATAAAAATAAAAGATTAACTTGCTAAACTTTGGGGCAAATTTATAAAGCCGCAGAGGTATGTCATTTATAATCAGAAAATTCTGCATGGAGGAAAAAATGTAATTGCAGTATGCATATGTTTATGTTGTGCTAGTTGTTTAGCACTCTAAGAGCCGGTCCACACTGGGGCGGCACGACTCTGGCCGCGACTTTGCGAGGCGACCTGGACCCAACTTGAGCATGCACCACAGCGTGTCTTAGGGCGACTTAGTCTCCTCCAGGACAGGCGACTTTCCAGTGGCCAATCAAACTACAATCAGCTATTTGAGAGGGAGGGGTTTACCTGAGTAAACTCTTTTCTCTTCCTGCATTGTTGCTTCAGTTAAGACAGTGATCCAACTTTGGAGGCAACTTCCATTGAAATCAATGGGTACAGGTCGCCTAGAAGTCGGATTGAAGTAGTACAGGAACCTTTTCTGAAGTTGGAGCGACTTCAGTATTGTACTTTAAGACGGCTCCATTCACTTCCATTGATTTTCTCAACCGCGCGACTTGAAGTCGGATCCCAGGTCGCCCCTGTGTGAACCGGCTCTTATGATAAACAGACAAATAGGTTTTGGGTGCCAAGTACCTGGTGCTGGTATTTTAATGCACATAACTTGATCCAAGCACTCAGGCTGACGCACTGTTTTTGTTCGTTTTTTTTTATCAAGCGTGCCACAAATTTTAACCAAATTTTTTTATTGAAAGTTCTCTTTCTTTGAACACCTAACAATTAAGCCTTAACAGTTTACCTTGTCTTATAACCTCACCCTTAAACTGATACAACTACTGTACTATAAGCGATCAAAAATGCTTAAATTCTTAAAATGACAAACATGCCATACTTGCAATGTTTTGCAGCCCTGATTCTCTTCTTCTAAGGTCCATTTCTGGTGTTCCTGGCTCCTCCCCTATGTTGCATCCCCCATAGCAAACCGCTTGCTCCCAAGCCCCGCTGTATGTGCCCATTGACACACAGTGCTGCGCAGCTTGCTCACTCCTCACTGTCTGTGATTGACAGCAGCAGGAGCCAATGGCTCCTGCTGCTGTCTCTAAACCAATGAGGGAGAGAGATGCTGTTCTCATGCAAATCACTGAATTGAGCTTGGGTAAGTGTAAGGAGGGGCTGAATGCAGAAAATTTTTCACCTCAATTTAGAGAATGCATGACGCAAAAAAAAAAAAAATATTCCACTTTAAGTGTATAATCAGAGCACAATAAAAACAACAAAAACATTTGCAGTTCATCCCTGAAATACATGCACATTTCCCCATGTTTTGTCCCTTTTTAACGACCTTGCAGGTACAGAAGAATACCTGTTTATGTGCAAAAAATGCACTTGGCTTCCTGTTTTGGGCTGACCACACACGGCAATCTGTGACCTGAGTGTTGTCAGCCTTGCCCAGTTTTCAACAACATAAAGACCAGTCATTCTGTAGTTCTGAGATGAGGACTAGGAGGGCTAATTGCTCTCCTTGAGGTAACACAGGAAGTGGGCGCAGGACCACCCTGAATCTTTACACATCCACATGTATTTGTTTTCAATTTATTTATTTTTTTGGACTTCAATGGTATATTTACAAGGCCAAAGCAAGCAAAAAAAGGATCATTGTTGGCGTTTTACATAGATTTTAAAATCTTGACCCTAACCTTGGGGCCCAATTGAAGCCACAGACATTGTAATAACCTCAGTTTTCATCATCCTATTTCTACTTTATCGTTCTTTCATCACTTGCTTAGTGCGTTTTAAAAATGACATCCGAATTTGACGACATTTCTCAGTGCACTCATCTAATAGACAGAGTTACACACCTCTAACAAACAGCGATTATAGGACTAAAAAGCAAACAGTCCCCCCTAAAAACCCAGTTTTCACTTATTTCCGCACAGAAGTGAGACGACAATTTTTTTTTAGCTTTGCTTGCATAACTAGATTTAATTGCTAAAGTTTGATTCCTGATTTGTTGGGATGCAGTATATAGTCATTTACATAAGAAAAACCTAAAGCCTAAAAACATAAGTTATCTGAAAGTCATTTTTTTTCTTATTCTATACCAGGACAGAACTGGGGAGTGCCTAAAGAGGACAGGAGCTAGTGTAGCTCTGACTTCAATCAGCAATGTGACCGCTTTCTTCATGGCAGCTCTGATACCTATTCCTGCACTCAGGGCATTCTCACTCCAGGTAACACATTTTCACTTCTACAAATATAAAAACAAATGGTCATGATTTACAGGCAAAGTTGAAAAAAAGTCATGTCAAGCGACATTTTTAGACATTGGGAAGATTAAAAAAAAAAAAAAAAAAAACGAAGCGCGGCAAGTACCATTTACTTGCCGCTCTTCATAAGGTAAAATGTTATTTGTATGTGTCGGGTTTGTTTTTTATTGTTTGTTTATTTTGTACATGATCGAAAACAGATTTGTAAGTTCTGCCTCTAGTGCCTGTCCATATAATACATTAGGCAAATGGCAGCTGCAAGAAAATCAATTGCAGAGTAAAACTGTGTACAGTGGAGCCTTTGATGCAGCCCTACCCATAGACTTGCACTTGGGCTAGAGGTACAGTTATATGTAATCGCAGTACTGCATTATTAAACAGGATGTTCTTGGCATGCATATGTATTATATTGAGCAAAGATGACTGTCACTATTACAAACTAGAAACTGAAACCAGGTATTTAAAACTTTTCTCGCATATTCAAAAGATTACCTAAGTTTAGTCTTAAAACAGTTTTACATACAACCGCATCTTAGAAGTCTGTAGATTCCATTTAATGTGATATTCAATCCAAAACCAAAAATGTAATGTTTTGCAGCTTACCAATCATTGGATGTGGTGACTGCATTAGTTTTCCTGTTTTAAGCTTCCCCTTTCTGTTTTCACCTGGTGATCTGGCCAGTAACGCACCTCCTATAGTAGGATACCTCCAATCTGGATGAAGGCGCAGCAGAGACACCTTTTGTACAGCAGCATCCTTAGTCTTGAAGGAGAGAAGTGTTGGATGTTCTTGCAGATTTAGGTACACTAACAAATGGAAGCCACACTCCTGCTAACACTTAAAGTGGTTGTAAACCCCACTTTTTGACCTTTACCTACAGGTAAGCCTATAATAAGGCTTACCTGTAGGTATAAAGAATATCTCCTAATCCTGTATGGTTTAGGACATATTCCCCTTGCAATGCGCCACTGATTGCAGCAGCGCATGCGCAGGGGGGATCCTCGGCTGAAGGGCCGGCCGCCGCCGGCCCTTGCTGGAATGAAATCTCCTGCGCGCATGCGCGGGAGTGACGTCATCGCCGCTCCAGCCAATCACCGCACTGGAGCGGCGATACCCGGAAGACACGCCGAGTCAAGATGACATCTCGATCAGCGTGGACCAGGTAAGTTCTCTTCTCCTCGTTCCGAGGTAAGTATTTCCTAATGAGCTAGTATGCGATGCATACCACTTTAAGCAGCTACATCAATTTTTTTTTTTTTTTTTAACCATTTTGGGATAACAGTTTTACATAAATAAAATCTGATCATTTTGAAGCACCCCTGTCATTGGTAAATGGTTCGTCTCATCCTTCTAACTACCACATCTGCAGAGCAGCTTGTTCTTTTGAAAAACAGATTTGCCCGAAGCACCAGGTAAAAAGTAAAAGAAAACAAATGTAGCCATCACATCTAAAAAATTAGCTGCAGTATAATAAATGTTTACATTTTTAGGTTTAATACCACTTTAAATAGCATTTGGAATCTTTATAAAGTCATAATTGAGGTTGCAATTGATTTTCTGCAGATCCAAAAATATTGTGTTTATTCCTCATTCTTCTATAGAATATATCATTTAAAAGCATTTTAATAAAAGTAAATCGCAGCAGCTTTGACTTCTGTCTTATCATTGTTTGTCACCTTTTCTAACCTCTGTCTAAGAAATAGGCAATGCTGGAGTCTTATATTGCGCAAAAAGCAGCTTTTCACAATAGCTGCATAAAAAAGGGAGTTACTGAAGGGAAGCTGTAATGTGGATTTTGAGCTGACAGGCATCCTCATCTGCTCATCACTTCAAGCTATGGAAATACACCCACTCTCCCTGTGTGGTCTGCCAGGAATGGCAAAGAAAACACACATACCTTGGGCAGGGCCCCATCTGAGAAGGCATGCTAGCTTTTCCCTGAGTAGTTCCAACACAGACCTCCCATTCTTCTCTGACATCAGTTACAGGCAGAGTGCTCCACATTTCCAAACACTGCAGCACAGAAACTCTACAACTGCGTTCAGTGTTACCAAATAGGAAAGATTTGTATAGTCTGGCTGATCTGAGCTGATCAGTTGCTGTGACAGAGATACAAGGCCTCATTTAGCAAAGTCTGAAGGAACAAATATGTTTGTATTGCAGGTTAGAATGAAATTGCTTGCTGTGGTCGGATACAGACAGTTATTTTTTTCCTTCTGATGCTTTGATAAATAAGCCCTGCTGTGTACTGTGTCCTATAACTATTGGTAATGGTGCAGGTTTTTCGTTGAACATCACTTACATTTTTACCAGTTTTCTTTTTTTCTATCTAATATCCAAATATTGCTGACACTATGAAGGCAAATTGGCTGTTTACTTTACAAGGGATCTTTCCCTTAATTTGGTGAATAACGTAACAAAGCTGTGCTGACTTCCTTCATCCAATCATGTGCAAGAAAAAAAAAATTAACCCCCCCCCCTCTAATGTGATTGGGTGCTTTTTATTACGTACGTTTTCACCACCTTTACAAACATTAAGGGAAATTTTTCTTTCAAAGCCAACCACCTGTGTGCTTTTAGTAAATTAACCCCAATATATCCAATTGGTGATGTGGCAAAAAGCAGTGAAAGGTGGTAAAATGAAAATTAGAAGCCTTATGCCACCTATATGTAATTCTTTATTTAGCTTCTATACTTTGAAAATCATGCTTGAAGCGTAAAACATGCTCGGGTCTATTCCCATCTTTATCAGCTGTCTTGGTCTAGCTAGAATATAATTTTACTGGATTATTATCCGTAAGAGGTCTGATGATCCTAATTTGTACTTTTTCGGTGTCATTGTAAGGCTGTGTGTAATGTTCTTATGAACTTCAAGGAGTGTTTGTGAATGCTTTCTTTGATTTATTGCAGGCTGCTGTTGTCGTTGTCTTCAACTTTGCCATGGTTCTGCTGATATTTCCTGCCATTCTGAGCATGGACCTGTATCGAAGGCGAGATCGAAGGCTGGACATCTTCTGCTGCTTCAGCAGGTGAATCTTTGTAGAAAGAGCAGAAATATAAGTTGTTCCCATTACAGCCAGATGATGATTTTTTTAGTCCTTACTTCACCCATAAATTGTGATCCTCTAAAGTTTTGTGAGAGTAATCCTTTGTTTCTTGCCTGTAGACCAGTATCTTTGCATTGACCCATTTATTCCAATAGATTGGTTGCTTACCCTCTTGTATGATGGGGGTTACAAGGGTGTGTCCATGAGGTTTGCCTTTTGAGTGACAGGTCGCCCCATTGTGATTTGGAGGATTAGCGAGCCGTTCTCAAGTGTAAGAACTGCAGTTAAAGAATAAGTTGACCCTTAAAAATAAAGTAATGGCACTTTTTTTTGCAGGTAAAAAAAAATTACTGTAGCTTTTTTTTTTTTTTTTTTGAGCCTGGAAAGCATTGCACCAGCGATCAGCAGATGGCTAGTTGGTGCCATACAGGTCTCCTGCAGACTCTCAGTGTAAGCTATCTGCCCATATGTGTTTCACACTGACAAGAAGACTCAATGAATTGCCATAATGCTTAACAGCGCTGCGGTAGTTCATTGAGATCTACAAGCTGCCAGCCGCAAAGGATATCGGTACTTTCTTTGTAGTTCATTCACTCTGTGAATGAGAGACGCATCTGTGTGGTACAGGGACTTCTCCCAGTACCGCTGTCAGACAGAGGCAGCAGATCCACGCGTGGCTGCAGGAGCAAGAACTTGTTCCATGGTTCACCCTAAAAATGAAGGAACAGGTGATGTTCAGAAGGATAACTTATTCTTTGAAGATGGTGGGGGATTCACATGGGACAACAGGGACCGCTCTGTGCAACTTTCTGTACAAAATAAAGAAGTGTGTGAGCTTGATTTGTAGTTTGTAAGAGGTCACTTTGTCATTAGCTGTCAATATAGCGACTGCCCATTAAACCTGCATTCTATGCCTGAGCAGGGCATAATCCTTGTGATTTTTGATGTGCGTTTTGGGTGTTTATAAGTTTTGTGGGTTTGCACATGTTTCAAGCTTCAGGTGTTTGTTTCCTGGGCTGGCAAAGGGATAAGAACAGTTTTATAGGAGAAGAGGATATTTTTCTGGCTTGACCTCACAGAAAACCGCGTGTTTGCATGTTGAGCATAGGGTGGCATAGTGAAACTGAAGAATGGTTAAGTGTGAAAGAAGATGGCTTATACTTCTCCAGTGGCATTTTTTTTTAACTCATTTGTTTCTGAAAGACCCAATGAAAGCTGATTTTTCTTTTTCTTGTTTTTTAAAGCAGAGTTCCACCCTTAAAATCACTTTGTTTCATTACATCCAGCATACTGGCGTCAGCGCCAGTATGCTGTTTTTTTTTTTTTATGCACGTACTTAATTTATATAAAATCATTGAATTTCTGGCGCACCGCGGAATGTCGCCGCTATAAGGCGTCACGCCTTCCGGAAACAGCCGATTAGCATTCGGCTTTTCTCGGCGCCTGCGCACAGACCCAGGAGCTGACTGCGCAGGCGCCGAAAATAGCCGGTCCTAGTTCGGGTTTTTTCGGAGGGCGTGACGCGGCTATATACGGCGCCTGTGTCTGTGCGCAGGCGCCGAGAAAAGCTGAATGCAAATCGGCTGTTTCCAGAAGGCGTGACGCCTTATAGCGGTGACATTCCGCGGTGCGCCAGAAATTCAATGATTTTATATAAAGTAAGTACGTGCATTAAAAAAAAATAAATAAACAGCATACTGGCGCTGACGCCAGTATGCTGGATGTAATGAAACAAAGTGATTTTAAGGGTGGAACTCCGCTTTAAGAGAATAAGGTACTTCAGGTTTAATTTTTTTAAATTGCACACATTTCAGCTTTTCACTTGGTATTGGTGTCAGTTTATATTTGTGTATGCACATAATTTAGCTTTTTCCCTGTCCGCAGCACTTTTTACCTTGTTGCACCTTTGTAAAATCTTAAATTACAAATCTATAATGTCGTATAGAGAACAAATGATTTACAGAGGTACACAATTATGTAGCTTTTTATTGTACTGGATCTTTTATTGTGGTTTAATGATTTGACGCTACCTTGCGATTTAAGCTCTGCTTGAATTGTACTAAAGTCATGTTATCCTTTGTCTTCTAGTCCCTGTGTCAGTAGAGTGATTCAGATTGAACCCCAAGCATATCTGGACAGTAATGATAATACACGCTACAGCCCTCAACCACCCTGCAACAATCACAGCTTTGCTCACGAGACTCAAATCACCATGCAGTCAACTGTCCAGCTGCGGACAGAGTATGACCCAAGGACTCAGTCTTATTATACTACAGCGGAGCCTCTATCGGAAATATCTGTCCAGCCGACTCTCTCTACACCCCATGATTCCAGTAGTCAGACACCAGAAGGCACGAGTTCTACCCGGGACCTGCTTACTCAGTTCTCAGAGTCTGGTCTTCTGTGCCCTGAGCCTTCCTGTTCAAAATGGACGCTTTCTGCATTTGCTGAGAAGTACTATGCCCCATTCTTGTTGAAACCAAAAATAAAGGTAGGTTCCTACGCAAGGATACACTGCAGTTATACACTTGCAATAAGGTTTAAATTAAATCACTTGGCTGTCTTAAATTGATTGCATTTTAAAACAGTTGGGTGTGTGTGTGTGTGTTGTTTTTTTTTTCTTTTCTTTCTTTCTTTCTATCTTTTTAGGACCTGCAATATAAAGGCATATTGTGCCTGTATGCATTGCATACTAGCACATTATGCGAAACTTGCTTGAAAACGAAGCCCTCCAGCGATGCATTGAAATTGCTGGAGGTCTTCCTTCTGGGTCCACAGCTCTGGCTCTGTGACAAGCCAGAGCCGAGATGTCACTCTCCCACATGCGCAGGGGAGCTGTCATTCACGGCACACGTATTTGAAGGAACGGCACAGGTGGTCGTTCCTTCAGAGCACAGACGCCAATGATGTAATCTGCTGCATTTAATGTAAATATCTCCTGAAACGGTGTACCTTTTTATAGCCTTACCTTTAGGTACAAATTATGCACAGGCATTTACGTTCTCTTTAAAAAAAATAAAAAAATTTAAAAGCGGAATGCAAAAAAATCTTAATGATATTTACCTCTCCAAATTTTCTGAGATGTTTCTGGGAGTGTTGATAGCTTGTTTTCTCACTTTGGTTGTATTCACCGCCTTTACATCTTCTTGGGGCACAGTGGTTGCATAGGGGCTGGGGGAAATTAATAGAATGTGAAGCAAGAAAACAGCCATCAGACAGCTGAAAATATGACAGATGCTGAAGATTCCCTCGGAGAGGTGAGTAGTAAAAAAAAAATATTTATTTATTGGCTACTTTTTAGATAAGGCAAGAGAATCCCTTCAAGTACATTTCTACTTGCAGCCAAGGTGTGTGACCTTTTGACAGAATGAATTTTAGATAAATGCATACTCGGAAATGCCAAATAGTTATGCAGTTGCTGCTGGTTGTTGTGTACTGCTGAAGGGAGAGCAAGTATTAAACAATTGAATACATTTTAAATCATTTTAGTATGCGATGTCCATAAATTAATTTGAATCCAATTCATTGATTTATTATACTTTATTATACAATTGATAGTGAGGCAAAATAAAATGCCATTGGCAGGTAATAAGACTCTTGAATCCAGTGAGAATATAGAGATTTTATGCAGAATTGTATACACTGATATCGAAATGCAAATGTTGACAAAATGATGCAAAATAGTCTAGCAAGACGGGTTTCTGTATTTATACTGGTATAAAAAAAGTGTCACATTTTACCATAGAGTATACAGTAAAAATTTCAACACCTATACATACATAATATAAGGGATGGGACTTTACACAGTTTAAGTCAACACAGTGCCATATTTGACCTGGACTTTCATAATGGATATACATTGCACATATTGCAGTGAAGGAGATATGTATGATCTATGCATATGTGAAGTAATGTTTTTCCTTCTTTTGATATCAAGTATGCATATGATGACATTGGACTTGGGAAAAGGAAATATATAATCTCTATCCTTTTTGCAGCCCATGTGGGATTTTCCTGGGCTCGATTTAAACACACACTTTAATGTTTATATGATTTGGTGACTCTATATTTAGATCTAACTGAGTGATATGGGGATTTATTTTGGACTTTAGATTGTCTGTGTGTTTGTATGATTACAGTGGCTTGATATGATGCATTGGTCTAGACTTGTGTGACTATATATAATTGGAACTCCGTTCGGATTTGGCTGAACTGGGATAACAAGTTTTTTTATTTAAAAATAAAGTAAGGGGCAAGTGAGGGTTCAGTAATATATTTTTATTTATTTTTTATACTCTTTAGTCTGTAACAAACCTACATTTCTATTCAGCTGTTCCATCATCTGACTGTCTGTTTTGTTTCCATCTCTAGGTTGCGGTCATATTTGTTTTCTTGGCCTTGCTTTGCATCAGTCTGTATGGCACCACCCGGGTTCGAGATGGTTTGGATCTCACAGATATTGTTCCTCGAGAAACCCGGGAGTATGATTTCATAGCAGCACAGTTTAAGTATTTTTCATTCTACAACATGTATGTGGTGACACAGAAAGCGGACTATCCTCGTTCCCAGCGCTTGCTTTATGATCTGCACAAGACCTTTTCCAGTGTCAAGTATGTTCTCTTGGAAGGCAACAATCAGCTTCCCAAAATGTGGCTCCATTATTTCAGAGATTGGCTACAAGGTAAGAACACATCAGATTCAAAAATAAATTGTGGTCTTCTGAGTTTAGTACTTTTTTAAAGTGTGTGTCTCTCATGCTGATTAGAGGCAATCATGTTGTGACCAGATTTCACAGGGAGATAATGCAGGCTGTTATTTCATTGCAGCTTGATGAAGTGATTTTGTGATTTTCTTATTTTTTTTATTTAGTAGCTTAACGCTCAATGAAGTCTCGCCAGTTCACAAAAATTAGAGGCGCTAATTTTTGAGCGAGGAACTCCTGTTTACTCAGCAGGCACTGTAATATGAAGTCCCGCCCTTTGGACCGACTCCTATGATAGACCGAACACTGGTCCAATGCAGGGATGTGCGACGTCTATCATAGGAGACGTTCCAGGAGGCAGAACTTTGTATTACAGCGACCGCCAAGTAAACAGGAGTTCCACGCTCTGTGTAATCCGGCGGTGCTCGCCCCTTCCCTTTGAGGCAGGCCAGGTAAAATATCGGAATAGAACACGTACACATGCTTTGCCCTCTATTTTCGGTGGAGGGGGGGATGCCAAGTTAAATACGGTATATCGCCAGTTTACAATAAATCCATCAACTCCCTGGCATAGTGTTTGAAGGGCCATCATGAACAACTATCTATAGTATTTGCAAATGTATATAAATGTTCCCAGAACATGGTATGTTTTTTCACTGTATGGATGTTTTCAGTGTAAATTGGGGCAGCCCTTGTATCTTATCAACCATTTTAGGCTGGTAAAAGGCTGACTGCAGTCCTTTTAGTGTGATAATATACTGGAAGTTAGCCATGTGTGTTGAAATAGGACTGCTGTTTTATAGACGTCAGATTGTATTGATCCTAAAAATGATTGCTTCTTCTATATGTAGACAACAGCTGCACTTATTAATGTCTCTGTTGCAAACTACTTTATTGTATTCCAGTGGTTTACCATGACTGCTTTCTAGGAACCTGAGTAGATCCTTTTTTTGGCAATATTTTATATGGCAGAATGTTGCACTAGTAAGGCTTTAAAAGGGTAAATGTGTCCTTAGATGTCACACACAAGATGGATGTTAAACGTGGAATTTGCCTCAAATACAAATCTTCTGATGAATAGGATGAGCTCTGAAGACCAGTACAAGAAAAGGATAGTTATTCCCAGCTAAGAAGCTCTTTCTGATCTATGCATTATTGTACTACTCTGGTATGCTGCCGTGCCATTCATTTTGAATGGCCTCCCAACCCACTATAACAATTTTGGCCAATGCACCTGTACTGCAACTCACCACAATGACATATTGAAGGTCAGGAAATAAATTGCTAGTAAGGGTATATATGAATGGTCTTCAAAAGTGTGGAAACTTTTTGAAGAACCCTCATAATATCGGTTTGTGGCCTTTTAAAAAATAAAAAACAAGCTGTATTACCTTGGCACTGGGGGGGTTGCAGTTTACTTAATTTCACAGCTGAGACCATTGATGCTCAAGGGTCCACAGTTGCATGAAATAGCTAGTTTGTTGCCCATTAGACAATGGAGCAGGATGTTGCCAAAGGCAAACTTTTTTCTGATAACCCATAAAATGTATTGACCACACACAGTATGAATTCTTGGATTGCCTGTATTAAAGATGCAGGTATCAACTAAGGATGAAAGGTTGGCTTTTTCGTATTTGTTTAGTAATACATTTCCTGTAATTGTGTAGTGCTGACGTTTTACTCGGGTACTGGAAAGAACACCAAGACATGTGTAACTTACACGTTCTTTCTAAAAACTGTGGAACGTGTGCTGTACCCTGTTGCCTGCACTGATAGAACCTGTTATGGTTGTCTTCTGGTACTTAAACTTTTTAGTTTATTGTATGTTTTCTTACCCTTTGTTCTGTCCATTTCATTTAATTTTTTTATTGTTGGTAGCTTTTTAGTCTAAAGTCTTTGAGGTTGTTTGTTTTCCAACATTACATGTCCTGACTTTACACTAATATGTTAACCGTGATTGCTCTAGATCAGAGGTCCCCAAACTTTCTAAGCAAAGAGACAGTTTACTGCATATTGGACTTTAGGAGGGCAAAACTATGACCAGTGGGAGTGAAAAATGCCTCGGTATCAATGGGAGTACAATGTCTCAGGCTTGGTGGTCAGTGGGATTTACAAAATTTGGTCAGTAGGAGGAATAGTGCCCCATCATTGGTACTAGTAGCAGGAAAAGTGCCCTATCGTTGGTGTCGGTGGAATGAATAATGCCACACTATCGATGTCTGTAAAAGGAATGGTGTCTCAAGGGCCGGACAAAGGCAAGCAAAGGGCCACAGTTTGGAGACCACTTCCCTAGATCAGCCTTTCTCAATCTTTTAAACCTAGGAACCCTTTAAGTGCGTTTCTAGTCTCAGGGGGCCCCTGCTAATAGTTACTATACCTACAGTTAATGGCAGATTAGTGTGATGATAAATGAAAAGCATGCTTTCTACATTTGTGGCCGTTGGGAGACCCCCCCCCCCCCCTATTCAGATGGCTAAAATCGTTGGGGTCAGAAATGTCTTATCTGAGAGGTAGAAATTGCTTAAGTGACCCCTAGCAACCTTCGAAGGAACTTTTCTCCAAAGCAGTAGCACTATCTACCTAGCCTAAATTGCCACACCAAACAAATACATTATGGATTAGGCATTCAGTGTAGGCTACTGAGCAAAGACCAAGCACTTGATAAAGAAGTGAATAGACGGTGTGTAAGTGAGAAGTTGAGATGATGTGTAATAGCTGTGGTTTGATTCATATTTGATGAGTTTTTAAGCCTTTGTTGGGTATTTCTGGGGGGAACTGTGTCTGTCGGTTGTGGTTTTGTGGCTAGCTAGACCTGGGTGGTATTGCATTTCTGGTCACATTCTCCAGTGGGTAGGGTTAGCAGTGTGTAATCGCACAAAGACATGCCTCATTGTTTGTAGAGTTGCACAAGTTTTTACTGGTCTTATTATTTTAGGCCTTTCACCACTGTGAAACTTTGCTATGCAAAGAGAAATCAGTGAAAGGTTAAATAAAACAAAAAGAAAGCAAATCAGACTCAACTCAGTTAATGCAACTGTAGCTGTGTAATTGCATTCTTTAAAAATGATAACATCTCTCTTCCAACTGATTCATTTTTTTTTTTTTTTTGTACTCTGATTGTAATTTTATATTTGTTTTCAATGCTATATCATTTCATCTGCTGGGCTCCCCTGCTTTCCATCTGGGAAACCGGATTCTGATTCCTTCTGCAGCTGTTAGGTAATTACTGTAAGTGCTTAGAGAGCAGCCAGCCGTACTTTAGTAGAAATAAGGTAGATTTGGTATTTTGTTTTCCTTCAATAAATTGGGGTCTTTGTATATTGATCATAACAGAATGTACCAAGCTGTAAAACGTTTTATGAAACCTTTAGGACTATGCTCAGTAAAGAAGTTTGTCATTTCTGCTACTACCACATTGGTCAGCTTGATGACACCTCTTTTTAGTAGTTAATATGGAAGTTCAATGAAAACCGACTCTCACTGATTGTCGGACCTACATTTACTTCCAACAGCACATTGGATTCTCAGGGCCACTATAGTGTACAGTATAAACCTGTTTTTGTATGTGTATTAATGTTTAAAAAAAAAATTATAATAACTTTAAATCCACTTGAACATCTAACTTTTGTGCCCTCCTTGCATTCTGCTTTGTTTCTTTTGAATATGACTTCACTTTGGTTTCTGGGGGGGGAAAAAAAACTATGTACAGAGTTCCCACCTTTCTGCCTGAAATGTATGCCAGATTACGTGCCTGCCATGGACTGTGCACCGAATTCCCTTTTCTTCAACACCCTCTCAGCCTTCCTTCACTCTCCTACTAACAGGATGGCAGAGAGGAAAGGAGCAGTTGAGAGTGAATAGATGTTGGCTGTGATCTTTACACATGCTGGCAGCAGATCCCACATCTTGTATTAGCTACACAAGTTGAACAGATGGAACAAATTGACAAAATCGTGTTCACTCAAACTGTGCTCAAGAAGCAGCTGAGATGCTATTTGAAGCACAAAAAAAATTGAAGTATTTTATTAGTTCTTGCCTCCTTGTGTCACAGACCTTCTATTTTAACCTGGCAAACAGTAGCCGAGTATGGTTAATGAATATCGCATGCTTTGCTCTTTCCTGGTCCTTGCCCAACCACATTTGTTGTGGGCTGTATTCTCTTTCTAAACCTTAAAGAACACTTCATTGCAACCTTAAAGAATCTTAAACCATCTTGTGGGAAAAAAGAATATCTAAACGGTCACAAGGGTTGCTTTGTGAGGTACCTATTGACCTATGCAGTCATGCACGTAATGCAGGGTTTCAAGCCTGCAGCATTACCTAGTGCTGGATGTATCCACAAGCTCAGGACTAGTAGTTTGGTTCTGCTTCAGGCTGGCCCTCATTCTCTAGAGCAGTGGTTCTCAACCTTCTAGTGCTGTGACCCCTTGATAAAATTTCCCAAGTTGTGGGGACCCCCAACGGTAAAATTATTTTTGTAGTGTGGGTTATCGGCACCCAAGGCAAGACAAGTAATTTGTGCCCCTAACCCACAGACATTTAGCACTACCTGAGTCCTTTTAATGGCAACTCTAATCACAGGTAGTGTTGCTCACTGTGTCTCCGCCTTTACTGTGTCTCCGAATTTGTGGTGTCTCGTAGAAGTGACACCTATGCCGAAATCAGGAGATAGGGTCTCCTTCAGCCCCTCCCACTTCACATTCCTCACCAGTCAGCTGACCTCTAGTTTCTGCCCCCCAGCCATGCCGTGAACTGAATGGGTGCCTGTGAAGAGGCTGAGTGGACAGCTGTGGGCTCCAGGAACAGCCGGGCAGCCACAGGCTTTAGTGATAGCCCTGCTTGGTGATCCCAAAAAGGCTGGGAAGAGTGGTGTGGGCTTTGGGAACAGCCCAAGATTCGGTGACCCCTGAGAGGGTCACGACCCCCAGGTTGAGAACCACTGCTCTAGAGAAAGGGAAATCACTGCTCCAGGCAGGTCAAACGAAGGTAAAGGCCTCTCCTCCAGATTAGAAGCCCCGGGTGCTGGCAATGCATGTAACAATGCAAATGGGAAGAAATTCCAAAAAAAGTTTTTGCTTTTATTCAAAAAATAATTGACTAATATGACCAAGGACAGTTAGCGTGAAACACGTCAGCTCATTCTAAACTGCCGTGGCATGTTTTTTTGTTTTTTTTTAATCAATTTTTTTGACCACACTAGGCAGGCGAGCGGAGCGTGCTCCAACTTATCCTGATAACAACCCCCCACTCAGTCATTCACAAGGGGAAGATAATTTCTTCTATCCCAGCCATTTGGGCAGTATGTATATATGTGTATTATTTTTTTGTGTGTGTGTAATAAAAATATATATATAAAATTATAAATTTTATTTACACACATAAAATCTCTATTTCAAACTGAATAAGTTGTTTCACGCGGTGAGGGCTTACATATGATTTAAGGGGCACTGATGGGGACCCCATATTGACTGGAGACACTGATTGATAGACGGGGATTGTGATGGGAACTCTAAAATAAGGGGGGAGGGACTCTGATGGGTATATTTTGGGTCCCCTAATATTTGCAAAATATGAAATTCACCCCTCATACTGAAAAGTTTGGCAACCCCTGCCATAGTCCACCTCAGGGGGGGGGGGGGGGGGGGGGGGGAAACAAGCGTAGATTAAAAATAAAGCAGCCACCATCTAACAGGAAGTCGGATCACAGCACCAACCGAGCATTTTGTTTTAATGTCACTTTTTTAAATAGCGCAGTAGTGCTACTTTCACTCACAAGGCAGCCCATGAGCTCAATGCCTTTTAAGTGTTTTCGCTTAGCCAGACACCAATGGCTTTCCTAATAAAGGCATTTCACTGCATGGAATGTAGAAGTAAAACATAGCATTTGTTGCATTCCTGGTGTGCAGCTGTCATTCTCTCATCAGTCTTTAAGGCATCCCTACCAGAAGATTTAAGGATGCCCCCTCCACGAACAAAGGTGTCAGGATCATGTGGATAACTAGAGCCCTTTTTTTTTTTTATGTGCTTTAACTTCTCAGTCAGAGTTTTGTTAAGTTTAGTTAATTTTTGTGATAGAATTACCAAAATATATATATTTTTTGGTTTATTCTTTTGATATTTTGCCTATTCTCCCCCCCACACGCTCATGTATGCCCCCTGTATGGAGAAATGTGCATTTAATGTTGCATAGCATTCAATCATCTTTAAGAAAACATAGAAAATGTACAAGCTCTTGAGGACTGTAGGTTCATTGTAGGAAGGCTATGTACGCACAGGTGGTCTCGGTCATAAAATACAGAAATAAAGGCTGGATAAGAATTGCCAGCTATTGCACTGTTGCTTTTTTTTTGTTTTCCTTTATTAGAATAAGTTATTACTACTTTGAAATATTTGCAGCTTCATTCAGTCTTCAGTCCTTTTTTCTATTTTGCTTTTTTACTGGCCAGAAAATAGATTTTTAAAACCAACAAAATGAAAAGGAAGCACCCTGTTTTGCATGTGCCTTACTCTGAATACATAATAACGCAACGTAATGTAAAACAGGACAGAAAATGCAGTGCTAATATTCATGTTGACAAATTGGCTATAAAAGATGACTTGTATTGTGCTGCAGTGTCACAAATATCATTATTATTTTTATTTTTATTTATACAGGGTTGCAAGATACATTTGACCGTCAATGGGAGGCTGGAAAAATAACCTATAACAATTATAAGAATGGTTCTGATGATGCGGTTCTTGCCTACAAACTTTTAATACAGACCGGAAACTCGGATAAACCAATTGATTTAAGTCGGGTAAGAGAAGGAAAAACCCCTGCCATTTAGACGCACTGTTTTGGTGATTCTGTTTTCAAGCTTGTCACCAATGATATAAACTGTTTATCAATATATGTTGGTGTCTTAATGATTAGTTTTACATGCATGTAGGTCAGGGTTGCTCAACCAGTGGCCGGCGAAGCCCTCTAATGTGGCCTGGGATATTGGTTGCCAACCCGCCATCCCTGAACATCAGAGTGCATGGAGGTGGCTGTGGCGGGTGCAGGAGCTGCATAAGCTGATGCTTCCTCTATAGTGCATTTGTTATCGCTCTGCCTGGGATATTAAGACGTATTGGGCTGCTTTCACACTGACACACGTGTTCAGCACAGTGCACCTTTGGCTTTCCTGCTAGATAGCTGCACTGAGCCATTCTGTCCTACGGGTTTGTTTGCACTTTTTAAAAGCGCACAAAAACTCCTGAATGCAGGAGTATTGGTGCGCTTACAGAAGGTACACCACAGCACAAGATATAATGGGACGTCTATCGCAAAGTGCAGTAAAGCCACAGATGCACTGCGGTGCAGGTAAACGGCAGCACATCAGCATGAAAGCAGGCTTGGGTCCCTTTCACGTGATCGGTTCGATTGGATCTACCTGTTCGCTTTTTTTTTTTTGTAATGGTGATTATTTATCCAGCAGGGATTGTCCCATGGAAAATGGTGGCCATGGTGGTTTTCAAATTAGCTTTTTTTGGTATTCAAAATAAAATGTAAATTCTGAATGTCCTTTCATTGTGCCGAGACAGCCACAAGGGACCCCAGAACGCCAGGTTCGGGGCCACTCTGTGCAAAACTAGCTGCACAGTGATGGGAAGTATAACATGTTTGTTACTAAAAAAAAACAAAATGTTTACCTTTTTACAATCCCTTTAACCCATACAATTTTGGTGTGACTTAAACCTAACCTACAGCAGGCTTCCTAGTGGCACCATTTGTAGCTCTGTGGTCTTGGGTAACTTTCTAGCAGTACCCTGTGCCTTTTTATGAGTGCAGTCCATTTTCCTCCATAGCTCATAAAGGTGCTGGTAGATAAAAAGGCTTTTACCTAAATCAGTTCAAGCGAGTGTTCACCTTTTTTTAATATGAACCTTCAATTTCTAAACTCCACCAGGGCAGGGCTGTTGGGAAAGATTTAGGTCTTTTAAAGAAGTCGCAGCACAGAGCATAGAAGCAACAAACCCATAATTATTTCTCCTAGTAAAACATACCGCTACAGTGTGGGATTATATTTTGGAGGCTTGAATCGAATCTCTCCTCTTAGTGGTCGTTCAGTAGAGGTGTATGTTGCCAGACACATCTTGAAGACATGCTGTTATTCCATCTCCAGATGATTAATTAACTCCAGATACTTCAAATCATTGGGGGCAAGAATAAGAGAGTTGTGCTGCTGTCACTGTTTCTCATTTCATTCAAAAGACCTCAGCGTGGACTTTTGCCAGGAATCTTTTTTTGTTAATGCTTTAGCCTTTAGACATAATGGTTGGGTGAATGTGCCTGTCGTTCTGTGATTGCACTTGACCTAATAAGTTGCCCTGCTCGGGCCCACTGGTGCTGCTGTTTGCTGGCCAGAAACCTTTCCTTTCAGGGAAAGGGTTAAAGGAAACCAGATGGCAGATCCTATTAAAAAGCAGTGGTCACTTTTGTCAACAAACAGGTCATGGAGGGAAAGTACACGCAACATTTATACAGATGTTTTATTTTTTATTGCTCTCCTTCATTTACTGGGTGGCATTTCCTTTAGTGTTAACAGCGTAGGTTAACTGCACCCAGACGTGCAGGGGGATGTTTGCCAGGTCTTTTTTCCCCCCTTCTGCTTTGCTTTTGTTTCTGCAAAATGTTCCTCCAGCTTGGCCATTCCTCCCAGAACCCCCCTCACCCCACCGTAGACATTTTTTGAGCACGCTGGTCCACCAGGAGGGGCTCGGATTCAAGCATGGAGCTGGGTTGCTAGTGTAATTAGAAGGGGGGGGGGGGAAAGAAAAGAGAAATGTTTTTGTTAGATGGGGAGTCATATTTCTTTGGAATGCAGCAACTGTTTATCCATCGCCATTCCGTTCACTTCAAGTATAATTAAAAAGCAGAGATGTTTATCATTTTTTTGTTTAAAGAAAACAAATCAACATCATATGGCACTCGCCCTCTCTTTATTTCTAAATGTGATCACTTAAAGTGGAAATCTGAATTGGTGTATCTGCAAATGTGTTTATATAAATACAGATGGGAGCCTATACAATTATGTAACCTAAAGGAAACGGCTCTGTCTGAACAAGGGGCCCCCTCTCAGAAATGTTGGTGCTTGTATAGTGTTCAGGAACATTAAACCTAAGTAATGCTCAAGTTCCACAATGGGAGTCAGTCGTGTCTATTACAGTGCTCGCTAGTGATGGACATTTAAATGGATATAGTTAGTGGACAATCTGGAAAGCAGAAGAAATGGAAATTGCCTGTGTTGCCCATAGCAACAAGTTTAGAAGGGATGTCCATATGTTTTACAGGCAGTTTACACCAGAAAGCAGATCAATGCCAGCGGTTTAAGGAAAAGTACAACCAGAGCTTGTTTGTCTGTATCTCTCCTGTGGATCACAGAATGGCAGTTCGTTCTGCACTCCTGTAACCAGAATTAAGCCGACAGTGAGTTTAAGCCGCTGACTTTACAGAGCCATTTCAGGGCATGAAAAATCGCGACCATATGGTGGGGAACCACCCAGGAGCCTGAATCGGCATCTGGCTCAGCCTCTCGGCAAGCCGCTAAGAGCCTAAGCCCGCCTCTCTTGCACCACCACAGCCCAGTGCTACAGTGAGCACTGGTGGGTGGGAGGGGGTAGAGCGTGTTTATTTGCTCGGTTCTCAGCCTTAGTGCCGGCTTGGGACAGAAGCAGCATTTGATTGATGCTGCCTCCACCTTAGCCAGTATGGTTTCTAAAAAAAAAAAAAAACGCAATCCTATACTTCTCTTTTAAAGTTGAACGCCAAATTCGGAGTACCGTGCAATTAGGCGCAGGCAGTTTTCCAAAATTAGTGCATGGTGATGCGATTGCAGTCCATTTAAAATGAAATTGCACCGCGCACAACTGTGTGTAATGCACATAGTGTTTTCTCTGTGATTTCTGATGTGAAACGACCCTTAAAGGGTGTCGGAAACTAGACAATTTCACATAGTTCAGCTTACCAGTTCTTTGGATGCTGTCGCTGCGTTTGTTTTCTTTTTCCAGGGTTTTTTCTTTTACCTGGAGATCTTGCAGCTAATACACTTCCTGCCCAGGGGTGATAACACAGGTGTCAACATCAGCGGACATTTTCTCTAATTGCTAACAATGCTCTCAACCTGACATAAGAACATGAATGCATGCACCACATCCAAGTACTGGTTAGCTGCAATATAGAACATTTTTGTTCATAGGTTTAGATCAACTTTTAAAAGATGTGGAGGAGAGGTGGGAGTGCCCATGGTTTGTGTACCAATCAGATTCCAGCTCTTATATTCAAAGAATAAGTCTACCTGTTACTAAATAAATGAATGAACATATATTTTAAGCAAAAAAAGTGGGATTTAGTATTTTTTTGAAAATCCGCAAAGAATTGCAACTAAAATCAGTTGATTGTGGGTGAATGTCAGGCTCATCGAAACTCTTCCTCTTGCTGTGGTACAGACTTTGTTAGAGAACTAGAGGAAGTGTCGATGGATTACAAATGCAGTAATTCTGTTGTGAACTACAACAAGATGGCACTTGTAGTTCATTCAGATCTCTGATTTTGCACTGTTACATGTGGCACTCTATGCGTATAATGTGAAACCTGGTCCAAAATGTAGAGTTAGGCAGGCCATAGATGATACTATTTTTTTCTTTGCTGCAACCACAAGTTGCAGGAAAGAAGATTGCTAGATTCCTCCATCAACACAGTACTGATGGGGGGAATCCCACCCACTGGGTGGTATGGGGAGCTGTCCCTGCTAGGGGAACTCAACGGTCACATGTAAAAATCTAGCATGCTGGTTGTACCCAAGTTAAGTTGATCGATTTTGGTACAATCAGCCTGCCCCATAGATGGCTCGAGTTTTAACCAGGTCCCTGCTGAACTGGCTGAGATTCTACCCATCTATGGCCAGCTTTAGCCTTTAACTTTTAAATGCAAGTTGGAAAATCCAGCAAACACCTGGTTACCATAGGCGATGGCTCCATATTTTCTTCTGTTTCATGTGATTTTTCTGCTGATATAATCAAGCAAAGAAAAGAAAATCTGCCTTTGTTGTATGAAAGCACAAAAAAAAAAAAAGTCCTTCCTAGCAAGCCACAGTTTTCTGTGACGTCTGAGTTAATTACAGTTCACTTATGTGGCGACTTTCCTATTCTGTCTCTTCTGCAGTTGACTAAACAGCGCCTGGTGGATGCAGATGGAATCATTCATCCAAATGCTTTCTACATCTATTTAACAGCCTGGGTGAGTAATGACCCTGTAGCCTATGCTGCTTCCCAGGCCAACATCCGCCCTCATCCACCAGAGTGGATCCATGACAAAGCAGACTACATGCCTGAAACCAGGACAAGTAAGTAGGACTTTGCCTCTGGCCTTAAATTGTTTATGAACGGTTTCCTCCATCCTGCTCTGCTTTTACATGACATTGTGCAGATCGAGCACACACTTTTCAAGACTGCTCTGTTTTAATTTGACAGCCATTTTAGACGCTTAGATTTGATTTTTTTTTTTTTTTATTGTGTTTTAGAATTGAATAGTGTACGTTGTAATTGTTAAACACATAGTTTAACTATAATAGTATGCATAGGTAATGAAACAGTTTAGCAATACTGACACTCAAATATATTTTTTTACCATTAGCACCATAGTGTGTCCATTATCATCACACTTAATTGTCTACAAAAAGACAGTTCTGTTTATTTAGGAATCTAAACCTTTCTAATATTTTCAGCTTCTCCCCTCCCTGTTTAAGACAGGTCGGCATTCATTATGAAATGGATAGAAGTGTAGGTTTTATGTCTACCTATTTTTTTTCTTTTGTGTAAGATTAAGTGACTTTAGAAGCATTCAAAAGTTGCCGTTTACAGAAGTGCAACGGTATAAAAGTTCCAAAAAAAAGAGAGAGAGAGTGCTTTACAGTATCCGAACCCTAGAGCCGTGTGGCAGCCAGCCAAGTCTTGTCTTAATGAAAATTTATAGTTGAGATTATAATAGGGCAAATCATGTTTAGCAAGTCAACTGAATGACCCTGCAGGGTCTGGAACACACAGCAACAGTAACCGAAAGCTAGCATTATGACTGACTGGAATTTGTATATCATTTTTTTTTTTTTTTTGGTCCCTTATTGTGGTAGATCTGAGGTTACTGTTACATGATAAAAGAAGCATGGAAAATCAAGGGTTCCCAGACTATTAAATGATCATATGTTCTAAATTTCCTAAAACAAAGACCTTTTTCATCATCTTGGATCTTTCTCTGGCTCGGTCATTGTCCGCAGCTTTACCTAGTCCTTCTGTGTTTGTGGTTTTCCTTCCCCATGCATGGGTTGAATGAACAATCTACTTTAATGTTTAGCATTATTGATTGCTGTGTTTATTTGTTTTGTAGTTCGCGCAGCTGAGCCAATCGAGTATGCCCAGTTTCCGTTCTACCTCAATGGCCTTCGAGAGACGTCAGACTTTGTGGAAGCCATCGAGAAAGTGAGAGCCATTTGTAACAATTATACCAGCCTGGGAGTGTCAAATTATCCGAACGGCTACCCATTCCTCTTCTGGGAACAATATATTGGTCTCCGCCATTGGCTCCTCTTGTCCATCAGCGTGGTCTTGGCCTGTACATTCCTGGTGTGTGCCCTTTTCCTGCTGAACCCCTGGACTGCTGGAATCATTGTAAGTTAATAAGGTTCTTTGTTGCAGTCAAATTCCTTTCGGCATAGCTCTTGCTACAGCCAGCAAGGTTTGTTTATGTCTGGATCTCTGGTGGAATAAAGTATGTTACATCATTCATGATATGTTTATTCGACTTTGAAAGAGAAGGGAGGGTTTGCAGCCACAGAGTAAAAGCTAATCCTTTACACCATGGTTTTCCCGTGTATACATATGGCAACTGCCATCATTTATTAAAATGTAATTTTTACATTGACATTTGTTTTAGTATATCTCTTGCTTAATGTGGGTATAGCACAGTTCTAATGTGGATGCTTGAAGATTACAGCTGCTCATAACACAGTCAGATTTAACTGTTACGATAAAAGATAAGTGAACTTTCCAACTCAAGCAATTTTTTTTCCCCAGAATTCATTGCAATTTCACACTACATACAGTACAGGAATAGAAAAAGTTCTGGGCTTGATACAAATTTTTGTTTTTGTTCTTTAGCACATGCGAAACGCAAATCTGATTTGTTACTGGTGAACCTCACGCAATGTACAGGGAACGTCAAGGCTTCATAAACATGGGCATCTAAAATAACATATTTACGGTGCTTGTATCTTACACTTACCAAGTTCTCCAATACTGAGACCAAAAGGCTAAACTGGATCAAATGGAGAGATTTTAATAAGTGGTTAGGATAAAACGGTCACGTGTTCCATATCCAGATGACAGTTCCTCATTTAGTGATGAAGCCTTTACGCTATCTCCATACCAAGTGTATTGCATTACTTTATAGAGGACAACTAAGTGGGCTTTTGCTTTATTTTTATAAAAAAAATGTTGTCCGTCACCTTTTTTCCCTGTTATTTTGATATTACATTTTTAACTTTGACTTTTTATAAACGGGATGAAGAAAATAGACGTGCAAGGTGAAATAAAATAAAAAGCAATTATATCGTCAGTCCTTACTGATGGCCTCTTTTTGTTAGGGAAAATAGGAAAAGGAGATTACAGACCACCTACTTAGTAATGATTCACAAAATAGAGGAACTGAAAAGAGCAGCAACCTTGGTTCACTCTCTATGCCAAAGATAATCTCTTTTTACAGGGGCTGCTGGTAACACAAGTTAGTTGGAAAATTTGTGTGTGAAACTGAAAGACAACTTTTCCCCTCTCTATCAGCTCGCCCCACAGTTTCTCCGGTGGAACTTTCTTCACTGCCTGCTTTGTCTATACCAGGCCCTCCAACTATTTTATAACTCTTGAGACTGTAACTTAACACCTATACGTTTTTCTCTCTCTTCTCCTTTTTAGTATTTTACCCTTAAGGTAGGGATTTTACATAAAATGCCCTGAAAAACAATGAGTTTCTTACTGGCAGTTCCTTTTTCTCTTTTTTTTTTTTTTTTCTTCTTTGCGTTACTCCAAAGTTTTGTCTATTAGAGGATGTGAGGGCGAACAAGGTCAAATGTTATATTTACAGTCCCTCTTGTGGATGAATGCAGTACTGTCATCAGTGTCTTGAAAGAGCTGCTAACCCCTGATGTGCTGTTGAAACATCAACAAGGCATTCTCTTCATGTCAGCCATATAACCCCTGCACCTCTCGGATGTTGGGCTTATTAAAAACTGCAGTTTTGTTTACAGTACTCTGTGTTTTACACTGTAGCATGTATGCTGCTATGAAAGCTGACGTCTTATTTTCTTCGCAGGTTCTGGTACTGGCCCTTATGACTGTGGAGCTATTTGGGATGATGGGTCTTATTGGCATTAAGCTAAGTGCTGTGCCCGTGGTGATCCTTGTAGCCTCAGTGGGCATTGGTGTAGAATTTACCGTGCATGTGGCTTTGGTAAGTGCTGCTTCTGCTTTCCTAATACTGGGGAGGGGGGGGGGTTGTTTTTTGTATAAATTTTCTCCTTTTGTTTAGTTTTCTGTAACTTCCTATGAGAATGTTTTTATTATAACTCTGTATACATTGTTTATACTAGTTGCTATGATTTTTATATGGCATTATCTTTGTTTGCAGATTAAACATGTAAATATTTTATCTGCACTGTGTTTTGTCTGCTTAGTCGGAGATAAACTAGATTCCTAGGATGACATTGTGTTTTTAGCATATCATATGGTGTACATCCTTTTTAATAAGAGTTCAGTTTTAGTATATAAAGCCTTGTTCACTTGGGTGTAAACCAAAGACGTTTTATTCACATCTTCTTTTTTTTTTTTTTTTACATCCATTCACACTTACTACTCCAAAGTTGCGCGGACTTTGGAGTGCAACTTTGACACAACTTTAATTGGGTGCAACTTGGATGTGTTTTCCTTCTGCAAAGCAGAACCCACTGTTGCACCGTGTTGCATTTAAAACATTTAGGTACGACGTTCATGCAACTTTTAAAGGCTAATGCTCCATTCACACTTGTACGACTCCAAAGTTGCGCCGACTTTGGAGTGTAACTTTTGGATGGCGTGCATCTTGGATACAACTTTGGCTTTAACCAGTGATAATGGACGGTTGTATAACGTAAAGTCACGACTTTCATGCAACTTTTTTGAGGGTTAACAATGAAGTCTGACCCTCGAACGATTTGTCATTCAACTTTGATGTCCAAAGATGCATGACAAGTTGCATAAGTGTGAATGGAGCCTAATTTTGAAGTTTATGACCCTCAAAGTTGCATGAAAGTCGGACCAAAGTAGTGCATGAACTATGTTATAGTCGCTACGACTTAAAGTAGTAAATATATGAATGGTTATCGCTGGAAAACGTCGGGCACGACTTGTCGTATGACAAGTTGCACATGTGTGAATGGGGTATAATGGCATGTCATTTTGCGCTTAGCTGCAGCATCTTGCAAGCGGTAAAACTTACAAAGCTTGCCACAGATGCCTGCTAAGCACTCCTTAGGCATTTTGGCGCATGTTTGCAGAGTGCTATGGCAAGTCTGTTTTCTTTGTTTCCTCCTGTCCCCAAAAAACAGGCTTCAGAAATAGTCTCCAAAATGCATTTAAACATCTGTCTGAATCGACTCTATAGAAGTTCTAGTCTTAAAGCAGTTGTAAAGTTTATTATTTTCAGGAGAAAAAAAAGCCATGTTTTAGTTACCTGCGCTGTGTAACAGGTTTTGCCCAGAGCAGCAGCAAACCTCCTCTTTTGAGGTCCCCCGGCAGCAAATTTGGCTCCTCTTTTCCAAGTGCCCCCAAAGCAAGTCTCAATCCTGAGCCATGCTGTGTGCATCCATAGAGACACATAGCATGACTCGTCCCCACCCCCACTCCCTCCTTGCAGGATTTGACTGACAGCAGCAGGACCAATGGCTGCAGAGTCTCCTGTAAAAAGAGGGAGGGAAGAAGAGCTGTTGCAGACCGGTACAGCACTGGATTGAGATCCGGTTTAGGTAAAGCCTTGTACACTTGATTGGATTTTCCACAGAAAAGTGTCGACTTTTTCACGAAGGGTGTTGGCCAGGAACTTGTCT
The DNA here is from genome assembly GCA_029574335.1 of Rana kukunoris. NCBI lineage: Eukaryota > Metazoa > Chordata > Amphibia > Anura > Ranidae > Rana > Rana kukunoris. The sequence goes on from CM056049.1 coordinate 286,300,317, forward strand.
TGCATACAAACGGCACTAAATTGTTGGCCGACAAACACGAGCGTAGTGACGTATTGCGTGTTTTTTTAGCTCCACCCTTTGGGCACCTTCTGCTAATGTTGTGTTTGGTGAGCATTGCTTCCGAGCATGCGTGTTTGTACTTTGGACTTTTGTTTGATGGAGTTGTGTACACACGATCAGAAAATCTGACAGCAGACCATTGTAAAATTTTAAAGCCTGCCATCCAACATTTGTCTGTGGTAAATTCAACAACAAGTGTCCGATGGAGCATACAAAACGGTCGGATTTTAGGCCAACAGTCTGTCAACACACAATTCCCGTCAGAAAATCCGATCATGTGTATGAGGGGGCTGGGGGGGAAAGCAGCTTCTGAAAGGTTTTTTACCTTTTTAATATAGAGAATGCAGCGGGGTAAAACCTTTTTGCCTATATAACCAAGTTAACACATTATCCACACAATGTATTGCTGGCTATAATGTCACCTATTGGGGTTCAGCTGCTCCAAGATGTGTGAATTTTGGCGGGAATGGAAGATAGTGCCAATCCCCTTTTTATTTACCAGCTGTTCAGAGCCACGTCTAATTTATACCTTGATGTATTGCAAAATGGTAGTGAAGCTACCTACCTCTGTTACTATCAAGATCCAGCCCTCCTCTTTGAAATTGTGTCCCCCTTTTCCAGGGTGATGCTACGGGGGGTGAGTCTTAACATTACACATCTGGAGGCGATCTAGAAACTGACATTCTTTCTAAAAAGGTAGATGCCGGTTTTTATATGCATCCCAGTCTTGTGTAAAGGGCAATAACTGCTTCCCCAGCCAGTTTAATCAATTCTTATCTCACCCGTATTCAGTGGGAGTAATAGGGAGTATAAATGATTGTTGATGGCTTGTCCGGGTTCAGAGCAATCAAACGGCAGGATTTTTAGCTGTGAAATATTTACCTAAATCTTTAATGAGAGAAATCAAGAGGCTGCCAATTACTGACTTCCATTTGCCAGTTCTATGGATGTAGAGGTTTCCCTGACTTCATTGTCTTCTAAGTCACCAATATGGCGCTGATCGAGAGAGAGAAAAGTTAATTCTTATTGACTTGTTCTGCGTCATGACAGCCAGGCAACTAGCATTTGGAAAAGGGACAGCCCCCATTCTCTTGTGTAAGATTTCTTGACTCCTCCAGGGAACAGGCAAGGTGGTCCTGTCTTAAAGACGAACACCACCTTTTTGCACCATGGTACATGTTCCACTCCTATGTAGAGTATAACATGATATAAATCGGACCCTGCACCCCTTTTGTTAAAGAAGCCTTTAATGTGCATGGGCATCTTTAGTATACGTTTTACAGAATATTCTGTTCAGGATTTACTTTCTGTAGCATCCAGGCTAATTATTATTTTTTTTTTTCTGCACATCTGCAGGCTTTTCTCACAGCCATTGGTGATAAGAACCGGAGGGCAGTTTTGGCTTTGGAACACATGTTTGCACCAGTGCTGGATGGAGCCGTCTCAACTCTCCTGGGGGTCCTTATGCTAGCTGGCTCAGAGTTTGACTTTATTGTCAGGTAATGTGCATGATTATTCCTCATACAAAACACAAGGACTGATAAAATGTTGATATTTTGTAAATATTATATATATATTATATAATGTGTATATGTTTTTCTCTGTCCATATATGTGCACACAAAACAATGCTCTGTGGGCTGAGCTGCGGAGCCATCAGTCACGTTTAGTAGATGGCATTAAGTGCTCTGGGGTTTCTGCAGGGAATTAAGAGGGAGGCTGTTTTCTTGTGGATTTCATTAAGAATGTAAGTTTGTCAGCTCTGAGGAGGTTTTCTTTGAAAGGAATTTGATAAGTGCAGTGAAATGGATCCCTCTCTATTACAAACAACCTGTGGAGCTCTGTAAAATGACTAATCTTGGATGTATCACTGCTTCATTGTGATCAGCTGCCGTGGCAAAAAGAGGCCTGAGCGTAAATCCAAGGGGAGGATGGGTTTGTGAGATTCTTACGGGTTGCATACATGTGACCCGGCCTGCATTAAATGTGTTACCCAAGAATAGCCACATATCCTAATAACATAGAGTTTTATATAGTAAGATTTCTGTGTGCATGGACTCGTATGGTCTTAACACATAAATCAGGCAAATTTTTAATCCAAAACGGGAATTAAAGGACATGTGTACATCTTAATTTAACTTTTACTCTACTGCTCCACAGCCTTAAAGTGGAAGTTTATGCAAAATCTAAAATCCCTGCATCTATAGACACCAGGGATCTAACACTAACCTCTCTATCACTGTAAAGAAAAAAACTAGTATACATACCTTTTTTGGAAGCCAATCTGACTGACCGGATCCCATGCTGAGCTGTCAACCGCAGCTTCTCTGTGGAGGAGGGTGCAGAGGCAACAGGACAACGGAAGCCCTATAGTAACCCTATGGGTGATGTCGCCTCCTATTCATTTCACAGCCATCGTCCTCTGCAGAGCTTCTGGCGCTGTAGAGCAGGTCACAACGGCTTTGAAAAAGGTATGTTCTGGGGGGCTTCTAAACTGCCAGTAAAAACACTTCAAAAGCGCTCTGTTTTTACTGGCAGTTTAAAAGCGCCCCAGTGTGAAAGTGGCCTTAATTCCCTCCCTCTCACCACATTCTAGCTGTTTGCATACCTTCATGGTGCTTCCATGGCATTATCCAGTGTTTACAGCTAGTCTGACAAAAATAGTTCTCATTTATTTGCAAAGAGCTGCATATGGAGGATCTCCAGTTTTGATTTATAATCCCATTTTAAATTGGTGGTGTTCGGACACAGTCAGGGTTTAAGAGAGCATTGAGGGAGGCTGCAGCAGTACAGTACAGGTTATTTAATTTTTGTTCCAGGGGGTAGTTCCAAATCTTTTGGGAAGGCAGAAAGATTAGCTAAACAGGGTTCTTTAGTAAAATGGAGGCAAAATGCAGACTCTGCATATGTAGACTGCACAGAAATATAATCCCATTGTTTATGCTTGTGCTAGATGGATAACATGCAAATGTTTCTGGGGTCTATTGTTGATCCAAATCCCAGTTTTAAGTTTTACTTGGTTTGCGTTTGAATAGGACATTGGCTTGTTGATTGTGCTAATGGAGTTAAGATTTCCCAAGATGTTTACAGAACCAGGTTATTTGTATGTTAGGATTTCATCCAAAAGAGATAGTGGAAAACAAGACTTGGTTAACCCCTTTTGTTAAATCTTAAAGGCACCTCTGACCTGTTGAAAAAGGCACTCTATTGCAGGCCTCTCTATTCTTTTCTTTTTTATTCTCACGAACCAGACACCGATTTTACCAAGTTTCTCACTCCACGTTTTATTGCAAAAGAAAACAGGCAGTTAACATGCTCGAGTGCTACACTGAAAATGCCCAAGTGACATTAATTTTTTGAATATTTCTGAAAAATCCCTGACCATAAGCCTCAGCGGTGGGAAACAACATGCTCTTGTGCACTTCCCTCCTCTACCCCATTACTTCGGCCTTTATGTTTGAATTGGCTGACTCAAAACAAGAGTATTCAGAGATTCTAAATTGATCAACAAAAGATTAGCCTGCATTGCAGCTCAGCCATTGTGGAGCCTTTTACTACATACAATGCTGAGGCATACCATAGAATGGAAAGCATTTTCTTGGACAAAAAGCTTGTTCCCTGTTCAAAACGGTTTGCAATTTAAGCTATGTGGTAAAACTGAATTCTAAGAGGAGTACAGTCATTAAATAACTGAGGGAGGGGGAGGAGAAAAACTTTTACCTGACAAACTGGAGGTTTAATTGGAGATTGTTATAGTAAGTTTCACAAACCGTTCACGTTGGATTAGCAGCAGTAGAAGTGGCTCTCTCCTTTTTTCGTAAAGACTATTTTGTGGAAATTATCCTTCTTTTTCCTTCATTTGTTATTTTCTGGCTAATAGGCAGAGTATGTGTGCGCACGCTCGTTTTCTATTCCTCTCTATCCATAATTTTCAGTCACATGTTGCATTTTCTTATATACAAGTAATCTTTCAAGCCTTCTGTCTTCCTAACAATATAACCATTTTCTTTTCTCCAAACTAACACTGAATTGTGGAATACAGTATCTGAGGTAAATTCAAATGTGTGTTACTAAATAAATCCCACAGTTTTTGTCTTGCTGTTTGTCATTGTTTGGGCCTTGTAAATGCATGTTTTATACAGTTTTAATTGGAGGTCATTTTAATTATGTGGAATCTACGATGAATAATTTACTTATTGTACTTGGTATAACTAAACTTATTAGGAAGACACTGAATTTGCTATTCTCCACCTTGCAGATACTTTTTTGCTGTCCTAGCAATATTAACCCTCCTTGGCGTTCTGAATGGATTGGTGCTGCTGCCAGTTCTCCTCTCGTTTTTCGGGCCTTACCCTGAGGTAAGAATTTCCCTATTTACATTCTAATAAAAGTGCAGTTTTTGTGCTCAGAGTTTAGTTGATGCAACCTTGCCATGCCTCAAGTGGAACATGGACCTGTGCTGGCGTCTTTCTGAAAGTGACAGTTGCTTGATTGTATCTGGTCCTCGTTCACACCATGTGCAGTTTTTCTGCTTTCTTTGAGCCTTTGCAGCATGCAAACAATCGTTCTCTGTACCATGTTCACACCACAACACTGGTATCAAAGTGTATGCAGTTTGCGGTTTTCTGCAAAAAATAAAAAATGACAACATTGTGGCGTGAACAGGGCACATAAGATGCACATGAAAACTCATGTCATGCATAAAAGCTCCCTGAAACACGCATTAAAACTGATGTGTCTTTTACACAGTATTTTTGCACATATTGTGTGAACGAGGCCTTGGCCAAATCAATGCAAGCCAGACAAAGGTGATTTTTGGCCTCTTCACTAGCTCTGGATCAGCTAATCAAACGTTTTAAATGTTGAAGTATTGTAGCCCAAATCAAATGTTTTAAGAAAAAAAAAAAAATTATTAAGATGAGGTATTTAACTAACCGTAATATACTTGTTTTAAAAATAGGTCTCCCCTATTGATGGAAGAGACCGACTACCTACACCTTGCTTGGTTCCTCCACAAAGTATTGTGAAGTTTCCAGTGTTCACACGACAAGCACATACAGGATCCGATTCTTCAGACTCTGAGTCCGGTTCTCAGACAACAGTATCTGGCATCAGTGAGGAGCTTCGTCAGTATGAGGCTCAACAATCAACTGGAGTACCACCTCATCAAGTTATGGTGGAGGCTACAAGAAACCCAGTCTTCCCTAGGTGTTCTGTGAGTATTACAGTTTGGAATCTGTGTAACGTGCTTTTATCTCAGTACTGTTGTTTAATTTAAGACCATTATTATTATTATATAGGTTTTATATAGCGACAACAGTTTGTACAGCATTTAACAAAATAATGGCAGACAATACAGTTGCATTAAAATTTGGTACAAGAGAAATCAGAGGGAACTGCTCATTAGAACTTACAATCTAAAACCGAAGGGTCAATTGATACAAAAGGTAATGGCTATGGGGGATGAGCTGATGGAGGAAGTAAAACAGTGTTGGTTAGAAGCAGGATAGGCTTCTTTAAAGAGAAGAGTTTTCAAGGATCGTCTAAATATGGATAGATTGGGGGACAGTCTGACAGATTGGGGTAGGGAATTCCAAAGGATGGGAGAAGCTCTGAAATCCTGGAGGCGAGCATGGGAGGAAAGGACAATGGAAATAGAGAGCAGGAGGTCTTGGGAGGGGGCCGAGTTGTGGATGGCTTTGTAAATTATTGTTTGTAAGACCAGGGCGTTAATATAGCCAGCATTATGCGAAGACCGTAAACCAGTGCACTGATGGAAACGAGAGAAGGAAGAAGTGTTATAGAGACGTAGATGAAGCTGTTGTCTTTTAGTAAAATGTGTTTTCTTTATTTTCAAAGGTTGTTCAACCAGATACCAGACAGAGCCAGTCAAGTCAGAGGACGCAAGCTAATCAGGACTACAGACCTCAGCAACAGTGGCGACCTAGTAGGAATCAGAGGTGGGAACCAAGGGATGGTTTGTGCCCACCTCCATACCGACCTCGTAAAGACGCTTTTGAAGCTTCTGCTGAGAAGCATAGTGGGACTAGTACCAGAGAACGCTCGGGGCAAAGACCCCACTTACCGAACAACAGGAAACCTGCCTTTGCTCCAGCAGGTGCTTCAGTGCCTTCATACTGCCAACCTATTACTACTGTGACTGCCTCTGCTTCAGTTACTGTAGCAGTTCATCCTTCTTTGTGTAGCCACAGTGCTCGTGGTAGTTACCCATTCTACAGTGGGTATCGTGAAGATGAACATGGACCTTTCCAGGACCCTCATGTGCCTTCTAATGTGCGGTATGAAAAAAGGGACTCAAAAGTAGAAGTGATAGAACTGCAAGATTTTGAATGTGACGAAAAAACACAAGGACATTTCTCAAAATGAGGTAAATTCACTTTTTTTTTTTTTTTTATGTCACTATGTCTGTGAGTTGTGTTTGAAACACTTGATTGACCACAATAAGTGTTTAAGTTGTCACTAGGACATATAGTGGTTGAATTGCCTCAGTTGGAATACAGATGGCAATTAAAATTTGGCAAGGAACTCTTTGTTGCAGTGACAGCTGTCTGGGGGGCGTTCCTTCACTTTGGAGAGATTTCATCTCCCTTCCTGTTTCATCCTTGAGAGAACGTGAAGGGAAATATAAAAAAAAAACGGACAACACAGCAAAAAAATAAACTGGCATCCTGGACAAAATGTCATAGAATAAAGGGGACACAAGGAGAAAGCGGATACAGAAATATTTTAGCGATATACTGTTTAGTCGAACTCAAGGTGCGATACCCTTTGCCAAGAGCTTTTATTATCTTGATTGACTGTAAACTTGCCACCTTCTCATAACCGCAATTTTAAATGTATAGTAACCGATCAGCTTCCAGGCTTTTAGTCAAAGCTTAAAGGGGTTGTAAAGGTAATTTTTTCCCCTAAATAGCTTCCTTTACCTTGGTGCAGTCCTCCTTCACTTACCTCATCCTTTGATTTTACTTTTAATTGTTCTTATTGCGTCTGAGAAATCCTCACTTCCTGTTCTATCTGTAACTCCACACAGTAATGCAAGGCTTTCTCCCTGGTGTGGAGAAAGCCTCTTGAGGGGGCGAGCAGGATAGTCAGGTTGCCGACTAACACACAGCTCCTTTCTCTATCTGCAAAGTAGTGTGTGTCCTGACTTGCCTGCTCACCCTTTCTCCCCTCAAGAGGCTTTCTCCATACCAGGGAGAAAGCCTTGCATTACTGTGTGGAGTTAGACAGGAGAACAGGAAGTGAGGATTTCTCAGAAGAAATAAGGACATTTAAAAGCAAAATCGAAGGATGAGGTAAGTGAAGGGGGACCGTTATTTTACAGCTCTGTTATTATTTGCTCAGTTCTTAAAGCAGGGTTTCACCCTAAAAAAATTGTTTTAACATTACTATGAGCAGACTCCTGAGAGGAACATTATGCTGCTGTTTTATTTTTTTTTCCTCGTACATACCGTTTTTTATCTGTATTTTCCTCCTGGATTCCCCGCGGGACTGGGCGTTCCTATTCACAGGGTCATTCATTGACGTCCTTCCGACCGGTGCATACAGCTCGCACGAGTTCCTGAAGGAAGCCAAACGTCGGGTCGGCTCTATAGGGTGCCTGCGCACCAACGTTCGGCTTCTTTCGGCAAATCGTGATGCGCTGTATGCGCCGGGTGGAAGGACGTCAATCAATGACCCTGTGAATAGGAACACCCAGTCCCGCGGGGAATCCAGGAGGAAAATACAGATACAACAGTATGTAAGAAAAAATAAAATAAAACACCAGCATAATGTCCCTCTCAGGAGTCTGCTCATTGTAATGTTAAACATTTTTTTTTTAGGGTGAACCCCCGCTTTAATCAATATCTGCTTAGGGCCTTGTGTACATGTATGTACTTGTATTGTAACATGCATGGCCAACAAATATAAACATTCTCATTATCCACCTGTCCTCTTCAATTTTTGGTATGATTCTGTTTGCTTTGCTGAAATGCAAATCTAATATATATATCTTTTTTTATTTTGTCTTTTTTTCTTTCCCAGAGTCCACACATTCTGAATTATCGATGGCCAAAGATGGGACAAAATTTCCAGACTGTTTAATGAAAGCTGCTGGAGGTTTTATATAATGGACATGCTGCATCAGGACAACAGTTCATTGTTACTGTAAACTATTGTACAAATGTGTTAAATATTGTTTAAAAATATTTAAAAGGTGTATAAATATGTAATATACAGAAAATTGTGTAAAGTTAGTATAACGGTGGAGTTTCCGACTCCTTTTTAACAGATGGGGCAAAGCAGATTTGCCCTCTCTACTTAATGTACAGGATCTGTGTCACATTTTAAATAATCTAGATACAAGAATCAGCATTATTTGTTTTCTGCTGCTTAAATATTGTATAATGGACTTGTATAATTTCTATGCAAATATTGCTTATATATTAGGTGTTTATATGTGTAAAAGGTTTGTGTTTTGATGTTTAATGTTCATATCACAACCCTGTGGTAGTATGTTACTGATCATTTCAAACACGCTATGCGTGAGTATTTTCTATTCTTTTCAGACAGACAGATATGAAGAATTTGTCTTAGCTGATGTTGTTCCTTGCCTGTCCTCGTGTGCACCTGTCTCATGTGATAACTTACTGTACAGTCTGTCCCACTGTGCATAGTCTTGGTGTGCTTATGTACAACCTGCAAAGTCTCCTCTCCATCATGAGCACTTACTAAAGGACTTACATCCTCATTGGCAAAAAAAAAGTGAGCTCTCACTTCCACTTATGTCTTTTTTATGAGGTGGGGTTTGGCAATATTTGGCATTCTCACTGCTGTTAAATGGCAAGCTCCTGTTGTGCTAAGCCGGTTGCATTGATCAGCCATCACCTCCATTTACACTCCAGTAAGTGGTATGCCAAACATTGCCTCTCCCTTCTTGTAAGTGAAAGCACTTCAATGAATAGGAGAGAACTTTGTTGTACTCATTTTATATGGCTTATGATACCCACTCTTTATGTTGGTGCTAATATTCTGTTTTGTGTTTCTTGTCTCTAAACAAAATGTAAAAGGTTTCCCTATCTACCTCCCTTCCTCTTTTACATACATAGATGTTTGTTCAGAGTTTACCTTTATGCTATTAATTTAATTCAAATATTAAGATTTATTTTCTTTTTTTTACTTGGATATACTGTATGATTTCTTCCTATCCCATTGTGGGGTTGCAGTGCATTACATTGCATGCTGCTTTGTCATAGAAGAAGTTTTATTTGAGATACTTAAATCATTAAGGCACTTAAAAAAAAAAAAAAAAAAACCTAACCTGAAATGCATAGCTGCCTTTTTCTTATCATTATAAGCTATTGTTACATAAGCACACTGAGACCTCCATAAATATCTGTGTTCAGATCACTGCCATCAATGCAGATTGCAACTGCCATTGACAGTACAAACATTGCCCTGTGTGCTTGCAGTGTTATAACCACATAGCACTAATATGTATGTGTTTCAAGCTAAACCATATGACACAACCTGAAAAACTACCTTCACCCCACTAATCGGCATACATAGCACAGTGACGCTCAAACTTCCTGTGGTTTCTTTCATTCATCTAAGATCAAAGCTGGCATTCTTTTAGGTGATCAAATGCTCCATTCTCTCTTCATAAGATTATGATCAAGTTCCAGTCTAGGGGAGAACATTCCAATACTGAAAACTGGGATACTTTTAAACCCCCCCTCTCCCTATTTGACAAAACCCAGCAGCAATTCTATTAAGCTTCACTGTTGTGTTTTTTTTTTTTTGGGGGGGGGCATTACCAACATTCAAATTTAATGCAAAAAAAAAAGGGCAGTCTGTGGGGTTGATTTGCTAAAGGAATAGAGCGTGTTTACTTTGTACAGGAATTACATTTAACTTGGTGGATGTCGCTTTACATAGACTACACAATGTGCAAGGGAAATTTTTACATTTTATTTATTTTTATTTTTTAAGTGGATTTTTTTTTTGCTTAAAAGCCCTGGTTCACATTGATGCAATTTGACATGTCAAATCGAATGCCAAATCGGCGGCAATTGCTGGCTGCTCCGAATCGGTGCAACGCCACATTTGCGGCACCGCACTGATTCCCAAAAGTATTTTTATGTACTACTTTTTGGCGATTTCTGGGTGCGATTTTCCCATTAACCCGCACAGATGTCTCTGAAATCGTGAGTTCAGCACAATTTCATTCCCGCAATCAGTGTGATTCAAGGCTAAATGATTGAAGTTAGCAGAGCTTCATCTCTTTCACTTGGCTAAGGAAAATTCCAGTGCAAAGTGAACGGCCTATATTGCTTTAGTAAATGAACTCCCCTATAGGTGCCTAATGTATATGCTGTGCATTTAAATTATGTATCTTTCACTGCATACCGAAGGTAGAACGGCCAGTTTTATTGTGCTTTGAGTTGTTTCCTTGCAGCAGACACATCCCTTTTTAAAAGACGTGTTAATGTAAAAGCTTTAAGAATGTTGGCATTAATGGGGCTCATAAAATAGGCTAGAGTTATACCTTTTGACTATCATGTGAAGGAGGACATACAGTATATCCCATGTTTTCTAGGTGGGCAAGAAATGCTGCAAGAGGTAAAAGACGCCACCAAATTGCTCTGTACTTTCAGTTCAGAAGATATTTATGAAGCTGGCATTTTCAATTTCAGTTATTACTTTATATACCGCATTTATCGGGGTATACCGCACGCCGGCGTATAGCTCGCACCCCAAGCCTATAAGGGAAGTTTAAGGAAAAAAAATACTTACATTTTGAATGCCCCTTGTCGGTGTCTTGCCCGGCGTCCGTCTGCGGCCTTGGTGGTGTCCTCCCTGCTTCTCTTGGCTCAGAGCGCGCTGTCTAAGTGCCGCCGACATAGACTGAGCTGAGCCGAATGTACCCGAGTGTACTGCGCACTCGGCTAGGCTCGGCTACTCTCGCATAAAGGCTAGTGTGCAGTACACTCGGCTCGCCTTGGTCTATGTCGGTGGTGCTCAGAGACAGCGCAGTCACGATTTTCACGAAAGTGAGCGTTACACGCCGATAATTACGGTACTCATATTCCAAAGTCTGGGGCTGATTTACTAAGTGCATTGAAAACCTTTGCACAATAAATTGTGCAAATATTAAATTACAGGCATACCTCACTTTTAAGTACACAATGGGGTTTATTTACTAAAGCTGGAAAGCACAAAATCAGGCTCACTTCTGTATAGAAACCAATGGGCTTCTAACCCCAGCTTGTTGAATTAAGCTTTGGTAATAAAACCTGGAAGCTCATTAGTTTATATACAGAAGTGAGCCTGATTTTGCGCTTTCCAGCTTTAGTAAATAAACCCCATTGTGTACTTTAAAAGTGGGGTATACCTGTATCCAGTCGAGTTCGGTCTAAATTTGGTATTCACCTGATTGGGTATTTGATGTTAATATTCATTAATGTGAAGATTCTCAACTCCTTTGGTAAATTAATGTCTTTGTCTTCTACAAGTAATTTTACACCTAGAGCTAGACTTCACATCGAGGTAAAGAACTTAAAAGTAGTTGTAAACCTCAGGCATTAAATGTGAACAAAGCGTATCCCTCTAGCAGTGGTTCTCATCCTTTCAAGTGCCGTGACCCCTTGATAAAATTTCCCAAGTTGTGGGGACCCCTAACAGTAAAATAATTCTCAGAGCGTGGGTTGTCGGCACCCAAAGCAAGACAGGTAATTTGCACCTTATGTTTTTTTTAGAATGTACCACTCTTTCTCTTTGTTCCCCTTTCTTTCCCTTTTATCTCTCTATCCTAAATTTCTTGCTTTTTTCCCCCCCATCCCTCGCTCTAACCATCTTTCTTTTTCTGTCTCTTATCTCTTATTCTTTCTCCCCCTTTTTCTTTGTTCCTCCCCTTTTCCTCTCCCTTCCATGTATTCTCTAATTTTATTCCTTTTCTCAGTCCTTGGAGAGGGGGGAGGGGGATTAGTGACATTGCTGGCACAGAGTTTGGACCAGTGGCAGTGCTGGGGGGGGGGGGGGGGGTAGGGAGTTCTGATCAGCCAACTTGGTTGCTCTTGATCAAGGTTGTTTGCTAATCTGAGAACTGTAGTGGGGACTTTTAAAGGCAACTTTAATCACGGGTAGTGTTACTCACTGTCTCCGACTTTGTGGCGTCCTGTAACAGTGACACCTATGCCAAAATCAGGAGATAGGGTCTCCTCCAGTCTCTCCCACTTGACATTCCTCACCAGTCAGCTGTCCTCTGGTCTCTGCCCCCCACCCATGCCATGAACTGAATGGGCGGCTAAAAAGAGGCTGAGTGGGTGGCCACAGGCTCCAGGAACAGCCCAGCTGGGCTTCCTTAGGCTCCAGGGATAGCCCTGCTGGGCAGCCGCAAAAGGGCTGGGAGAGTGGTGCGGGTTACAGAAACAACCCCTGGCAAATTGTCATTCGAACCACTGCTCTATAGTGTGTACTTTGTCTCAATTAAGAGCACAAAGTATCATTTCTCTCTGCTGCTTCGTTCCTCTGCGATCAGCATGAGTCACTTCTAACAAGTTTTCCTGACACCAAGAGAAAAATGGTGACTGGGGAGGGACCTCCAGCTGATTGACAGCCTCTGCTCTATTCCTATGTAAATGGGGGGTACCTTTCCCTTCCCTCCACTCAGCTCTCCTCACTGAGCTCTGCAGAGTGTAACTTCGGCTCTCTGCACCTTTTTATTTTCTGAACTTTCAGACATGCTTATAAATTCTGGACTTTAAATGGATGTAGAGAGGAGTGCTAATAAAAGGATACAACTTCTTCTGTAGGAGGATTTATATAATCTTTGTGCATCACCTAAGGATAGTCCCTTCACTGGGTATGTGTAAGGGTTTACAACTACTTTTAAAGTAGAACTCCATAGAGCTAAAATGCTAAATAAACAGTTGAAATAAACGTGTGGACTGTTTTACTGGCCCCCAAATATTGTGATTTCCACACTGTATAGCCTGGATGATGACCCCGCTATTCACTACTGCATCTTTGCAGAATCCTGTGTCACCTGCCTGCTTATTGGACTATGAAGAGGCTTATCACTCTGATGAGGTCCACCCCGTGCTCACCTCCTGCAGCTCAAACCACCTGAAAACCTGTCGAATTACGGCAGCATTTTGTCCAACTGCCTCACCGTATTTAACTTCCCATTCCCCGATGTCTGCTGCACAGGTCGCAGGGCAAATTGTATGAAGCTAGATACCAGGCAGCTACATAGAGCAGTGTTTTAAAATGCATGCATTTTAAAACTGGTGTTCCACCTCAAGGGAAAGCAGGAGACAAATACAGGGTCTGCTTATGAAAATACTTCCACAAGATTAGCATATCAGCCAGGAAAGTAGCAAAACAAGTAGGTTGTCCTTGCATACCTCACTTTCTGAAAAGTGAGGTCAGCAAGGACAACCTACTTCTTTTTTTTTTTTTTTTTCCTCAGGTTCTCATTTACCTGTTAGGACACTAATTTTGTTGATCAGTTAAGCATTCCTAAATGTAAATCTGAAAGCATCACTGTGCTATCATGCCATACCTGCAGTGGTACAATATACTAGTGCCTTTCATTGCTCATCCCTCCAAGTACCACCCTCCATTCTTACACTGCCAAATATCTTCCCTCTCCCTTGTTAGTGTGTCTGCTGCCTTCTGCACAGTATAGACTTTATATATCTCCTATAGTCACATTGGCAAAGGGAGAAACTTAGCTGGCAAATATTTTTATTTTGTTGTTCCTTTTTTTTTTTTTTATATTTATATTTTTGTATATTAAGAATGTTCTTACAGTATTTGTCATGCCAGTTTATAACAAAACAATGCAGGGATTTTTTTTTTTTTTTATTTCTATTGGAAAGACTATTACAGCTATGGGCTACTTTTTTAATTGAATTTCTATTTGTATAGTGTGCTTACTAATGTTAAATAGGAGAGAATATATAACATTTACAATAAAGACTCATAGCTTTCTAGATTTAAGGAGTAAAAAAGGAAAAATATTCAAACTGGGTCTCATTCCGGCCTTTTTATGGCAGGTGTGAGTTTTTGTGTCATTTCATTTACAAAGATAAACATATGCCATATAATTTATTTATATGAAAATTTATTTTTGTAGTGTACATAGTAGTCATCAAGTCTTTTTTGACAAAAGTATATTTTTAAAAGAGTTTTATATGTATTGATACCATTTGTGAGACATGGAACTTGGGTACAGTGCACACTTTTTAAACTACGCCAGACAAAATACTGCTTAGCCCCTTCATGGCAATGGGTTGGCCACCTACATGCATAGGGGGTTGCTAGACCATTCCATCAGAGAACGGGTTAACCATAGACAGAGAGAGACCATTATAACTCTCACTATACCGAATGTGTTTCATTGTTTGTGAACTAGTGTGGTTTACATTTCAAACGTTGGAAATAAAAATTTGTACAAAATCTCTAAATAATAATGTTCGAACACTGATAGAATTTCTAACCTGAATAAAAATTATAACTTATATGTGATGTATTTTTGATTTTGTGTTTTTTTTCGGTTTGAAAGGGTGAAGTGGTTTTATTGTAGTACAGTATAATATGTATGGATTTGCATTGCAAATCCATAAAGTGGAAATAACAAGCTAAAATAAATTGAAAAGAGCACTGGCTCCCCAAAACACTAATGACCCGTGGTTTGATCTTTTCAAGATTGGGTGATTTCACTAAATATCCACAAATGGTAGTTTTCTACTATCTATGTATCAATACATCTGGCAAATGAGATTGTGTGTGTGGGGAGAGGGGAGGATTTTTTTTTTTTTCTAAATGAACGTAGAACTATGGTGAAATTATTATTAAAACACTGTTTTTCTAAGAACTCCATGAAACAAAGTACCTGCCAATCCTTTCAGTAGAACCATTGGATAGCCACTTGCTTTGATAGGGTGACAATGGGGGTTATTTACTAAAGGCAAATCCACGTTGCACTTGGAAGTGCAGTCGCTGTAAATTTGAGGGGGACATGCAAGGAAAAAAAAGTATTTTAGGTTGCACATGATTGGATGAAAAAAATCAGCAGAGCTTCCCCTCATTTCAGATGTACCCCTCAGATTTACAGCGACTGCATTTCCAAGTGCACTTTGCAAAGTGGATTTTCCTTTCGTAAATAACATTGGCAAATCTGCTGTCAAATTACTGCAGTATTGTCTCCATTTCAGCTGCTATAAATGCTAAAATGTTGGGACTATTGATGATAACCCAATCAGTGAAGAGCCATGCCAAGCCCCCTCCCATCCACATCCCTTTACATAAATATTTATGTAAATCTGCAAGAGCTAACTGAAATTATATAAAAGTGCTGCCCAGCACTTCTAGTAGGGTGTAGCGCTACGTGTGAGTGAAATATGAAAAAAAAAGTATAACTATAACATAATATTGTTCAGTCCACATGAAAACAATCAGTCCATGTAAAAATTCAATTTAAATTGTCCATTGTGTGTGGATAACATATTAAAGATGTCATGAGATTGAATAAACCATCCCAACGATAATCTTCAGATGAGGGATGTAATTGAGACTGTGCTTACCGGAACTGTTGGACCTGACTGTCGTACGACAAAAGGTCAATCGAGCCTAAGGTATGCAACCAGCTGTGCAACGGGACTGTCAACGAGGATCCGAGAAGTGGGGTGCACCTCGCTGGTGTCCAGAAGATGTCAATTGGAGGTAAGGTCAATAGGCCCGATGTTCCTCAGCCGGAGGTGACTCCAATGGAAGTGTCAAAACCGTGGAGATCCACCAACCATCTGAAAACAACTTGGTTCAGGCAAGCAACAACCCTTGGTGGGGACCAGCCGGAGACTTTTCCTCCACAGAGCATGCAAAGAAAGTAAAAAATGGGGGGCTCCGATGGTGCAGGTCAACAAAAGGTTTTAATGATAAAAACCAACATACAAGTTAAAAAGGTGATCACAGTTCAAAGATTAATAAAAGCAATATGGGGAGTGGTGTACCTGGCCCGAAGCGTTTTGTTCCAAGGAGGACTTCTATTGGGGGCATCAACCTGTTCCCCCATATTGCACAAATATATATAATAAACATGCAAGGCCATAATCGGTGGCAGCCAATCACACAAAATTGCATTGATAAAATTCATGATTGGTCAGAAGCTGGTCACATGATAAACCAAAGTTCAAATTCTCAGCTCTCAAGCCAATCATCTGTAGAGATGTAAGTCCTTCCAGGTTCAAACATGACTCCTGAATCAAACCAGGAAGAGATCAGTACTAGCACATGGCAAACAAATTCTCAAAAAGCCTGCCAAAGCGTCATGTGACGCCTCTCATCCACTCACCACCACAGTAAATGAAAGTTCATATGTCGGAAGTCAAACGTGCCCCAAACATCCAATAGTGTGTGAGGTGAAATGAGAAGTAATCGCATTGGATATAAATCCAAAGTATGTCTGCTCCCTGCATCACCGTGGTAGCCCTATCAGGGCAGCCACCACTGGTGCGCAGGTACTGCGATCCCATGGCTAGAGTGACGTCACTCGCACGGCGATCATGTGACCAGGATCGCACCGTGCTCATGTGACCAACATCCCTCTGTGCTTGGCACGTCAGCAGACACGGAGAGAACAGCGCGGGCGACGTCACGCAGTGATCACATGTTAGGAATAGTATCCTAACCCTCACAAGGAAGGCGTAGGGAGGTATCATCTCGCTCCCCCATTGTGCAACTATAACCACTTCCACCGGGTGGTATAGAAACTTCCGCTAGTGTAGGGAGAGGTATCAATCCAGCATAAAGATGATACACTATTGGTGCTTGAATATCAAATATACAATATAAAAAAACGAATGTATCTAAAATTAGTCTAATCATTCTAAAACCTGCACATCTAAAATATATTATAGAAAAGAGCATGAATGAGGTCCACAATGCCACCCAGAGGTATAAAAGTGAAATCATTTCAAAGAGCCAACTAAAACGAAGGATGATATAAATAGATCTAGGCATGTGTAGAAGCATAATTCCCATCCCATCACAGCCCCGATCTACAATTAGAACAGGATAAAGCAAGTGGTAAGAAATTAAGGAGGACTTGTACCTTCCTAGTATACTAAAGGGTGTTTAAGCTGAATTGATTAAATAATTAACGTCCCACTCATTCATGCCGAACGGTGAGTAGGTACGCAAGTCAAAAATCCAATACGTTTCCAGACGAGAAACCATGCGTACGTGGGATTCTCCTCTCCAATGATCTATTTCCAAAAATTGTGTCCCTCTAGGACAGGGATCCTCAAACTACAGCCCTCCAGCTGTTGTAGAACTACACATCCCATGAGGCATTGTAACACATTCACAGACATGACTAGGCATGATGAGAATTGTAGTTCCTGAACAACTAGAGGGCCGTAGTTTGAAGACCCATGCTCTAGGATTACGGTCTCTAGGATTACGGTCGTGATGTTGTAAATAGTGACGTGGGACGCTGTGGTTAGTTTTGCCTTTTTTGATATTAGCAATGTGTTCGTTAACACAAATAGAAAAAGTCCTAATCCTGCGTCCTATGTATTACTTTTTGCTAGTATAGGTCAAAAGATAGACAATGTATGGTGTAGGTGGTGAAGCGCTTCATTGGATAATTGCGCAGGGTGACAGTAGATTGAAAAGTGTCACTCCTGCGTTTGCCACTAATATTATGCAGACACACATTGCACTTATGGCATGAGAGATATCCCTTTGCAATCCTGGAAGAACCATCACATTGGGGGCTATTTGACCCTAAATCGATAATGCTCCTCTGAAAATCACACCAGCCCTTTTTGGTATGACAGGGCCCAAGAGTCTATCATTAGGAAGTACCCCCCAGTGTTTTTTTGAGGACCTCTTTGATCTGTCTAGACTGGACCGAGTAGGTAGTAAAGAAAGACCACCTAAATCTAATATCCATTGTATTTTTGGGATGTACCAGCGAGTCTCGATCAACCTGGGAGATTCAATCGATCTTGCTGTCCAGGTCACCAGGTAGGTAACCCTTCTCCAAAAATCTCTCTTTAAGGACAGCAGATTGTACTGTGAAATCTTCCACTCTAGTACAGTTTATCTGTAAATGGAGAAACTGACTTTGTGGCACAGATTTGAGCCACTGAGGGTGTTGGCAACTATTGACCCATTCCGGTTGGTCAGTTTAAATTAGGTGATAAATTACAAAAGTTGCTCGACTACCTTGAGTTCAAGGTAAGGTAAGGTAAGGCTAGCTTCATGGCTCAGACGTATGCCTCTGTCATTGGTATTGAGTAAGGACATGAAATCATCCAGTAATGTTCAGGTCTCTTATAGGCATAAACGACATCCCCCTCCCATTTGGCCATAAACAAATTGGCCAAACTGGGGGCAAATTTTTCCCCCATGGCCACTACCTTGGTCAGCACGTAAAACTGATTCTGAAACCACAAGTAGTTGTGTTGTGCAGCGAACCTGAGGAGGTCTATGATGAAATTGCGTTGGATAAGGGGCAATGTAGTACTCTGGGACAAATAGTGCTCAAATGCCTCAAAGCCCAAATAATACGGAATGCATATGTATAAAGCGGCAACATCCGCCGTTACTAGGATCATTCCGTCTTCGATCGATTCCAACAGTCTAATGGTGTCGCCAGTATCCTTCAAGTAGGAAGGTACCAGTCGCACCAAGGGTTGAAGGTGGAAGTCCACATATCTCCTGAGTCGTGCTGTGGCCAGGTAGGGTGCACAAGAAATCCAAATTCCTAGCTGCATTTACGGTGCCTTGCGAAAGTATTCGGCCCCCTTGAACTTTGCGACCTTTTGCAACATTTCAGGCTTCAAACATAAAGATATAAAACCTGTAATTTTTTGTGAAGAATCAACAACAAGTGGGACACAATCATGAAGTGGAACAAAATGTATTGGATATTTCAAACTTTTTTAACAAATAAAAAACTGAAAAATTGGGCGTGCAAAATTATTCAGCCCCTTTACTTTCAGTGCAGCAAACTCTCTCCAGAAGTTCAGTGAGGATCTCTGAATGATCCAATGTTGACCCAAATGACTAATGATGATAAATAGAATCCACCTGTGTGTAATCGAGTCTCCGTATAAATGCACCTGCACTGCTATAGTCTCAAAGGTCCGTTTAAAGCGCAGAGAGCATCATGAAGAACAAGGAACACACCAGGCAGGTCCGAGATACTGTTGTGGAGAAGTTTAAAGCCAGATTTGGATACAAAAAGATTTCCCAAGCTTTAAACATCCCAAGAAGCACTGTGCAAGCGATAATATTGAAATGGAAGAAGTATCAGACCACTGCAAATCTAAAAAGACCTGGCCATCCTTCTAAACTTTCAGCTCATACAAGGAGAAGACTGATCAGAGATGCAGCCAAGAGGCCCATGATCACTCTGGATGAACTACAGAGATCTACAGCTGAGGTCGGAGACTCTGTCCATAGGACAACAATCCGTTGTATACTGCACAAATCTGGCCTTTATGGAAGAGTGGCAATAAGAAAGACATTTCTTAAAGATATCCATAAAATGTGTCGTTTAAAGTTTGCCACAAGCCACCTGGAAGACACACCAAACATGTGGAAGAAGGTGCTCTGGTCAGATGAAACCAAAATCAAACTTTTTGGCAACAATGCAAAACGTTATGTTTGGCGTAAAAGCAACACAGCTCATCACCCTGAACAAACCATCCCACTGTCAAACATGGTGGTGGCAGCATCATGGTTTGGGCCTGCTTTTCTTCAGCAGGGACAGGGAAGATGGTTAAAATTGATGGGAAGATGGATGGAGCCAAATACAGGACCATTCTGGAAGAAAACCTGATGGAGTCTGCAAAAGACCTGAGACAGGGACGGAGTTTTGTCTTCCAACAAGACAATGATCCAAAGCATAAAGCAAAATCTACAATGGAATGATTCACAAATAAATATATCCAGGTGTTAGAATGGCCAAGTCAAAGTCCAGACCTGAATCCAATCGAGAATCTGTGGAAAGAACTGAAAACTGCTGTTCACAAACGCTCACCATCCAACCTCACTGAGCTCGAGCTGTTTTGCAAGGAGGAATGGGCAAAAATTTCAGTCTCTCGATGTGCAAAACTGATAGAGACATACCCCGAGCGACTTACAGCTGTAATCGCAGCAAAAGGTGGCGCTACAAAGTATTAACTCAAGGGGGCTGAATAATTTTGCACGCCCAATTTTTCAGTTTTTTATTTGTTAAAAAAGTTTGAAATATCCAATAAATTTCGTTCCACTTCATGATTGTGTCCCACTTGTTGATTCTTCACAAACAATTACAGTTTTATATCTTTATGTTTGAAGCCTGAAATGTGGCAAAAGGTCGCAAAGTTCAAGGGGGCCGAATACTTTCGCAAGGCACTGTATCAACAAGTCTTCCAAATGGTACACTGTAGTGCATTGTGCTCTACTGTACAGTGAATTGGGGTGTAATTTACTGACAATGCACTTGAGCACGTGTTGCCACAACACACAAGTGTGTCAGGGCACCTAAGGGAGGTTTAAATGTTTTATAATCATTACACTTTATTGTGCTGAAGCCAAATGGTACATCGATCAGCCATATCAGGACCACCTACCATAACCCATCGAGGCATGTCCTACACTAGTGGAAAAGCAAAATCTCTTGCGCTACTGTGAATGAAACAGTGTTAAAATGATAAGAGTGTAGAAAATAACGTTGAGAGCAGCTGTATCTAAAAGTTTTCACAATACACGAATAATGAATGAAATAAAAAATGTGATAAGTGCTCCAAACAATAGTGTAAACTACTACAAAGCGTGTCCACAACAAACGCTCATAACATATCCATAAATGGCATGGCCATCAGTGAGCCTAATATAAAGTAAAACTGTACAGTGATATAACACAATCAACCTAAATCCCAAAGTGACAGTGAATCCAACAAGGAAAAAAGATGTGCGAGTCAATAAATAAATAATGTCTGAGACAAATAAATGAATAAAGCTGAGGAGTCAGATGGTCTTAATAGACCGATAAGAAAATCTTCTCAAAAGTGACTGGTGGTTGAACACTGTAAAAAAGGATCCATAATCAGTCTCCCAGAACTCTCACCTTGTTGCTACTGTATAATAGCATGTAGCATGGATGCATGCGTATCCGGGTTATCAATCTCACTCCTTCCCAATAGTATCCTCTATGGCCGCTTCTTACACCTGTTGCTGGTACCAATTTCAAATGAATAATGGACTTGTAAGGGTGCTCAATGCTCCATAAGGGCCGGGGGGAGAGAGAAAGAAACGGATGCCTCCAATGGTGAAGTAAGTAAAATTGGGGGTGCTTTATTAATGTTAAAAAATGGACCCTTACATCAATATATAAATAGTGGTGCAAAAAATGTAAAGGACGTGGCGTACACAGCGCCGTCTTACGTCTCTCTGCTGGCCTCCGGCTTACGCAGGTGCCACGTGACCTTGAATGTCTACGCCGTTACGTCACGTACCTCGTGACTTCATCAGGGGAGCCTGATTGGTTGTCGAGTCACTGCTTAAATACGATAAAAGCCGGAAGTAAACACTGATGATTGCAATATGAACCCATTTCCTTTTCACGTTTCTACTTTTAAGTGAAGGCTGACCGGTATATAGTAATCCAACCCCTCATTGTTATTGCTCTGTGTCCCTATCACAGGCTTCAATAAAATGGCAATCATTGGTCTTATTGCTCATGTACCCATTTGTAGGCACTTTTGGCTGTGGACATGAGTCAGCATGGGCATCCTGACCAGTCTGTAGCAACGCAGACCCATACGCAACACATTGCGATGCACTGTGTGTTCTGACACCCTTCTATAGGAATCTGCATTAACTTTTTGAGCCATTCGAGATACAGTACCACTTCTATTGGTTTGGACTGCACAGGCCAGCCTTCATTCCTCATATGCATCAATTAGCCTTGGCCAGCAATGGATGGCCAAGGTTTTCCTTCCTTGGACCACTTTTGGTAGAACCTGACCATTGCAGACTGGCTCCCACAAGAGCTGCAGTTTTGGAGATGCTCTGACCCGGTTATCAAGCCATTACAATTTGGCCCTTATCAGTCGCTCAAATCCTTACTGATTTTTTATTTAATTTTTTTATGCTTTCAACACATCAACTTCAAGGACAGCATGGGCTCACCTGTCTTCACTCTGCCAGCTTGCATAGGTCAGAGGGGAATCTCAGCCCCTCCCACTGTACTCTTTAGATCAGGAAGGAGAGCAGATAGAGGACATGTGACCACACAGCAGAGCTGGACAAAGAAGATATTTTAGCTGTATTATTTAAAAAAACATACACTGTATTTAATATATTCCTTTATAGAATAATATAATATTCTATAATATTCTGTTCTATTATAGAATAATATAATAGATTTGACTTTACAATCACTTTAAGTATAGTGGACCTATCCCTCTTTCACAAAAAATAAATACATCACAAGCAGCTCTGAAATCTGTTTA
Source organism: Rana kukunoris (assembly GCA_029574335.1). Lineage (NCBI taxonomy): Eukaryota > Metazoa > Chordata > Amphibia > Anura > Ranidae > Rana > Rana kukunoris. Next base: position 286,322,896 of record CM056049.1, read on the forward strand.
ATCATCTTACAATTAAATTATTTTCTTTTTCTTACAATTTCCTTTTTGCACATTCTGGTTGAGTGAGGCACTGGTGATTTTAGCCAGGGCCTCACAGTTGAATCCTGAGAAAGCAACGTCACCCCGTGCCTTCCTGAAAAATCTTGTCTCTACACTGTGAATACCCATGAGATCTCAGGCGGCGTACACACGGCCGAGGTTCTCGCTGAAAACCAGCGAGAACCTCGCTGGAATGCACATTCCAGTGAGGGTCTCGGCGAGCTTCCCGTCGGGAAGCCCGTCGAGCAGAAATAGAGAGCACGCTCTCTATTTCCTCGACGGCCCGCCCGGAAGAATGGCTGGTTGCCATTCCCGACGGGCGGGTCGCTGATTTCGACGGCCGGCAGGGAACCTCGACGGGCGGAACGATGTGTTCTGCCCGTCGAGATTCCCTGCCGTGTGTACGCCGCCTCAGAGTAAAGGCATTTTTCCCCTCAGCACCCTCATGTGCATTGTAACAGAAGTAAGACCCAAAGTTACAGGAAGGATAATGGATTTGTCTGCCCTTGATAAAAATAGAGAGGGTCAGGAAAGGAAAAATAAAGCGATTTCTGCTGTCTATTCCTTCCGGGATACTTCATCAGCACTGCCGATAACTTCCCTTTTTGTGTTGTGTGGTGAAATCCTAATCCTAGAAAATCAAGCGCGATTGGAGTTTACCATTCTCACAAGCAGTATGTAAACCATAGGCAGATTAATAATTTACACCAGAATTGAATGCTTAAAATTAAAATGTTGTAGTATAGAAACACTGGCCAGTGCCTCCTTCAAGTCCTGGAAAGCTTTCTTACATTGTAGCTTTTCGGACAGATTAGGCAGTTTTGTATTGGTTGGGTCAGTTTGGTCAAGGCACTACCGTTGTGTACAATCTTTTTTTTTTTTCAATGGTCAGTTGTTCCAAAGAATTACATAACCTGGTTCTTGATTTGAGGGGTGGGCCACATCATGATGGCCTCATCTTTTCCCTGACTCACGACTCAGGGTGCCTCCTCCCTGGTGTCCCAAGTACTCAAATTCTGTCAAGTTGGAAACTTACTTGGTTTAACTGTCAGTTAAGCAGCTGAAAGTATGTCTAGGACCACTGACACGTTTTTGAAATGTTATAGTTAGATAAAAAAAAACATTCCTGATCCACCGAGAGGCAATCTGATTTTCCCTGGATCAACTTTTTTTTTTTTTTTTAGCAATATACTGAGCTGGCCAGAATAACCTCTGGAGGGAGTCTATTCCACAATTTAACAGCTCTCACTGTGAAGAAACCTTTCTGTGTTTGGAGATGAAGTATCTTTTCCTCTAGATCTAGTGTCCTCTGTGATGATGTATTTGTACATGTTGATTAAATCTGGCATTTAATGTTATTAAGCTTATGATCTAAAAAAACTTCCAGATCCTACTCCAAGATGGATTCCCCCATTTTTACTCCCCTAGTATGTATTATGCATGCATGCATATTCTTAGCCCCCACTTTACGTTTATTAACGTTAAACCTGATTTTGCCACATAGTTGCCAATTAAACACTGCATTAAGGTTGGCTTGTAAGTTGGAGACATCCTGTAAGGACGTTATTCCACTGCATAGCTTGGTGTCATCTGCAAAGACAGAAATTGTACTTTTAATCCAAGACCCTATATACAGTAATTTATAAAGATATTAAGTAAGTACACCACTGATAGAACTCGTCTATGTGGTCTTTTATTAGACTCTTCAGTATCTTCCCTAAAATAGAAGTTAAACTTACAGGTCTATAGTTACTTGGTAAAGACTTGTTCCCTTTTTAAATATGTAACTAAACAAAAAAAAGGGTATTACACCAGGGATATATTATAGTTGTTGCCAAAATAGAGAGGTGTCCCCCTGACAAGGGACTGTGACTTTAAGGGCAACCAATGAAAATACAAAAAAGTTAATAGAATAGTTTAATTTCAAATGATAAAAAGCTAATCATGTAAACCATACAACTGACTAGTAGATAAAATGCAATACAGATCAAAGCACATTAAACAAAGGTTAAATATAGTGCTGTCTCCAAGTTGCGGATGAAGGCAGACGTGTTTCAGGGTAAATCCCTGTTCAACAATCAAAAACTCTTCTATATATATATATATAGTTCTGACCTGATGAGATTGCTAACGAGCAATTCAGGCAGGTTGATGGTGAGCTTATGAAGAAAATATTTGAGCAAGAACCAAAAGGTCCTGCATAATTCCATAAATAACTATTTATTAGATCCTCATAGACTAAATTATTAATACAAAAATATTAATATTGAGCCCATATCAAACCAGAGTTAGATTAATTTAAACCAATTAAACCCATTTCAAGTATTCGGTAAATAATCAGGTATTAAAATACCAGTATAGTGATGCCCATGTATAAAATTAATTCATTCGATCGTAACAATAGTAGTATAAAAATGAGAAATACCTCTAAAAAGCGGCGGACTGGAATAGCGGTCTGGATGTAAAGCAGCATTAATACAAACACCAGAGACCAAAGGACGTTTAAATGCACCTGAACTAGGCACCGAGCAGGCGCATTGAGAATAAGACACAGTTGTGGCGCGAAATAGTAATCATCAAAGTGTGTGGGCTGAATAGTAAGTATCACGGGACGTGCCAAAACTGATGTAAATAATGTCAGTAAAAAATAAATGCATGAGCATATTGCGCATGCGCGGACCTATTACAACAGCGCATGCGCGAACCAAGCAATGACATTCTAATGCAGTCAGCTCCGTAGGAGGAGCCTTAAACTATACCATTGAGAGAACCACCTACACAGGAAAAAACGTCTCGCAATTGGTCAAAAAACAGAACCGGCCAATTACAATTCACGGATCTAAATAGGGGTCAGAAAGCCGCTACAAAAATCAATATCAGTAAGCATATTTATAAAAATAAAAAACTTAATCCTAAAAAAAAAATAGGTGAATGTTGAACAGAATTCATGTCACACATACAACCAAAACAAGCATCCTCTCCATTTTTAAGGGATGATATGATCATCCAAACAGTACATGGCATGCAGTACGCATCAAATCTATGTTGAGAAAGCAGGTAAATAAACACATCAAATGTGCATCATCTAAAGGTAAGTCCTAATACATTTCTATAATTCAGGAAAACAATAACAATTTTTACAAATGATACAGCAAAAAAACAGATATAGCAGATCAATGTGTCTAATATGTCAAGGTCATATTGATAGATGAAATAGCATCATTTCACATACATTTGATAACAGTGTCCTAAGTCACATAATCCTACATATCTTTTTCACATATACCCATGCTAAAGCCCTTCAAGAAGGGTCTGTAACTGAGAGCAGTATTGAGTCAGAGTGGAAAAGTGGCACGCAGGTCCACAATCCAGTGATTGTTCCAGTCCCCCCCTCTTGCATTGGGGTGAATTCTGTCAAGAATCACAAAACAAACCTTGTGGGATATACCTGCATGAAAATTCCTGACATTTCTCTCAAGTGGTTGCTCTGGATTGGCTTTCATGATGCTATTAATATGCCTCCCTGCCCTTTCCGAAACTGGAGTTTCGTTTTTCCCACGTAGAAACTTAGACATTGTTACTGAAAGAGATAAATCACGCTAGGAGTTTTACAATTGGCAAAATTCTGAGACTTGAATACCCCACCATTTGGTAACAAAAATTGTGTTTTGGTATTCATGTACCGACAGATTGTGCATCCAACACAAGTAAATGTACCTGGTCACTTGCACAGATTATTTCTAAACTCACCAACAAATTCTGTTAGTACTAGTTTGTCCTTGAGAGATGTCGGTTTTCTGAATGTCACAGTTGGACACGTAGATAGATGAGGACAGAGTAATGGGTCGGATTGCAAGATCTCCCAATGTTTACCCAGGATTTATTTAATTCTGCTATGTTGATTGCTAAATTTGGTGATCAATCTAGTATGTTGCGACTTTTGCAACTTGACCTTATTGGGAAAGAGTTAATCTGGTCTCAATCTATCACATGCACGTCTGTATGCCTTTTTAAGGCATGTATGTGAGTAATCCTGTAGTAGCAGGTGTTCTTTTAAAGCATCTGCCTCAATCTTAAAAGAATCTTGTGTCAAGCAATTACTTTTAAGCCTTAAATATTGGCCAAAAGGGATCAAATAAATAAGTGATTTGGGGTGGGCACTGGAAGCATAAAAAATGGTGTTTCCCACAGTGGGCTTTCTTAAAACTCCACTGGAGAGACGACCATCTTCATGCTTGTGAATGCTAACATCCAAGAAAGTATTTTTGGTGGCACTGTAAGCCATAGTGAACTGCAAGTTAAAAGCATTTTTGTTGATCACTGTCATAAAGGCATTAAGACTGGCAACAGATCCCTCCCAAATGACAAGCATGTCGTCTATGTAGCGGTACCAACTGGTGATGTTACTCATAAAAGGTACCAAATCATCATCGTCAAGCAAAAAAGTGTCCAAGTCCCCCAGGTACAGGTTCGCATATGAGGGCGCGCAAGACGTCCCCATAGGAACCCGCTGCACCTGGAGGCAGTGGGACCCATCAAAAGTAAACGTGTTATGCATCAAGATTTATTCCAAGGCAGCAATAATAAATTGATGTATTTTTTTGTCATCACAATGAGATTGAGACAAAATATGCTGCATAGCTGCTAGACCAAGATGATGTGGAATGCTGCTATACAGCATCTCAACATCAATGGCGACAAGTAAACTATCAGGGTTTAGAAATACATTATCCAAAACCTGTAAAGTATCCTTGATAAATGATGGGAGGTTGATGACGTGTGGTTTGAGCAATGCATCAATATATTTGCTCAAATTATCACTAATGCTTCCTCTCCCAGAGATAATAGGTCTACCAGGGGGTAGAGGAGCTTGTTTGTGAATTTTCGGTAAACAATACATAGTGTGGATCCTGGGGTGCTTGGTACGAATACATGTGCAAATGTCTCTGTTAAATGCCCCTTGTGCAAAGGCATCGTCCACAAGGACATAGAAAGCCTCATAAAATCTGTGAACTGTAGTCAAAGTAATCTTTTTATACAAAGTTTCATTGTGTAGAATCTTTAAGCACATGTCTTTATACTGTGTATTTGACATCACAACTATGTTCCCTCCTTTATCTGCCTGTTTAATCGTGAGTGAATGTTGTGTGCATAAAGATCGCAAGGCAACATTTTCTTGTTGAGACAGATTCTGTATTTGTTTATGTTTACGCATTTTTTTTAATCATTACTTAGGCTGAAAGATTTATATTTTCTCATAGTTAAACTAAATGGTTCATATGTGTTCATAATAGTTGTGTCAACAGATGCCTGAAGGCTATCAGTAGCTGAAGAAGAGTCAGATTCTACCAGAAGCCTTACTAAAATATCCAGAGCCTGATCAGTAGATGTAGAATCCAGTGTTGGTGGATCAACACTATCAGCTTTTTTAGCATATAGACTTCTAAAATCCAGTTTCCTGGCAAACAAATGAACATCTTTAAAAATAAATTAAAAAATATCTGAATCTACAGTAGGACAAAAACCAAGACCTTTACTAAGAAGTGAGTATTCCGCCTGCGATAATTGATAATCTGAGAAATTGATAACACTCAGGACGCATACACACAAATCGGTCTAAACCGATGAAAATGGACTGAAGTCCAGTTTCATCGGTCCAAACTGACCGTGTGTACGGCCCATCAGTCTGTCGTCCTTCGGACCAACGTTTTAACACTTGCTTTAAAATCGGACTGATGGACGCCTGACCATCGGTCCAAACTGATCGTTAGTACGCAAAAGCATTGGTTCAAAAACCCGCGCATGCTCAGAATCAAGTCAACGCATGCTTGGAAGCATTGAACTTGTTTTTTTTCAGCACATTGTTGTGTTTTACGTCATCGCGTTATGACACGATCGGTTTTTGAACTGATGGTGTGTACGCACATCAGACCATCAGGCCACTTCAGCGGTGACCCGATCGGGTTGGACCAATAGTGTGTACGCGGCCTTAGAGTATCAACACTCACAGTCTTGTCATCCGTTGTATCTGGCCTCGTGGATGGAAAAAAACCCTTGACGAGGTAAAATTGCAGCCACGGAATCATGTAGAGAAGAGCCACCCGTGTTAGGGAAAATAACAGAGCCATCACTAAAATGCTCCAAAGGGCGAACAGAAGAGCCACCATGTGAATTACCTTTACCAGACATAGAAATAGACCCAGAAGCAGATGGAGTTGAAGAGTGTTGTATTGGGGTTAGTTCCGCTGTCCGTTTTCTTCGATGAGTATCTTCCTGTGAACGAGAGCGTTTATTTTTTGTGATCGTCTACCAGCCTGTTTAGAATTCTGAGAAAAGATGTTGAAAAATTAGAAGTAGAATTATGACCCTGTCCATTTTGTGGGTAGTCTCTGTATTTATTAGTGATATTATTGGGTCTATTGGCCTACTGGAAAGCACGTTTGTCTCTCCAGAACTTTTTTTCTTTGGTGGCAAGAGTCTCATGGGTAAATTGATCCAAATGATTTCTAACCTTCTCTTCACATGTTTTAAATTTGGAGGTACCTTTAAGAGGATGTAATTTAGTATAAATCACATCCATGTCTTTATCCAAAATACTGATGCACTTCCGATATTCTTCATTAAGAAGCTTCATCGTCCCTGCTGTACATTTTTGAAGATTAGTTTCCAACTTTTTTTAAACACAGAATCTAGAACAGGAAAAATGTGAATCCTTAAACCGAAAGGATTAGTATCCTCTCTCAGGTAACACTCGAAACTTTTGATATGCCAAAATAATGGCGCTTTCTTTTCCACTAGTTTTTCCAATTGAGAAAAAAGGGAAGAGACCTCAGTCTGAGAAGCCTCCTGCGTATGATGTTGTTTGTAATAACTAGCCATTAGGGCCTCCCATTCTTGCCCCTGAAACATGTCGCCTATCAATGCTATATGAAACAGTAGATATAACAAAAACTGATAAGAGCAATTAGAAACTTAATTAATAGACAATTGAATACTGAATAGAAAATAATAATAAATTGTTGGATTAATAATCAAGCCTAGTGTAAAGAGGGGGAAATGTGCCAATGAAGCACAACATTGGATATTTACTACCCTAATAAAGTAATGTAACTAAACAAAAAAAGGGTTTTACACCAGGGATAGATTATAGTTGTTGCCAACATCCCTTATGTTATAAAACAAAAAAGAGAGGTGTTCCCCTGACAAGGGACTGGGACTTTAAGGGCAACCAATAAAAATACAAAAAAGTAAATAGAATAGTTAAATTTCAAATGATAAAAAGACAATCGTGTAAACCATACTATTGACTAGTAGATAGAATACAATACAGATCAAAGCACATTAAACATAAAGGTTAAATATAGCGTGGTCTCCAAGTTGCGGATGAAGCCTGCTGCGTTTCAGGGTAAATTCCTTTATTCAGGGGCTCTTTTCCTTGCTGGAGAGCTTTATAATACATCTACAGAAATATACAAAAAATATAATTGGTGAAAGCATACAGGAACAAATAAGCATCGTTTAAAAGGGAGAGGTGCACAAGGCGATATTCATGTGGGACATATGATAAAAAACTGTAGTGTTCAACAATCAAAAACTCTGACCTGATGAGATTGCTAACAAGCAATTCAGGCAGGTTGATAGTGAGCTAATGATGAAAATTGTTGAAAAAACAGCTCTTTACATAAAGATGGACTGAGCAAACCTGCTTAGAAATAGAGACCGCAACAAAACCACCTATCATGGCATCATCATGTCTATAGATGACCAAAAGACAGAATGGTGCTGGATTTAGAGGTTTATGTTGATTCTATAAGAAACAGTATATATATATATATATATATATATATATATATATATATATATATATATATATATATATAAAAGAAAATATTTGAGCAAGAACCAAAAGGTCCTGCATAATTCCATAAATAACTATTAGAACCTCATAAATTATTAATACAAAAAGATTAAAATTAAGCCCATATCAACCCAGAGTTAGATTCATTTAAATTAATTAAACCCATTTAAAGTAATTGGTAAATAATCAAGTATTAAAAATACCAGTATAGTGATTTCCATGTATAAAATTAATTTATTTAATCGTAACAATAGTAGTATAAAAACGAGAAATACCTCTAAAAAGCGGCGGACTTGAATAGCGGTCTGGATGTAAAGCAGCAGCAATACAAACAGCACAGACCAAAGGACGTTTAAATGCACCTGAACTAGGCACCGCGCTTATTAAAGGCTTACCTATATGTATAACTTCCCCATAGAGGTTTACAACCTCTTTTTAAAGTTATGTGTTTTTTAAATTTTTCCTGTATGTGTGAAAATCATATGATCACTGCTACCCAGATATTTATATGAATATTGGTAATAAGCTCTGCATGGTTTGAGATTACCAGGTCCAGTAGAGTGTCATTGCTAGTCAGGGCCTCAATAAACTGGACCATAAAATTGTCTTGTAATAGGTTTATACATTTTTGCCTTTTAACTGTTTCGCCGGTGCCATTAAATTTCCAATTTAAATTTCCAGGTAGCCAAAATCCTCCATTGTTATCTCTGTCCCAGCCCCTGCAGCCCTATATAACTGTACAAGTAGCTGGGTCTCCACTTCCTCATGAACACTGGGAGGTCTATAACAAACTCCAATGATAACCTTTGTAGTACGCACACCCATGTACAGTTCCACCCATAATGCTTCAGACTCATCATACTCTCCATTAACTAGGTCCTCTTTCACACTCATTTTGAAATCACTTCTCACATAGGGACACCGCCCCTCCGTTTTACCCTGTCTTTCCAAAAGAGAGCAAAGCCAGAAATATTAATAACCCAATCATCTGAAGAATGAAATCAACATTCAGCAATACCAATTAAAACAGAATACTCCTAGTGCACCAGAGCTTCCAACTCACCTATTTTGCTTGACAGACTTCTGACATTGGTGAACAAACACTTTTTAATTAATTGTTATATTTTTCACACTTGTTGCATATTTTTTGGGAAATAGTAACATGGTGGTATGAATCTTCATACCACCTGCCTGCCATAACCCCCCCCCCACACACATCTTCCTCCATTCCACTAACCAATAGGGGCTGACACCTGTCTACTTCATTATAATCTAATTTACCCTCCCCCTCAATCCTAGTTTAAATACTCCTCCGACCTTCCCATAAACCTCTCCCCCAGCACAGCAGACCCCTTTCCATTTACGTGCACACCATATTTAGCATATAGGTTGTATCCCAATAAAAAACCTTCATCTCACCATGAAAAGAGCTACCATACCCGTCCCGCAGCAAACGCTTGCTGGGTATGGGCTGCTCCAGCATTGCCAGGAAAATTAGCCTGCCGCTTATTTTCACTAAGGAAAATTAGCCTGCCGCTAAGGAAGCTGACGCCATAGTAGCTACAGAGATCATAAGAGAGTCGGTACGGGAGTCAATTTTGGAAACTACGGCCCCTCTAATAGACAAACCTACCCCGGGCACATCACCAGCACCCTGCCATTATGCCCAGGTTTCGTTTCAGAAACCCACTCTGAAAATGAGGAACGTGAGAAGGCATCAGGATTCGAACCTTTCGCTCGTTCAGTCAAGGAAATGATCGGCTGGGAAGATGAAAAGATGAATAGGGACCCCGAGCTATTCCCCTTCAAAGGCAGGAGGCGCCTGTAGACCAGCTATCACCACAGCTGCAGTGGCTAAAGCCATCTCTGCATGGGTGGCCAATATTGAGAGGTCCCTTCTAGACAGAACCGACCAAGAAAAAGTAATCTCCTCTTTGCAGGAAATTAGATTAGCAGGTGACTTCATGGTAGGGGCCTCAGTCGATATCATTCGATCCTCTGCTAGATCCATGCTAGCCTCAGTAATGACAAGAAGAGCCTTATGGCTAAAGCCCTGGACAGCTGACGCGCGTTTAAAATCAAATTGGTGTAAAATTTGGCGCAAACTTGTTTGGCGCAAAGCTGGATTCAGCAATTTCCAAGGTCACAGGAGGAAAGTTGGGGCTGATCCCCTCCGATTAGAGACCCAAGTCTCAAAAAGGTCCAGCCTACAGACGAAATCTACCTGACAGATACAGGGAAGATAGGTCCTATTGTCCCGGCAGAGAGTTCAGGAGGGACTGGAAAAATACTTGACCCTCCTTTATGAAGGTACAGAAAGCCAATGCCATCACTGCTGGGGACCAGCAGAAGTCCTTTTGAAAGTTCGCCCGCCCATCCAGCTCAGGTGGGTGCCAGACTCAGAAGTTTTGCTCGGATTTGGTCAAACCACATAAAGGATCCATGGACACTCTCCACTGTCAAATTCGGCCACAAATGGAAATTTATGGGCACATTGCCGGGGAATGTGTTCCAGCCTACCAAGATACCATCTTCCCCAGACAAGAGGGGGTTACTTCTTCAGTATGTAACAGAATTAAAACAAAAAGGGGCAGTCATAGAAGTACCATTGCACCAAAGGGGAGGGGATGTTATTCCTTTTTTTTTGGTGCGAAAAAAATCGGGGGATCTACGTCCAGTCCTGGACTTGAAAAGGCTCAACAGATGGATCAAAATAGAGGCCTTCAACATGGAAAGCCTCCAATCCATTCTGCTGGCGGTAAACCTGGGAGACTGGATGCTATCGGTAGATTTATCGGACACTTATCTTCATGTCCCGATTCATCCCGCCTTCCAGAAATGTCTCCGCGTTTCAATCAACCAACGTCATTTTCAATTATGGTGCCTACCATTCGGCATCTTTTCGGCACCCAGGACGTTCACCAAAGTTCTCCTACCCCTGATCGCACTCCTCAGGGAGAAGGGGTTGCGGGTACATCATTACCTGGATGACATTGGGGTCCATGTCATCGATCATACCCATGGTGCAGTGGTCCCAGTGGCACATGAGAATTCTGCAGAATCAGGCAGTGGAATGGAGCATCAATGCTCCAAACCATCCGCATCCCCAATTGGGTAAAGCAATCAGTATGGTGGTGGACACACTCTTCCAACCTCAGAAAGTTCAGACCAATAGCTCCCCCAAACACAGAGGAAGTAACATCGGATGCCAGCCAGAGGGCATGGGGAGCGCATCCCCTCTGGATGGACCAAGCAGCTCAGGGACAGTGGCACTTTTCCAGCTCAGGACATAGTATCGAATATATTGGAGCTCCGGGCAGCCTTTCAAGCCCTCATAGCTTTCGCACCTCTGCTACAGGGGAAGAGTGTCCTTATCTGTATGGACAACAAAGTAGCAGTATCCTATATCCATAAAACAGGGAGGTACCAGAAGTAGCACGCTTCTGGAGGAAGTTCGCCCCATAATGGAATGGGCCCAAATACACCTGTCGGATCTGAGGGCGGTATATGTCCCGACAGCACAGAACATGCTGGCCGACTACCTGAGCCGAGAGACACTTTCAACCACCTGAACCACCATGCATTCTCCCTTCTTACAAAGACGTGGGGAGTTCCAGAGATCGACGTAGCGGCAACACCAGCGAACACCTAATGCCAAAGGTTCTTGTCCAGAGCACCCTTTACGTCAGCCGAGGGAACAGATTGCCTAGTCCACCCATGGGATTTCGAACTGGGGTACATTTTCCCTCCAACTCCCCTAATCGCGAGGTTCCTATCCTGGCTCTGGAGATCCTCAGCCACAGTAATAGGGGTGATACCGTTCTGGCCGAGAATGCCATGGTTCACGACCCTCTTACAACTCAATACGCAACCTCCAATCCACCTACCACTATCAGCGGACCTCCTATATCAAGGTCAATTCTTCCATCCAGCTCCAGACAGGCTGCACCTGACAGCATGGAGGTTGAGAGGGTTAGGCTAAGGCAACGTTTTTCAACTCCAGTCCTCAAGGCACACCAACAGGTCATGTTTTCAGGCTTTCCATTATTTTGCACAGGTGATTTGATCAGTTTCACTGCCTTAGTAATTACCACAGCCATTTCATCTGAGGGAAATCCTGAAAACTTGACCTGTTGGTGTGCCTTGAGGACTGGAGTTGAAATACACTGGGCTAAGGGACCAAGGTTGCTCCCAAGAGGTAATATCGACCATAATGCAAGTCAGGAAGAACACCACTAATACCACCTACACAAGAGTCTGGGAAAGATTCGTTTTGATAGCACAACAAAGAGGTTGGGACACCATCTCTCCAGATCCATCTCAAATTCTGGAATTCCTACAGTCAGGCATTGACAAAGGTCTAAGCTCGAGTAACCTGAAAGTACAGGTACCCGCCCTTTCTGCCAAAACAGGTACTAGATGGGCTCCTTACCCTTTGGTCACCCAATTCATGAAAGCTTGCATGAAGATCAGACCTCCTAGGAAACCAATTTTCCCTGCATGGGATCTCTCAGTGGTTCTCGAGGCCCTTTCCAATCCACCTTTTTTTTCCATTTGATTCGGTTTCGCTGTGGAACCTGACTCTAAAGCTGACCTTCCTCATCGCTATTACATCAGAAAGAAGGGTGTCAGAAATACAAGTGCTTATGTCTAAAGAACCCTATTTAGTTTTTTTGCCTGACAGAGTGGTACTGAGACCTTCAGATCGTTTCATACCGAAGGTAGCCTCATCCTTTCACTACAACCAGAACATCGTCCTTCCATCCTTTACTAACGAGAGAGGCGAGCCTCATGCCTTGGATGTTAAATCAACCACCTCCAGCTACCTTTCAGCTACAACTCACCTTCGGAAAACGGATGCCCTCATGGTTATAAAACACGGGGGCAGACGAGGCCAAGCAGCGACTTCCCATACCATCGCCTCTTGGCTGGTCAAATCTATCAAAAAAGCATATTCCATTCAGCAACTAGCAATCCCGGAGGGCATCAGGGCCCACTCGACCAGGGCAGTGGCGACCTCATGGGCAGCATATTGTTGTATTTCACCAGAGACCATCTGCAGAGCAGAAACCTGGTCTTCCAGAAATACCTTCATTTCCCACTACAGAGTGGACTCCGCTCACTTGGCTACAGCCGACTTCGGTAGATCTATTGTTAGAGCCAATTCTTCAGCACTATAAAGGAATAAATATTATTTTCTTGCGCCCTCCCGACTGGTGAGTTATTTCCCAGTGTGTGCTGCCATGAATGCTTCAGGAAAATGGAAAATTGTATACTCACCTTTCCGTAATTTTCCTTTCCTGACACATCTTCCTGGCAGCACACAGATGCCCACCCTGCTGTTTAATGATGATACAGAGAATGGTGAGGGGTGTCTCCTCTTCAAATTTATAGCTAACCAATCCTGTCAGGTTGTGGGGGCGGAGTCACAACCCAGTGTGTGCTGTCATGAAGATGCGTCAGGAAAGGAAAATTACGGAAAGGTGAGTATACAATTTTCCGTTTTATCGTAATGCAGGAATGCATTAAGGTAAGAAATGATTTAGCTTTAGAACCGCTTTAATGTTTCTCCAAAGTGTCTTAGGTTAAAGTTAAGTTAGTCCAATAGTAGACACATTATCTAAACTTAAATAAAAATGTATATTTATTGTATATATGAAATATTTTTATTTAAAATTTTAAGTTTACCCTGTGGCATTATAGCAACTCCTACTTGGCTAATGCTGTTTTTTATTACGGACTTTATTTGAGATTCTTATAAATGCTGTGTTATATTGTTTACATTAATATGGTCTTTGATTATCACCCTGTCTCCACCAGGCTAGATGGTTTAGTTGTGTTTTCTTCCTGAAATCAAAGAGAATCATGCAGCTCCAGCTAAATGTTCAGTCTGTTCATGGAGTGCTATCCAGTTTCCTTAATAAGTTTAAAATGCCTTTTCAGTCTACATGCTCTGCTTGAGAGCTGCACATTTTAATCAATTATTTTTCTTCATATGGGATACATCAATTTTTCAAACCAACCTATATGAAACAGCTACCATTCAATGTCTTGATATTTCTCAATAAAAGCAAAAAGAAGAATTTTAGAGGAAAAAAAAAACATTTCCTGCCCTATAAAAGCAATACCACCTATGGCTTTTTCATTGTTTTTGGTTCTGTGGATCCAGGTCACCAAGTAATGTAGGAGTTATAATGCTGAACATTCAGTAATATAGGCCTGCAAGGATTCAAGCAGTGTTGTATATGTAGACGCTAATGATTACATTGTGTTTCATATGCAATCATTTACTCAGGGTAGTCTCACTTGGTGCTATATTATATCCGGGTGATGTAATGAGCACTATAACCACTCAAAGACCAGACCTTTTCTGGCATTTTTTGTTTACATGTAACAATCAGTTTTTAAAAATTGGGCACAACCGTACAATGGCGATATACAGCATACATTTTACTATCCATAGGTGACGCTTTAAAATCCTTTGCGGGTTACCACTTTAGATTTACAGAGACGGTCTAGAATCACTGCTAGAATCACTACCCATGATCAGATATTCACGGTGATACTGCACATGTGTGGGACATTTGCTGTTTGTGTGTGTATGGGAATGATGCACACAGTCGCCTTTGCACGCTAGCATGGGGAGAAAGGTGCACTAAAAAAAAATCTTAATTATTCTTTTTTTTTTTCTTTTTTTTTTTGCTGTCACAAGGAATGTAAACATCCTATTTACGAACCTTGGTTCTGTAAGACCACAAATCCCTCCTCTGCTCTTAAAAGCATTCAAAACACCAAGAACTGTGTTTTTTAATACTTTTGATTTTCAAAAAATGGCTCTGTTGACATCTAAGTAAACAGGAAGTGATGTCATGTCATCTCTTCTGGATTACCATAGCGGAGACTGGATCAAATCTGATCCTGGATTTGTTTGGGTCTCCGACTAGCCGATGGATGTGCCAACTGGTAGTTCGGCACTCCCAGTGGGAAGGGAGAGCCTGTGCGAGATGCGGAATGTTGCTTTGACTGCTATTACAAGAGAGCTGACATGGGTGAGGCCTTTGAGTGGTTAAGGAAAACTGAGCATAATATGGGGCTAACATTGATGACCATTGTCTTTGTTGCCTGGACACGAAACTCACATTTATTGTTTCCAGAATTCTTTTTTTGTTCTGCATATGCTTCCAACCCTCCGCTGATGTACCTCACTGCTACTAGTGTAGAGCAAGCAGTGCCATTATTTCTGGTCACATGATCATGTACTACAATTCCCTTGGAGCTGAATGTGTCTGCAGGTAAATGTGTAGTCCATTTTGGGCTTGAACAGGAGGGGGTGGCACTATTCACCTACACAAGGGGGCATGGAGAACAAATGTAAGCCACCCTAGAACAGGAAGCCTGAGAAGAGAAAAAAAGTTCTAAATTATTTCTGGAAGTCATACCAATATATTCAGGGCTGCAGTTATAGAGAAGCAATGGGGGATTGCAGTACATGTAAGAGATGCCTGGGGTTCACAAAATGCAGGAACCGATTCACTGAAACTCATGAGGTATTTATCTCAAAAGTAAGCAATTCACTAAAAATCATGGTATTTAACAAATGTGTTGTTTAAAAAAAAAAATGTTATTGCAATTTTATTTTCACAGGCTAACTCTTCCCCAGAGGACTGAAGGCACACAGAAATATTGTGAAAATATAAAAACATCCTTAAGCCCCGTACACACGGTCGGACTTTTGGCCAACCAACTTCAAAATCTGCAACTTTCGTGTGTACGTTCCATCGGACCAACTTTTTTGGGTTTCATTGGACAAAAAGTTGGGTCTGCGAACGGACTAACTTTCCGGCAACAAAAGGACTTTAGGACAAAGTACAAATGCACATGCTCAGAACCAATGTTAAAATCAACCAACAATAGCAGTAGTTAACCAAAGGGTGGCGGTAAAGAGCAGAAAAGAGCAGAAAAACTATGTGATGATGGAAAAGTTTTAGAAAAGTTTGCAGAAAAGTCTGAGCGTGTGTGAAAAGTCTGAGCGTGTGTATGCTATGGGTGTGACCGGACAAATCAATTAGGACAAAATTCCAAGGGAAATTTTGTCGGATGTCCTACCGTGTGTACGAGCCTTTAGGCCACATTCACACCTGTGCGATGTAACACCATTTTTACCTTTTTTTTTTTGCGTTTGTTGCATACTTTACATGGGCAGCCCTAGGCATGACAAATGCACCAAATTAGTTCATGTGCCTTTTTTGAGCCCTGAGCCAAGTGCATTTTGCTGCATTTTCCATGCATTTTTTCACGTGGTTCTTGGGTGACAATCATGGCAAAATCACAATGTTTTTGGGGTGAAATTAATCATTTTGCCATGATTTATAATGACAGGCAGAATTGCGCCAGAGCCTAGTGTGCTTTTTTTTTTTTTTTTACTAAAGGCAAAACCACTTTGCACTACAAGTGAAAACTGCAAGTGCAAAGTGCACTTGAAATTGCACTGAAAGTGCACTTGGAAGTGCAGTTGCTGTAAATCTTTTTTTTTTTTTCAAATATGTTTATTGGGTTTTAAAAAGACAATTATAATCACATAGTCAACATTAACTGAACATATTCTAATTACTAAAGGAAAGGACATCTTCAGTGTAGACAGAAGCATATAACAATGTGTATGTCAGAAGAATAGCATCATGTATACATATCATGAGGATGTTAAACTTATATCAAATCAATTAAAAAGGGGAGAAGGAAAAGATAAGGGAAGGTATTGGTAATGAAATGGTATAGTTTAAGTCAAAACGACATTGGAGATATCACAACTTATAGTCAATAAGGAAGGTGACGTAGGCAACATAGTAAATCTGGGTTGTGTTATGTAAGTATCAATGTTTGGTATTCTGGAGATTTAGTAAAATGAATCCAACACGCCCATTTATCCTGGAACTCCTTTGAAGAGTCGTGAGATTGGGAAATCAGGTCTTCCATATTGGCGATGTGATCCACCTTGCGTAACCAGTCCGAGATTTTAGGGGGGGATGTCTGGGACCATTTAATGGGGATACACAATTTGGCCGCATTGATGAGATGTATAATAATAGAGTTTTTGTACACAGAGTTGGGTAGCGAAGATAGATGCAGCAGGTATTGTCCGGCTGAAAAGTCTGGGGTGTAGGTGGTGATGGATATTATAAGATTGTGGATAGTTTTCCAGAAGGGCGTGATGAGGTAGCATTCCCACCAGATATGAAGAAGCGTACCCGTTTCAGTATTACAGCGCCAACACAAGGGGGATGAATTTGGACTGTATTTGTGGATAATGTAAGGGGTCTTATACCATCTGGAGTAAACCTTATAGCTATTTTCCTGCGTAAGGACATTCAATGAACCCTTATGGAGGCGGCGAAACACTGAAAACCATTGGTCATTTGAGATTGAAATTTTTAGATCTTGTTCCCATTTTCTATTAGTCTTGTCTAATTGTGGATCAACTGATGAGTTCAAGATATTATATATGAGGGAAATTAAGTGGTCTTGAGGCTCTGATTTTAAACATAGTATCTCAAAAGAAGTCTTAGGCCTGTGCCAATTGTTAGTGGAGCCAAATTTAGTCAAGAATTCTACGATCAAGTTAAAGTCACGTGAGGAGATTCCAAGGTCTGGGAGTTTAGAGGAGAAATTTTCAAAGGTTAAAAGTTTGCCATGCTCAAAAACTAGTTCAGCTCTGAGGATCTTTTTGGAATGTGTTGCAGAGGGAGTGTTAACATAAGGATTTGCATAAGGATCTGAAAATTTTAAGAGATGTTCCTGTAAGGGGATGTGAATTAACAGAGTGAGGTATTTTCTTAGGGCTAATCCATGGAAGATGTTCTATAGGGACTGGCATGGAGAATAAAGATTCCTCCAAGCTTATCCAATCCTTATAGCCCCTGTGGAGGTGCCAATTAATGATTCTAGCCATGTGGCAGGCCCAATAATAGTTTTTAATATCCGGTAGTCCAATACCGCCTGAAAGTTTGGAAATTGTTAGTTTATCCAATCTAATACGAGGTTGTTTATCGTTCCATAAAAACTTCAAGCACATTTGTTTGAATGTTTTAAAAAATGAGCCAGGTATTATAATGGGAACCGTTTGGAATAGGTATAAAATTCTAGGCAGTATACTCATCTTGATTATATTTGCCCTACCAAACCACGAGAAGAAATTTTTACCCCATTTGAGTAGATCGCTTTTAATGTTGTTCAGTAGGGGTATAAAATTGTTATTATAGAGGTTGTCCATGTTCGATGATATGTTAATCCCCAGGTAGGGTATAGAATCGCAGTTGCTGTAAATCTGAGGGGTGGATCTGAAATGAGGGGAATCTCTGCTGATTTTATTATCCAATCATGTGCAATCTAAAATGTTTTTTTTTATTTTCCTTGCATGTCCCCCTCGGATCTACAGTGACTGCACTTGTAGGAGAAATTGGATTTATCTTTCGTAAATAACCCCCAATGTATACTTTCTGGTTCAATATTTTTTATTTGAAATTTCAAAGGAGTACAAATGTTAGATGACTAAACGAAAAGAACAAGAAATATAGTTACAGCGGTCTTCCATGGTTATGGGCATATAATCAAATAACAGAAGCATCATAAACTTTTCCGAATCCGGTCCATACCTTAGTCTCAGACATCATTGCAATGTGAATTACACAAACATGACCGGGCCAACTCAAATGTGGCTCGGGGACTAACAGTTCGTGTATTGACCGCTCTTAAGGAGCTGCTAAATACCAACAATCATTATTGAAATCAACAAGTCATCCAAACAAATATTACCTTCGGTAGTAAAGAAAAGAGAAAGTGGAAGAAAAGAAGAGGGAAGAGAGGAAGGGGGAGAAATAAAAAAAAAAAAAAAAAAAAAAAAAAAAAGGAAAGAAAGGAAAAAAAAAAAGGGGGGGGGGAGGAGGGGGGGGAGAAGGGGGAGGGGTGGTGCGTTCCTGCTCTGTAGGGAGTCTCAGCCATGACCTCCGCTCAATACGCGTTCATAAGGTATGTGATCCATGGGTCCCATATTTTGTGGAACATGGCAACTTTATCATTTAGAATAGCTGACAATCGTTCATTTACCATTATCCAGGATAATTTAGATTTCAAAAGGTGAAAGGGGACAGAGGAGGATCTCCAAGACCTAGCTATGGAGATTCTGGCAGCTGTAAAAATGAAGGCAATGAATTTTTTCAAATGTTTAGATGTACCCTCCACCGGGCGTCCCAGCAGAGCCTGCAGGGGTGATTTGGTAAGGTTCACTTGAGTCAGAGAGTATATTAAGTTGTACGTGCGTATCCAAAAACGTCTCACCCTTTGGCACGTCCACCAAACATGGTACATTGTACCATCTGCAGCGCAACCCCTGAAGCACCTCGGGGACGCCCCAGGTACGAAAGTCGCTACTCTGGCTGGGACCATATACCACCTCATCAGAACCTTGTAATTAGCCTCGATCAACGAGGTGTTAATATAGGATTTAGAGGCATACAGTAACAACGTGTGCCACTCAGCCGTGTCTAGTGTAATATCAGCATCTTGTTCCCATTTTTGCATGTAGGCCAATTTTTGAGTGTTAGGGGATAACATATTATACAGTATGGAGATAAGACCGGAGTGTTTGTCAATGGTTCTGCAGAGTTGTTCCATGGGCGTGAAAGAAGAGAGATTAGAGATGCGACTCAGAGACGCCAAAAAATGAGCTATTTGGGCATAGCGGAAGGATTCCAAGTCCGGAAGATCAAACCTCTCTTGCAGGGCCAATTTTGACAAAGCTCCCTTATGATCACAGAGATCAGCTATTCTCAGTAGGCCCTTGTTGATCCACCATAAAAAATCCCGGGGACGGAGACCCGGGGGGAACAGAGGGTTATAAAACAGGGACGCCATTGGCGTATGTGGTGATTTAAACCCGTGGGCGGAAGCTAGGCGATCCCATAGGCTCAAAGAGAAAGACAGTGACGGGCAGAACACAGAAGGCCTATCTCTGCTTTTTAGCCACATAAGATCTTTGACCTCCCGATTCGGGATCGATGAGGACTCTAATCCCATCCAAAGTGGTCTGGATCGGGAGGTATGGAACCCGATCAGGTGAGCCAATTGGGCAGAGTGGTAATATTTAAGGAGATCGGGCATGCCCAGACCTCCGCCCGATTTAGGGGTATATAAAGTTTTCCTGTTCACCCTAGGTCTCTTGTGGTCCCATATGTAGTCAACAAGTTTAGCCTGAAAGCTCTTCAAATCTTTGCCTATTATTGCAATTGGGAGAGTCCTAAAGAGATAAAGTACCTTGGGCAATATAGTCATTTTGACTGAATACAACCTACCGAACCATGACGGGGGCCTATTGGACCACCTCCGAAGGTCTTCCAACAACTTACGGAACAATGGGGGGTAGTTCTTCTCATATAGTGTATGGAGAGTAGGGGTCAAAAAAATACCTAAATAGGGTAGAGCCTCTTCGTGCCAATGGAAAGAGAAGGATTCTCGGAGGGCTCGAACTACGTAGGGCGGTAATGATATATCGAGAGCCTGCGATTTGGATTGGTTCACGCTTAGACCCGTGAACAATGCAAAGTTGTCTAATACCACATTGAGGATGGGCAATGAGGTGACGGGGGAGGAGAGGAGCAGCAGAATGTCGTCAGCAAATAACGCGCACTTATGCTCCCGTCCCCCACAGCCAACTCCCAATATGTCCGGGTGTGACCTAATTTTAATTGCCAAAGGTTCCAGAGCCAAAATAAATAACAAGGGAGAAAGAGGGCATCCCTGTCGAGTACCCCGTCCTATGCTAATATCGCTAGACATATATCCTTTAACAGATAAATTAGCAGTGGGGTCGCTATAAATCATGCTAAGCGTTTTAAGAAAATTTAAGCCAAACCCATATCTCTCCAGTATAAAGAAGAGATACTCCCAGGACAAGGAGTCGAAGGCCTTGTGTAGATCCAATGATAACAACAAAGCCCCCCTTCGGCCTCCGCCATCCCACCCCGAATTCAGCGCGGATATAATGTCGATGACCCTCCTAGTCTGATCTGAAGCCTGTCTGTGCGGTACAAACCCCACCTGGTCAGGATGGACATACTGTGGTAGGAATGAATTCATGCGGGTGGCCAAGATTTTAGTTAGTAATTTAAGATCCACATTTATTAGTGATATCGGCCTATAATTATTACAGTCGCTATGATCTTTGTTAGGCTTGGGGATGACGTGAATAAATGCTCTATTCTCATGGGGTGGGAGAGGGGAACCCTCACGTAAACTATTAAAAAAGGCGCAGAGATAAGGGGCTAGAACATCCGCATACTTGCGGTAATAGTGGCCAGTGAACCCATCTGGTCCAGGCGATTTGGACGGGCTTAGGGACTTAATGGCCGCCAAAATCTCCTCTGTGGAAAATTCAGCTTCCATCCGCTCCATGTGGTCTTTAGATAAGGTGGGGAGGGGTATGTCGTGCAAAAAGTCCTCTGCTAGAGTTTTATCAAACCTCTCAGGGGTTTTATATAGTTTGGAGTAAAACGTGGAAAATTCCTGAACTATCAGTTGGGGGTTCTGAGTAACCCGGCCGTCTTTCAATCTCAACTTGGGGAGGGCAGGGTTAAAAGGCCGGGGAGTCAACCTTCGCGCTAACAGTGTATTTGGCTTATCGCCCAAGGTATAGAATCTATGGCGTGACCATCTGAGATATTTCTCTGCTTTTGTTGTGAGGTTCAAATTTAAAGCTGTGCGTGCCACGTCCATTTGGTCTCTAAAGTCAAGGTGAGGATTGTCTCTCTGTTCCCTTGTGAGGCGACGCAACTCATCCTCTTGCTGACGTATCGTTTGCTCACGCTCTCTTTTAGCCCTTGAAGCAAGTTTTATCAGTTCGCCGCGAACGGTGACCTTGTGAGCCGCCCATAACGTCGCCGGGGAGGAGACCGATAACGAATTTTCTGCGAAAAACTGTAGTATGGATTGCTCAATCTCCTTTTCCAATATGGGATCGTTCAGTAATGACTCGTTCAGGCGCCATGGCGACGGGCCAGATTTGGTCCAGAGGCCAGTCAGGACTACCTGGACTGCCGAGTGGTCAGACCACGACATGGGAAAGATTTTCGTAGACGATACAAATGACAACAAGGGGGAGAGCGTGAACAGGTGATCGATACGCGAGTACGTCCGATGGACGTAGGAGTAATAGGTATAGTCCCTATCAGTTGGATGAGCGTCTCTCCATACGTCAATTAGATCATAACTATGGAGGAGGCGAGACATCGCACTACTCTGCCTAGAAGCATGTTTCAGGAAGGTTCTCTCAGGATCAGATTTATCAAGGATCCGGTCCAGAGAGACATTACTATCCCCGCCGAAAACTACGTGTCCAGTCACATGAGGCATTATGGTGTCAAGCATTGTGCGGAAAAAGGACAATTGTCCTGTGTTAGGGGCATAGTATGAAAGGAAGGTAACTGCACTGCCATTAATCTTCCCCGCCACCATAACGTACCTGCCTTCCTTGTCTCTAAGCACAGTTGTAGGCGTGAAAGGGACCTTTTTAGCAAAACATATAGCTACCCCCTTCTTTTTATCCGGTCCATTAGATAAGTAAACTGACGGGTATTTCGTATTTAGATAGTTCGGGGCTGAGGTTTTAGAGAAGCGTGTCTCTTGTAAGAGGAGAATGTCTATCCCCATTCTATGGTATTGTTGGAAGGCCTTCGTTCTCTTGGCGGGTGAATTAAAGCCCTGTACATTATGTGTTAAAATCGAAAATTGCGTGAGGGGTCTGTTAGCCATGATGGTTCGGTCTGTTGTACTCACGGTTTGGAAGCTTCAATTGTCCACTTCCGGAGAGCTCCTGATGAGGTGGGTCTGGTTCATCTAGGCAGGAGGATGCACCGAGTGAGGGATGGGCTAGGAGAGAAAAAGGGAGGGTCAAGACAAAGGGAAAGAAAAAATGCAAAAATAGCAATAAGGCAATCATCAAATCGTGTTCAGGCAGGACAATCTGTAAAGTCAACTTATTGCAAAGGTAGAAGAGCAACATAACAATAAAAGAACACATAAATGAAAAAAGAAAAACACGCTTCAACGGTAGCGTGTCAGCGGGAGAGTAAACTCCCATTAATTAAAGTGAAGTTATCTCCGCTCGAAAGGAGGGATAAGTTCACCAAAAGGGGCATGCGTGTCCACCTCGACCTGGTCCATTCGCAAAATGGAACAAACCGGCGGGATCAGCTCACCCAACCCCACACTTGTCTCAAGAGGTATATATCATCCGTACGGAGTCAGAGGCTACCCAGGTGGGGACAGTCTCGGAAACATATTACAAAAAAAAAAAACTAAATTAAACTAAAGTATACGTTCCTTCAGCCTCAGGCTCAGGTCCAGAGCAGTAAGGACCAATCTCAAGAGCCCGTCAGGAGGGCAAAGAGGAACACAAAAAAAGGGAGCAAGCTTGCGGCAATTGTCACAACTCAAGTGTTCAGAGGGGATCTTCTGGCCCCGGAACGGCCCTGTTGTGACCAAAGGGGAGACACCGGTCTATCTTCTATCTCAGTGACGCTTCGGGGGGTCTGCGGATCCAAGGAGATCAGGCCCAGTTTTTGGAGTAGATCTTCTCCCGATTGGAATGAGTTGAAGGAATACGATTTTCCCTTATATGAGAAAGATAGCTTAAACGGGAATGACCAGCGGTATTTTATGTGGCGATTAATAAGATGACTCAATAGAGGTTTGAGGGTTCTCCTCTTCTGGATGGTTGCTTGGGAGATGTCCGCAAAGACCTGGACCGGGTGTCCCATGACAACAATGTCACCTCGTTGTCTAGCCTCTAGCATCACCTTCTCCTTTATCCTGTAGAAATGAGGCTTGACTATGATGTCTCGGGGCAAACCATCCGGCCTGGGGGCCGCTAGGGCACGATGTACCCTGTCAAGTTCGAGCTGGTGAGATGAGATATCTGGAATCAATTGGGTCATCAGGGTATGAACAGCCTCCTCCACATTCACTACGGTCTCAGGGAGACCCCTCACCCTGAAATTGTATCTCCGAGATCTGTTCTCAAGGTCCTCGATTTTAGCGTTGGCTTGGTCTAATTGGTCTTGCAGGGATGTAATCATCCTGGAGTTTTGATTCACACGTTTGACCGTACCATCCACTTTATTTTCGATGCTGTCTAGCCTCACCCCAATATTTTGAAAATCAGATTTCATCCCAGCGGTGATCAAAGAGCAGGCCTTTGTCAGTTCTTGTTGAAGAAGGGCTGAGAACCTGGCCAGGAGCACAGTGTCTCCAGAGTATGAGGGAGCAGGGGCAGGAGGGTGTGAGAGCCCTGAGCTGGTCTGGCTGAGGGTAGTTCCAGCAAGTTCTGCCATTTGCCTGTCCATAGATGAGGCAGGGGATAGAGCAGTCAGCAGCAGAGCACCGTCGGGGGAGTCCGACAAGGGTGAGGGTGAGGGCTGGAACTGTCCCTGTTCACTGCATAGGGAGGGGGTGGGTGATCCAACCTGGGACTGAGATGAAAAGGGGTCTCTATGCACCATAGCTTGAACCAAGTGTCCGGGCCCAGGTAGAAGTTGTGCAAGTTCAGATGGTCCTGCATCCTGACCACCTCCCAGAGCCATATGTCTCCCATCCAGCGTGAACATGGGAGTTGAGGCCTGATGTACATGCAGGCTGCCCCCTCCTCCCGCCACCGGGGTATGGTGTGATTCCACCCAAGGCGATCGTGAGCTCGGTTGAGGGCTCTCCGCCACACTGACACCCCCCATCTGGCTCACCGCATCCCGATTCGGCTGTAGCTGGCCTCGTGTGCTGCCGCGCGCCACGTCCTCCTCACCCGGCGCCATCTTGGGTTGTGGGGAGAGCTGCTGGGCCTTGGAGGCTCGAGTTCTGCGGCCGTGCTGGGATGGACGACGTTGGCTGTGTTTGTTCCCGGCTGACCTCCGCTGCATGGTCCGAGTTTGGCACGTTGGTTGGGGAGCTTTTTCGCCCGTCTGTTGGCTAAAAATAGCTTGTGAGAGCCGAGGTGGAGCGGAGCACGATCAGAGCATGACCGTCCTCGGCGCCTCGCGCATGCGCACCCCAATGTATACTTTCAACTTGCTGGCCAGTGCAGATAACTCATTGTTATTATGTACATTACTAAAATATTGACTACCTATAATCCTATATACCATGACAGAAATAACGAATGTGTGTGTGTTGTTAGTGAATTGAAATTAGATTTTTACTTTGATGAATTTACAGTAAAACCTTGGTTTGAGAGTAACTTGGTTTGAGAGTGTTTTGCAAGACAAGCAAAATTTTTTAATAAATTTTGCTTTGATATACAAGTGATGTCTTGATATAAGAGTAGCGTCATGTCACAACTGAGTATAATAAAGAAGAGAGGAGCCTCTAAGTGTAGCAATATGGTTACATTTAATCAAGGTACAACATTTAGCAACTTATTGCTACACTTAAAGGTGCCTCCAAGGCCGGCCCTACCATGGGACCCAATGGAACCATGGTGCCAGGCGGCATTTAAGAGGGGCAGCATCCTGGACCAGTAAACAGGAGTAGAGCAGTGGTTGCTAGAATAGCTTGCCGCCCGGTCAGAGGCCGTGGCCGCCCCAGCATTCAAAGCGCTCTGCCTCTGCGCCAATCCCACCTCTTCCATCGCCAGCGTGAGGAAAGGAAGGGTCTGAAGAGAGCTGCCTATGACAGTGTGAGCTGAGCCAGGGGCGGATCCAGGGGGAAGACGGCAACTGGTCAATAGCCCCCTGCGAAAAAAAATGGTAAACAGGCAGTGCTGATGACGACCCCCCATCAGCTGTTGCTGACAGGCTCTGTGAAGGGAGCCGAGGGACACAGGCAGAGCCACAGCTGCGGGGGTTAACAAGAGAGGATTATGGGACATATAGTCCCTGATACCAGCAGGCCCAGGACGCAGCCCTGCAGCCCCCCACATGCTGAGCGGGAGGAGGGCTGTGAGAACTTGAGAAGAGGAACCATGAGGTTGTCGGGTGGAGGGAGCCAAAGAGAAAGTGCCAGTGATTTTACTAGGCAAGGTAAGAATTAACTCGAGGGAGGGGGGCATGGCTTTATTACTGGCTGCTCTCACTCCCACTCTGTCCTCCCTAACCTGGCCACTCCTAACCTGTCCTCCCCTCCACTTGGCTGCTCCCACTCTGTCCTCCACTCCACCTGGCTGCTCCCACACTGTCCTCCCCACCTGGCTGCTCTCACTCTGTCCTCCCCACATGGCTGCTCCCACTCTGTCCTCCCCACCTGGCTGGACCTACCCTGTCCTCCCCTTCACCTGGCTGCTCCCACTATGTCCTCCCCTCCACCTGGCTGCGCCCACTCTGTCCTCCCTACCTGGCTGCGCCCACTCTGTCCTCCGCTTCACCTGACTTCTCCCACTCTGTCCTCCACTCCACCTGGCTGCTCCCACTCTGTCCTCTACTCCACCTGGCTGCTCCCACTCTGTCCTCCCCTCCACCTGGCTGCTCTCACTTTGTCCTCCTCTCCACCTGGCTGCTCCCACTCTGTTCTCCCCTCCACCTGGCTGTGCCCACTCTTTTTTGGGGGGCAGCTTTTTATTCTTGGTACCAGGCAGCACAATGTGGGTACAGGTGGGCACTGATTGGCATCACATGTGAGTACATTGCTGATGGGTCTGCACTAATAATCAATGTGCTGATTATCAGCGTAGACCCCCCCTATCAGGAGAGCCGCTGATTGTCTCTCTTCTACCTGCACCTTGTCAGCGTAAATGGAGGAAAGCCAATTAACAGCACTTCCTGGTTACCATATGATCAGCTGTGATTGGACACATCTGATCACATGGTGAAGAGCCTATGTCAGAGGCTCTTTACCTAGATAAGAGATGTGGTGTGTCAAATCCAAAGTTCGCACGAGTGGCTTATACTGCTGAACGTCATATGATGCCCAGTCAGGATAACAGAACCACTCTGCGTCCGTCATTCTGCAAACAGCGGGTGGGAAGTGGTTAAAGTGATTGAAGTTAAAAAATAACAAACATGTTGCACTTACCTGCCCTCTGCAGTGGATTTGAACAGGGAAGCCTTGATCCCCCTTTTCTCGGGTCCCACTTATGTGCTCCTCCTGTTAAGTGTTTCCACAGCAAGCAGCTTGCTATGGGGGCACCCGAGCTGAGCTGCAGTTCTGTGTGTCCATTCAGACACAGAGCTGCCATTTGGCCCTGCCCCCTCTCTTTCCTAATTGGCTGACTTTAACAGCTGCTGAAACCAATGGCGCCGCTGCTGTGCCTCAGCCAATTAGTCCTGGACAGCTGAGGGACAGACAGGGATGGGGTTCAGGTAAGTATTAGGGGGCTGCTACATACAGAAGGTTTTTTATTTTGATGCCATTAAGATAAAAAAAAAAACTTCTGCCTTTTCAACTCCTATAATAGAAAATCAATGGGCAACAAAAATTAAGAATGTAAGAAGGGAATGAGTTCGCTAAACAAGGCATCATCTGACTCATTCAGATGTGTGTGTTGGGCTACATACTGGGGTTGATTTACTAAAACTGGAGAGTGCAAAATCTGGTGCAGCTGTACATGGTAGCCAATCAGCGTTTAACTTCAGCTTGTTCAATTAAAGTGATTGTAAAGTCTCGTTTTTTTTCTTTAACACTGTTGAGTGCCCCAATAGGAAGCAGCTTGCTATGGGGACACCTGAGCCGAGCCACAGCTCCATGTGTCCATTCATACATGGCACAACGGTTCGGCCCTGCCCTCTCTCTCCTGATTGGTTTATTGACTTTGATTGACAGCGGTGGGAGCCAATGACATTGCAACTGTGTCTCAGTCATTTAGGAGGGAAAGTCCCAGACGACCGAGCCACTAGTGCACATCGCTGGAAGAAGATCGGGCTCAGGTAAGTATTAGGGAGGCTACTACACACAGAAGGTTTATTTTCTTAATGTATAGAATGTATTAAGATAAAAAAAAAACTTCTGCCTTTACAACCACTTTAACCACTTAACCCCCGGACCATATTGCTGGTCAAAGACCAGAGCACTTTTTGTGATTCGGCACTGCGTTGGTTTAACTGACAATTGCGCGGTCGTGCGACGTGGCTCCCAAACAAAATTGGCGTCCCTTTTTTCCCACAAATAGAGCTTTCTTTTGGTGGTATTTGATCATCTCTGCGTTTTTTTGTTTTTTTTTCGCTATAAACAAAAATAGAGCAACTATTTTGAAAAAAGTGCAATATTTTTTACATTTTGCTATAATAAATATCCCCAAAAAATATATAAAAAAAACATTTTTTTCCTCAGTTTAGGCCTATACATATTCTTCTACATATTTTTCGTAAAAAAATCGCAATTAGCGTTTATTGATTGGTTTGCGCAAAAGTTATAGCGTTTATAAAATAGGGGGTAGTTTTGTGGCATTTTTTTTAATATTTTTTTTTTACTAGTAATGGCGGCGATCAGCGTTTTTTTTTCAGTACTGCGACATTATGGCGGACACTTCGGACACTTTTGACACATTTTTGGGACCATTGGCATTTTTATAGCGATCATTGCTATAGAAATGCATTGGATTACTATAAAAATGCCATTGGCAGTGAAGGGGTTAACACTAGGGGGCGGGGAAGGGGTTAAGTATGTTCCTGGGTGTGTTCTAACTGTATGGGGGGGTGGACTCACTGAGGGAAATCAGGGAGTCCACCGCCCCTTGTGGCGCCCCCTTGTGGCCGCACAAAACAGCTGCCCAGGAGAGTCGACCTGCCGCAGTAAAATGACGGCGGCTGGTCGTCAAGCAGTTAGGCTTTTATAAAAAAACTGGAAGCTGATTGGTTTATCTGCAAAGCTGCACCAGATTTTGCACTCTCCAATTTTATTAAGCCCCACTGTCTTCAAAGAACATTGTAATTCATAAGACCTGATTTACACTTGGGCTATTGAGAATTACAAATACATTTCAAATTGCGTCAAAATGCACAATATGCATTTGGCTGCCATTCATCCTGAATGGCACCCCAAACGCGGTGCGATTTTGCTGCGATTGTCACGCAGCAAAAGGTGTGTGTAAAATCGTGTCTGGCTTGGGCCTAGATTCAAGTGAATGGGCTGCCCTATGCGCGACACGTGGAATCGCATGAGAATCACCCATACAAAACCTTGAGTGAGGACAAAAGTTTACAGTGCGAATGAGGTTTAAAGCTTAACATTGATGGATACATCTCAGGCACTTACAAGATATTCCAGTCTTGATCACAGTTCACTGGTACCTGCCATGTAAGCTGTACGTTAAAATGCTGAATTTTGATTTGCAAGCTCCCAACAAAAGCTAATCCTTCTTCTGGAAAGTGTGAAAACACAAGAGCAGCATTATAACTTCCTAACTTCCAAGCTTTCTTGAGCATGTACAAATCCCTATTATTTGTCTAAAACATAAAAATGTCTGTGTTCAGATATGTTTGGATATGTAGGTAAGCCTATTTTATAGGCCTCACACACTTACGCCTTAATTAATGGTGCTCAGTTCAAATATCTACAGCCCACAGAGTAGCAGTCATGGGTTGTAAACTCGAACTGTGGACAATAGTTTTATACACACAGATGCTGAATTATGCATCAACTGCTGCTACATTAAACTAAACCCTATACAGCGTTCTGCTGATAATCTTGTTTGCATTATAGGTGGCCTGGATGCCTTTATTACTGTAGAATAGCTTTTACATTTGTCAGTGGCTACATTATGAAAGTTTGCCATTAAACCAAGCTTTCAGTAACTCGCTTTAAAGCTGCATTACAGGTAAACAGTTAAATACACGATTGAAGTGCATATACAGTACATGAAATATTTTATCTGCAAAAGGTTCAGTAATTGTTTACAGACAGCCTAGTATTCCAGCCACAGTTAATAGGCAACATAGATACATCGGCAACCTTTTTTATTCTATACCGCCGTTAAATAATCCAGCTGCTTACAGCCTGTGATTGGACCATGAAAGAGAAGCGGTACACTGATAAAGTCATCCCTCAGACCTGTAAAGCATGTTTAAAGCAATAGAACTGTGACTGGCTCAAAACTTCTACCATTTTGAATGCTGCTGTACAGAGAATAGGAGGACACCAACATCAACAGAGATTTAGATATTTAATTATGCTAATGTATTGATGTGATAATTACCCCTATCAAATATGCAGCCTGTTTACTAAGTGTATCCACCTACCTGTGATGCAGTTTTAGCATTTGCACTTATGGCTGTGGTGCCGTCTACACTTGATGATGAGGTCATCAAGGTGACCTCATCACCAAGATGACGTTCTAGAGAACGAAGTGCGTCGGGAGGACATATTGACCCTACTGCTTGATTGATTTTAACATTCGTTATGTTCACCTAAAATTCTTCTGGATTATGCATTATTGGAAGTGGTTATTTGATATCATCTGGCTGGTTTTCCACTGATTGATTCCATATTGTATATGCATCAGAGTACCTAGGGGTTTCACTATCCTGTCTAATACTGGAGCCGATTTGAAGTCTGGACACTGATATCATATACGCCTGTTTTGACCTGATAAGTGTACACTTATTCTGCTCTAAACTTTCTGGTAAGCCTCTCATCATTTCCATTTGGTGGTGGATCTACTATCAGAAATTTTATACATTTTGTATACATATCTTTTCTGGCAGAGCACATTGTACAGAAAAAAAAGAGAATGGATCTCTATTGACATTAGCATCTAATTTACCACGGACAAGGAACTGAAGCTATCTGTAAGGTAATGCAGCATTATTCCCTCACTGCGACATGCTTTGAGGACTGGTTAATGTATTAAAACTGAAGTTTAGCTAAAAACACTTTTAGTCACATCACCTATCTGTAATTAAGTATGTCCCACCTTGTGCAGGCAGCTGGATCCTGGAGAAGCCTTTACTGCAGGGATGCCTGTCCTCTTCCTGTTTTTGAACGTCTGGACCTGCAATGATTTATAGCTTTGGGTCTTCAGGCAAAACATAATTTTTCCTCCTCCATTCAAAAAAGTTCTTTCACTGAATACACTGCATGTAACAAGATCTAGGAATGGGGGAGAGAATCCTGTAACTGATCAGACTCTCTCCAATTCTCAGATTATGTTACACGCAGTAAATAAAAATGGAAAAAAAAAAATGCTCTCAATTGAGAAACGAAAAGGAGGAGGGGCATGTCCCCATCAGACCATCTGTACTGCTGTTCTGCCTGAAACCCTGAAGCTGTTATCCATTGTAGCGCTAAAAGTTCATAGAAGGGAAGAGGACAGGCATCCCTACATTAAAGGTTTCTCCAGGTTTCATCTGAAGGCATTTATCTAATTTAAGGAAAAGTCCAGCCTGAGCTCATTTGGCTGGGCTTCTCCTGTGGATCACATGAGTGCAATTAGTTTTGCACTCCTGTGACTCATTTTCAGCAGAGAGGGGGCTGAAGTCCGCTCTCTGCTGACCTCATAGAAATCAGTCTAGGCACTGCATCATTTCGACCATAGAAGTCTGGATTTGCCAGGTGCCTGGACTAACACCCATCTAAGTCTCTCAGCGAGCCGCTGATTAACAGTCAACAGTTCTCTTTTTGGGAAACTGTGAGAACTGAGCCATCAGTGATGTTCAATCGCTCGGTTCTCAGTGCAGAGGCGCCGGGGGACAGATGCAGCAACGAATTGATGTTTCATCCACCGGGGTAAGTATGATACTGGAAAAAAAACAAATAAATCCATACTTCTTTTAAATAAAGAGAGTCTAAAAAAACAACCCTGATCACAGCCATAGTAAAAATGGACCACTCATCTCTTTTATCTTGCAATAGAAGGCATAAAGGGACCATATACAAACTCTTGGCAGAATATTCAAGAATTCTCATTTAGAAAAATATCTCCAATTCCACAGGGCCTATATTTCACCCTTGAAGTCATCTTAGGTGAAATTCAGATTCCCATAAAGTGTACAAATGTGGAAACTAAAATACAGAGATATTTCACAGTTTCTGCAATTACAGATAGATTACACATTTCTGGCAATAAGTGGTATCCCTTGCCACTGGTAAACCCTATAAAGTAATCTACTGTTATACTTAAAGGGGTTGTAAAGGTACACGTTTTTTTACCTTAATGCATCCTATGCATTAAGGTAAAAAAACATCTCACAGCACCGCCCCCCCCCCGAGCCCCCGTTGTACTTACCTGACCGTTCGAATCTCCCGGGCGCGTCCACGTCGTCCTCTTCGGTTCCCAGCCTGGCCGTTGATTGGCTAGGCTGGGCGGATTGATAGCAGCGCAGCCATTGGCTAGCGCTGCTGTCAATCAGAGCGGATGACGCGGCGCAACGGGGGCGGAGCCGAGTGATACAGTCGGCGGCTATGGCCGCCGCTGTATCACGGGAGCGCGCTCACAAAAGCTTTCCTCCATGCGAGCGCCCTCGCATGAAGAGGGAAAGCTTTTGCGAGGAGGAGCCCAGACAGCCGCCGAGGGACCCCAGAAGACAGCTTTCCGGGCCACTCTGTGCAAAACGAACTGCACAGTGGAGGTAAGTATAACATGTTTGTTATTTTTTTTTTTTAAAAGCCCTGACTTTAGTGTCCCTTTAAAGCATCGGTGTCCATCCTTTTGACCTTCCTGGGCCACATTGAAAAAAGAGGAATTGCCTTGGGTCACACAAAAAATACACTAACATCAGGGACAGCTAATGTGCAGTTCCTTCAGTGGCTCTCAGCGTAATAATTACAGTTGGCAGCAGCAACAACCATTTGTGGCTGTCTACACAGCCAGCAATTACCTGTGATGGTTACTGCTAATCATTATGGTGAACGGGGATGGCAGCCGCACCTACCTGCTGAAAGCTGCAAGAGGAACTGCTTCTACAATTTCATACTGTCCCTAACCTCAGCACCCTCTTAGATCCACCCATGCAGAATTTACTTACCTGGCACCCTTGCATTTCCTGCTGCCAGTGCTATTGCAAACATGGCAGCCCCGGGATCCTTCCAGCCATGCATTTGGCTGGTCTTGTCAATGTAGGCTGCAGCAACTGCTATGTTTTCATGGCATCCTCCGTGTCCCTCCAGACAGGCTTGTCTGTATTGGCCTTCATGGCTGCTGTGCAGACTTGCATGGCATCCCTCCAGATGGGCCCCTGGGCCACATGTACAACTCTCTGGGGTTGCATGTGGCCCGCTGATTGGAAAGCAAATGCTTTAAAAGATAATATTTGGTATACTGGACACAAGAACCCCAAGAGCATCAAACATCAGAAAGTTAGGACTGTTTCTATTGGCAACACCGTGTAAAAAATATTTCACACCAGTGGATATACTGCTACCCCTACTCTAACCCCTAAAACCCTAAGTCAGTTTTTAGAAAAACTAATATATACAGTGCCTTGCGAAAGTATTCGGCCCCCTTGAACTTTGTGACCTTTTGCCACATTTCAGGCTTCAAACATAAAGATATAAAACTGTAATTTTTTGTGAAGAATCAACAACAAGTGGGACACAATCATGAAGTGGAACGAAATTTATTGGATATTTCAAACTTTTTTAACAAATAAAAAACTGAAAAATTGGGCGTGCAAAATTATTCAGCCCCCTTCAGTTAATACTTTGTAGCGCCACCTTTTGCTGCGATTACAGCTGTAAGTCGCTCGGGGTATGTCTCTATCAGTTTTGCACATCGAGAGACTGACATTTTTGCCCATTCCTCCTTGCAAAACAGCTCGAGCTCAGTGAGGTTGGATAAAGAGCGTTTGTGAACAGCAGTTTTCAGTTCTTTCCACAGATTCTCAATTGGATTCAGGTCTGGACTTTGACTTGGCCATTCTAACACCTGGATATGTTTATTTGTGAACCATTCCATTGTAGATTTTGCTTTATGTTTTGGATCATTGTCTTGTTGGAAGACAAATCTCTGTCCCAGTCTCAGGTATTTTGCAGACTCCATCAGGTTTTCTTCCAGAATGGTCCTGTATTTGGCTCCATCCATCTTCCCATCAATTTTAACCATCTTCCCTGTCCCTGCTGAAAAAAAGCAGGCCCAAACTATGATGCTGCCACCACCTTCTGTCTTCAGAAGACAGATTAAAACTCTGCTCTTTTGAGGTCAAGAGAGACAGGAACAACGAGCGCCCAGAGGCGATTTAGTTTGCATGTGCTGCGCTATATACGTTTTTCATTCATTCATTCACCATGTTTGACAGTGGGGATAACGTTTTGCATTGTTGCCAAAAAGTTCGATTTTGGTTTCATCTGACCAGAGCACCTTCTTCCACATGTTTGGTGTGTCTCCCAGGTGGCTTGTAGCAAACTTTAAACAAAATTTTTTATGGATATCTTTAAGAAATGGCTTTCTTCTTGCCACTCTTCCATAAAGGCCAGATTTGTGCAGTATACGACTGATTGTTGTCCTATGGACAGAGTCTCCCACCTCAGCTGTAGATCTCTGCAGATCATCCAGAGTGATCATGGGCCTCTTGGCTGCATCTCTGATCAGTCTTCTCCTTGTATGAGCTGAAAGTTTAGAGGGACGGCCAGGTCTTCGTAGATTTGCAGTGGTCTGATACTCCTTCCATTTCAATATTATCGCTTGCACAGTGCTCCTTGGGATGTTTGAAGCTTGGGAAATCTTTTTGTATCCAAATCCGGCTTTAAACTTCTCCACAACAGTATCTCGGACCTGCCTGGTGTGTTCCTTGTTCTTCATGATGCTTTCTGCGCTTTAAACGGACCTCTGAGACTATCACAGTGCAGGTGCATTTATACGGAGACTTGATTACACACAGGTTGATTCTATTTATCATCATTAGTCATTTAGGTCAACATTGGATCATTCAGAGATCCTCATTGAACTTCTGGAGAGAGTTATTTTGCACGCCCAATTTGTCAGTTTTTTATTTGTTAAAAAAGTTTGAAATCTCCAATAAATTTCGTTCCACTTCATGATTGTGTCCCACTTGTTGTTGATTCTTCACAAAAAATTACAGTTTTATATCTTTATGTTTAAAGCCTGAAATGTGGCAAAAGGTCGCAAAGTTCAAGGGGGCCGAATACTTTCGCAAGGCACTGTAATTGCATTGAGAAACATTATTCAATAACCAGAAAAAGACTAACATTTGTGCAGTACTGAAAAGCTCATAAACAGTAGGTAATAAAATAATTCAACTGTTCAACAGTTCTGTGCCTTAAAGTGATTGTAAAAATGATCACCTTGTAAAACAAATCTATTCAGTTTAAAATACAAATGAGGCAAAACATTTTTTGTGTACAGATATATATATAGATATATATATAGGGGGGGTGGTGCCCATGCGCCCTTAATGGACGGGCCGCTCCTGATAAGAGATCACATTCCTTCAGTTCTCAGCTGCATAAGAGCTGGGGGGAGGGGAAGCAGCAGAACACTGAGCTTCCCAGTGAATGGCTGTGCAGCCGGGGTGTGTCAGGACAAGTGCGATCATTGAAGGAGATGACAATGATTTCCCAGCATAGCTAGAGAACTGACCACAATGTGTTCTCCTGCTCAGTGTGGTCCATTTTAAATAGGAAAACAGAGGGACTGACAGGGACACCAGGGATTTCACAGATGGTACCATCTCTTCTTAAAGTGTGCATCTAGGCAATATCAAATACCTTATGCGGTAAATTTCTGCTATCAAAAAATATCAATAAAAATATAAAAATAAGCATGTATTATAATACAGAGATGTAAGGCATCTAATGTACTTTTTTTTTGCCCAGATATACAAAACATTTAAGAATATTTTAAATGAAATTCATATAGCTGTTTAGTATATTGTTGTACTGTGAATCATAGATTTCATTAATCCAGAGGTTAAGGGCCCTTTAAAGGGAATTTACAAACAATAATCATTTTTTTATGTTGGAACCTCCTGCCAATATTTTTCACAGCTATAATATTCAGCTATTTATTCGCAAGTCAAAGTCACTGAAATGTGAAAGGGTATCCAGAGCTCAGACTCTCCAGTTGTCTTCAGATGTGGGAGGAATTGCATTACTGATTCACTACATTTGGTAACAGTATGGTGTGTCAGAGTTTCCTGCACTGCTTATGACTGTTATTTTCAGGGATAAAATATACGTTAGATATGGTAGAAAGGGAATATTATTTTTTTTCAACATATTATTTATTTTATAGTGCAGTAAAAATGT
Organism: Rana kukunoris; assembly: GCA_029574335.1. Lineage (NCBI taxonomy): Eukaryota > Metazoa > Chordata > Amphibia > Anura > Ranidae > Rana > Rana kukunoris. Next base: position 286,358,960 of record CM056049.1, read on the forward strand.
CTTTCATTGCTCCCCTGCTCAAACTCCATTACACTGCTACTTTACGAGATAAATTAGAGACGCCAGCAAGGCTAGGAAATACAAACCTTTAATATAAATAGCTAAAAAGTAAAGATTTGCTATAGTAACAGGAGAGTTGATTATGACTTTTTGTCATGATAACCATATCTAGAGGGCAATTACCATACCCTATGTATGAACTTCCCATCTTCACACAACTGGCAGATTTGTGATGAAAACATAAAGACAAAAAGTAGATAAAAAAGTAGGGTTTTTTGTTTTTTTTTTGCATAAAAAAAATCATTCAGTAGAGCTGCTTTTATACTTTTAGTTTTTCCTTGGGACAATTGTTATTTTACCCCCCAACATTGCATTGAACTGGTTAGCCTTAGCTAACTTACAAAACAAGGCATGGCTAGACTAGTGAAGTAGAGGTTAAAAGAAATGGTTTAAAGTGTTACTAAACACACACCAGTAAAATCAGTCTGAATAAATAGAGAACTCTGCTTTGGTAATACATTAAATAAGCTGCTCCCCTAAAGTGGTGTGAAAACAACTTTAGCAATGTGGGGGGTGTATAATATTAAGGGGGCGCTAATGGTAGGTGATAAATAAATTCCAAATTCTAACTTGAAACAATATATTAACTATAAGGTCAACAATATAATAGTGATTTAAAGTGCAAGTGCTTATATATTAACAACATAAAAAAATAGGTGCAAACAGGTCTAAAAAATGCAGCAATGGTCACTAAATGATAAGCATTGATAAGTCCATGCATCAAATGGTTGACTTGAGAGTAGACACCATCACCATGGAACAGATGTCAAACTGATGACACCCAGTGAGAGGTAGAGGTAATTGCCTACTTACCAGACCACCATGACCCTTTGTTTGAAAAAAGGATCAGGTGGAGCTTTAGTACAGTTGGTGGCCTAAGGTCTGTACTGGTACCTGGATGGGACTGGCCAGGAATGAACCCCAACAGAAGAAATTACCATGAATAAAATGAAGAAAAATGGGCCATAGTGAAGTTTTGCAGTTTATTGTAAAACAGATTAAAAACAAAAGCCAACTGGCTGTTTACTTGTACAAGTGCCGAGACCTTGGCACGAAGGAATCAAACGTGTTACAGCTAGATGTGATGTGGAGCACCAGCTGCACTGTGTCTCACTCTGGTGGGTAGGTGTAGGGTGCGTTCCACCGCCTCTCTGTGCCAAATCTGGAAGTAGCTGAACGTGACTAGGAACGCCTCGACATACGTTTCATCTATTGATGTCGTCAGGAAGCTTGATGTCTATTGATGTCGTCCTGGTCACATGATGGGTGTCGTATTTATAACCCTGGGTGAGATATGATTGGTTGTATGAACAACACAAAATAAAAGTAAAAAAACTGCAGAGCCATCTTGTGGACAAATTGGGTACTTCAATCGATGTAAGACTCAGTGAGTCTTGCTATTCACAACCCATCTGCTGGTACATAAATGATTTAAAATAGTTTATAAAACAATTATTAAAAATGTATTCTAATATAAAAAGGTGCTAATATAAAAAAGTGCCAATATAAAAAGAAAAATTACTACCAATCCCAAACTTCACTATGGCCCGTTTGTCTTCATTTTATTCATGGTAATTTCTTCTGTTGGAGTCCAGTCCTGGCCAGTCCCATCCAGGTATCAGTACAGACCTTAGGCCACCAACTGTACTAAAGCTCCACCTGATCCTTTTTTCAAATGAAGGGTCATGGTAAAATCACTATTATATTGTTGACCTTATAGTTAATATATTATTTCAAGCTCGAATTTGGAATTTATTTATCACCTACTATTAGCGCCCCCTTATTATTATTATACACCCCCCATAGTAAAATCAGTCTGTTTATGCAGTAAAGCATGCTTGTTTTACTCAGTGTGGAACCTAAGGGGTTAATCTGCTGCATTGTGTAAAAAGGCAGCTTGATCTTGTATGCACAGCTCCTCCCCTCCCTGCACTTTCCCCTTGGACAAGTCCGGAAAAGACAGAGCATTTGGAGTCAGGCTGCACATGCTCAGTTTGGATCGTGATTTTTGGATCGTTAGCTTTTGACAGCCGATTCCGATTTTCGTACGACAAAAGCTGGATGTGCGGACTATAACATTTTTGGCAGATGTGAACACAACGTCTGATTTAATTAGTACGATTTTCGTTAGAAGAAATTAGTAAGAGTAAGACTACGCATGCTCAGAAATGAAGGAATACATACGAAACTATTCAACACATTACTTCATATTCTGTCGTACGTGAATTTTCATATGGTTAGTTACTTCTTCCCTTTTGACATGAGACTAGCATGCAACAAAAATGGACAAATGGTTGTCAGAAAATATGATCGTGTGTACGAGATTCAAACTGTTACTAAACCCAGTAATATGAAAATAGTTCATCTGCCCCCCCCCCCCACAGTGCCAACGCTTATAAATCTTCTGTTTACACTAAAATACTGCCACTATATAACTTTCTGGATGATCTGTATACCAGTTACATGATAAACTGCACAGTTTCTACAGTGCTGAGAGTTCAGGTAGGAGGGTATTTCCACTACAGTCTGTATACATGCCCACTTGTGTGATGTCAATATCATGTGACTTGGCTAGCTCTGAGAACAAGTAATTATTCTCACCAGCATAAAAGACACAACTGAGCATGTGCAGGTTGGCTACTCCGCCTGTGTTAGCTGGCCTTCCCCAGATAGACAGTACAGGGAGGGGAGGATCTATGCATACAGGATAAAACAGCCTTTTTACACAATGCAGGGATAAACCCCTTAAGTTCCACAGTGAGTATAACAAGCATGCTATGCTGCATATACAAACTGATTTTACTGTTGTGGGCTTAGTAACACTTTAATAGTGATGTAGGGAGCTCTAACGTTTTAAGAAAGCTATGTGCAACACCATGCCAGCTCCTTCCTCCAGCCATGATCTGCCTACATTATGTATAGGAGCATAGAGATCCTGTGTTGACGTTCTAGGTCTGAAATAAGGTATGTGATAAACCAGAAAGAATTTATTTCAAAATGTCATTAGCATGTGGATGAAGAAAAGGAGGAACCAGGGAAGCAAAAAACAACAGATTCAACTTTAGTTTTAAAGTGTGAATAACTAAACATTTTTTAGTTTTGGATAGGATGTGTAAGGTTTAGAACTTCTGTCAGGTTTTTTTTGCTGGCTGGATCTCCACTGGGGCAAGTCCAAGATTGCTTGCTTGAAATCCAAATTGATTGAGTTGACATAGTAACACAAGGTCAGGGAAAATCTTGCAATGGGTAAATGTATTCTGGTGACAACTATCTAATCGGGGAAATTTCATTGTTTTAGAAAGATTTTCTCTTATACAGGGTAAAAAAAAAAAGTTCAAAACTAATCATAGAATGTATTATTTTACTGAAAGGGTAGTTGATGCTTGGAATACACATCCAGTGGAGGTAGAGAGGTAGTGAGTCAGTCAACAGTAAGTGGCTTTAAACATGTTTGGGACAATCATAGATCTATACACACAAGATAACAGAAAAAATAAAAAATAAAACAATAAAAACATATATATATATATATACTATATATAGTTGTGCTCATAAGTTTACATACCCTGGCAGAATTTATGACTTATTGGCCATTTTTTGGAGAATATGAATAACACAAAAACTTTTCTTTCACTCATGGTTAGTGTTTAGCTGAAGCCATGTTTTATTAATCAACTGTGTTTACTCTTTTTGAATCATAATGAAAACAGAAAGTACCAAAATGACCCTGATCAAAAGTTTACATACCCCAGTTCTTAATATCTAACATCAATGACAGCTTAAAGTCTTTTGTGGTATTTGTGGATGAGGCTCTTTATCTTCACAGATGGTAAAGCTGCCCTTTCCTCTTGGCAAAAAGCCTCCAGTTTCTGTAAATTTTTGGTCTGTCTTACATGAACTACACCTTTGAGATCTCCTCAGAGTGGCTCAATGATATTGAGGTCAGGACACTGAGGTAGCCACTCCAGAACCTTTATTCTGCTGTAGCAAATGACAGGTCAACTTGGCCTTGTGTTTTGGATCATTGTCATGTTAGACTGTCCAAGTATGTCCTATGCGCAGCTTCCTGGCTGATGAATGCAAAAGTTCCTCCAGTATTTTTTAATAACATACTGCATTCATCTTGCCATCAATTTTGACCAAATTTCCTGTGCCTTTGTAGCTCACTCATCCCCAAAACATCAGTGATCCACCTCTGTGTTACACAGTAGAGATGGTGTACCTTTCATCATAGGCCCTTGCGGCCAAAAAGTAAAATTTTGGTCTCATCACTCCAAATTACTTTGTGCTAGAAGGATTGAAGTCTCTGTGCTGTATGGAAAGGAAAACAAAGGAAAAGAAATGCAGTCACCACATTTAAGGATTGGCAAACTGCAGTATAATAAATTTTGGGTTTATTACTGCTTTAAAAAAATAAAAAGTTTTGACATACACTTTAAGATTATGGTGATCCGAAAACTTAAACGGGATAAACATTAACTGTCTTAAAGCAAATTTACTGCTAAGGTGCCAACAGTTTAACTAGACATGTAGTGAGGGAAAATCTGCAACAGAAAAAAAATCTGGCAGGAGTTCTAGCCTTTAACGCTCTACACATTTGTCTGTGTTGCTGTTGTAGATTTTACTTCAAGCCCTACCTGGTAAAACCCTTGTCACTGGAACACTGAGGGAAAGTTTATTTAATGGATAGCAGTAAAAACTTGACTGGGGTTCTAATTCTCGTTCCTCAAAAAATAAAGGTTTTATACTTAAATCATGCATATGATTACTCCTAACTTTTTCTAAATCAGATTTATGACACAATAAGTGAAGCGGTCTTACAAGCGCACTTTTTTGAATAAAAAGATAAGACAACAGTAAAGTTAGCCCTATTTTTTTTATACTGTGAAAGATAACGTTACACCAAGTAAAATGATACCCAACATGTCACGCTTCAAAATTGCGCCCGCTCATGGAATGGCTTCAAACTTTTAGCCTTAAAAATCTCCATAGGCGACGTTTAAAAAATTCTATAGGTTGCATCTTTTGAGTTACAGAGGAAGTCTATGGCTAGAATTATTGCTCTCTCTCTAACGATCGCGGTGATACCTCACTTGTGTGGTTTGAACACCATTTTCATATAGGGGCGATACTCATGTATGCGTTTGCTTCTGCGCGCGAGCTCGTAGGGACGGGGGCGCTTTAAAAAAAAAATCTTTTGAGTTTTCTTATTTATTTTTATTTATTTCATTAATTTTTACACAAAAAAATGGGTCACTTTTATTCCTATTACAAGGAATGTAAACATCCTTTGTAATAGAAAAAAGCATGACAGGTCCTCTTAAATATGAGATCTGGGGTCAAAAAGACTTCAGATACCATATTTAGACTAAAATGCAAAGATCAACAAGAAAACTTTAAACTTTAAGAAGCATGGGCGGAAGTGACGTTTTGACGTCGCTTCGGCCCTGCTATGCTATGGAGATGGGTGGGGGCCATCTTGCCCTCACTCGTATACCAGCCGAGCAGGGGACAGGACGCGATCGCCTCCGTCGCTCCTGATGGCTCCAGTAAGCGGTGGAGGGCGCAGGAGAGCGGCGGGAGGGGGGCCCCTCTCCCGCCGCCGATAACGGTGATCTTGCGGCGAATCCGCCGCGGAGACCACCATTATCATTTACAGGACCGCTCAAAGAAAAGATGGATATCTCGATTGTGGCAGCAGCCTGAGTGGGTCCTTAGGTGGTTAAATGCTCATTATAAATTAAGAACATACAGTAAATAGATGGCAGCCACTTCAATTAAATACTAATGCAGCATTCAAATAACTAGCAAGATGTTGAAGCCAATTTAAAAATATATATATATATAATGGCTTAATTTTTTAATTCAATAAGGGCTTTGTTGTTATGCTGCCACACGTTTATTTTTTTACTACTGTAGAGAAAAGAGCATTTTGCCAAATAAATATATATGAAATGTAGTATATCTTACTAGCCAACTTGGTTATTTTTAAACCTTATTTTTGCATAAATGTATTTAGAAGGCTGCAGCTAGATTTTATTTTAATGTCATTCCCATCCACACTTCTCTACAATCCCATTAGTGATAGGCATGTAGTTTACCACAAATGTGTTGTTTACTAGTTAGCATGGCATTTACCCACTAATCTTTTTTTATAGGAACATTGCCATCATAATGATATTTTAGACTTTTCGCTCAATAATATGATTTGAAAGTGGAAATGAAGATTGACTAGCGAAATTGGGTGCCTGCTCCTATTTTCAGTCATCTATAGCGAGACGGTTAATGTTGTAAATGGAGGGGCATGATCACCACGTACACAGCTTTTAACCACTTGCTTACTGGGCACATATACCCCCCTCCTGCCCAGGTGAAATTTCAGCTTCCGGCACAGCGTCGCTTTAACTGACAATTGCGCGGTCGTGCGACATGGCTCCCAAACTAAATTGACGTCATTTTTTCCGCACAAGTAGAGCTTTCTTTTGGTAGTATTTGATCGCCTGTGCGGTTTTTATTTTTTGTGCTATAAACAAAAAAGGGCGATAATTTTGAAAAAAAATACAATGGGCCAGATTCACGTACATCGGCGACGTGGGCGTGTTACATTGAAATGAGCCGTGACCCCATGCAAATAAAGGGCCGGCTGGCTCGCGCATGCGCACATGAAGCAGACCATGGTCAGCACCTCTGTGCGCATGCTCACAACTCGGGAACGGCGCAATCAGTGAAATTGGAAGTGGACCAGGGCAACTTAGTGAACTACGCAGACAGCATAAATAGACAGACACAAACGCACTTCCTTTGCAAAAGTACATCTCTTTGTATCCCTCCCTATACAGCAAGGTGCTTTTGTTCTGTTGTTTGTTGCGTTGTGATTTGTCTTTGTTATATTTGTGGACTGTTTGATCTATTTTTTCCAGAATATATTTGAAAGTGTTTTTTGGTGACTGCTTGTGAGACTTTTTGGTTGATAGATTTTTGTTTGTTTGTTTTGTTGCTTGATTTTTCCTGCTTGTTTTTGTGAGTGATTTTTGCTGATTGTTTTTGTGAGTGATTTTTGCTGATTGTTTGGGAGAGAGTTTTTGTATGAGTATGACTGAGAGTAAGAGGAAGTTAAATTTTACTTTGGGGAGAAACAAATTCTTGCCCGGGCCATTACCCAATATGGGCGTTTCCTCCACGGCCCGGAGAGTGCCAACACCCCCCCGGCCAGGAGGCGTGAGATCTTGCAGCACATTACTGACGAGGTAAATGCATTGGGGGGGGAGACCCGGACACGGTCTGGGATTGAAAAGAAGATCAATGACCTCCGGCGTCTGGTCAGAAAGAAGCTGGCCAAAATGGCAGCCCATGTCAGGGGCACAGGAGGGGGTCCACCATGCCCTGTTAGGCTGACAGCGGAGGAGCGTGCGGTGGCCCACACCTTTCATAGACAACAGCCTGCTATGCTATGACTCCAGTCATGAAGGCGTGATGCCAGGTAAGGTTTTTTTTTGCCCTATCAGGTGTGTAGCATGTGGGGGGGGGGTGAAAGGGAATATGTGGCAAGTGTGTGGATCCTCCAACCTGTGAATGTTTTGTGTCATCCACAGATGTGCAGGAGGGTGCTGGGCCATCTGGGCTGACCACACCATCCCAGGGACAACAGCCTGATGAGGACCCCCAGACAATGCCGGAGTCCTCGGAGGAGGTTGAAGAGGAGAAGGTTGAGGAGGAGGAGTTTGAGGAGGAGGAGAATGTCATGTCAGCCAGTGGATTGTTGTTTTTGGAGGAGTCTTCCTCTCTGGCTGGCAGCAGCCAGCCCTCCATAAGGGGTAGCCCTCCCACTCCTCCCCCAACAGGGCTTCTCTCCCAAGGGCCTCCCCTTCTCCTCGGCCACAAGCCTCAGCTGGAGGCAGGAAGTCGTCCCAGAAGACCAGGGGGGTGGCCGAGCTTCTGCCCGCCAATCTGAGAAGGGCCCAGGCCCTTCAGACCCGCTATCTGGGACAGGTCAGCCAGACTTTGGGGCGGATGGAGGAGAGCCTGTCCTCCATAAAGGATACGCTTGGGGACCTGGACTGCCACTCCCGGGCTCTTACAAACTGCCTAAACGTACTGCAAACTACAACAGCAGACATTGGGCAGGATGTGAGGGCCCTCACCCAGGCTATCCAGGCCAACATGGCAACACTAGGTGCTGGCCTGAACAGAATTGCCGTGGCCTTGGAGGGCAGGCCGCCAGGTGGGCAGAGACCAGGGGCTGCTCCTCCTTCCCGGATTACCCCCCCCTCCCTATGAGTCTCCACTGAGGAGCCGGGGCCGTGGCCGTGGGCGCCCCAGGCGTGGCTCACGCCAGCGGCATTAATTTGTTTTCCCCCTTTTTTTTCCTGGATTTTTTTTTTTTTTTTTGCTGGACATTTTTTTTTTTTTGTGAATGTTTTTGGAATGTGGGGGTGCCAGAAAAGGGGTGTTACCCTCAGTTTTGGTGGAGAAGGGTTCCCCAGGACCAGGGAGAAGTGATCCCCAGGTCCGTGTGAATGGTGTGAATGGTGTATGAATGTACAGTGACATAATTGGAGCCGTGGCGTGGCGTTGCTGCTCACAAGTCCAGCATGGTGGGCTTGTGCTAATCCAATTAGATGAGGATGTGATGTGTCTGTGCTAGGGACCACAGTGGTGTGCATGCATGCATTCTCATTGTGCCATGATTAATGTGTGTGTTTAACGTGCAAAGATGCCTAATGTCTCCTGACTGCTCTTCCCTCAGAAGACGGGGTAGCCTCGGTTAGGGGGGGATTGTCTGGTTCAGGGGTCAGGTCATCACTTATGTCAATTTGCAGGTCCTTTCCTGCAGGCTGGTGTTGGGCTCCTGCAGGGTTGTGATTAATTCCAGGATGGCATGAGGGGTGAATCTGAAGATGCGAGACACCTCAGAATCTCTCATGCCAAAGATGTCTATGCGTGTGTGATATATCAAGTGAAGAGTGAGGGGCTTGTATCAGATTAGATTATTATATCCAAATCAAGGTTTTAAAGGGCTATTGAAAGATAGTGAGTTTGTAATTTGTATGTATGTTATGTACTGATGTATATATGTATGTATATTTCTGCTCAAAATGTTTATAAAAGCAAAGAAATTTTTTTGGGATAAAAAAAAAAAATCCTCTCCCGTGCCCTCCTCTGTGCCCTCCTCCGTGCCCTCCTCCTTCTTTGCTCATCTAAAGTCAGTAGTATAGCTATGAGCATGGATGCCACTGGCATGTTAGCATACAGATTTTTGTGCAACACGTGTGACTGCTCAGCTCCTCACTAACAGTGTTGCTTTCTCTGACATGTAAACGAATTGTCTAATTTTATACCACCTTTTATATGGTCTAATTTTAGACAGGCCGTGCAGCTGTTGCGCACAGCGCGTAGCCTGCGCTGCACCAACGTTCTTTTGTGGATCCCCGTAACTCCCTCATTAGCATATTTGAATAGCCAATCAATGGTGTGTCTAGCGCAGTTTTGCGCGGACAGATGCGCCTGTCTATCGAAATTACGCCGGACAAAAAAAGTAGATTTCTTGCGTATCTCGTTTTGGGGATGCGGAGCATCGAAACGCATGCGCACATTTAGACTTACGCCGCGCATCTCCTGTTACGCCGGCGTAATCGCTCTGTGAATCTGGCCCAGTATTTTTTACTTGTTGCCATAATAAATATCCCAATTTAAAAAAAAAACTATTTTTTTTCTCAGTTTAGGCCGATACGTATTCTTCTTCATATTTTTGGTAAAAAAAAAAAAAATCGCAATAAGCGACTGGTTTGCGCAAAAGTTATAGCGCCTACAAAATAGGGGACAGAATTATTCTTTTTTTTTTTTTTTTTTTACTAGAAATGGTGGCGATCTGCGATTTTTATTGGGACTGCGACGTTATGGCGGACACATCGGACACTTTTGACACATTTTTGGCGCCATTCACATTTATACTGCGATCAGTGCTATAAATATGCACTAATTATTGTATAAATGTGACTGGCATTGAAGGGGTTAACACTAGGGGGTGAGGAAGGGGTTAATGTGTATCCTAGGTGTGTTCTAACTGTGGGGGGAGGGGGGTGACTGGGGGGGTGACCGATCTGTGTCCCTATGTACAAGGAACACAGATCGGTCTCCTCCTCTCCAGAGACAGGACGCTGTCTCTGTGTAAAACTGCTATGAGAGATGATCTCATATGTTTATATATGAGATCATCTCTCATTCGCCGCACAGATCGCATCGCAAACGGTCACTCTGATTGGCCGTTCGCGGCGATCTGTGATTGGCTGTGTCCAAGGGACGTGCTAGTGACAAGCCAAGTCAATTGACGGCTTGTTTGCAATTTAGATCCGCGCTAAAGCCATCATTCGACTATAGCGCGGATCTCAAGCGGTTAAAGAAGCATGGTAAAATGATTAAATATGTCTAGTTTCTTTTTTATAATTTTTTCATTTTTTTTAACTGAATGTAACTTTCTAAACATTTTTAAATTATTTACAGTAATTGAAGTACAAGGCAATGGGATTATGAGATAACACATCTGATAAGTAATATGTTATCTGTTATACAGTAAATAGATGTGACCTGACACACACACTAATAAAACACATGGCAGCCTTCATCCCTGATTTGGTGTATAGAAAAGAGGGGTTTGTGGGACTTTAAATGAGGGAGCGCCATGTCAAAGGGAATAATAACATAAAAATGTAACTAAAGTACATGATTTATTTATTACAATCTTGAATACATGTCAGATATTTTGTATCAAATAGATAGGTAGTCACAAGGCTTACTCTAAATATGCTGCTCATAGCATGTAATACAAAAGTAAAAAACAGACATGGCAGATATACATGGTAAAATGAATCAATTAAAGAACATATGAAATATAGACAGGTGACTGTTGGCATCTAGTGGCACTGTACGCGTTTCCTGGCATTTCAGCTATTCATCAGGAGTGTTTTAAAGTAGTATACTGGAAATAAAAATAAACAAGGATAAATAATAATGCCTTATGAAAAGGGAAGGACAGGGACTATGTCCCATCAGGATGGAAACAGTTGGGAGACTTACTATACAGCCTCAAGACCTGGTTCGGTATCTGCCAAGGAATATGTTATCTGTCTTGCTCCTATTACATTGGTAATCAGTGGAAAAATGCACCTGTATATTGGTGGTCATGTCCAGTGCCCTCTTACCTTGGTATTGAGTGGACCATTGCCCCCTTACATTAGCAATCAGTATAGACTTGTAGTGCCTGCTTACACTGATGGTCAGCTGGAAAATTTCCCTTTAAATTGGTTGTCAGTATAGTACCCTCTTGCACTGGTAGTCAGTGAGAGCAGAGCTGACTTGCATTGGTGAAAGACAGCAAAAGAAAAGTGCCCTTATATTGGTAATCAGTGAAAATGTGTAATACCCCTTACACTGAACTTCAGTTGAAAATGTTCCCTTTAAATTAGTGGCCATTTTAATACCCCCTTGCACTGGTGGTCAGTGAAAGCATTGGTGAGTGGAAAGAATAACTTGGTACATTGATAGTCAGTAGAAAGAATATCCCTTTACATTGAGGGTCAGGGAAGACTGCCCTAAACTGATTTTAGCTGGAATTGCCAAGTAAGGTTGGTTCTGAAATTATGCAGGTATGGTCAGGTGGGAGATCAATCCCCTACTACTCAAGGAACCTCAGAGACTACTAGAAGAACCCTACACTGCTCTAGACATAACATTCATTTACTGGACAACATTTTTTACTGGACCCAAATGAACAGGTTAGGTAATGTATACTGCTTACAAATTTGCTTGATCCATTGTCCATCTACCCAATGAGGGTGATTTCTTATACAGTAGGAGTATAGGCTGTTCACCTAGCACAGGGAATGTTTACTTTACAAAATAAATGCTAATTAAATTAAACCTGTGTTCATAAAACATTTTTTTTTTGGTAGGACATGATTGGGTAGTGAACACAGCTTCTCCTTATTTACTGGCATCAACTTTACTATGTGAACATTCAATTCCCTAAAGTTGGCCATACATTTCTATGAACCATATGAAATTTACCCAGTGTATGGCCCTGTCGGCAGTCTCCCACCCTATATTCCTCAATTGAAAAAAAAACGAAGGAGCCCAGTATCTAGTGTTTTTACAAAATATGGACAAAAGTATAGTTGCACATTAAGTTTTTGTTTAAAATGTATATTTTTTTGAGCTTTCACTTTTCTTCAATATATGTAGGTATGATAATCTTATCTTTGTTGTAAAATCCCATAGCAATGACATATATCAGACGTAATTTATTAACAATGTCATAATATTAGTTGAAGTCTTATTCTTGAATGTACATTGTTGCAATGTCCTAGTAGTGATGTCTGTGCTAAAATGTGAACAGCATCAAGCATTGATTCAAATGCTAAGTCTTATAGTATGTACTGTACATATATTAGACAGTGCATGGAAATTTAAGAGCATGGATCAGTTTACATATGGGTAACGTACATGCTCATGTGCACTTGATTTTGTTACAATAATTTAGATGATGATTTCCATATTAAATCTTTCATAGTTTTACAAGGTTGTGCCACAAGTCAGAAATGGCTTGTGGTATTTCTTATTGGTTACAGATTTCTTTCCAGGGTATAAAATATGAACTCTTTTTATCCCATACAAATAAGGCATATAGGAGGGTTATTAACACATTTAAAAATAGGTTATCCTTAAGCATAAAAGTCTGATGGATGAATTGATGAAAGGATTGTTTCCTGTATATGTATGTCCTTAAAGGATATCGGCAGTTTTACTGTATATGCCTTATTAATGCTTGTTTCCTGTGGCGTCTATTTAAAACCCAATAGAACTTGTGACTTTTATTAATCAAATTACTTAAAATATTTTTAACTGTTAATTAACCTACTAATTAAAGCAGAACTATAGGCAAATGCTTTTTTTCATTTTGAATAAAGTAAGGGAGGGTTAAGACCCCTGTAGGTTTTTTTATACCATCTGTGTCCCTTTTGGGAGATTTGTCTTACGGGCCGAGTTCGCCCCCTCTCTCTCCTTATTGGCTAACTGACTTTGATTGACAGCAGAGGGAGCCAGTAGCGCCACTGCTGTCTCTCAGCCTAACAGGAGGGAGAGTCTCAGACGGCCGAAACATTTGTGGACAGGGATGGGGCTCAGGAAAGTATTAGGGGTGCTGGGGAGGCTTCTGCACACAGATTTTTTTTATCTTAAAGGGGTTGTAAAGACAAAAATATTTTCCTCCTAAATTAAAGTCTGACAGTAGCTGATAAAGTAAAAAGTAATGTTTTGCATTATAACTAGTTTGATACCTGTTTAAATCGAGCTGTTTTATTCACCTCTGTCACTCCTGAATCGTTATTCTCACTGACTTCCTGGTTTGCGGTGCGCATTCATTCTTGCTACATCACAGCCTAATGGGAACTACAGTTCCTATTAGGCTTAGCCTCCATGCCTTTGAGGGATAAGAGAGTATCTTTAAGCAGGGCTCTAGTCATAGGGAGGGGGTGAGCACATTCTGCTTTCCACCATGCCAAACAGCTCAGGTGCTGGTGGAAAGCAAGAAGAGGAGAGACAGGAAATGGCATTTTCAAACCTGGATTACTGTATTTTGGAGGTCAAAAGGAAAAACGAGGTAAGTGATATTTAAATGCTCTAGCTTACAGCAATCAATTGATCTAATAAAAAAACGAACCTTTAGTGTTCCTTTAATGCATATAATGCATTAAAGGGGTGTTCCAGCCAAAAGTTTTGTTTATTAAAAGTCAGCAGCTACAAAAAGTGTAGCTGGTGGCTTTTAATAAACAATCACTTACCTGCTCCAGCGTTCCAGCGACGCGCCGGGGGGCTCCGCTCCTCTCCCCCCCATCCCCGTCTGGCGTCTTCATTTCTACTGTGGGCACCCGGCCGTGACAGCTTTCGGCTTCACGGCCGGGCACCCACTGCGCATGTGCGAGCCGCACTGCGCATGCGCGCGGCGCGGCTCATCGCTGATTGGACAGGCGATCATCTAGGACCTGTCAGTGTCCTAGATGATCGCCTACAGGGAGGGGCTGCAATAAGGCGATTAAGCCTAATCGCCTTACCAGCCCCTCGGCGGAAGCAGGAAGTGGGACAGGAAGTCCCACTCCTCCTGAAGCCCCCACTCCCCCCCCCAAAAAAATGACATGCCAAATGTGGCATGTATGGGGGTGAGGAGTGGATTAAGCGGAAGTTCCATTTTTGGGTTGAACTCCGCTTTAAGATAAAAAACCTTCTTACTTTACAACTTATTTAATGGTTTCACATATATAATTATTTTTTATAATGAATACTAACACGGATTGATGGCATAGACTAAACTCATTGCATCTTTTTTTACATGTAAAGATACACTAAGCACATATTGGAATCATTTTAATTATAATAACATATAAATTAACAACATCGTCACATTTAAATTGCAGTGCAACATCAATCTTTGCTTTTTCAAAAGTTAATTTGCTATTGCAAATAAAAATGAAAATAAGGGACACACTCTTGACAAGTGTCACACTGTAAATTAAAATAAACATTTATTCTATTTCTTACACTGGTACCCAAATATAAAATTTAAACCCATTTGATAAACTTAGGGCCAAAATAAAAAGTTTCCATCACTGCCCACAAATAAGGTTATTTATTAACATTTAGCTATTATTATTTTTTCTTTCAAAATATTTTATTTGCAGAAAATAAACATTACAATTCAGTACATTACGGTACATCATGTTATGAATAAAATCTGGTAGATGACCTTTTAGAATAAATACTACTATTTTGTAGATAAATAAAGACATATCATTGAAACGATAGATGTGGTTCTAGAATGTTAAATAATGAATATGAAGAATTTAAAATAAGAGAAGTTTCTCCTATATAGACCAACTGATAAACAAAGACATTTCTGTCCTCCTGGTGCCTCTTATCAGGAACTAACTGCATTAGGGGAGGAAACCTCTCACCATACTTGTAGTTTTACTTAAAGTGGATGTAAACCCCAAAAAATAAATTTATTTTTTTGATGTCACAATGTAGAGTATAAGATTTCCTATCATCTGTGCCCAGTCTTGCCACACAGAGTTAATCCAGCGCTGAGTAATCCTCTTTTAAAGTCCAGTGAAAATTAACCGGACTTCAGATAAAAACCTGCCAAATTAGGTTAAGTCCGTTTCTCTGTTTTTGCTTTCAGTAACAGGTTATTTACAAATATAGCGTGGACATGTTTATCATAACAAGAGGTGATCCAAAGTTCATTGTATATTACTAGGATGTGTTATGATGTTATATCACCTCATGTTATGATAAACAAAACATAAGATATGATAAACATGTCCTAGCTATATTTGTAAATAACCTCTCACTCAAAGCAAGAAGAGAGATTCCGGACTTTTTGATTTAGGCAGGGTTTTATCTGGAAGGCTGTTCGTTTTCACTGAACATAAAAGAGGATTACTCAGCGCTGGATTAACTCTGTGTGGCAAGACTGGGCACAAATGATAGGAAATATTATACTCTACATTGTGACATTAAATTTTTTTTTTTTTTTTTGGGTTTACATCCTCTTTAAAGATCCCCTGAATAGCCAGGCTAAAAGAGATCTGCCTTCTTATCTATGAAAGAGGCTATTTTATCTATCATTTTTATGTATAATCAGGAAAGTAAAAAAAAAAAAAAAAGAGATAGGTCTCCCTCAGAACATCATCAGAAATCCTTATAGGAGGGAAAAAATAAAAAGAAGAGGGGAAACGTATGAGAGAAAAAGGAAAGAAGGGTTAGGAAGGGGGGAAACATGCCTAACTTAGAGTTATGTAGGAACCGGAGGAACACCCTGGGTAAGAGAGATTCCTACATATCTAGCCCGAGGTTTCCAAAGGTTTTCGAATTTCGGAACAGTATCAGTTAGAATACTAGCTAGCCTTTCTTGAGTTATTATCCAAGATATTTTTTCGGGCTTCCAAGAAATAAGGTTTAGGTTTCTTCCACGCTTTGGCAATTGTAAGCTTGGCTCCTGTGAGAATAAAATGTATTTGTTTTTGTGTAGTTTTTGGTATTTGAGGTATGTGGGCATTTAGGAGAGCTATTGAAAGAGACCTAGAAACCTGGCAACCAGTAACCTTGGAAATCATAGAGAAGATTTTGCCCCAAAAGGGGCGGATTCTAGGACATTCCCACCAGATATGGGTCATTGACCCTAAAAGTTGGCATCCCCTGAAATAGGTCGGATCAGCTGTAGGGTATATAGATGCAAGTTTAGAGGGTGTTAAATACCACCTGGTTATAACCTTGATATTAGCCTCCATCAGTGAGACATTTAGAATACCCTTGAATGACTTTGAGAAGGCTCTATGCCAGGTGTCTAGGTCCCATCTATTTTGAAGCTCATTTTCCCATGCCTCCATATATGAGGATTTCACTGTAGGGTGAGTGAGGCATGAATATATTACGGATATACCTCACCTGGTCACACCATAGCTCATATGTCATGAATGTTTTTTTCCTTCCAGAGTAGTTCTAAAAAATTTGAGATTTGATCAAAATTAAGTCTTTCGGGATCAGGGAGTTGCAAAGTTTTAACATAGTGATTTAGAGACAAAGGTCTACCAGAGTAGAAGAACTGTCCTATACGGTATAGTCCCTTGTCTACCCACCACTTAAATGCTTCTAAATCCAAACTGGGGGCAAAATCTGGGTTTCCCAATAGATTTGCAAGTGGACATCCTGCAGAAACAAGGGCCGAATGATTTCTAAGGCTATCCCAGAGCACAAAGGATTGTATGGGAGGCCTTTTTTTTGGGTAGACACCAGAAAAGATAGTTGAGAGAATGTTGAGCCAGTCCGGGTCTTCTGATATAGGGCCAGATTCATGAAGAGTTAGGCTGGCGGATCCAGTGATCCGCCAGCCTAACTGTCACTTTAAGCCGGCGTTTCTGTTTTCTATAACCAGAAAACAAGAAACGCCGGGTTGGAGTTCCGATGCGATCGGCGTAATTGAATTTCGCCATCGCATCGTTACTTCAACTTAAAAATGGCGCCGGGGGCGTTCCCGCTGATTAACGCTGAAAAAATATGCGGGAGTCGAAAATTCACGATCGTTTTCGGGAGCGACGCAGTGACTTTACGACGTTTCCGGAAGCGATGCGCGACGTAAAGATAAAGCAGCCCCCTAGTGGAATATCCTATGTTAGGTATAGCCGTCGTCATCGCGTCGGAAAAAAAACAAATCGCGTCGTTTGCGTAAAACATTCATGAATGGGGACGTGACGTCATTGACGTTCACTGACAGAACTTGGAGCA
Source organism: Rana kukunoris (assembly GCA_029574335.1). Lineage (NCBI taxonomy): Eukaryota > Metazoa > Chordata > Amphibia > Anura > Ranidae > Rana > Rana kukunoris. The sequence continues at coordinate 286,376,354 of CM056049.1, forward strand.
TGCGCACTGGGATGCATTGACACTCGACGCATGCGCAGTACGTTCGCCGCGGGATCGCGCATAGTTAGAATACTACACGCCCCGTACCCGCCCAATTTGAATTCCGCTGGCTCATTTGCGATGCGCTGCCGCAACTTTAGGAGCAAGTGCTTCCTGAATAACAGCACTTGCTCCTAAAATTTCGGCAGAGTAACGCAAATGAGAAGATGCTCTGATCTACCTGAATCTGGCCCTTGGAGTAGATTGTAGATAACTGTGCTAGTCTAGCTGCAAGGTGATATTTATGTAGATCAGGGAGACCTAGGCCTCCATTATTCCTATGGAGGAAAGGGGTGTTTTGGGGTATTTGATATCCAGATGAGCCCCAAGTGTACTTGAGTATTTTACTCTGAAGTTTTTTCAAATTTTTGGATTTTTTGGATGGGGATAGGGAGTGACCTAAAGTAATATAAAATTCTAGGGAGTCATATAATTTTGATCAAGTTGATCCTACCCAGCCAGGATAACCCATATTTGGACGAGGATAAAAGGTCACGTTCTAATTTCTTGAACAGTGGGGGATAATTGTGTGTATATAGAGTTTCAATAGGGGCTGTTAATGTAATACCTAAATATTTGATTGAGATGTCATTCCATTCACATTTAAATGATTGCTTTAATAACGGCCAGGGTTGTCGGGAAGAGGTCCTTTTCCCCCATGTTGAGAGCATGCTGCCTGGTATGGCTCAGGAGGGGGGGCCGCTCGCTTGTCCCCACCCCCATTCCTGGCCAGCCAGGCGGCGTGCTCGGATAATGGTTTGGTATGGATTTTGGGGGAACCCCCATGCCGTTTTTTCGGCGTAAGTGTTCCCCCTTATAATCCATACCAGACCTAAGGGCCTGGTATGCTCCTCAAGGGAAACCCATGCCTTTTTTTTTTTTATATATATTTGGCGCAGAGTTTCTCTTCATGGTCAGCGTAACTTAAAAAAGATTTGATCATTCAGGTGCGCCTCTTCAAGCCACGCAAAGACAGCTATGCCACTTGACATTTACCATAGTGAAGAGGCGCACCTGAATGGCCGAAAATGGCGCTCATGCATGCACAGTACACAAATAAACCTCCTGCAGGTTTAAATGTACTAGTAGGCGCAGCGGTTAGTTTTTGCAAAAGTCACTTTCACTTTCTATTCAGGCTGTATAAGTTACACAACACATGTCACTACACTTCCCCACATCATTCCACATCCGGCTCATAATAAACTCACTCCCAAACTCATTTTATTTACATTTCTAGATGCCGTGCACCAGGTCCATAGTGGTGCACCGTGCGACCCCTCCTGGACGCATTCGGCATTATAGTAAATACGGAATCGCGCTGCATTGCAGGCACATTCCTTTAGTAAATACTATAACGGCCGTTGCGCACGCCGATGCGCCATGTTTCATGGTGCAAACCTTTAGTAAATCAGCCCCACTGTATCACAAGCATGAGACTGCAGGCTTGGCTAATTGAAATCAGGGTTGTTCTCCACTCATACTGGCCACATTAATCACCTTGCAGGTGTACAGACAGATCAGAAGAATGCCAAAGCTAAAACCAGGATGCTGGAATGAGACCAGTAGCTGTCAAAGAACAGGAGCGTTTACACACTCCTGACAGTAAGGCACAAGATCCAAATGCCCCCATTAACTGACTCCAGCACCAAACCCATTGCTGGACAAGTGGCACAGTATTCAGTGGGAATTGGGAACCAGGATCCCGCACGTGTCAAATCTGGTCACGTCATCATTAGGGCACCCCCTTCCAAATAGGATTCTAACATCATGAAACCACAATTATTAATTCAAATTGCCAGATACAGGTATAAACATTTACACTACTGTTGGTATAGCAAGGTTAGATTATAAGAAAAAAGTAGGCAATTTCCTTCATTAATAGTTTTCAAAAAGCATTTTAAACCAGGCCCATATCAAATTACAAGTCTGCCTTCTCTTGATAACATCTGAAATATGTGTTCATGCACTGCCTATTTTATCTGATCATGATGGTGTGATATAGGATTTGCCCAAGATAAAACATTGTATTAATCTGTTTTAGCTTTCAAGGAAATAGCCCCCAATTTTTTGAAGATTTTTGATTTTTGTGTTTTCATTTACTCTACCTTATTGTTGCCCCCAAAGACTTACCTACAGATGGACAAGGAACAGAAATAAAATGATTGGTATGGTCGGCTATCTTAAAATGAGGAATAATGAATTTATTTTGGGATATATTATGGAAGTGAGATATGTCGATATGCTCTGATGTGCAATGTTTGAAATAGTTGTATGCAATTTGCTTCTCTGCCTTTTGGCTAAGATCAAGTGTAATATCTGTTCTTATCAGTTTTCGGGAACAAAACGTCTGTGCCTCTTGTTGAGTGTGGGAGCCAGTTATTAATTCTTGATGTAATAAAGGTACAGTGGAAGGGATCCTTTTCCTCTTCGGTTGATTCTGGCCTGGGGCCTGGGCCTAATGAAAGGCAGGAATCTCCTCAAGTGCTAATACCCTTCTTTTTTTTTTTTTTTTTAACTAGGATAGTTGGCAAGTATGAGCCAGCTGCTTTGGGTCCCACAACAATGACAGGGCCCAGGGCAGCTTCCCCTTTTTTTTTTAATTATTTTATTTATATCGAGGGAATTAGTCCACAAGGATTACAAACAAAGAAAATATAACAATACGAATAGATAATAATGATATTGCTCATGCACCTACATGGATAACATAAACTTAACAGTTGTATTTATTTTCCATTTTCTTAGGGAAGTGAAATATATATATATATATATATATATATATATATATATATATATACACATACATATATATATATACATACACACATACACATATATATACATATATATATACATACATACATACACACATACATACATACATATACACACATAAAAAAAGAAAGGGAGTGAGGAATATAAAGGGGGAAAAAGAAGGGAAGGGGTTTGCAGGCATGGAAGTTTAAATATCAGTCCTTCAATACAATATTGTCCTGGTTCACTTCCCAGGTGTCATTTATGGAATATGGTTCATATGATTCATATGAACCCACTAATGGTATGTATGGAACGATCAGTTTGGCGTAGCGGACTCTCTGAGGCGTTGGCCCTCTATTGAGTACCTGAATATATTTTGTTTTTGTCCAGTGAGGACCAAATCCTCTAACCGACCGATTTCGTCAATCCTCCGAAGCCAAGAGGCTATAGACGGAGGATGCGGTGACTTCCAGTTGAGTGGGATACAGTGTTTGGCTGCGTCGAGAAGGTGACGGATAATTGATTTTTCATAAACTCGCATAGGGATATCAGTTACATGTAAAAGAAAAAAGGCCGGGTCTTCCGGGATCGTACAATCCGTGAATTGTTGTACAATTCCACGAACCCCCTCCCAGAACCCCCTAATACGGGGTCATGACCAAAATATATGTAAAAGAGTACCCCTATTATTCTGGCACCTCCAACAAAGATCTGAGGACGTCGGGAATAGTTTATGTAAAAGGGGCAGGGGTCCTATACCAAAAGTTTATAGTTGGTTTCCTGATACTTAGAGCACCTGGAAGACTTATGAGTTAACTGAATTATCCGGTCTTTCTCGTTCGAGGTAAAACGACGGTCCAAGTCTTTCTCCCTTTTCTATGTTCAATATTTTTTATTAAATTTCAACAGATAGTACAAACAAAGAGCAAGCATTGAATAGTACACATCACAGTGCGGAAGGCATCCAGAGTTACAATGCATTGGTACCTCATACAAACTAACCAATCAATTGGCCTAGGTTCCATTGAACCTGAAACAATATAAAGTGGGTACATAACACCTGAGAACCCATTCGTTCTTGTGTAGGTTATGACAAGGTAAACCTCAACATCTTTCTCCATTTTCAATAGAGTCGGGGGTTGGTGGTCTCCCTGAGGTGTTATCAATACAGCATACATCAGAGATAATGTATGGGCAATCGTCCCAGTCTTTGAGCAAAGCTCTTCTATAGTCGTAAGTGGGTATTGCAAAACGTCAGGGGGGGTGGGATGGTCTTAAGAAAATGACTTAACTGCAAAGCTCTCATAAAGTCTAGTTTAAACTGACCATTAGGGTCCACCAGCTCAGAATACGTCCTCCATCTACCCAAAATACTAAAATGGGACGCCTGGTGAACTCCTGCTTCCCGTAGTTTGCGAAAAATCCTATCATGTAGGCCTGGTTCAAATTGGGGGTGACCTATCACAGGTCTCATTGGAGATTCGCGCGTCGAGAAGGGGGGTCCCGATAACAGGCGCGCACACTCTCCAACCGTATTACCTATTAGTGGGTGTTGTTTAACTTTATGTGGTAAGGCTGTATAGCACCAGGGAGCTCTGATAAGAGGGATTTCACTCTGGTCTTGTTCCAGCTGCATCCACAGTTTGATGTCCTTATGCCTATTCCAGTCGAGAAGTCTACTAAGGTGGCATGCTTGATAATAAAGACGCATATCTGGTAATGCCAACCCCCCGTGTGATTTAGGTAGTGAAAGTGTCGCCCTACTCAGTCGTGGGTGTTTCCCTGACCATAGGAAATGAGTAAAAATAAAATGAATTTGTTTAAAGAAATTCCTAGGAATATGAATTGGAAGGGCCTGCATATGATAAAGAAGTTTAGGGAGCACTGCCATTTTAACCACTTGTCATCTGCCCACCGTCAAATGACGGCGGGCAGACGACTCCATTATCCTGACATCACGTCATATGACGTGATGTGCTTTTAAAGCCGCGGGCGGGCGCGCGCGCACGCACCCGCCGCTCTGCGGGGAACCCGTGCGAGTGCCCGGCGGCAACGATCGCCGCCGGGCACACGCGATTGCTCAGTAACTGAGCGGGGACGTGCAGCTCTGTATGTAAACACAGAGCTGCACGTCCTGTCAGGGAGAGAGGAGATCGATTGTGTCCCTTGTACATAGGGACACAATCGGTCACCTCCCCCAGTCACCCCCCCCTCCCCCCACAGTTAGAACACTCATAGGACACACATTTAACCCCTTCCCCGCCCCCTAGTGGTTAACCCCTTCACTGCCAGTCACATTTATACAGTAATCAATGCATATTTATAGCATTGTTCACTGTATAAATCTAAATGGTCCCAAAAATGTCAGAAAAGTGTCCGAAATGTCCACCATAACGTCGCAGTCCCAATAAAAAAAACGCAGATCGCCGCCATTAATAGTAAAAAAAAAAAAAAATGCCATAAACTATCCCCTATTTTGTAAACGCTATAAATTTTGCGCAAACCAATCGATAAACGCTTATTGCATTTTTTTAACAAAAATATGTAGAAGAATACGTATCGGCCTAAACTGAGGGAAAAAATATTTTTTTATATATTTTTTGGGTTATTTATTATAGCAAAAAGGAAACAATATTGCATTTTTTTAAAAATTGACGCTCCTATTTTTGTTTATAGCGCAAAAAATAAAAACCGCAGAGGTGATCAAATACCACCAAAAGAAAGCTCTATTTGTGGGAAAAAAAGGACGCCAATTTTGTTTGGGAGTCACGTCGCACGACCGCGCAATTGTCAGTTAAAGCGACGCAGTGCCGGAAGCTTATATTTTGTCTGGGCAGGAAGGGGGTGTAGGTGCACAGTAGTTAAGTGGTTAAGAATATTACAGCGGCCCAGCCAGGAGTGAAGACCACTACTCCATTGGTCCAGCGACTGTTGAATTGTCTTCAAAAGAGGTGGGAAGTTTAACTTAAAAACTTGGAAAAAAGGACGTAGGTATATGAATACCAAGATACAACAAAGCTGTATCTGTCCATTTCAGGTGAAAGCTATCTCTAAGGCCTCGTACACACGATCGGACATATCCGATGAAAACGGTCCGCGGACCATTTCCATCGGATATGTCCGATCGGGAGTTTGATCCGATGGCGTGTACACACCATCGGATCAAATTCCCCGCCGCCGGACGGCGCGGTGACGTGGCGGTGACGCGGCGGTGACGTTGACGCTGCCACGTCACCGCACCAGGAAGTTAAACACTTCCGCGCATGCGCCGAATCCATTCGGCATCGGCGCGGCGGCGGTGGGGGACGACATGTCTGCTGGTAAGTGTACTAACCAGCAGACATGTCGGGCGGACAGATTCCCACCGGATAGATTTCAAAGCATGCTTTGAAATCTGTCGGGTGGAGAAATCTGTCCGCTAGCCCATACACACGAGCGGAGATGTCTGCTGAAACGGTCCATCGGACCGTTTTCAGCGGACATATCCCCTCGTGTGTACGAGGCCTCAGTCTAATAAGTTGCGTAGGTAGAATCCCTATGCCCATTGCCTCTGATTTATTATAGTTGATCTTAAAATTAGAAAGCTGACCATATAATTCGAATTTGCGTAACAGATTTGGCAGGGAGGTCATAGGGTTTGTAAGGGTGAACATCAGATCATCAGCATAGGCACAGATTTTATATTGCCTTTCGTTCACTCCTATACCTGTTATGTTTGGATTCAGTCGGATGTGGCACAAGAAGGGTTCCAGGGAGAGTGCAAACAGGAGGGGTGATAAGGGACAGCCCTGTCTAGTGCCGTTGGTAACTGTGAAGGTCTCTGAGAGAACCCCATTAGCTCTAACACTGGCCGTAGGTTCAGTGTAAGCTGCAGTTATCCAACGAAGCATCTTACTCCCCAGGCCTATATATCGCAGCGTCTCAAACATGAACGCTCAATTGACCCGGTCGAACTCCTTTTCGGCGTCCGTGCCAAGGAAAAGACATGGTGTTTTTTTATCTACTGCAATGTGTAACAGGTTTAAGACTTTAGTGGTATTGTCTCTGGCTTCCCTAGTCGGGACAAAACCTACCTGATCTAAATGAATGAGAGACGTTAGATGCTGTTGGAGTCTAACGGCCTGGATTTTAGTAAATAACTTAAAGTCAGTGTTAAGAAGAGAGATAGGCCGATAGCTCCCGCATTGGTTCGGGTCTTTGCCTTCCTTCGGAATAACCGATATCTGTGCTTGTAATGTAGTTTTGTGAAAGACTTTCCCCGGGCCATTAAACAGGTCTACTAAACGATGTCCTAAAAAAGGAAACAGGGCCTTGTAATATGCAATAGTAAGACCATCTGGTCAGGGGGCTTTGCCCGGTTTCGTACTATCTAAGGCTTGTTGAAGTTCGGTCAACCTGATAGGGTCTTCCAAAAGCTCACGTGTTTCAGGCTGCAATAAAGGCATAGCAGATTGGGACAAATATGACACCATAACCTCATGTACGGGGGTAGGTACACTCAAGTTGTATAAAGAACCATAAAAGATTCTAAATTCCTGGACAATTTGTTGAGGTAATGATTTTTTTTGACCTATGGAGTTTACTATATGTGGTATGTAAGACGCAATTCGCTGTTTCCTCAAAGTTTGGGCAAGGAGCCTACCACATTTATTACCTGATTCGTACACTTTCTTTCGGCACACCTGCATTGCTGCCTTAGCTTTAAATTGCAGGATATCGGTTATCTGTGAACGTACCATGTCCAATTTTCTTTCCTGCACTAAGACAATGTCCGCTTTGGCTCGACGCATGTCATGTAGCAACATTCATCGTTTTTCAGGTTAAGACCTTTAACGTTTAAAGAAAAAATATTAAGTGAAACTATGTCTGCAAAAGAATAAGGTGTGGGTGAAGAAAGAAAAAGATAAATGGGGTAGTGAGATAAAAAAAAAAAAAACAGCAAAAAAAAAAAAGGAAGCTAACACAAGAGAGCGTAGCTATAAGTGAACTAAATATAGCCTAACTAGCTAGTACGCTCTCCGGATACTATTCCGGGTATCGAGCGCGACCTAATTGTGATAGTCTATAGGAGGGGCCAGAACTTACATTTCTGGCGCCCCCCCCCCACCCCTGGTAAATCTATATGTAAAGCTTGGTCCATGGGTTAAACCATAGGGATAAATCATACCCCTCCCCCCAAAAAAGGAAAAGGGCAAAGGAGAGGCGGGGGCAGGGCAGTAAAGAGCAATATGGGGAATTTCAATACAGTACAGGCTCCGGTAGAGTCTTATTGGACTCAGTTCCTTCAGACTGGGCACTGAAGTGACAGGGAACAGCAAGCGGCTCAGGGCCTATTCACGTGCAGGCTCCTTCAAGGTAGGTCGCTGCTGACGTCTGCCCCTCTCCCTTCGAGGTGGTGGGGGACCATGTCGGGTTGAGGCGCCCGATCTGCCGGCTTGCCGCGGAAGAATCTGTAACCAGTCAGGGACCTGGATTGGGTCTGCACCCATAAAGACAAAAAGCCCTGGCAGGTCTGCCACAGTCTGCAGCGTATAGGCTCCCTGCTCTCCTCGAAAAGTTACTGAGAAGGGGTAACCCCAGCGATAGTACAGGCCCTTCTCTTTAGCCAGGTCTAATAGAGGGCGTAGAAGGGCTCGGTGTCTTAAAGTGGCTCTGGATAGATCCGGTAAAATCCTGACTTCGGACCCCCTTATTTCCACATCTCCATGGTCCCAGGCCATCCGTAGAATCGTCTCCTTCTGGGCATACCGATGTAAGCGGCAAATAACATCCCGCGGTCTTGTTGAGTCTGCTGATCTTGGACCTAAGGCTCTGTGGGCCCTATCCAGTATGATGTCTGCCTCCGGTTCAGCAAGAACTGTCCGGAAGATCTCCCGTACGACTTCAGAGACGTTCTCTGCCGCATCTGCCTCTGGAATACCGCTGAGGCAGAGATTATTACGGCGGCTCCTGTCTTCCATTTCTTCTATGTGAAGCTGAAGTGATGTCGCCGTATCTCTATGGAGGTCCCGGGACCTTTCCAATGCTGCCACACGATTTTCTAAGGAGGTCACTGACACCTCTCTAACTGTCATCCGCTCTGATAGGGTGGACACCTCGCCCCTTACTTCTAGTATGTCCCTCCGATGGGTCTCTTCTAATTGAAGGATTAAAGCTTCAATAGCTGTCTGAGTAGGGAGAGCCTGAAGCATCTCCCTGATATCCTGGTCAAGCGCAGCCACACCCGGGGGTCTCGGGGGGGATGCCATAGGTTGATAGGGGGGTAAGAGGGTCTCTATAGGGCTATCCAGCTGTTTAGAGGTGCCAGAGGCTCCCTCGGTGGCTTTTTTGTTTTGTTTTTTTGCAGTCTCACAAGTGGTGCCGCGTAGCGCTGCTGTTTTTACTCTGGAAGAGATCTCTTGCTGAACTTTAAAATATTGTTGTATATCTCCTGCTTTCTTAGTGGAAAGGGCTCCCTTTGTCGTTGCTCTTGTATTGTACCTTTTAGAAGAGTGCATACCGGTTTAGAGATTTTAAGAACTCTAAAACACCGGTGAATAGGGACGCCGGTGAATAGGCCTTAGGCCTGTGCCACAATAAGATGACTGCCTCATTCAGCCATGTCAGACCTGTCCATGATTACAGTTTTCAGTCAAATCCCTCCAAATGTTCAGAGACTTAGTTAAATTTATATTCTAGTTCACTTTTCTGAAACTTTGCACGATCTGTACCACAGTTATAGGTTGGGGGGCTGTTTCTGTAGTTCCTAGCCACCACCACTATGGGGCGCAGCTGTATAATTGTAAATTGATTCAGGTTACACCTTGATTAAACCTTGAGTTTATACCTTAAATTTGTATATATATTGGGTAACATAAGTAACATAAATTGATATTGATATTAGCGCATCAGTATTTCATTCTTCATTTTTCATTTTTTTCCATTTACTATAGCAATCGCCCTTTTATCTGATAGGTCCGTTAACTTTTTAAAAAATATATAATTTACAGAGTGTAGTTGCAGTTTAGTTGCAGTGTCCAAATTCCACTTTATTCCACTTTAACTCCCCTGTGCTCTAGTCCTCTTGTTGGAATATTTATTCCTGTGTTGCTTTGTTCCTGTGTTGCTTTGTTTTACTTGCTTTGTTTAATTTACTTTGTTTACCCTTCTGACAGGAATTTGTCTGGACAGGGACTGGGAGGTACAAGGTGCTCCTGGTGATGTGCCAACTGGGAGTGGCGTCTCAGGGTGGCAGAAAAACAATATGGGTTTGGGACCCCCCTAAGTTTTCACTTGAATTCAGTCACGTCACTTTTGCTTTACTTGCACACTCCTCTTGGAAGGGCCTTTTGGCCAGCTCAGAGCAAATTTTATATCAGTCAAAGGGCATGCGTTGTGTACTGCGCATGGCACTATTTTTCCACTCTTTATCATGGGCTTTAGCACTGCACACTTTTTTTTGTTTGTTTTCTCTAACAGAAATAGAGGGTGCATGATATTGTGCCTACCCTGAGAGAAAACATGTGGCCCTTGGGTCTTTCCGCCACCCTAACTGGGGTCTCTTCGGGGAGAGCACTTGGAGAGCTGGCTTCAGCAGGTCCCTATGGAGCAGGGTCCACCTGACTTTGGCCTAGGTCCATAGAGTGCCTTGTCCCTGTTAGGAGCCTTGCTCCATAGGGGGATTCAGAGATTTTGTCCCTTTTTCTTCCAAGGTTTTTTGTTTGCTGTAGTTTCAAGGTTCACTTTTTGTTCACATAGCTTCGAAAAAACTGCACCCATCGCAGAATAATTGGCACAGTATTCCGTGGGAATTGGAAAACCACAATTATACATCCAAATTACCACATATACACATTTCCACTACTCTTACTATAACAAGGTTAGATTACAAGAAAAAAGGAGGCAACTTCCTTTCATACTTGTTTTTAAAAAGTTTTTAATTTAAAATTAAAAAAGTCTGCCGACAAAATGAACACCTATGTGTTCATGCACTACCCATTTTATCTGATCATGATGATGCGATATAGTATCGGCCCAAGATATAACATTGTGGTGACCTGCTTTAGATGTCAGGGACTATTTTTTGCCATACGGCACTGTGTTACTTTAAATGGCAATTAATGCGAAATGCAATGCTGTACGCAAACAAAAATGTAATTTATCCCCCACAAATAGAACTTTCTTTTGGTGGTATTTGATCACAAGAATTTTTGCACTATAAACAAAAAAAGTATGACAATTTTGAAAAAACAAACAAACAATATTTTGTGCTTTCTGTTATAAAACATATTAAAAAATAAATAAAAAATGTCTTTATAAATTTAGGCCAATATGTATTCTAAAACATGTTCTAAAACATATTTTTGGAAAAAAATCCCGTAAGGCATTTGATTGGTTTGTGCAAAAGTTATAGCGTCTACAAACTATGGGGTACAATAGTAGAATTTTTTTTATACTAGCAATGGCAGTGATCTATAGCAGGACTGCGATATTGCGGCACACAATCGGACACTGAAACTTTTAGGAGACAGTGACACTAATACAGTGCTCAGTGCTAAAAATATGCACTGTAACTGTACTAATTATTATTATTATTATTATACAGGATTGGCTCCTGCTGTGACAAATCACAGCAAAAGCATCACGCCAGAGGTGCGTACGCACCCCCATACCTATGGAAATGCAGAATCACGTATATATCTGCTATATGACAGTTGGATAATTAAGGATAAAAAGTCACAACTTGTTTGAGGTAATTTTTGATTTTGATGTTTTCATTTAATCTACCTTATTGTTGCTCACACGACCTACAGCACCTATAGATGGCCAAGAGGCAGAAATTATTGATTTGTATGCCCACTATGTTAAAATAAGAAGTTATATCCCTATTGTAGATATGTGCATTCCCGTTCGTACGAATGTTATTTTTGTACGAAAATTTTCATTTTCGTACCCTGGGGATAATGTGTACATATGAAAAAATTAAAAGCACCAAAATACGAAAACGACGGGATTACGAATGAGCCGCATAACGAACAACCGCAAATACGAACGAACGATCCGACGAAAATACGACAAAACGAAAACGGCAAAAGAACGAAAATGACATCTATAACAAAAGATTTGCATTCTGTATTTTGTTTGAATCCTTTTTCTGTCGTATGTTCATTGTTCATATGACATCAATAACAAAAGATTTGCATTCTGTATTTTGAATTCCTTTTTTCTGTTTGTTCAAAATACAGAATGCAAATCTTTTGTTATAGATGTCATATGAACATACGACTGAAAATACCAAAAGAAAAAGGATTCAAGATACAGAATGCAAATCTTTTGTTATAGATGTAATTTTAATTTTTTTGAATGGGCAGTGAGTGAGTGTAGTTAGTGAAGCAGCTTCTATTTTGTGCTGAGTACACTAGTACAGTGAGTAGTACAGTAAAGCCAAATAAACTTTTCTGTGGATTTTCATCTGAAGGGTTTTCTGATGGAGTTTAAAAACGAACACATTTTCTGAGAACGAACGGAAAACTATTGTTTTTATGTTTGTTGTTAAAAAAGTCTGACCAAGTGTATGGGGCTTAACAATAGTTAATATGGATGAGCCGCGTGTTGAAAGTGCAGCGAATCCCACGATATATTTACGAAAGTACAAAATGACGAAAATGCTTTTTCTGTTCGTATTTTCAGTCGCATGTTCATATGACATCTACAACAAAACATTTGCATTCTGTATTTTGAATCCAAAATACGAGCAGAAAAAAGGAATTCCAAATACAGAATGCAAATCTTTTGTTATAGATGTCATATAAACAATGAACATACGACTGAAAATACGAACAGAAAAAGGATTCAAACAAAATACAGAATGCAAATCTTTTGTTATAGATGTCATATGAACATACGACTGAAAATACGAACAGAAAAAGGAATTCAAAATACAGAATGCAAATCATTGACGAAAATTCATGAAAATTATTGTCTAACAAGTAACGAACATGAATTAAACAGAATAACGAACCATCCCGCATGTACGAAAATAAAACGGTAAGGAAAATACGAAACTATCGGAATACGAAAAAATCGCATCGTACAAAAAACGAACGGGAACGAACAGGAAAACGGGCGTCTTACGAAAAACGAACGGAAAAGAACCTACGGAACGATACGAAACAGAACAAAAAAAAACAAAAAAAATTCTGTGCACATGTCTACCCTATTGTGGAGTTAATTGAAAACTGAATGCAATTTGGAATAGATGCCTCTCTAAATTTAGGGTTTACCTATACTATAAACCAGCATTTTTTATGTACAGTTGGCCAAAGGAAAAGAAGGGAATGATTTGCATAGTTATCCTAAAATATTGAATAAACCTCTTATTTTGGAGATTTGTGGTGATGAGAAATGTAGAATGCATCTGTTCTTATTACTTCACTATTTAAAATAGATGGTATGTAATTAGATTCTCAGTATAGTGGCAGACTTATCTATATACATTTAAGCAGGTTTGGAGTTAATTATGTTAAAGCACAGCATCCAGTAATAGAGATACTATTCTGACAATATATATATATATCTCTTTGCAAGCTTTTAAAATGTAAAATTATTGGACAGAATGTATCATTGGTGCAAAACCTGCTGGCCGAATCAAATAATGAGTTTTGGTTTGAAATATTTAATTACGCAGTTAAGCTTCCTAAGTAAAGTCCTGGCAGACCACCCAACATGAACTTGATAAAATATCTGTGGTTGGTTTGACAAATGACAGAGATAGCTCAGCCCTAGGCAACTGTAACATGATACATTACAGCCTCATTACTAAGAAGAAGTTACATTTAAAAACACTAATTTTCAAAAGTTGTACTAAATATATAAACCTTATATTATGATAACAAAAACACCAAGTGCCGCTTGAAAGCAGACCAAGTCAACCAGCAATTTTATATTTTATGTGAAAGTAGACAGTGCTGATGCTTTAAATTGTTTCCAAATGGCAAACGTGAGGCTAAGTGGCCCTGCTAGATATAAAATAGCAGTGGTGTATGGATTTCTCAGATGTAGGTCTGGCAATGTGATTACTTTTGCCAATGCAGCTGCTATTTCGCCCAAAACCTCATATAAAGACAATTTTAATTTATTCCAGTGTGATTTTAAGATAAAAAACATTCTATGTGAATAACACGGTTTTAGGTTTCAGTTTTTTTAACATGAAACTCCAGTTCTACTGTAGAAATATCACACCAGGGCCAAGTAAATACATTGTTACGATTTTAATAAATGATATGGCAGACCTGCTTCTGTGCTGTAGATATTGAAATACTGCAGTCCCTTTCAGTGCTCTTCAACAAATCATTTAGCCATAAGTGCATAGATTGGAGGGTCTGTCTATGCTATAGATTAGTACCTCACTGTAATAAGAAACGATTTAGCCCTTTAGACTCGCAGGACTCTGCTCCTATATCACTGAGGAGTTTTAATCCTGAACTAGGAATGTCACACAACATGCATCAAGTTTCCTCTAATATGACCTCAAGCACACTTTCTTTGCACATTTCCAGAAAAAGCAGTGAGGCAATACAAATTTCAGGGGGCTCTGCCATGTATCTCTATAGAGCCTATAGAGAAACCTATGCACTGGAACACAGGAAGTAAAAGCAAATGGAAAGCAGGCCATACACCAGTAAAATTTCATTTTTGGAATGTTGATTCAATTTTCTAATGGCTTTTGGGGTTTAAATAGACAATTATTTTTGCGTGTAGTGACACAAAAACTCAAAGTAGTAAAATAGAAAATTAGTCTTGAACAAACAAGGATGTGATAATGTGGTTTTCTAAAAAAAAGAAAAAAAATGATAGATAGATAGATAGATAGATAGATAGATAGATAGATAGATAGATAGATAGATAGGATAGATAGGATAGATAGATAGGATAGATAGACAAAGATTGTAATACAAATGTTCTAGGCACAAAATAAATTGGTTTATTATATCTGGAATTCCATTCAAATAGCAGGTCTGGGTGTAATGTTAAGGGCTTTCGAACCTATTTAGTTGACTTGAAATGCTCTGATAAACAATTTTTCTGAATTTTAGTACGACCATTTAAACACAATTCTACTGGTATATGGCAAGCTTAAATGTGGTCTACAGCTTTATTGTCACTTTTAATGTCACTTAGTGTCACTCTGGGCCAAGTTGGCCCAGACAAATTATTTCCTACACAAATGGGTGCACTTGCTGCACATGCTGTATAAACTGTATGTAGCTTGAGCTACAGCGGAGCCCCCCCCTTACATAAGACAATCACAGCAGAGCTTCTTCTTACATCAGGTGTCCCCAGCGGAGCCCCCCTTACATCAGGTGTCCCCAGCGGAGCCCCCCTTACATAATACAATCACAGCAGAGCTTCTTCTTACATCAGGTGTCCCCAGCGGAGCCCCCCTTACATCAGGTGTCCCCAGCGGAGCCCCCCTTACATCAGGTGTCCCCAGCGGAGCCCCCCCCTTACATAAGACAATCACAGCAGAGCTTCTTCTTACATCAGGTGTCCCCATGGGAGGCCCCTTCTTACATCAGGTGTCCCCAGAGGAGCCCCCACTTACATCAGGTGTCCCCAGCTGAGCCCCCCCTTACATCAGGTGTCCCCAGCGGAGGCCCCCCTTACATTAGGCGCCCCCAGCGGAGCCCCCCTTACATCAGGTGTCCCCAGCGGAGCCCCCCCCTTACATAAGACAATCACAGCAGAGCTTCTTCTTACATCAGGTGTCCCCAGCGGAGCCCCCCTTACATCAGGTGTCCCCAGCGGAGCCCCCCTTACATAATACAATCACAGCAGAGCTTCTTCTTACATCAGGTGTCCCCAGCGGAGCCCCCCTTACATCAGGTGTCCCCAGCGGAGCCCCCTTACATCAGGTGTCCCCAGCGGAGCCCCCCCCCTTACATAAGACAATCACAGCAGAGCTTCTTCTTACATCAGGTGTCCCCAGAGGAGCCCCCACTTACATCAGGTGTCCCCAGCTGAGCCCCCCCTTACATCAGGTGTCCCCAGCGGAGGCCCCCCTTACATTAGGCGCCCCCAGCGGAGCCCCCCTTACATCAGGTGTCCCCAGCGGAGCCCCCCCCTTACATAAGACAATCACAGCAGAGCTTCTTCTTACATCAGGTGTCCCCATGGGAGGCCCCTTCTTACATCAGGCGTCCCCAGAGGAGCCCCCACTTACATCAGGTGTCCCCAGCTGAGCCCCCCCTTACATCAGGTGTCCCCAGCGGAGGCCCCCCTTACATTAGGCGCCCCCAGCGGAGCCCCCCTTACATTAGGCGCCCCCAGCGGAGCCCCCCTTACATCAGGTGTCCCCAGCGGAGCCCCCCCCTTACATAAGACAATCACAGCAGAGCTTCTTCTTACATCAGGTGTCCCCATGGGAGGCCCCTTCTTACATCAGGTGTCCCCAAAGGAGACCCCCCCTAACATAAGACAATCACAGCAGAGCTTCTTCCTACATCAGGTGTCCCCAGCGGAGGCCCTTCTTACATCAGGTGTCCCCAGCAGAGCCCCCCTTACATCAGGTGTCCCCAGCAGGGGGGGCTCCGCTGGGGACACCTGATGTAAGAAGAAGCTCTGCTGTGATTGTCTTATGTAAGGGGGGGGCTCCGCTGGGGACACCTGATGTAAGGGGGGCCTCCGCTGGGGACACCTGATGTAAGAAGGGGCTCCGCTGGTATTGCCTGATGTAAGGGGGGCTCCGCTGGGGACACCTGATGTAAGGGGGGGCTTCGCTGGGATTGCCTGATGTAAGGGGGGCTCCGCTGGGGACACCTGATGTAAGGGGGCACATCCCCCGGCTGTCACTTTACTAATTCCAAACAAACCTCCCCCCTGGGAAGGAACCCTTGTGTGGCTACACTTATCGAATGATGGCACTTCCTCCCCCGCTTCTCTGTTCCTCTCCTGCTCCTCTATCCCCCCCCCCCATGATGCACTGGTCCCCCATGCGCCTCTGTCTCATGTCCCTCATGATGCTCTGGTTCGCCGCAGTGCTCACCTCCTCTCCCAGTCCAGCCCTGGTGTCCCCGTCCTCCGGTGGAGAGAATGTCGTCCCCCGTCCTCCGGTGGAGAGAATGTCGTCCCCCGTCCTCCGGTGGAGAGAATGTCGTCCCCCGTCCTCCAGGGGCCCTCTTCTTCACTAAATGGCCACCCATTTAGTAACGCGGTTACAGCAGAGCATTGCACGCGGTATTGCAGAGTATTGCACACGGTATTGCAGAGCATTGCACACGGTTACGCACACGGTAATGCAGAGTATTGCATGCGGTTACGCAGAGCATTGCACGCGGTTACACAGAGCATTGCACGCGGTTACGCACACGGTATTGCAGAGTATTGCACACGGTATTGCAGAGCATTGCACGCGGTTACGCAGAGCATTGCACGCGGTTACGCAGAGCATTGCACACGGTTATGCACACGGCATTGCAGAGTATTGCACGCGGTTACGCAGAGCATTGCACACGGTTACGCAGAGCATTGCACGCGGTTACGCAGAGCATTGCACACGGTTACGCACACGGTATTGCAGAGTATTGCACGCGGTTACGCAGAGCATTGCACGCGGTTTCGCAGAGCATTGCACACGGTTACGCAGAGCATTGCACACGGTTACGCACACGGTATTGCACACGGTATTGCACGCGGTATTGCACGCGGTATTGCACGCGGTATTGCATAGCATTGCACGCGGTATTGCAGAGCATTGCACGCGGTTACGCAGAGCATTGCACGCGGTTACGCAGAGCATTGCACACGGTTACACACACGGTATTGCAGAGTATTGCACACGGTATTGCAGAGCATTGCACGCGGTTACGCAGAGCATTGCACGCGGTTATGCAGAGCATTGCACACGGTTACGCACACGGTATTGCAGAGTATTGCACGCGGTATTGCAGAGCATTGCACGCGGTTACGCAGAGCATTGCACGCGGTTACGCAGAGCATTGCACGCGGTTACACAGAGCATTGCACGCGGTTACGCACACGGTATTGCAGAGTATTGCACACGGTATTGCAGAGTATTGCACACGGTATTGCAGAGCATTGCACACGGTTACGCAGAGCATTGCACACGGTTACGCACACGGTATTGCAGAGCATTGCACGCGGTATTGCAGAGCATTGCACGCGGTATTGCAGAGCATTGCACACGGTTACACAGAGCATTGCACGCGGTTACGCACACGGTATTGCAGAGTATTGCACACGGTATTGCAGAGTATTGCACGCGGTTACACAGAGCATTGCACGCGGTTACACAGAGCATTGCACGCGGTTACACAGAGCATTGCACACGGTTACACAGAGCATTGCACACGGTATTGCAGAGTATTGCAGAGTATTGCACACGGTATTGCAGAGCATTGCACGCGGTTACGCAGAGCATTGCACGCGGTTACGCAGAGCATTGCACGCGGTTACACAGAGCATTGCACGCGGTTACGCACACGGTATTGCAGAGTATTGCACACGGTTACGCAGAGCATTGCACACGGTTACGCAGAGCATTGCACACGGTTACGCACACGGTATTGCAGAGTATTGCACGCGGTATTGCAGAGCATTGCACGCGGTATTGCAGAGCATTGCACGCGGTTACACAGAGCATTGCACGCGGTTACACAGAGCATTGCACGCGGTTACACAGAGCATTGCACACGGTTACACAGAGCATTGCACACGGTTACACAGAGCATTGCACACGGTTACACAGAGCATTGCACACGGTATTGCAGAGTATTGCAGAGTATTGCACACGGTATTGCAGAGCATTGCACACGGTTACGCAGAGCCTGGACAGCAGGGGGTTCGGAGCAGCGGGCGTGGGGGGCAATTACAGAGGATGGGGGTGCAATTACAGAGGAGGGGGGTGCAATTACAGAGGAGGGGGGGAATACAGAGGGGGTTGCAAATACAAAGAAGGGTGTAATTACAGAGGAGGAGGGTGCAATTACAGAAGAGACAGGGCAAACACAGAGAGGACACAGAGAGGGGGGGCAAACACAGAGAGGATACAGAGAGGGGGGGGGCAAACAGAGGAGTCAAAAAGGGAGAGAGAGAGGTGACAGGCAGCTGCTGGTACGGAAGTTTTTAATAAAATAGATGCTTATAAACAATGCACTCACTCTTCATGTCAGAGCTGTAGTAGGCATGTCAGTCTGTGAAGTCGGCTGTCCCATTCTCCCCTCCGATCCACGCTGCTCTTACCACTGAATCGCTGGAGGAAACAGAGAGCCGTGGGAAACTCCTGTGAACTGTCAGCCTCTGATGATGGAGGCGTGGTTAAGCCTCCAGAACGCTCTGATTGGTCACAGTATCCCAGGCTGACAGCTCACTGCAGTTTCTCCACGGCTCTGTATCCTTGGCTTCCTCCAGCGATTCAGTAAAGCAGCAGCGTCGATCGGAGGGGAGAATGGGACAGCCGACTTCACAACTGACATGCCTACTACAGCTCTGACATGGACAGTGAGTGGATTGTTTCTAAGCATCTATTTTATTAAAATCTCCTGTACCAGCAGCTGCCTGTCGCTTCTCTCTCCCTTATGTTTTAATTGCTCTGTAATTGCCTCCCCCTCCCGCTGCTCCGATCCCCCTGCTGTCCGGGTCCCCCTGTGTGCTGGGGCGCCTAAAAGGAGGCCCCATGGTACCCCCTGTCCGGGTCAAAACCATACAGGTGGCAACCCTATTAAACAGGAGGAGGCGGCAATATGTGTTGGAGGAGGGAGGAGAAATGAAAGGGTATAGGCAGAGGGGCGGGAAGGGGTGTATACTGGGGGAGGTAGGGGCGGAGTGTGGCTCTTAGTTCACGAGAACATTGCTCGTTCTCGTCCGGCGTTGTAAAACGAAAAACCGCTTCTGCGCATGCGCGAACCGCTAAGCCTAATGGGAACTGTAGTTCCCATTAGGCAGTGACGTTTACACTATGAACGCGCACTGCCAAACCAGGAAGTGAGGGGAAATCAGACACAGGACTGACGGAGGGGTACATTCAAGATGCTGTTTAACAGGTATAGCAATGTTTTAAAAAAAAATCATCACGTTTTTTATTCTTATATGCCTCAAGACTGCATTTGAAAAGGAAAAAAAATTTGACTTTACAACTTCTTTAAAAGCAAAAATACAAAAGGAATACAAAAAATGACAGCACGTTGTGTGGGGTTGTTCACAATCCAGCACAGCGAGTACCGATAAAAGATACAAGACAAAAAGCAAAAAATGAAAAATAAAAACAAAAAATGATGATGTTCAACAGCCTGACTTCAGTTTATTCATCAGAGGATGATTTAA
Organism: Rana kukunoris; assembly: GCA_029574335.1. Classification (NCBI taxonomy): domain Eukaryota; kingdom Metazoa; phylum Chordata; class Amphibia; order Anura; family Ranidae; genus Rana; species Rana kukunoris. The sequence continues at coordinate 286,396,469 of CM056049.1, forward strand.
CTTTGTTTATCAATAGCACCATTTGGTAGCTGTTACCACTATCATCATCCACATATTATTCATTTGGCTAGCACAGAAGATTTCCTTTTATTCAATCACTATAAAAATGCACTGATTACTGAAGAAGACCTGCATTTGAAGCATTTGAAATTATTTGAAGCACTTATTTGACATCACAGTTACTGGACTTTATCTCACTATTTGGAATATCTTTGTTTTGTTTTGGATACATTGCCACTTTGTTTTTCAATAGCACCATTTGGTAGCTGTTACCACTATCATCATCCAGCTGGTTTATATTGGCCATTGTTGTTTTTCACATTGTTAGTCGCACTCTATTGGTACACCGACTGCTTTTACATAGCAGCAGAGGTGGCTCTCTAATTAGGCAAATTAGGTGGTTGCCTTAGGCCTCGCCCCCGCAGGAGCCTCGCAGCCGCCTAATTTGCCCATACCGCAACCTCGCTGATTCGCCAGGACCGTGCTGCAATGATCCGATTTCAGGGGAGTCCCAGCGAATCAGTCCCGCAATCCTCGCGGGTTGTGCGGGGTGTCTCCATTCCTGCATGCTGTGACTCTGAGCTCCACTCCGTCTACTGTCCCTGCGGCTTGTGCGGGATGTCTTTATTCCCGCATGCCGCCACTGTGCATTGCAGCCGCCAGCCAGCATCTCTCCCCTGACACACGTGCACTGAATGAATGAATGAAGACTTATATAGCATGGCACATGCAAACTAAATCGCCTCTGGGAGCTTGTTGTTCCTGTCTCCTTTGGTATCAAAAGAGATGAGTCTTGATCTTTCTTCTGAATGCTAAGTGCTTCTCCTCCAACCGAATGCTGGTTGGTAAAGCGTTCCATAGTCTGGGACCTTGGACAGCAAATATTCTATCTCCTTTGGACCTTTAGCCCAGGTTCACACTGGGTACGATTTGGTTCGATTTGAGGTGCGATTTCACATGTGAAATCGCATCTCAAATCGGCGGCAATTGCCGGCAATGACACCGTCCTAATCGGTGCGACACCGCATCTGCGGCGCTGCACCGATTTCAAAAAGTAGTTCCTGTACTACTTTTTGCGATTTCAGGACGCGATTTATATTGACATCTGTGCAGAAACAGATGTCTCCTAAATCGCAGCCGAAATCGGGACTGCCAGAGGGAGTGAAATCGCGCGAGTTCAGCTGAAATCGCGCAATTTCACTCCCGCAGCCCAGTGTGAACCAGGGCTAAGTTGGCATTCGGTATCTGGAGTAGATTTTGATTGGTGGATCGCAGAACGCGATTGGGGTTATGAGCTTTTATTTTTTTCGCATAAATAATGGGGAGTATTCCCATGAATACATCTATGCGTTAGACAGAGTGCTTTAAAAGTAATTCTGTCTTTTACTGGTAACCAGTGAAGGGATGCCAGTGAAGGTGAGATTGATTCCCAAAGTTTTTTCCCAGTCACAAGTCTAGCGGCCGTATTTTGAACGACTTGTAGACGAGCGATTTGGTACTTGGGGAGTCCAAGGTAAAGGGCATTTGCATAGTCCAATTTTGAGTTTACAATTGCTCCCACCACGACCGCTATGTCTTCTTTGGGAATAAATGGAATAAGTCTGCGTAGTAGGCACAGCAGAAGTGAGATCCGCTGACTACTGACCCTATTTGTGCGTCCATTGTCATGTAGGAGACGAAAATGACCCCGAGACTTTTGACTTTGGCGCTAGGGGTGATGATTTTGCCCAGAATGGGCGGGGGGCTCCAAGTTGTTGCAGGTAGATTCTTACGCTTGGCGTGAAACAGGAGAAGTTCTGTTTTCGCTCCATTGAGTTTAAGATAACTCTTTGTCATCCAGCCCTCTATCAAAGAGAGGCATGTCTCTAGATTGAGGTGGTGATCCTTTTTATTGCAAATGTGGAAATACAGTTGCGTGTCGTCTGCATATGAGTGATAGAGCAGTTTTTGACTGCTGATAATCTCAAAAAGAGGACGGAGATAGATGTTGAATAACACCGGCGACAGAGGGGATCCTTGAGGGACTCCGCACGATAATGTGCGTTTTTCAGAAATGAAAGGTCCTAACTTCATTACTTGTGATCGGTTTTCCAAAAAAGAGGAGAACCAAGATAAATCGCCTTCTGCGACTCTGGCTACTTCAGCTAGCCGGGTCAATAAAAGCTTGTAGTCTACTGTGTCGAAAGCTGCGCTCAGGTCCAACAAAACCAGAAGTCCAGGTCCGGGGCGGAATCCCGATTGAAATGGATCGAGTAGGTTGTTGGTATCTTGATGCTGTTGCAGCTGTTGTACCACTACTTTCTCCATGACCTTGGAGAGAGCATTTAAGCCTGTTATGGGGTGGCGGTGGAGTGGATCCTTGGGGTCCAGGGTGGGTTTCTTCAAGAAGGGTCTAATAACGCCCTCCTTCAACTGGGAGGGCACTATGCCCTCCATGAAAGATTGGTTAATAAGCTGCGTGATAGGAGGTGCCAGGATGTCGGCGCATTCCTTCAGCAGTTCGGTGCAGTGCTACTACGCAGAGCACCGATGATATTTTTAGTGGCTTGGATAGAGATGTGTTCCAGCGTGAACTTACCTGGTTGTGGTGAATTACTATCGGTGTTGTGTAAATTATTTTGGGGGGGACTACGGGGGGGAATTGTTTTGCTGAATGCTTTGCAGGATTCCCTCGATTTTATTGATGAAGTAATCCGATAATTCATTGCAAAATTCTTGTGTGTCCGAATTGGGGGCTTCAAGACATCCTGGATTCATGGTCTGAGTGACCAGCTTGAAGAGTTCGCGGGGGCGATTCAGGGCGCTGTTGATAGCCTCAGAAAAATAATTTTTCTTGGCTTTGAAGATTTCTTTGTGGTATTTCTTAGTTATTGCCTTGTAGATGGAGAGGTTCTCATCTGATGGACTTATTTTCCAGGCGGCTTCTACCATTCTGCGCTCTTGCTTCAGTAACGCCAGTTGGTTGTTGAACTGGAATTTTTTTTCCGGATGTGGGTTTTACGTTTCGGCGCTATTAAGTCAGCCAACTGTAATAGGGCTGTGTTTATGGCATCCAGTATTTCTTCAGCCGTTTGATGCGGCTGAATTGTTTTTATTTTTTTCCTTAACGTGGCTTTGAAGAATTCCGAGTGGAGCTTCTTCTGACATCTAGTCCAGTGTGTTGTCACTGGATTCGATGTTTTTGTTAAGGGGGGGAAATTGGAAATAATGAATTTGATTGCATGGTGATCTGTCCATGGCAATGGTCCATTTTCCAGGATTTTTATTTCCAGATTTTGTCTGAAAATGAGATCAAGTGTGTGACCTGAAGCATGTGTGGGCCCACATACTAATTGTTGTAGCCCTAGATCTTCCAGGTGGTCAATGCAGGCGTCGGCAACAGGGTCTTGTGGGGAGTTGGCCCAGAGGTTGAAATCCCCGAGCAGCAAAAGGTGTTTGCCGTTCAGGGTATAGGTGGAGATAAAGTCCGTCAATGATGGGAGAAGCTGCGATTTTGGGCCAGGAGGCCTATAGCAGAGTAAAATCCAAACGGTCTCCTGGGAGTTTGCTTGCAGTTGTAGAGTAAGGGTTTCCATGAATGGAAGAGGGTTTTGAAAGACTGGTTTAGTGTTTGCAAGATGAGACTTATGGATCACCGCCAGTCCTCCTCCTCTTTGCCCTATTCTGTTTTTCGTAATAATACGATAGTTTCTTGGCATCAATTCTTCTAGAATGGTGTTACAGTCAGCTGTCTAAATCGTGCTGTAGTCTGTGTTTTACTGCCGATCTTGTGTTGATCAAAGCACATAATATGTGCTTCGGTTGTGGCAAACGGCTGAGATTTTTGATAGTTGATCGTCGATCGATTCCCAAAAGCCGCTTAGTTTGCAGGGCTTTTTTGGTGATGGCTGGTAGTATTGCGGCAAATCGCCTCAGACCCCAAATGGTCTCTGCTGAATATTGCAGATTAACCATGGTCGCCCGGGGGGGGGGGAAGGATTGTCAAGGATTAGCCAAATCCTCTATCCTGACTTGGTCCAGAGGAAGGCAAAAAAACCCTGACCGTGCTACGCCAATATGCAGTGGCAGGGAAAAAAAATTCCTTTCTGACCCCTCGAGAGGCGATCGGGTGAACCCTGGATCAAGTTATTATGGTTTTGAGCAAGGGGAGCTTGGGGCTGGGTGTAGTAAGATGGCCGCCGAACCAGCAGCAGGATCCAGGCTGGTGAGCTCCCAGATTGGGTGGACCGGTGCTGCTGTGGGGGCCAGGAAGGATCGAGTGGGGGTGGGAGGTACTTTCCAGGGGTATGGGGGGGTTTCTGGGCCGTTTTGGGAGTTTTGGAGAGCTTGGTAGGGGTAGAAAGCAGCGCGCCGCTAGGCCATGGTTGAAGCCGCGGCCTTTCCTAGTCGTGGCTGCCGCGATTGCTTCCAGGTCGGCGCGGAGGGATAAAAAAACACCCGAAAAGGCGGAACTAGCACCGGATGGGTGGCGGGTGGGTTGCTAGAGTGGGGGAGATAGTGTGGGGGTACAGGAGAGGAGTTATGGAGAGTTATAGAGAGGGGGAGAGCCGGGGCATTGAGTAGGTAGCAGCAGCTTGTCCTGAAAAGGACGGCCGCCTGTACCCACAGTGGATGGCTTCCCTGCTGGTTCCCCTGGAAGAAGGGGTGAAGGAAGGGACCCAGAGGGGGTCAGGTAGAGCTGGGGGGAGCCAGATGGTGAGTCCTTACCTTGGGGATGTTGCAGGGGGAAGGAGGGGGGCCCAAGGAGGAGGAGAGCGCAGCTGTCCTGGGTTCTGGGTCTTGGGTCCTGGAGAAGAAAAAACAACTGCCTGCCTGCCTAGCTATCTGCTGCCCGAGGGGGAGCGTGCGAGGAGGATGGAGTCACTGGAGGTCAGGTGAGAGGAGCTCCTAGGCACACGTCCGTCTGCTAGACCAATGTGCCTACTGACTGTCTACAGGACTCCTGAGCAGAGGTTGGTAACACTCTGTCCTGATGCACTGCGGAGTGCACTCAGTGGCGCGAACTGAACCCGCCCCGCCTCCTTCTAATGTGATGTTTTTCTGTGCGCAGAGGAGGTAGGAAGGAGACACACCACCACCTGCACCGAGAGCACGCTGGTTTAAAGTAAGTCTTACAGAGGAGGGGAGGTGGGAAGTGAAGAAGCGGGTGAGGGAGGGGGGACAAGCAGAGTAGAGTTCACTTGGAGTGATTTGGGGGAGAGGATATTCATCCACCCACCCCCCCATCCCTGCAACCCCCCCCATCCCAGCTATCCCCCCAACCATCCCGTCTCCATCTACCACCCCAATCCCATCTCAGCTCTATCATCCATCTCCTGATACCATCCCAGCTCTATCTATTACCCCTCAATCCAATCCCAGCTCCATTTACCACATCGATCCCTTCTCAGATCATAGCAGTGTATATATATTATATACCATCATCACTTTTCACGTTAGTGTGTTGGGGTTTTCGCTCATCACTTTTCTTTTTCTCAGTGCATTTTTATAGCACTAATCGCTGTATAATTGTCACTGGTCCCAAATATGTGTCAAAAGTGTCCGCTCTGTCCACTGGAATATGGCAGCCCCGATAAAAATCGCTGATCACCGCCATTACTAGTAAAAAAAAAGTCATAAATCTATCCCCTATTTTGTAGACGCTATAACTTTTACGCAAACCAATCAATATGCTTATTGCAATTTTTTTTACCAAAAATTTGTAGAAGAATACATATCAGCCTAAACTGAGGAAAATTATTTGTTTTGTTTTTTAAAAATTGGGATATTAATTATAGCAAAAAGTGAAAGATAGTGTTTTTTTTTTTTCAAAATTGACAATCTTCTTTTGTTTATAGCGCAAAAAATCAAAACCGCAGAGGTGATCAAATACCACATAAAGAAAGCTCTAAATGTGGGGAAAAAAGGACGTAAATTTTGTTTAGGTACAGAGTCACATGACTGCACAATTATCAGTTAAAGCGACACAGTGCCGAATCGCAAAAAATGGCGCAGCCAAATCTTCTGGGGCTGAAGTGGTTAATGGACTCAGTGTATCCTTTAGGCACTTCCACATGGTTGTCCCTTGGATTATATGTATTAAAAATAGTAGGGTAGATAGTGTGATAACGTTTTAACTCCAAATTTATTGTATAAAATATGTCAATGTACTCACTTGCTGTGTTATTTGGTTCAGATGGTGTCAAGCGTGTGGGGCAGCAACCAGGTGAGGAGTACAAAAACAAGTGTGTCTTAACTACAGTCAAGCATGGTGGTGGGAGTGTCATGGTCTGGGGCTTCATGAGTGCTGCCTGTACTGGGGAACTACTGTTCATTGAGGGAACCATGAATGCCAACATGTATTGTGACTCACTGAAGCAGAGTATGATCCCCTCCCTGTCGGAGACTGGGCCGCAGGGCAGTATTTAAACATGATAACAACCCCAAACACACCTCCAAGACAACCGCTGCCTTGCTAAAGAAGCTGAGGGTAAAGACGATGGACTGGCCTAGCATGTCTCCAGACCTAAATCCTATTGAGCATCTGTGGGACATCCTCAAACGGAAGGTGGAGGAGAGCAAGCTCTCTAACATCTACCAGCTCTGTGATCTCATCATGGAGGAGTGGAAGAGAACTCCAGTGGCAACCTGTGAAGCTCTGGTAAACTCCATGCCCAGGAGGTTTAGGGCAGTGCTAGAAAATAATGGTGGCCACACAAAATATTGACACTTTGGGACCAATTTGGAAATTTTTACTTAGGGGTGTAGTCACTTTTGTTGCAAGCGATTTAGACAATAATGTTGAGTTATTTTGAGGGGACAGCAAATTTATATATATATATATATATATATATACTGTATATATATTTTATATATATATATATATATCAGTAGCAAGCTAACACTAGTATGTGTTTCACACATTAAAGCCGCGTACACACGATCAAATCTATCTGCTGAAAACGGTCTGACAGACCGTCTCAGCAGACAGATTCGATCGTGTGTACGGGCGAGCCGACGGATTTGGCCAGCAGACAGATTTTAAAGCATGCTTTAAAATCTGTCTGCTGGGAACCTGTCGGACCGATATGTCTGCTGGTTAGTACGCTAACCAGCAGACATATCTGCTCGCACATGCGTCGAATGGATCCGACGCATTCGTGGAAGTAATTTACTTCCTGGTGACGGTGACGTGGCGGCTGCCGGCGGGGATTTTGGTTTGATTGTGTGTACAGCGATCAAGCCAAAACAGCCAGCAGACATATCTGTTCAAATCGATCTGTCAGACCGATTTGAACAGATATATTTGCTCGTGTGTACGTGGCCTAATATAGCATAATAATATAACATAATAGTGCAGCAAAAAATATACATTACATTCATTTTGTAACTTGTTGCATTGGTTTCTCAATAAAAGCATTTATGGAAAAAAAAAAAAAATACATAATACAACATATAAAAAATGTGTTGTGAAAAAACATAAAACACTACAGTTCAACTGTGTAATCCAGGAGGTAAATCAATCCCATGTGCAAACATAAATGATTATAGTCAACTCTGCTGTCAAAACAATAAATCAACCCCATGTGCCCCAGATCTTCCATTCACTTTGTGCAATACCTCCATTGGTTCACTACACTCTGCCTGCACCGCAAGTGTAGATGTGCTCTCGCCTTACATTAATGACCTGTATATTATAAAGGTCATACAAAGCTTTTTTCCCCCTTCCAGGGATCCAGATACTGCTGGCAATGTTCAGCTCCCACCGTAACTCAATGCAAACAAAAAACATACCACATAGTGTACTCCACTTTGAACCACATTTATTTAAAGTGATAGTAAACTCCTGAATGTTATTTTTACCTACAGGTAAGCTTATAATAAAGCTTACCTATAGGTAAGATGAATATCTTCTAAACATGCCATTCCTTCAAAGCTGTGTACCGCAGCCGAGACTCCTGCATGCATGCACAGGAGTGAAGTAATCGCAAGACGCCCATTCAAGCAGCCGCAACCCACGAACCTGGAATGAAGACCAGGTGAAGATGGAAGCCTCTGCAGTAGTGACAGCATGTTGCTGGAGGGCTTTATTTCAAAGTAAATCTTTCATAATGTGCTAGTATGTGATGCATACGAGCAGATTATGACTTTAACTTGCAGGAAGAACGTTTTTTTTTTTTATTATTTACTACCACTTTAAAAGCTCTAAAAACCACACTCACATTAAGTTGTGCTCCTATTTCTCAGTGCACTGAATAAACACAAAGCTTTCTCTGACTGGCTGAGATGGGTGGATGATGTCACAATCTACAACTCAGCCAATCAGAGGAAGCTTTTTATTCGTTCAGAGAATACAATGCTGCCGATGAATGGCTGAGCGCCACTCAGCCCGACTTAATTTTGTTACGGGTTTGGAACAGGATGTTCACGTCCCACAGCTGGAGCAAATGCTGTATACTGTATGTAGTAGAGGCTACATGCAGTTTATACAGTAAGCCCAGTGGGCAAACCTGTTAGTGTAGTTAACTGTTTTTTTTGGCCAGCTTTGCCCAAACTATTTAAAATGACAGTAAAGCTGGAGATTAGATTTAAGCACTGCTTGGCAGGGCTGCTGTTAGAAATCACGGGGCCCCGTACAGCCTACCTTGCAGCCCCCCCCCTCATATATATATATATATATATATATATATATATATATATATATATATATATATATATATAAAACATTTTCACAATAAATATACTAAAATCATTCTTAGCAGAAACAGATAACAGAAAAGCTGTGTGAATTGACCCTTTTTTTTTTAAATAATTTTCAATGTTTTTTCAACAAAAACCTGTTATAATTTTTTTTAAATAAATAAATTATTTTATTTTACAATTTTTACAAATTATTTTTATATGATTTTCTATGTTTGATTAAAACAATACAGGGTTATTAAGTTGGGGGGAGGGTTTTCAGCTGCTGCCAAGAGCTGCACAGGGCACCCTGTAATTGCCCCTCCTTCCCTCTGTTGTTTGGGCCCCCCTGTGTACCCGGGCCACCTACAGGAGGACTGGTGGTCCCCCTCTCTAACAGTGGCCCTGCTGCTTGGTACAACAGAAAAAGAGGCAGTATAAAGGTGGACCGTGCATCTGAGGCCTGATTTGGGGTATAATATCTAAAGAGGTGTGCGAGAACCCATACAAGGTTTTTATACAAAGGTAATTTAAGTAGATTTTAATATTTGCATGCCTAAATGTAGAAAAAAATGTATTTTGAAAAACGTACCAAGGATAGAGAATCACTGGCCAGACACCACTGTGTGTTTTTAGGCTGATCATACACTATACAATTTTATTACACAATCTCCTTTAGATCTATGATTAAGTATTTAGTGTAATGCCGCGTACACACGGTCGTTTTTTGCGATGAAAAAAAAACGACGTTTTCTGTGAAGTAAAAAACGACGTTTTTGAGACGTCACTTTTCAAAGACAATTTTGCATACACACCATCGTTTTTTCACAAAAAGCGAGGTTACGTTCACCACTCTTCCATTGAAGCTCGCTTCATAACTAGCTTCTGGGCATGCGCGGGTTGAAAAACATCGTTTTGAACGACGTTTTTGCTACACACGGTGACTTTTTGTAAAACAAAAAACGACGTTTTGAAAAACGACACAAAAAATTCAAGCATGTTGGAATTTTTTTTTGTCGTTTTTTTTAAGACAAAAAACAACGTTTTGCCCACACACGATCAATTTAAATGACGTTTTAAAAAACGTCGTTTTTTTTTCATCGCAAAAAACGACCGTGTGTACGCGGCATAAGTGTCTGCTTGACATGGTATATTTTGAATGCATTGTTTAGGCTCATCCTCCTACTACATTGATTTGGCAAATCTAAAGGCGATCATGCAGAGATTGTATAAAGTGTGGCCAGTGTATATGCATATATATATACACATTATTGTACAAAATGTTTATACTAATGTTGAAATGAAAAGTTTGACTTTTGATGACTATAAATTCATATTTTATGAATGCAAACTATTCAAATCCCTTCAAATCTGTATTAAATCAAGTTGCATACAAATGTCCTTGATAGAAAGTGTAATGGGGAGGGGGAGAAAAAAAATCCCTGCTTCAATGCTGAATTTCAGCGCTCTATTAAGGCGCGGAGGTTCACCCAAATAGCATGTATATAAGATCATAATCTTTATACTTCCACGATGTACAGTATGCCCTTTTTTTTGGCTCTACATACCTTCTTATGGCTATTTTCCACCCGTTTCCGGGTACTGACTTCCGCGGGAGTAGGCGTTTCTATGCAGAGGCGTAATGTCACCTGGGACTTCGCCCAGATGATTGACGTCCTTGAGAAAAAGTTCCCCCCGCGCCCGCCTATTGCGTAGGCGCGTCACAAGAGTCACAGAATTTTCCAAAATTATCCAAACTGCGAATCAGCTCTAGACCGCACCGACTAGGAGCTGTGTAGAGCTGACTGTGCAGGCGCCTTATAGAGCTGACTCGCAGTTCGGTTACTTTGGAAGTATAAAGAATATGATCTTATATACATGTTATTTGGGTGAACCTCCGCTTATTTTATGGACTAGGTGAACCATGAAATATGTCAAATAAATGTGAATTCCCTCTAAACACCAAATAGACAATAAAAAGGGGAACCCCACGCAGGAGGGTCCCCCTCCTACTTAACCATAACAGTCCACATGCCCGCAACATGGAGGGGTGCTGTGCGCCCCCATCCCAAAGCACCTTGCCCCCATGTTGATGGGGACAAGGGCCTCTTCCCGTCAACCCTGGGCTGCTGGCGGGGGGCTTAGCGGAATATGGAATCACCCTTTTACAAGGGGGCCTCCAGAGCCCACCCCCCATGTGAATGGGTATCTGGTATATCAAAAAGTGTCAAAATATAAATACCACAAGAGACAGTTTTTGACAATTCTTTTATTAAAAAAGGAAGAAAAGAGGAAAAAAAGGAGGAAAAAAAAGTGTTCCACGATGTACATCCATCATGCCACCCGACTGACCAGACAAACAGACAAACAGAAAGGTCGAACAAAGCTCCGCTTCGATGGGATCTGTATCTTCACTTTGACAGCGGTTACATAGGCAAGGACGGGGCCACCCAGTGATGTAACCCGGTGACCACGCCCCCTTCTGCCGTCATTTGATTTGATATTTCTAAAGGCATGTTGGCCGGTATTAGTGCGCTTTTCCATTCACATGTTCACCTAGTTAAAGTCTTAATTGGCTTAATTGGGCATAACTAAATGCAGAGCAAATTATTACTTTCCATTTTTTCTAGTAAATGAACCCCATAGTGTGAACAAGCTGTTGGTGAACCTATTGATTTGCCCTGCCTAGGCATAGCACAGGTTAACTTTAATGGCTAAATTCACCTTTCAGGCATAATTTCACTTTCTAAGCCTTCCCATGTACTTATCTCTCACTTTCCTAGTCCATGGCAGCCATCAATCTGCACCTCTCATTTCAAAATTTCAAAAAATGCAACATAGCACTTTGCTTCCTATAACATCATGTGACCATGCATGTAGGAAATGTAATTTTCCATCATGCACTGCCTTACTGCATCACAGAATAGGGTGTGTTTTACCTCTCCGGATCACACCTCCCTTATTACTATACCACCTCTTTATTTCCACCCATGTTCCCATCTCCTCATTTATGCAAGCACGTGGGAGGGACATCTGGCTTTCATTGGTCTTGTATTTCACCTCAGGAAGAGCAAAGGGGAGGAGGAGAGTATACACACACTGATTTCATATTCTTTGTAGGCCACCCAGCCCAGACACCACTGTGTGTTTTTAGGCTGATCATACACTATACAATTTTATTGCACAATCTCCTTTAGAACTATGATTAAGTATTTAGTGTAAGTGTCTGCTTGACTTGGTATATTTTGAATGCATTGTTTAGGCTCGTCCTCATACTACATTGATTTGCTAAATCTAAAGGCGATCATACAGAGATTGTACAAAATGTGGCCAGTGTATATGCATATATATATATTTATATATATATTACAGTTTCTGTAATTATAACACTGGTGGTATTTGGTATTTGTCAACAACCTTGCTTTCATGTAAATATAGAATTAAATATTTTATAAAAATTACAAAAGCAATACAATACAAGACACAATTCAAATAGTAAGGAGTGGTTCACACCATTCCCACACAGGCATTGCACAGGAACATGTGGTTCGGTGTTGTGAAATTTTAACCCATTAATTTTTAATTAGCTAAATCACACTGCACCAAGTACTGCATGCAGGGACGTATCATGAAATCAGTGGGCCCATATGCCAGATAAAAAGCGGCCCTAGGCATTGATTAAAAAAATGTGGTGTGCGTAGTGCGCCTTAGCGAAGTGTGGGCTGTTGTGCAGACTGCAGAGTATTGAAATCATGCACTGAAAGCTTCTTGGATGCAGAGGATACTTTACTTTCATGGAGAAATAGCTGATAAGTACACCCCTAAGGCCGAGTACACGCGATCAGACATGTCCGATGAAACTTGTCCGACGGACCGTTTTCAACGGGCCACGCTGAAGTGGTCTGTTGGTCTGATGTGCGTACACACCATCGGACCAAAATCCCATCGGACCAGAACGCGGTGACGTAGAACACAACAACGTGAGGACCAGTTTCAGCGGACATGTTCGATCGTGTGTACGCGGCCTAAGAAAAAATGTCCAAATTGGGCCCAATTAGCAATTTTTCCTGGTCTTGGCCACTGTGCTGCAGCTCAGTTTCAGGGTCTAGGCAATCTTCCTTATAGCCTATGCCATCTTTATGCCATCTTTATGCCATCTTCAGATCCTCAGGCCTCGTACACACGATGAGATATGTCCGCTCAAACTTGTCCGATAGACAGTTTAGAGCGGACATGTCTCATCGGATTTCAGTCCGATGGCGTGTACACACCATCGGATCAAAATCCCCGCCGGCAGACAGCGTGGTGACGCGGCGGTGACGTTGACGCCGGCACGTCACCGCTACGTCACGCACCAGGAAGTAAACACTTCCGCGCGCATGCGTCGGATCCATTCACAGGATACGACGCATGTGCGGGAGGATATGTCCGCTGGTTTCCCGTACTAACCATCGGACATATCCGACGGACAGGTTTGTAGCGGACAAATTTCAAAGCATGCTTTGAAATTTGTCCGATGGACAAACCTGTCCGCTAGCCCGTACACACGATCGGATTTGTCTGCTGAAACGGTCCATCGGACCGTTTTCAGTGGACAAATTCGATCGTGTGTACGCGGCCTCAGAGAGTTATTTGCCATGAGGTGCCATGTTGAACTTCCAGTGAGCAGTATGAGAGTGAGAGCAAGAACACCAAATTTAACACACCTGCTTTCCATTTACACCTGGGACCTTGTAACTCTAATGAGTGACATGACACCAGGGAGGGAAATGGCTAATTGGGTCCAATGTGGACATTTTAACTTAGGGGTGTACACACTTTTGTTGCCAGCGCTTTAGACATTAATGGCTGTGTGTTGAGTTATTTTGAGGAGACAGCAAATTTACACTGTTATACAAACTGTACTACTTTACATTGTAGAAAAGTGTAATGTTTTCAGTGTTGTCACATGAAAAGATATAATAAAATATTTTCAAAAAGTTAGTGCTGTACTCACTTTTGTGAGATACTGTATGTTTTTAAAGAGGAGCAGGGCAACAATATGGTTGTCTTTGATGTCCTCTCCGATGGTGCGTAGCTGCTCTAGGATTTCTAGCATAGCTTTCATGTGGTGGTTACACATTTTCTGGCCTTCTTCTAATCGCATATTATAAAACTTTCTTAGTACAAACAGCTTACTGCTGAGGTCTGCATGTTCATGTCGTTTTTGTAATGAAGTCTAGATACCTTTGGCCGTTTTCTCTGTTCTTATGTGGATAAGCTGGTCATCTTCCTCTAGTAAGGTTATAGTCGCTTTGCATGTGTGTCCTTCATGTCCCAATCCTCCATCTCTCCATTTGTTGGTCTGTCTGTATTCAGCACTTCCTTGGTGAGAAGCATTTGTAGTTTAAATTTCCACAGCTGGTAATTGGAATTGTTCAGCTTTGCTATTGCAAAATGTATTTCTGAACTGCTTGCATCTTTCAGTAGCTTGTATAGAGTACTCACTGTATTCACTGAGATGCCTGTTGTGTAGAGTATTGAAATTGGGCGCTGGAAGGTTCTTGGATGCAGAGAATATTTTACCTTCATGGAGAAATAGCCGAACATATCTTACAGCAGGTCTTTATCATGGAACAGGAAGAAGGAGTATATAAGAACCCAGTGAGGAAAGACTCTTCCTCTCATTACATTACCATAGGATACAAAACTACAACACTGCAGTGCCACCTACTGGTATAGACAGGTATAATGCATATATATATATATATATATAGTTCACAAAATAGAAAGCTACTTGCTGTTGCTTCTTTCAACGTTGGCATTGCTTAATTTGCATCAAATATTGGTCATGGTTTAAAGGAGTGTGGTTTAATAGAGTATAAGATGACTTACATGCAGAATTTCATATTAACACTAAAATGCAATAAAAAAAATGAATGTAATTTAAAAAAAAATGTTGCTTTAAGAGCATTGAGCGGAAGTGACGTTTTGACGTTGCTTCTGCCCTGTAGTGGTATAGAGACGGGTGGGGGGGCTAGCTTTCCCTTACTCGTCTCCAGGTCACTGACATGAGGGGATCCGATTGCCTCCGCTGCTGCCGACGGCTGTGGTAAGCGGCGGAGGGCACCGGAGAGTGGCGGGAGCCCTCTACCACCCCGACAAAAGTGATCTCGCAGTGAATCCGCCACAGAGACCACTTTTATCTGAAAGTGGACCACCTGTTCTTGAAGAGGATACGAGGGTTATGACAGCTATCTGCTGCCATAACAACGGTATTCCTCTTCAAAGTAACGATGTATAACGATGTCGCCGGTCCGGAGGTGGTTAAGCATCAATAAATCACTGCTCACTTAAAAAATTGTGTTTTTTTACAAACTTTTCATTGATACATGTCCCCCAGGGCAGTACCCGAACCCCCATAACCATTGTATGCCCAATCACTTGCATATAAGCCTTCAAAATGGGCACTTTAGATTTTTCATGTTCGGGTCCCATAGACTTCAATGGTGTTCATTATTCGGTTATGAACTTTCCCTGTGTTCTAAAGTTCAAACAGGGGGTCCTTAATATAAACTAATAAATACCTTTTCTCATCAGCAGTATATAACAGCCTTGTGACTTCTATCAGTTCCTAGTAAAGCTTGTAAGAGGAGTTTTCATTCTCTCCTGACCCTCTGTTTGGACATGTCTGGACAATGCCGATTGGCCCTGTGCTGATCACATGCATCCTCCCAAGAAAAAAAAGAAAAACTCTGTAGCAATACACAGAAAACTGAGCATGTGCAGCCTATCTCCTTGCTCTGTAAATATCAGGTTATTGTTTAGAGACAGTGGAGGAAGAGGAGGATCAGGGTGACAGGATCAAACAGCCTTTATACACAATGCAAAGGATTAACCCCTTAGGTTCCATAGTGAGTATAACAAGTATGCTTTCTGCATATACAGACTGATTTTACTGTTGTGGGTTTAGTAACATTTTAAGTAGAGCTGTCAGTATCACTTTTGATTTTGTTAACCTTTTACTACGCTTTTGATAATGAATCCCATAGTTGTTTTTGTATAAACTGCACTGGAATAAAATGATAGCTAGAATCTGACTAGTCCAGGACAAGGATACAGAAATGTATGCTATTTGTAGAGATCAATGTTAATTTGAAAATGATTATCAGACATACTGTAGTCATATTGCTACAGGAAGTGTTCCACATTACTTGTACAATAATACATCACTGCTGATAAATAAATAAACAAATACAAAATGTAGTTATGGTAACTTGTGTGCAAATACCTAAACAGTTTAAAAGTGACTGACCAAAGCTGACACAAATTAGAACTAAAGTAAACTGTACATGCATTGGTGGGAAATTGTCCACAATCCTTGTTGATCCTTACACTCATATCTGTAACATTTGGTCACCATGGCAGTCAAACACATAATTAAAACACATGCTAAAACCTGAGCCCCACAGAAAAGCTTGCATTTATAACATGAGGTGCTGTATTTCTAAACATGTATTTCCCTGAAACTGAAATGAAGATTCAGCCTAACCTCTATTTTAGTTATATGTTATTTTGATTTTCCCTCACTTCCTGTGCAATCTTAGGGACAGGAAATTAACAGAATCTCTCCACCGACAGCAATTAAGGAGTATGTAAACCCAAAGTTTCATATCCCTGATATGTACATATTGTACCATGTACTTGTATGAAAAAAAAAGGATTTTTAATAACAGCTTACCTGTAAAATCCTTTTCTTGAAGTACATCACGGGACACAGAGCGCATAGTCATTACATATGGGTTATATGGGTACCTTCAGGTGTGGACACTGGTGTAATCAACTTCACAGGAAGTTCCTCCCTATATAACCCCCTCCCACTGAGAGTGCTTCAGTTTTGTAGCAAGCAATTTCTCCGAGGTTACACAATGTTCCCCAAAAGAGGGGTGGGAGCTCTGTGTCCCATGATGTACTTCAAGAAAAGGATTTTACAGGTAAGCTGTTATTAAAAATCCTTTTTTCTTTATCGTACATCACGGGACACAGAGCGCATAGTCATTACATATGGGATGTCCCAAAGCAATGCTCCATGAAGGGAGGGAGACCGTAAGGCCAAACTTAGCCAAACAGAAAATATATCAGGAGGTAAAAAATAGCTCCACCAACAGAAAAAAAGGGGGCGTGAACCGGGCCAGAGGATTCTATACTGCTGCCCGTAGGACCGCCTGCCCAAATGCTGCGTCCGTAGCTTTTGTGACGTCCAGCTTATAAAATGTAGTAAACGTATGTACGGAAGACCAGGTTGCCGCTTTGCAAACCTGTGCCATAGAGATCTGATGGTGTGCCGCCTAAGAGGCACTCATGGCCCTCGTAGAATGGGCCTTAACTGATAAGGGAGGTGGAACGCGCTTCAGACCATAGGCCTGAAAAATCAGCTGCTTAATCCACCTAGCCAAGGAAGACTTGGCAGCCGGCTGACCCTTCTTGGGGCCATCCGGGAGAACGAAAAGCACATCTGTTTTCCGAATCTTCTCTGTAGCCTTGAGATAAACCCTCATGGCTCGGACCACGTCCAAAGTATGAAGCAATCTTTCCTCTCTGGACTGGGGAGTAGGAAAGAAGGATGGTAGGACTAGGTCCTGATTCCAGTGAAAACTGGATATGAACCTTAGGAAGGAAAGAAGGCTGAGGCCGCAGAACCACTCTGTCCTTATGCAGAATCAGGTACGGTTCCCTGCAAGACAAGGCTGCCAGCTCGGAGACCCTTCTGGCCGAAGCCATAGCCACCAAGAAAACCAACTTTCGGGTTAGCAGCACAAGAGGGATTTCTGTCAGAGGTTCAAACGGCTGCCTTTGTAAAGCTGACAAGACCAGATTTAAATTCCAGGGGCAGAGGGGAGCTCTAATAGGAGGATTCACATGCAAGACCCCTTGCAAGAAGGTTTTCCCAAGCGAATGCATGGCCAAAGGCCTTTGAAACCATATCGATAAGGCAGACACCTGCCCCTTTAGAGTACTAAGAGCCAACCCCTTGTCAACGCCAACCTGGAGGAATCGCAAGATCCTGTCAATAAAAAACTTGCGAGGATGCCCTCCTTGGGACTCGCACCACTCCACATAGGTCCTCCAGACTCTGTAATAGATATTTCTAGAGACTGGCTTTCTAGCCTGAATTAACGTAGATATGACCTGGGCTGAGAGGCCTCTGCCCTTAAGAATTAGGGATTCAGCCGCCAAGCCATCAAATTTAGCTGCTGTGAAGCAGGGTGGTAGATCGGGCCCTGAGACAGCAGATCTGGGCGCAGGGGGAGTGGCCACGGTGCCCCTACTGACATCCTCACGATGAGTGCGTACCAAGCCCTTCTGGGCCAGGCTGGGGCCACCAGGATCACCGGCCTGCGCTCCACCCTGATCCTTCGTAGAAGGCGGGGAATCATCTGTAGTGGAGGGAACGCATACAGGAGAGAAAACTGGTGCCAGGGGCAAACCAACGCATCGGTCCCGTAGGCCGAGGGGTCCCTGGCTCGGGATACGAATTTGTCCAATTTCTTGTTGAATCTTGTTGCCATGACGTCCACATCGGGAACTCCGAATCTTTGGCAAATCTCTTGGAATACCTGGGGGTGAAGAGACCACTCTCCCGGGAGTAACTGTTGACGACTCAAAAAATCTGCTTGAGAATTGTCTATCCCTGGGATGAACACTGCTGAGATGCAGGGTACATGGGCTTCGGCCCATGAAAAAATCAGGTTTACTTCCCTTTGAGCCGCTAGGCTCCTTGTGCCCCCCTGGTGGTTTATGTATGCCACCGGCGTGGCATTGTCGGACTGTATCCTTACTGGCAGACCCTGCAGGGGGAGAGTCCAGGCGACCAGGGCCAACCGAGCAGCCCTGATCTCTAGGACATTGATGGGAAGCAGACTTTCTGCCTCTGACCACTGTCCCTGCTGGGTCCGTTTTCCTAAGATTGCCCCCCAACCTGTTAGGCTGGCATCTGTGGTTACTATTTTCCACGTGATGGGGCAAAAGGTTTTCCCTTTTGACAATTTTTGAGGGATCAGCCACCAGTACAGGCTGCGCTTGACCCCTGGGGAAAGAACTAATGGACGGTCTAATGCCTGTATGGACTTGTTCCAAGCAGAGAGAATAGCTGCCTGAAGAACTCTGGTATGGATCTGGGCATAGGGCGCTGCTTCGAAGGCGGCCACCATCTTTCCCAGCAGTCGCATGCATAGGCGAATAGTCGGCTTCTTTTTGCCTAAGACTATTTGAATCATTTGAATCAACGACCTGATCTTCCCTTGAGGTAAAAATACCCTCTGGCATTCTGTATCTAACCGAAAGCCTAGATATTCCAACTGTCTTGTGGGTTGTAACCTTGATTTTTCTTGGTTCACAATCCACCCGAATTCTTCTAGATGCCGCACTGTGCGGACTACTGCATGATTGAGGTTGGAAGCTGATCTGTCGATAACCAGGAGATCGTCCAGGTATGCCAGGACCAAGATGCCTTCTGTCCTTAGGACGGCTAGCACCGGGGCTAACACCTTTGTGAATACCCGCGGAGCTGTTGCCAACCCGAAAGGGAGGGCTACGAACTGGAAATGACTTTGATCTATCATAAAACGAAGAAACTTGTGATGTGCTGGGTAGATCGGCACATGCAGATATGCATCCTTTATGTCTATAGATGCTAGAAAGTCGCCTTGATGCAGGCTGGCTGTCACTGAACGTATGGAATCCATACGAAAGGTCTGAATCTTTAGAAAGCGATTTAGGCATTTGAGGTCTAGGATAGGCCTGACGTCGCCACTGGGTTTTGGTATAATAAAAAGGTTGGAGTAGAATCCCAGACCCCTTTCTTGGGTTGGTACTACAATTACTCCTTGGAGCAAGAGGCGGTCCAACGCCTTTACGAGAGAGGCCCTCTTTAACGGGTCGCTTGGAAGACTTGACCCCTGAAAATGAGGAGGGGGGATTTCTCGAAACTCTAGTTTGTAGCCTGTGGCTACCACGGACCGAACCCAAGAGTCGGGATTCTGGCCTTCCAGACTTCGGAGAAAAACTGAAGTCTTCCCCCCACCCAAGAGAGTGGGGGCGCCCCTTCATGAATCTGACTTGATGACTGGTTTAGCCGGCTTGCGAGACCAGGGCCTCTTGTTTGCCGCGGCTTGTCCCTGCAAGGGCCTGTCGTTTAAACGCGGGCCCACGCGGTCTTTTCTTGACCGGTAAGGAAGAACTTTTACCACTTGATATGGCCCCCATGAAAGGGAAACCCTGCTAAAAGCTTTTTGCAGGGTGCCTCTGCTGACCAGTTCTTTAGCCACGAAAGACGACGCATGTGAACCACCAGCAGAGATAATGAAT
Organism: Rana kukunoris; assembly: GCA_029574335.1. NCBI lineage: Eukaryota > Metazoa > Chordata > Amphibia > Anura > Ranidae > Rana > Rana kukunoris. Next base: position 286,416,473 of record CM056049.1, read on the forward strand.
GAATGAATGGGAACTTATATAGCGCAGCACATGCGAAGTAAATCGCCTCTGGGCGCTTGCTGTTCCTGTCTCTCTTGAGATCAAAAGAGATGAGTCTTAATCTTTCTCCTAAAGACTAAGTAGTTCTCCTCCAGCCGAATGCAGGCTGGTAAGGCGTTCCATAGTCTGGGACCTTGGACAGCGAATCTCCTGTCTCCTTTGGACTTGTATCTGGCTTTCGGTATCTGAAGCCGATTTTGATTGGTGGATCGTAGAATACGATTGGGATTGTGAATTTTTAATTTTTCGCATAGATAATGGGGAGCATTCCCATGGATACATCTATGCGCTAGACAGAGAGCTTTAAAGGTGATTCTGTCTTTAACTGGTAGCCAGTGAAGGGATCTCAGTGAAGATGAGATCGATTCCCAGGGTTTTTTCCCAGTCACAAGTCTGGCGGCCGTATTTTGAACGACTTGAAGACGAGCGATTTGGTACTTGGGGAGTCCGAGGTAAAGGGCATTTGCATAGTCCAGTCTGGAGTTTACAATTGCTCCCACCACGACCGCTATGTCTTTCTTGGGAATAAAAGGCGTGAGTCTGCGTAGTAGGCGCAGCAGATGGTGAGATCCGCTGACTACTGCCCCTATTTGTGCGTTCATTGTCATGTCGGAGTCAAAGATGACCCCAAGACTTTTGACTTTGGCGCTAGGGGTGATGATTTTGCCCAGAATGGGCGGGGGGATCCAGGTTGTTGACGATTGATTCCTACGCTTGGCGTGAAACAGAAGGAGTTCTGTTTTCGCTCCGTTGAGTTTGAGATAACTCTTTGTCATCCAGTCCTCTATCAAAGAGAGGCATGTCTCTAGATTGAGGTGGTGATCCTTTTTATTGCAAATGCGGAAGTACAGTTGCGTGTCGTCTGCATATGAGTGATATAGCAGTTTTTGGCTGCTGATGATTTCGAAAAGAGGACGCACATAGATGTTGAATAACATCGGCGACAGGGGAGATCCTTGAGGGACCCCGCACGATAATGTGCGTTGTTCAGAAGTGAAGGGTCCTAGCTTCACTATTTGCGAACGGTTTTCCAAAAAAGAGGAGAACCAGGATAGATCTGCGACTTTGGCTATTTTAGCCAGCCGCGTTAATAGCAGCTTGTGATCAACTGTGTCAAAGGCTGCGCTTAGGTCCAGCAAAACCAGAAGAGAAGATTCTCCTTCGTCTGCGGCCTCGAGAACGTCGTCCCATATCTTAAGCAATGCTGTTTCCGTCCCGTGACCGGGACGGAATCCTGATTGAAGAGGGTCGAGTAAGTTGTGGGTATCTAGATGCAGTTGCAGCTGCTGTACCACAGCTTTCTCCATTATCTTGGAGAGAACATTTAGGCCTGTTATGGGGCGCCAGTTGAGTGGATCCTTGGGATCCAGGGTGGCTTTCTTCAAGATGGGTTGAATGAAACCCTCCTTCAGCTGGGAGGGCATTATGCCCTCCCTGAAGGATTGGTTGATAAGCTGCGTGACAGGAGGTGCCAGGATATCGGCGCATTCCTTGAGCAGTTTAGTGGGGATAATATCATTTGGCGCAGTGCTGTTGCGCAGAGTGCCGATGATATTTTTAGTGGTCTGAATAGAGATGGATTCCAGCGTGAACTCACCTAACTGTGGTGAATTGCTGCCGGTGCTGTGTAAATGACTACGGGGGGGGCTGGGAGAGCAATTGTTCTGCTGAATGCTTTGCCGGATAGCCTCAATTTTGTTAATAAAGCAATCCGACAACTCATCGCAAAATTCTTGTGTATCCAAGTTGGGGGCTTCCAGACATCCTGGATTCATGGTCTGAGTGACCAGCTTGAAGAGTTCGCGGGGTCGATTTAGGGCACCGTTGATAGCCTCAGAAAAATAGTTTTTCTTGGCTTCGAAGATTTGCTTGTAGTATTTTCTGGTTTTTGCCTTGTAGATCGAGAGGTTCTCATCTGAAGAGTTTCTTTTCCAGGCTGCTTCTGCCCTTCTGCGCTCTTGCTTCAGTAGCGCCAGCTGGTTGTTGAACCAGCCAGAGTTATTTTTCCTGATCAGAGTCTTTCGTTTCGGCGCTATCAAGTCAGCTGACTGCAATAGATAACCGGGATGCCTGTTGGATAGAGTCCTTAATAGCATCTACTGCAAAGCAGAGAGCCCTAGGGAAATCTTCTAATTCATGAGTTTGCTGAGCCGGCATGTCCTTTAATATCTGTTTTGCCTGATCCTTTAAGGCCTGACAAACGCCAATGGCTGCCACCCCTGGCTGAACCATGGCACCTACTGTGGTGAAAGAAGCCTTCAGTAGGGTCTCTAATTTTTTGTCGACCGGATCCTTGAACATCTGGACATTTTCAACCGGACAGGTCAGGGATTTATTCACGCAGGAAATGGCCGCGTCCACTGTGGGGAGCCCATTTCTTTAAAAATTCCTCTTCCATAGGATAGAGAATAGAGAACCTCTTAGGAGGGATAAAGATCCTATCAGGTCGAGCCCAATCCTGGTAAATCACGCCCCGCAGAAGGGGATGACTCGGAAAAGACACACAAGTTAATGGAGCCTTTAAACAACCCAATGAGGATACCACAGGGGCTACTAGTTCTGGCACTGGAAGTTTAAAAGCAGTGCAAACTATATCGGTCAAAGACTGGATCCACAGGCTCTCCGCTTGAGAGGCCGAAAAATATTCATCTACAGTGGAACCCTCCATGTCTGAACCTTCGGGACTTGGGTCTGCTTGATCCCCTTGTGGGTCCCGTTCCTCCGAAGAGGAGACCTCCGCATCTGAAAACACCAAACTAGGTGAGGGGGATCTAGCCCGTTTGCTGCTTGGCAAAGGGCGGGCAAACAAAGCAGTTAACCTTTTCTCTAGCCCACCCAGGGTGGTCGCTAGCATTTCTTCCGTTACGTAAACGGGAATGGGTGGATCGGGGGCCGCCTCTACCCCCAGCATCCCCAATGGCTCTTGTACTATGCTACTCGGTGGTCTAAGGGTGGGGCCGTTGAAGCCTGGCCCAAATCCTCTGACCCCGATGGAGACCCCTTTTGTTTCTTGGCACCTTTTGCAGCCTTGGCTGGTCCTGATGCCTTTGGAGCCATTGCACAACCTTGAGTCACCCCTCTAGCCAACACCTGACTGTTGTAGCTAGGAGTAATTAATATGAGAACAGGCTGAGGAAAAATGAAAACATTTTTTTTTTTTTTTTTACCCGCCTGGGAGGTGGCAATACTGAGGAAAACCTGTGAGTATTGCAACACCAATGCCCGTTAGCCGGAGTCCAAGGTTGACTCAGATACTGCTGGATCTAAGGCTGAGTCCCTTTAAGGAAAAAAACTCTTTTTTTTTTTCTGGTCAATAGTGGAACTAAGTTCTAGACCTGAAGATCCACAAACCGCCACTGGGTGTCACTGTGGCCAAAAGACCCAGCTGCGCGCTCTGTGTCCTTCTTCCTCTGCCTCCAGGAGGGAAAGACCAGCCAGAGAAAAAGTTTTACTTTTAAAACAGACCCTGACGCTGCTGGCCCGCCCCCCCAACGCACGCCGACGCTATAAAAGGCGGCGTGCACGCGCGCGCACGAGCACACGCGCGCGCACCCCCCCACGCTGAAAACAACATGGAGGAAGCGGAGCAGAGGAAAAACATGGACCAGCGCCAGGCAGCACCAACAGACACCAGGTAAGCACTAATCTTATTGTAGTGCACAGAGAGAGGAAGCTGTCCCCATGGGCTTCCTAAGAAACAGGAGTTTTCACCAGCAATTTTCCTCTTTAAAACATGTGGGGTTGCAGTATCAATGCTAACAGGCAGACCTGGGGTGAGTAGCAAATATATATCTTACACAAGTATACATATATCTACATGTTATCTGGGTAAACATTAGTATCCCATCCTGCCCACACAGACATAGTGGAGATAGTGGCTGATGCACAAGCATACCATTAGCCAACCCAGAACCCCCAGGGGGATACCTACTGTCGAACCAAGTCCCGCAGGTTCCCTCTTACCTGCTCCACGCCGCAGGGTATTGCAAACTGCAAGAGGCCCAATCTTCCCCCATCTCCGTGGGTATTGTCTCGGACCTTCAGGGACCGGGGTCCTGTGTTAAGGAACCCACACCCCTGGACCTATATAGCATCCTGGCATCAGTAGCGTTTAGTCCTGGGAGAGACCAAGGCACTGGAGCCCAGAATCCAGCCCTCCAAGGAGAGGCATTATAGGCAACACCCCACGCAGGCAGGGCCCGGGTACCGTACACCTTGGCTTTGAAGCACTTCGGACGGATCCGGCTAGCTATCCTGGGTCCCGAGACCTCCGAGGGACAGCTAGACGTGACCAACACCTAAGACACTGGCGAAAAAACTGAAGCACTCTCAGTGGGAGGGGGTTATATAGGGAGGAACTTCCTGTGAAGTTGATTACACCAGTGTCCACACCTGAAGGTACCCATATAACCCATATGTAATGACTATGCGCTCTGTGTCCCGTGATGTACGATAAAGAAAGTATCCTGTTCTCTCTGCATTGCTTCCTTTGCATGAGATCCCTGGTGTTCCTGCCAGTCCCTTTGCTTTTCTATTGCAAAATGACCACACTAGGCATGAGAGCTTAGTGTGGTCAGTTTTATGGCTGTGGTGGTTACTAAGCCTGCACTTCTCCAATAATCAGACTTGTTCTGACATGTTCCTCCCCTGCACAGCCTTTCACTGGTCAGTGTTTTGATCTGTGTTTTGCTGTTTCTCCTCCCCCAGCAGAGAACATTAACCACTTGTCGACCGCCTCACGACAATATACGTCGGCAGAATGGCTTGGGCAGGCAGAGTAACGTATATACACATTACTACCCTCCCACGGTGCCCGAGGCGGTTGGCATCGTTCCAGGAGCGATTCGTCCTGAGAGAGAGGCAACTGATTCATGGCCACCCCCTCACGATCGCTCCTGATGAATGAGAAGCTTCCTCTGCTTCTGAAACTGTAAACAGAAGCAGAGGAAGTAATGTCTCCCTCCTCGTGTCAGTCTTTTTGTCCGGAGCCCGAGGAGAGAAGACATCACAGTAAGTTGCACCAACAGCACACTAACACCAGTACACGTAGGCACACAAATCACCCCTCAATCACCCCCTGATCACCCCCTGCACCACCAGTCATAGTGTCACCAATTGCAGTGTTAATTTTTTTTACTGATCACTGCATTTTTGTGTCATTTATGACATTAAAAATGTTTATACAATCGGCTCTAAGTGTGGCCCCTTGTAAACCACTTCAACAAACGTTTTGCAGCCTTGTTTACTCCCGATCAAGTTGTCTGCATTGATGAGTCCCTGATTACAATTTCAGGCCACTTGTCTTTCAAACAATATCTTCCCAGCAAGCGTGCCAGATATGGGGTCAAGATGTATAAGCTCTGTGACAGGGCAACAGGCTATACATATAGTTTTATGGTTTACGAGGTAAGAGATAGTCACGTAGAGTCGGAGAACTACCCAGATTACATAGGGAGCGCCGGCAAGATTGTGTGGGACTCGGTGTCACCCTTATTCAGAAAGGGGTACCACTTGTATGTGGACAATTATTACACGAGCGTGCCACTTTTTAGTCACTTGTTTAATCAGCAGATTGGCACATGTGGCAACCTAATCGCCGGGACTTACCCCAGAGGCTTGTAGATTCCCATCTTAGGCTAGGGAGAGAGCCTGTTTCAAGTGTAATTTGCTTGCTGTGAAGTGGAGGGATAATAAGAATGTTTTCGTTCCGTTCTCCCTTCACGCAGACACGACAGTCCAAATTCCTACGGCAGCTGGTGTTGTGGAGAAACCCCTCTGTGTCCACGAATATAACCAAAATATGGGAGGGGTGGACCGCAACGACCAATTGTTGGCACCGTACCTAGTTGCCCATAAGTCCAGACGCTGGTACAAAAAAGTGTCTGTATACTTAAATCAATTGGCTTTGCACAACTCATAGCTATGAGTAAGCATCACATGATGTGAAACATGTCAGACAGCTTTTTCCTGTTGTTCACTTAATTTTGACTGCATCGCTTTGGTTGTTTTTTTGGATTTCATTTTTACAAAAAATACATTGTTTTAAAGGAGGGTGGCAGTCCAGGATCTTCTTCTATCCAATGCCTTTTAAGTTCCCCTGGAAGTCTGACTGAAAGGTTCCCAGAGGTTCCCCTTCTACATTGTTGCTAGAATGTTGCTAAGACACCCCTTACCATTACTGCTCACCCCCATAATCACAGGAGCAAGCTCTCAAACCCCCACACACGTGTGGTGCACTATTTGCTTTAACCACTACCTGACGGCCGTACGACTTTGTACGGCCGCAGGGTGGTTCTACTTCTCTGGGAAGCCGTGTATTTACGGCCTCCGTCCTCCAGGCCACTTGGGGGTGCGCGAGCGCCGCCGCTGGCAGCGCACGCGTGCCCGGCGGCCGCGATGTTGCAGGGGACAAGACGTGGATCACACAGATCCATGTCCTATCAGGGGAGAGAGGAGACCGATCTGTGTCCCTTGTACATAGGGACATAGATCGGTCACCTCCCCCAGTCACCCACCCTCCCCCCACAGTTAGAACACAATGCAGGGTACACGTTTTAACCCCTTCCTCACCCCCTAGTGTTAACCCCTTCAATGCCAGTCACATTTATACAGTAATTAGTGCATATTTATAGCACTGATCGCTGTATAAGTGTGAATGGCACCAAAAATGTGTAAAAAGTGTCCGATGTGTCCGCCATAATGTCGCAGTCACAAAAAAAAACGCTAATCACCGCCATTAGTAGAAAAAAGACTGAGAAATTTTTTCAAGGGATTTGAATTGGCTGATAGTGTCTTAGAATAGGGGAAAAAACTACACTAAATCCAAATGTGAAGAACAAAATCAAGCAGCCGACACTCAAACAAACAAAGTCTAATGGGAATGGTAAAAAAATAGTGTAGCGCTAATAATGTGAATGTGAAAAGATTACTTCTGGATAGTGAGAAAACTCACAAGACACAATAAAAAAACCTTAGTGAATAGACATCAAAGGTGAATATCAAAAAAGCATGTGTACAAAACACACTATAAATAATATATAATGAAGTCCCAAATGTGAATATAGGCTTCCAATAATGTGATATGAAGTGTAGGTGTCATGTACCTGGTTGGAGATGCTGAGAGGGCTCCCCTTGCAGCTGAGTGCAGTACACCTCTGAGGTTGGGTACAGAGGGTGTTGTGCCCACAGAAGCACAGGTTGCTAGACAGATCCAGCAGAGAAGAGCTGATGAGTGCCCGAAGAATACAGGAAACACCACTGGGCTGCAAACTCTAGGAATCCTCTGTAACACTTGGCAAGGTGTGCACAAGAAGCAACAATGAAAGCCGGCTGGGGATCAAACACCGTGGATCCAGGCAGGAGATGCAGGTTGCAGGAACGGAGACAAGCCAAAGGTCTAGTATTGGAAAACAGGCAGGAACAGATAACTGAGACAAAGTCCGTGAAACAAGCCGGGATCAGGTGCTGGAGAAGGTAACAAGTCAGTAAAGCAAGCCAGGGGGTCAACCAGGAGAGCAGATCAGACAGGTCAGGAACAAGCCGGGTCACAACAGGAAATCCAAACAGCAGTAGTACAGAGGCTCAGGAACTCAGGAAAGCTGACGACAATTCAGCAATTTGGGCCAGAGATAGTGGCAGCCTTTTATAGGCCAGCAGGGATATCCACCTGTCACATGATGTGCCTATGGCGCCCATTTCTTCTACTGGCAAGATTGACAGTACTTCCACGGCCATTTCCCTGACAGGTAGGGCAGAGTCCACAAAAAAGGTGTGAAAGCAAATGAAAACGAATATGCCCCAGTTGAAGACCCCTTGTGTCAAAACGCGTAGGGGTGGCATTTACTGCACCCTCATTGCTTTTTATACACTTTTTTATGTCCTGTGATCACTCTTTTATCTTATCATTTGATACATGACTTTCAATAAAACCATTTTTTTTGGTTGACCTGTACCATATGGAGCTACTTTTTTTTATATATATTTCCGTTGGAGCCCATGACGAAATACCACGGTGTGTATCCAGTCTGATCCGACCCTAAAGGGACGTTTGCTGTACTAACGGCATTCAGCAGCTGTGATCTGAGGATCTTACACCTTAACCCATCCGGACCATCGTTTCTGCTCAACAGTGGATCCAGACCATCCAGGATCTTAAGCTCGTATGACCCACTGTCGGAAGACGTGTGTCCACCACAGCTGGTAAGAGTACCTCATTCATTTACCTTTAGAAGTGTTATAAGAGTGACTACAGGCAACTCTTTCCTTCATCTCTACTATTTGGTGTCACTTCAATAGGAAGAAGTTTTAATTTGCTTTTTTCTGTTCTTGTGGACTCTGCCCTACATTTCATATCACATTATTGGAAGCCTATATTCACATTTGGGACTTCATTATATAATATTTATTGTGTGTTATGTACACATGCTTTTTTGATATTCACCTTTGATGTCTATTCACTAAGGTTTTTTGTGCCTTTTGAGTTTTCTCACTACCCAGGAGTAATGTTTTACACATTCACATTATTAGCGATACACAATTTTTTTTAACATTGATATTGTCTTAACAAAGTCCTAGCAACAAAGCAGGACAAAATGATGCCATGTCAGGGAGTTTTTACACCAGGCTTTCAGGGGTACATAAATGGCCTACACCATATCAAGGGCATTATTTTACTTTGGTCAAAGCTGTAGAGTTTTTATTCTACAGGGGAGCCTTACCTGAGGCAGTTTTTTTTTTGTTAAAGATGAGCTATCCCTTTAAAGGACATGTTCACCTTTTTTTTTATTCCCCACCAGTCCCGCTGGTCCCCTAAGTAATAAGCTCTTTCATCCTCCCCTGCAAGTCTGTACTTAACTCCACCTACAGCTGCAGCCTGCTGCTAAAAAAAAAAAACTTGTGCTGCCATAACTGTTCCTGCAGTGTGGATACAGCCCATTTAAATCTATAGGAAATGAGTGCACAGGCTAGCACTAGATTTTCACCAGTCAAGCTGGTTTCAGACAGTGGGGAAGGCTGCAAGCATTGGTGGAGGTAAGTATAGACCTTAGGGGGTGTGTTTTCACTGGTTAGCATACTGAGTAGGGTAGGGAGGGGGGTTGTTTTAAATGTGAATATGTCCTAAGTATTAGGGCAATGCTTAACTATGAAAAGTAAAACACTGGCCAGGTAAACTATGCAGTTCTCAATATTCTGAGTTTTATGCAAAAAACTACCATTGCCAGGCTCCCAGCTATAAAATATATACTGTATTTATTGGCGTATAGGGATGAGCTTCGAGTTCGAGTAGAACTCATGTTCGACTCGAACATTGCCTGTTCGTCGAACAGCGATCTATTTGGGGTGTTCGCGGCAAGTTCGTGTGAACTTTAGAACCCTGTTAAAGTCTATGGGACTCGAACGTTTGAAATCTAAATTGCTAATTTTAAAGGCCAATATGCAAGTTATTGTAATAAAAAGTGTTGGGGACCTAGATCCTGCCCCAGGGGACATGTATCAATGCAAAAAAAAGTTTGGCTGTGGAAAGTTTTTTTCCTGAAACTTCCCTCTTAAAGTTAGGGTGCGTGTTATACAACTGTGCATGTTATACACCGATAAATACTGTATATATATTGTAAGGTCTTCTTTCTGAGTACTGATGGCTACCACAAATTAAAAACAGGAGGTTTCAGGAGGACATGGCAAAAAAAAATGTAATATAATTAACTAAAGTGATATAAACTAGTGAACTGTGTAGTCACGCTTTTAAATTTCACATCATTGTAAATACTGAATATGAAGGCACATAACATTTCAAATACATTTATATACCATACCCATGTATATGTAATTTCATATGTCTTTATATATTTGCAAAGATCTTTTAAATTTACAGTATTAAATATACCAGGACATATTATTAAGATTTTTATTCTATTCATTCTATGAAACGTTACGATTTCTATTAGAAATATGTCCTGAAACCAGAGCATCATTGTAATAAAGCTGTCATCATGGGCACACTGTGCCATTACTGAACCCTTCTTTTCACAGAGATCTTTCAGTATAATATAGAAATTGTGTATATTGCCTAGTCTCCAGCAGAAGCTTGATGCCAGGAAAATAGGCTTCTTTTCCAACATTTTCAAAATACATATGAAATTCAGACAAAGCATCTGTTGTCCTAAGCGGGAAAAGAGCTGGAAGTTCTACTGCTGTTAATTTACATGTACAGTAAACAGAACACGTTACTCTGAGTGTTTAATGGTTCATCTGTAAAATCTCTGAAAAACTGCAGATCCCAAATGTTTCAGGAGACTCCATCTTTCAACAAAAGGTAAAATGCGAGGCATGGATTGTGCAGTCCAACTGCATTCTAACTGTTTAAAACCCACCAATTAGAACTACCGTAACTTGCCCTGACTACACTATCAATGCAATAGAGGTGATTGCTTTGGTTTAGTATACAGTACAATCAGGGCCGGTGCTACTACTAGGCAAACTAAGTAGCTGCCTAGGACGCCCTGCCACTGGTGTTCCTACTCTCTTCTCTCTGCAGCAAACAACTAAGTCTCAGAATCAGCAGGCAGTGACAGCAGAGGACTGTAATCTGTGTCCCGACTCCTGAATGAATGGAAGCAAGCAAACATTAATTGATAGGCAAGGGTAGGCTGCATTTAACAGGCGCTGGTAGGCTGCATATGATGGGTGCTTGTAGGCTAAATTTGATGGGCGCTGATAGGCTAAATTTAATGGGCACTGGTGGGCTGCATTTGATGGGTGCTTCATTAAAAAGGTGGGATATACATGGGCATGGCAAAGGGGGTGGAGAAAAGTGGGGCAGCGGAAAAATTAGGTTTTGTCTAGCGTGTCAAAAATCCTTGCACCAGCACTGAGTACAAGTCACAGTATCTCATTAATCTGAAAGTCCAGTCAAAAATCATAATTTTTGGAACTTAGTGCTCCAGTGCCCCGCATAAATATTCTTCCATACTTTTATGGCTGCCCACCATGTGCACAGTGCAACACTCCACCCCAAAGCGCACGCACATACACGCACAAAACTATGCTAACACATACCTCACGACTTTCTGAAATTGGAAAAAGGGACACCTATTAGGAAAAAATTATGTAGGTGAAGGACACACCCCTGACACCCACCCCTGTTAGTATATGAGTATTAAAATTTATACACCAAAAATTACTGGCTAAACCCACACGTGCTTTTTTTATCACTACTACTTTATACTGGCTTTTAAGGTCTCATGCACACTGAACATTTTTCTATCTCCCATAGATGCATTTTCCTCCTTGTAGAAAAAACACTTGTAAAAGTGTGTAAAGCCCTGTGCACACGATCGGATATCTGATGGAATCTAATCCGATGTATTTTTTCATCAGATATTAGATGAAGATGACTTATCAGTCTTGCCTACAAAAAAATCCGATCGTGTCCAACGCGGTGACGTAAAAAAAGTTCAGTGCTTTCGAGCATGCGTCGACTTGATTGTGACCATGCGTGGATTTTTGACCGATGGACTTCCCCACAGACGATCGTTTTTTTTCTGTCGGTTTTTGATCCATAGGAAAATTGTAAAACAACAGGTTCTATTTTTTTCACCGATGGAAAAAAAGATGGGGCCCACACACGATCGGTTCGTCCGATAAAAACGGTCCATTGGTCCGTTTTCATCAGATAAACCGATGGTGTGTACAGAGCTTAACACCTTTATGCGCAATTAGCTGCATCAAGCATTCGGGCGTTAATTCATTTCATTGGCCGGAAAGGGGAGGGGCAAAGGAATTTTCTCCGCCCACATATGGGGATGGGGCAGACTAAAATGTTAGAGTTGGCAGTAAGAAATTTGAAAATATAGATTAAATATTATAGGCTAAAGGCATGTCACATGTTAAATGTGGCACAAGCTAACCCTTATAAAAGGAATTAAAAATGCATAGGAGCAGCAGCCAGCGGTGGATCGGCAAAGAAGAAGGAGCATCCCACCCTCCCTCCCATCGTCACGGCCCTTGTTATGTGGTTTAGTCCTTTTCTCAAGAAAAGGGACAGTTATACAGATATTGAACATGTTGTTGTATTCAATCTTCTTTTATTTGATTTTTAAGCAGAAAAAGTAACACAAACCTGGGAGGCACTCCCTCTGGTTTAAAATCAACACATCATACAGCAAGGATATCATCAAATATTCCAATTCACAATGTTGTTTCCAGGAAAAACAAAACAAAAATAAAAACAGTTTGTATATTCCTTATCTCATCACTCTTTTTTCCCTCCCTCAACAGCCCAGAGTCTGCTCAATTAATACCCCTTTTAAATCTTAAGTTCCATTCCTACACTCCTTTGGATAACTTAGCCCCCGTCCCTCTGGGTATCCTGTCTCCCCGTGGGGTTGGGGCAATTGGTCCTACCCTTGTTCTGTTCCTCTCTGCTTTACCAACCTACCCCACCCCCCCTTCTCCGAGGAGAAAAAAAAAGACCCCTCTCCACCACCCCTCCCCCAATCCACAATCAGCATCTCCCTCCCCGTTGCACCCCCCGGCGCTGGCTCCCTCCATCAGTTTGCATCTATCAAGGCCTTCCCCTCCTCCGTATATCTAAACACGTTCCACTCCGCCCACGTTTCCAAATACACCTTCCGTTTTTGCTTTGAAGTCCATACCAAGTCCTCCATTCTATTCAAGTCTTCCACTCTGTTTACAGTTGGTGGCTGTGTCTGTTTCTACATCCCTGGGACACAAGCCCGGGCTGCATTTAAGAAATGACAGACTACAGATTTTCTATATCGCCTAACTGACATCTCCGTATCCTGCAGCAGATAGAAAGACCACTCTTCTGGTAGTTGCCCCTCACTGAATTTTTGCACTATTTCCCGGACCTTTGTCCAAAAACTTAAAATCTTAGGACAGGCCCAAAGGATGTGCATTAGGGTTCCTCCTTTCTTCCCGCACCTCCAACATCTGTCTGACATATCTGTGTAACACCTATTTAGTACTACCTGAGTGCGATACCACTGAGATAAAATCTTAAAATTCATCTCTTGTGTCTTCACACACACAGATGATTCAAATATATTCTGGAGTATTATTATTCTTTTGCTCTTTTGTAAAGGGTCTTCCCAGCTCCACCTCCCATTGGTTAAAAAAGGGTATTTGAGAGCCCTCTGAAGGTACTTCAATAGCTCGCTAATTCTTGAGAGGAAATGTCGAAGCATCCCAATCCCACTACAGTACCTCTCGAACGTTGTCAATCTCAAAGTATCAAAAAATGTCGCAGCTGTAGGGCCCTCCAGAAATCCAATTGGTAGGGCAACACACCCGTTAAACTTCTCCTGCATAGTATTCCATGTTCCCTCCTTCAGAAAGTGAGATGCTTGAAACAGCCCCTGTTCTATTAGTCCACTAAATGATCCCTTCAACAATCCTGGTTCAAACTGCGGGTTCCCCAAGATTGGAAAAAACGGTGAGTCCACTGTTGACAGTTTCCCCTTAACAAATAACCTGTGGGCCATTTGAAGAGTAGGGCCTATCAGCGGGTGCTTTTTAATGTCTGTCGGTAACTCCCTGTAGCACCATGCCGTTCAGTGCAGCATACTGCCACATTGGTCTTGCTCTAGCCCCGGCCATATCTTTTCTCCAGTATGTCTACTCCAGTCGATTAGCCGGCACAATAGTGCCGCCTGATAGTATCTATAAATATCTGGGGCTGACAATCCTCCATCTCGTTTGGCTAATGATATTGTGCGACCCTTGATTCTTGGACGTTTATTTTCCCATATAAACCTATTAAAGAGGGATTGTGTTTGCTTGAAAAAAGATTTCGGTATAGCAATAGGGAGTGTCTGAAAGAGATACAGAAATTTCGGTAGTATATTCATTTTAATAATGTTAGATCTCCCAAACCACGAATGGAACCCCTTCTGCCATCCATCCAGGAGGACCGTGCTTTCGCCAATAGTGGTACAAAATTACGTTTAAAACTTGTGTTAGGTCCGCTGGGATGGAGGTACCCAAATATGTAAGAGATGTGTCAGACCATTTAAATATATACTTAGATTTCAGTATTTTCAATTCTTTCTCCAGGAGCGCCACTCCCATCACTTCTGATTTGTCATAATTTATCTTGAAGTTTGACACATCTCCATACGTCTTTAGTTCTTGTACCAAATTAGGAAGGGATTCCATCGGGCTGGTCAGACTATACATCATGTCGTCTGCATATGCTGAGATCTTGTATTCTGTATCTCTCAGAGACACTTAATATCTGGATTCGATCGAATCCTACTTAGTAGGGGTTCCACAGATAATGCAAATAAAAGAGGAGATAGGGGAAAACCCTGTCTTGTCCCGTTTGACAATTTAAAAGGTGACGACAGTATTCCGTTCACTCTAACCTGGGCCGTCGGGTGAGTATAGTTGCTTGCAATCCATTGCAGCATCTTTTTACCGAACCCCATGTGTCTCAATACCATAAACATAAATTGCCAATTTATCCTATCAAAAGCTTTTTCAGCATCAATTCCAAGAAAGGCACACAGGGTTCAGGAGGTACTGGCCAAATGGATCAGGTTCAAGGTCTTGGCCATATTATCTCGAGCTTCCTGCATCTGCACGAACCCCACCTGATCTTTATGGACAAGCCCTGGTATGTACTGCTGTACCCGCCTTGCCAAAATCTTAGCGAAGAGCTTCAGATCTTCATTCAGTAGTGAAATTGGTCTGTAACTCCCGCATTAATAAGGGTCCTTTCCCTCCTTGGGAATAACCGCTATCACCGCTTTTAGCGATTCAGTATGGAAGGTGCCTAAGTCTCCTAAGCCATTGAACATTTTTACCATAAATGGGCCCAGATCCAGGAGAAGAAGTCTATAAAATTGAGTAGTGTACCCGTCCGGGCCCGGCGATTTCCCTCCTTTCCCCTTTTTCACTGCCTCCTGTATCTCTTCTATAGTAATAGGTTTTTCCATCTCTTGACTTATTTCTGGCGTTAAACTCGAAATACCTGATGTTGCTATATAATTTCCCATTGCCACATGGTCCTGAGAACTTGTTTGCAAATTGTACAAAGTGCTATAGAAGTCTCCAAATCTCCTTCTACCAGTCTGTATTGCCCTTTTCGCTCTGTATAGGAGTAATTCTGTAATTTGTCTACGTGCCGCCAGGAGGTCCCGTTCTAACTCTGGGCTGGGGCTTTGTTTGTGTCTTATTTCTAAACTTGCAATCTCTGTCATAAGGGTTGTTACCTTTAGTTCTCTTTCTCTCTTTCTGCCCCATGTTTTATCTGGACCCCCGTATCACCGCCTTTTGGGCCTCCCAAACCACCCTTATGTTACAGTCTGGTGTGTCATTTGTCTCAAAGTACCACTTTAATTCCTTCCGCACATCTTCCAATACAACGTCAGTGTCAGGGACCTACCTGTGGGCTCCGACGAGCCCCTGTTGATCGCGCTCGCACCCCGATCGCGCGCGTATGCGCGCCACACGTGCGCGCACATATTGTGCGCGCGCACGCATGCGCATTAGGCCCAATTGGCCCATCTATGCTTTAAAAGCTCAGCAGCGGCAATGACACCTCGCTGACTGATCTGCAGCTTAGTGTCCACAAACCCGTTGAAACCTGATACCTGATACCTGCTTGAACCCGATACCTGTTGAACCCGTTTCTGACCCGACTCCGTCTGACTACCCGAATACCTCTACCGACCCCTGGCTTGATCTGACTCCGCTCTGCTCTCCTGCCCATCGTTACCAGACCTGTGCCTGAACTTGACAACGCTACCTCCGCTAAGAGCGACTTCCAGGTTATCCGCTCACCTGACCTTGCTGGCTGTATACCTGCTCCTGTCTTGTACCTAACCCGGCTTGTTTCACCAGCTTCCGCTATCTGGTTCCGGTGGCCCTCCAGAGACGCTGTCTCCTACACCGCCTGTCCGCAAGATCTCCATTCCGGCCGGTCTGCTGTCATCACCAGGCACTCTTACCTCGCCGCGCTCCCGGGCTTGCTGTCCCCATTCCAGCAGCCCCTGAACCCGGGCTGTAAGAGGGGCTCCTTCCTGCATATTAGGCTCTATCCACGAGGTACGTAACAGTCATCCTTTAATAGGCTCTCATTCAGTCTCCAGGACCCGGGTCCCGGAGGCCGAGAGTCCCCTAATGTGTATTTCCAAAAAATTGGGGCATGGTCTGTCCACGTAATTTCCACTATTCCAACCTCCTTAACTGCGTGTAGCTGATTATGCGGGATAAAATAATAATTTATACAGAATTTATCTTATGCGGGACAGAGTAAAAAGAATAGTCTCGCTCCCCTGGGTGCATCAGTCTCCATATGTCTATTAATCTTGCCTGTTGCAACAGCTGCTGTGTTCGTTTCCGAGTACCCCCCGTAACTGACGAGCCTCAGGATGATGTATCCACCGTCGGATCTAGGGGCATGTTCAAATCCCCTCCCATGATCAACTGTCCTTCCTGAAAACCTGCCAAATAATGCAAAAACTTCCTCAGGAACTGATCCTGTTGTGTGTTGGGGGCATAGAAGGTGGCCAGTGTTATTACCGTGCCCCCTATCGTCCCTTTTAATACTAAATACCGCCCCCCAGGATCCACCAAGGATTCTATCAATGACCACGGGGTACTATTTGAGATTAGAATTGATATTCCCCCCTTCTTTGCCGCCGGGTTCGTCGCATTGTATACCGTCGAAAAGACTCTGTTTCTAAGAAAAGGGAGCCCCCCTTTCTGAAATGTGTCTCTTGTACAAATGCTATGTTACTTCCCCTTTTCCTCAATTCCTGTAATAAAATCCTTCTCTTTTCCGGTATATTTAATCCCTTGGCGTTAATTGATATTTTTGAAAGTGCATCCATTTCCTAGCCAAAGCAAACACCGTTCAAAAACAGAACTTCGGGGCCGGAAAGGCCTCAACAACCCGCCACAAGCGAGAGGAAGATGCTATCTAACCCACCCACCACACCCCACTCTCCTTATCTAAAGACACCCATTCACCTCCACCTTTCCATTTGTCACACGAAACAAGAAACAAAAAACAAAAACAAAAAATCAATCGCTTTTAGCTTTGTTCCTGAGAGGAGAAATACACAGCATAAAAAGCAGGAGGAGAAGAGGGAAGAAAAAAAAAGGAAAGACCATGGTTTAAATAAATATTTAAATAGTGTATCTTTGCCACTCCCCTGCCAGGATGGCGGTACATGTTAATTTATTAACTCAAGCTGTTATGGTCCAGTTAAAGTGATAGTTTATGGTATAAAGTAAGTGAGTGTTATGTTATATATAAATTGGACATGTTTATTATAGTTGGTAAATAAACAAAATAGCAATAATAAAGGGCCATGGCCATTTCAAATCCATTATAAAAATATGGTAATTTTATTTGATTATTTATTATAATTGTCATTGTATTTTTCTGCATACGGCCCCATTAATAATTTATTCTGGCCATTAAAATTAACTAATGCTCAAGCGCTAGATGCACGTTTAGACACATTTAGAAGCATCAAGAGTTTTTCTGCCAAGATTCTTCTACTTCTGGACACACTGGGGCAGATTCACAAAACAATTACGCCTGTCTAACTGGGGTTAGACAGGAGTAATTTCAAATTTCGCGCGGCGTATCACTAGTTTGAATCCTCAAACCATGAGGATCTACGCTGCCATCTATTTGCGGCCGCTGGGAGGAGTTTGCGTCGTTTTGGTGCGTCGGGATATGCAAATGTGTTTTTACGGGGATTCACGAACATACGAGCGGGCGTCGCAATCGTTTTCGTCTATTTTTTACTACGTAATGTTAGAGCAGCTTTTTGCTGCTCTAACTTTACGTAGCCCATGTTAAGTATGGCCGTCGTTCCCGCTTCGAATTTATTTAAATTTTTATTTTGTTAACGTAACTCGTCGGGACGTGGATCGGCCGTAAAGTACGCTACATAAACAACGAATGACGTCACGACGTGATTTCGCGCAATGCACGGCGGGAAATTTGCGAACGGAGCATGCGCAGATTGATCGCCGCGGGAACGCGCCTAATTTAAATGTTTCACGCCCCCTACTCGCGCAGATGGATTGCGACGGGAGAAATACACTACGCCGCCGTCGTTTACCGGAGAAAATCTACCTGAATTCCACGTAGAGCAAGGTAAAAAACGGCGGCGTAGTGTATTTCTGATACGCTACGCTACGCAAAATGTCTGTGAATCTGCCCCACTGACCCTAAACTCCTCTAAAAGCTAATGTGTGGATGAGCACATAGGCCAACATGGAGGGGTGTTTAGAGGCAGGAAAACAAAATACCAGACACCTTAAAAGCAGTCAAAAAAACATCCAGTGTGCATGATGTCTAAAATTTATAAATGCAACAAATTAGAAATTGGATTACAGGTCTACCACTGTTAAAACACTTTTTTAAATAAACAAATACAGTAAAACCTTGGTTTGCGAGCATAATTCATTCCAGAAACATGCTTGTAATCCAAAGCACTTGTATATCAAGGAATGAAGGAAAAAATCCTGGATCGCCGCACTCCTCGGAAAACGATGTCTTTATTTAAGCATAAGCAAACAAAATTTCAATAGAAAAAAAAAAAAAAAAACTTGTATATCAAAGCATTTTTTTTTACAGGGTAAAAAAAAGAAGAGAGGCACCTCCAAGTGTAGCAATACGTTGCTAAATGTTGTACCTTCATTAAATGTAAACAGTTTGCTACACTTAGAGGCTTCTCTCTTCTTTTTTATACTCAGTTGTGACATGAAACTACTCTTATATCAAAACATTGCTTGTATATCAAGGCAAAATGTATTAAAACATTTTGTTTGTCTTGCAAAACGCTCTCAAACAAAGTTACTCTCAAACCAAGGTTTTACTGTAGTGCATTTTATATACAGTAAAACTTTGGTTTGAGAGTAACTTGGATTGAGAGCATTTTGCAAGACAAGCACATTTTTTTAATACATTTTTACTTGATATACAAGCGATGTCTTGATATAAGAGTAGCGTCATGTCACAACTGAGTAAAAAAAATAGAAGAGAGGCGACTCTAAGTGTAGCAATATGCTTACATTTAATGAAGGTACAACATTTAGAAACTCACATGGTTGATGATTAAAATAGGCACATCTAAGTATGCAGGCATCTGGGGTAAAGCTGTCCACAAAGACCATCCTCTGCACCACCATTAATGTCATCCCTTCCATGAGCAGTTCAAACCTCGCTTTCAGATCGCTCTGCTGCAGGGTAGTCTTCCCGGTCACAATTGCAGACTGACAGCGGTGAGAGTCGGTGGTGCGGGGACGGTCTATGTGGATCGATTTACCCTGGATGCCTGCATACTTAGATGTGCCTCTTTTGATCATCAACCATGTGAGTTGCTAAATGTTGTACCTTCATTAAATGTAACTATATTGCTACACTTAGAGCCGCCTCTCTTCTCTTTTATACTCTGTAGCTCCTGCTGGATTTTGCTTCTAATCCCCTTATGGAGGCTTCCATTTGTGGATGGACATTTTATGGTTACACAACTTATCACATTGCTATAATCTTTTTATATGCACTATAGACTGAAGGACTTATGAATAAATGGTTGTGGAATGAATCATTTGAGTTTCCATTATTTCTCATGGGAAAATTTTCTTTGATATACAAGTGCTTTGAATTACAAGTATGTTTCCGGAAGAATTATGCTCGCAATCCAAGGTTTTTCTGTACAGGTATACATCAAACAATAAGGAGTAATGAGGGACAGAGGGGTTTTGTTCCAAAACAGGGACAGTTGGAAGCTTTGCTAACGGTTGTTACCTATCAATGTGATTAAAGGAATGTCTGACCAAGTTCTGCTTCCTTAAACATTGTATTCATGGATGGAAAATCGACTGGGTCAGCAGGAACCAGTCAAATTTTTGTCTTTGTGTATGGCTGTCTGTCTGTTCAACAGAAGCTGGTCTAATGACTGGCTTGCATTAAAAGATCATGCTGGAAAACTAGCATTTATCACAGAAAGCTGGCTTACAGCTGATTACAACACCATTCTGGGAGAATTAGTGCCAGCAAATTATCGCATTCAAATGCAGAACAGAGTGGGGCAAAGAGGGGAGGTCTGGCGGTGATCCACAAGATTCACCTCTCGATCACCAAACCAGTCCTTCAAAACTCGCTTCCATTCATGGAAACCCTCACTCTTCAGCTGCAAACAAATCCCCAAGACACGGTCCATATTCTACTGTGCTACAGACCACCGGGCCAAAAAACACACCTTCTCACTTGATTAACAGAATTCATCTCCTCTTACACCCTAAGCATCTGGGCCAACTCCTCGTTGCACCCCATCGCCGACTCCTGCATCGACCATCTGGAAGGACTAGGACTGCAGCAATTAATACTCATGCCTCAGCCCATACCCTCGATCTCATTTTCAAACAGGATTTGGAAATTGAAGTCGGGGAAAATGAGCCACTACCATGGACCGATCACCATGCCATTAAATTTATAATCGCCAACCACCTCAGACCAAATAAAACAAGAAAACCGGTGAAAAGTCACTGGACTAGATCTCAGAAGAAGCTCCACTCGGAACTCTTCAAAACGACCCTAGGAAACAAAATAAACACAATACAACAAAAACAAACAGCCGCAGAAACACTTGACGCCATCAACAAGGCGCTACTTCAGTCCGCCGACTGGGTGGCACCAAAACGTAAAACTTGCATCCGGAAAAACAACGCCGGCTGGTTTAACGACCAGCTGACGTTGCTAAAGCAAGAGCGTAGAAGAGCAGAAGCTGCGTGAAAAAGGAGCTCTTCAGATAAAAACCACACCATTTACAAGACAATAACAAAGAAATACCACAAAGGAATCTTTATGGCCAAAAAAAATCACTTCGCCAACATCATCACCAATGCCCTAAACCGCCCCCGCGAACTCTTCAAGCTGGTTTCACAGTCGATGAATCCAGCTTGCTTAGAGCCCCCCAATTCTGATTCACAAGAATTTTGCAACGAACTATCGGATTATTTCATTAATAAAATTGAAAGAATCCGTGTAAGTATTGAGCAAAAAGGAATCGGCATGAATCCCGCCCCTAATCCCAACCCAAATACCATTATATCCCCGCCGCAAGCACCAAAATTCACCTTAAAACCCATCACCATCGCTGCCACTAAAAATATCATTGGGAATCTGCACAACAGCACAGCACCCAATTACATCATTCCCACTAAACTTCTGAAAGAAAGTGCTGACATACTGGCACCAGCTATCACGTAGCTTATAAATCAATCATTCAAGGAGGGCATGGTGCTCACCTTGTTGAAACAATGTACAATAAAACCTATCCTAAAAAAAAAACACCCTTGACCCTAAAGATCCAACCAATAGGAGGCCCATAACAGGTCTAAATGTTTTCTCCAAGATAATGGAGAAAGAAGTTGTACAACAGTTACAACTGCATTTAGAAACCCAAAAATTACTCGATACGTTTTAATCAGGCTTCCGGCCAGGTCACGGAACTGACACAGCTCTGGTAAAAATATGGGATGACGCTCTAGAAGCCGCAGATGAAGGAGAATCCTCTCTCCCGACCCTGTTGGACCTAAGTGCGGCCTTAGACATGGTAGACCACGGACTACTACTCGCTAGGCTAGCTGAAGTGGCCAAAGTCGAGGAAGCGCATCTACCCTGGTTCTCCTCCTTCTTGGAAAACCGACCACAAACAGTGAAATTGGGATCCTTCACGTCGGAAAAGCATACGGTATCATGCGGAGTCGCTCAGGGATCTCCCTTGTCACCGGTACTGTTCAATGTCTATCTATGGCTGAACTCGCATTGCTCAGAGATCGCACATGATCTGCTGAACTCGCATTGCTCAGAGATCGCACATGATCTGCACCTGCCACAAATTATGCTTTCTTTTCAGTGTTTAATTGACAACTTTGTGCACTCTAATAGTTCTATAGTCTATTTTAAAGAGGACCCCCCAATCCCTACTCTATACACATTTTTGATTAGCTTCCGGTCTCATTAGTCGCAGGGGGATTGTAGAACAGATGTCCCCCTAATATCTCCTGCTCTCGATTAGGGAGACATTTACCATGGACTGTGATAGAAAATGGGTTAAGCCATGTCCAGTATTCAGTGCAACGCAGGTGCAGCCACTGTTGCCATGACACAGCATGAACCACATACCTTTCCGCCCCTTCTCTATGCCAAATTATCATCTTATCCAAAAGTACTAAAGTTGGGACATATGGGATGAGTCCCATGATATAAACAGAAAGCGCTAAAAAAAAATATTTTAGTTGATTTTTTTTTTGTGTGTGTGTGTGCACAATAAGTAATGAATTACAAAACGAAAACTGCACATAGAGATGCATGTGAAATTGTGCACACAAATGTATGTCAGTGTGCATGATAGATTTGCATGCATTTCCACTATGCAGAATGATGAACCTTGCCTCACTACAAGGTCAAGCTGAGGTCACAGCATTTTACCTCCTATTAAGTTCCAGTTATTAGCGGGTAACAGGCACCATTACACATTACATCTGCATTAAGTCAACATACTGTACAAACGAGCAAGCTAGCAGTGTATTAATTACCTCAACCAGCACATTATTTCACCATGCTTAATTAACTGCTGTTTCTTATTAGCATTTCATCATCATTCTTCTCTTTTTTTTGATGTGTTCATGAAATTCTCCAGTATTTTAATGTCAGCTTATGTTTAAACGTTGTTTAAGTTGTAGAAGTTTTGCTACATTGCAAGCCAGATTTTTACCAGAAGTATTTTTTATTTTATTTCTGGCTGTGCGCTTGACATGCAGTTAACTACCTGCAAGTGGAAATGTATTTGGAACTGACTGCCCGGTGTGATCAGAACCATAACTGGTTGTGTAGTGTTTTACTAGAAGATACTTACGTAGGAGAAGAGAATTGTTAAGTGGACAAACTGCAAGTTTGGATCAAAACCTGCCAAATAGTTTTGTTCCAGATTTTTTATTTTTTTTTACAGCAACCAAATGTTTTAATTCTTTCAAGCAGATCATCAGTAAACGTGTTTCTTAAAACTGTATGGACAGGGAATGTCTAAGCTATACATGATAGAACAAAATGTCTTGACGTTTCCATATAAATACTTTTAAAAAGTGATGGATATACCTTAAGAGGTGCTGTACAGAGGGCAAAATCTATAAACATGCTAGGAGAATGTTTGCAGGTTAGCCTGGAATAAATGTTCACTTGAAATAGATTCTCTGTGAGTCACTGAGCTGGATAGTCTCAATGTGAAATCATTTTGTGTTCAGATCCCAACTGGGCTTCTTTATAAACATTAGAATAAAATAAAAAAGAGCTGCTGTCCATAGTAACACATCAGATGTTTGCATTTCTATTTGCACAATAATTATAATACATGCTAAAAAGTGCAAGTACAGTATATCAGAAAGACTATTCCAACTATGCTAAACATTCATATTATTGGATACATATAAATATTATAGCAAACCTATGTACAGTATGTAGTACTAGCCCCTGGAGTGGCTGCTGAATATCACACAAGTCTCCTTACCAGTTCAGTGGCAGGCCCACACACCAGTTTCAAGTAAGGATGAGCTCAGGGGTGTTAGCTTCCTGGCTGGTGTCGGCACGCAAATCTTAGGCAGTGAGCCATTTTCCGATCCGCAGCTGCACAGATCAGGAAATGTCTCACTATCAGTGATTAGCGCTGCAGAGCGGGCACGTGGAGTTGCGAACACGCCTGAGATCATCCTTACTTTCAAGCACACCGACAAACACAGGCTCAGTCTAGGACAGCGGTTTCCAAACTTTCTAAACAAAGGACCATTTTACTGTCCTTCAGGCTCTATGGGGGCCGGACTAGGGCAAGTGGAATTGGAAAATGTCCTGGCTTCCAGTGGGAGTAAACAATGCCCCATCTTTGGTGTCAGTGGGAGGACTAGTGCCTCTTTGTTGATGTCAGTGGAAGGAATAGTGCCCCATTGTTGGAGTCAATGAAAATAATTCCTCCCCATCATTGGTTTTAACTGCTTGCCGACCAGCCGCCGTCATTTTACTGTGGCAGGTTGGCTCTCCTGGGCGAGACCCCGTAGCTATACGTCGGCTCCTTTTGCGGCCACTAGGGGGCGCGCGCTGCCGGCGGTCCGTGCGTGCCCCCGAGCCCCGCGCGCATGCCCATCGGGCACGATCGCCGCCGGGCACGCGCGATTGCTCGTTACAGAGCAGGGACCGGGAGCTTTGTGTGTAAACACAAAGCTCCCGGTCCTGTCAGCGGGGGAAATGCTGATCTTCTGTTGATACAATGTATGAACGGAAGATCAGTGATTTCCACTAGTGAGTCCACCCCCCCCATACAGTTAGAACACACCCACATCCGCCATAATGTAGCAGTACTGAAAAAAAACACTGATCGCCGCCATTACTAGTGAAATTTTTTTTTTAATAAAAATGCCATAAATCTACCCCCTATTTTGTAAACGCTATAACTTTTGCGCAAACCAATCAATAAGCGCTAATTGCTATTTTTTTTAACGAAAAATATGTAGAAGAATACGTATTGGCCTAAACTGAGGAAAAAAAAAGTTTTTTTATATATTTTTTGGGGATATTTATTATAGCAAAATGTAAAAAATATTGAATTTTTTTCAAAATAGTCGCTCTATTTTTGTTTATAGCGCAAAAAATAAAAAACGCAGAGATGATCAAATACCACCAAAAGAAATCTCTATTTGTGGGAAAAAATGGACGCCAATTTTGTTTGGGAGCCATGTCGCAAGACCGCGCAATTGTCAGTTAAAGCGACGCAGTGCCGAATCACAAAAAGTGCTCTGGTCATTGGGCAGCAATATGGTCCGGGGTTAAGTGGTTAATGGAAGGAATTGTGCCCCATCGTTGCTTTCAGTGGTGCTGTTTTAATGGATTTAAATTGATTACAATTGCCCTAGGGTGGTAATCAAACACCTTATGAGAAATAAGTGCCGGTATAATAGCTACAGGTATGAGGGACATACATGGCTGCAATATGGGGGACATACATGGCTTGCAATATGGGGGACATACATGGTTTGCAATATAGGGGACATACATGGTTTGCAATATAGGGGACATACATGGCTTGCAATATGGGGGACATACATGGCTTGCAATATGTGGGGGACATACATGGCTTGCAATATGTGGGGGACATACATGGCTTGCAATATGTGGGGGACATACATGGCTTGCAATATGTGGGGGACATACATGGCTTGCAATATGTGGGGGACATACATGGCTTGCAATATGTGGGGGACATACATGGCTTGCAATATGTGGGGGACATACATGGCTTGCAATATGTGGGGGACATACATGGCTTGCAATATGTGGGGGACATACATGGCTTGCAATATGTGGGGGACATGCATGGCTGCAATATGTGGGGGACATACATGGCTGCAATATGTGGGGGACATACATGGCTGCAATATGTGGGGGACATACATGGCTGCATTTGGGGACACATTAAAAAAAAGTATCGGTATTCAGTATCGGCGACTACTTGAAAAAAAGTATCGGTATTTGTACTCGGTTCTAAAAAAGTGGTATCGGGACAACCCTACTCAGAACTCTTTGTGGGGCTGTAGCATTGCACAAATCCCACGCTGGGTAGAGTAGTGGTTCCTGGATAGAGCCAGATGGGTCCTTAAAGCGGAGTTCCACCCAAAATTTGAACTTCCGCTAGACCCACTCCTCACCCCCTTACATGCCACATTTGGCATGTAATTTTTTTTGGGGGGGGGGAGTGGGGGCTTCAGGAGGAGTGGGACTTCCTGTCCCACTTCCTGCTTCCGCCGAGGGGCTGGTTATGCGATTAAGCTTAATCGCCTACAGCAGCCCCTCCCTGTAGGCGATCGCATGGGACACTGACAGGTCCCATGCGATCGCCTGTCCAATCAGCGGCGAGCCGCGCCACTCGCGCATGCGCAGTGCCGCTTGCGCATGCGCAGTGCCGCTTGCGCATGCGCAGTGGGTGCCCGGCCGTGAAGCCGAAGGCTGTCACGGCCGTGTGCCCACAGTTGCGATGAGGACGCCGGCCGGGGAGAGGGGGAGAGGAGCGGAGCCCCGGTCGGCACGTCGCTGGAACGCTGGAGCAGGTAAGTGTCTGTTTATTAAAAGCCAGCTGCTACACTTTTTTAGCTGCTGACTTTTAATAAACATATAACTAGGCTGGAACACCCCTTTAAAGCATTATAAAAGCAGCTCTACATGTTTTGCGATTTTCAAATATATTGCTTCTTCAGGAGCTTCAATAACTGGTGCTTAATTTGGATTAGAGATGGTTGTCCTGATTCACACAACAACAAATGGCTACAAATCACACCTCCTTCTGATGGCAATAAGGGAGGGGAAATTGAGGACCCCAATGCCCTGGACATCAACAAATGGCAAAGTGCTTTGCGCTGATAGAGAGAAAGTGAGGATGCACCGGATAGTTTGTATAGTTTTTCAAATAGAAAATTCTCGTAAGCTCCTCTAAGTGGGTCTAATTCCCCAAATGTGCTATGCAATCTGCTCAGGCTTTAAAGGAACATGGGCTGGTAGTGCTGGTCTGTCAAAAGAATTCCGATAATGATATAGTGGGAACCATAAAACAGGTCCTCCTCTGTAGCAAATCTTCCCAAAATGTTCCTAAAAACGATCCTTCACCGATAGCATTTGGTAGTATCAAATGCTATACCGTACAATCCGCATCTACACTCTCCTATGCACCTGTTTTGATGGTGTCAGTGGGAGGAATAGTGCCCCATTGCTAGTGTCAGAAACAGGAAGAATGCCCCATTGTTGGTGTCAGGGGAGACCAATGGTCTAGGGCAGTGTTTCTCAATCTTTTTTCAGTCAAGGTACCCTTTAAAATTATGGATAATCTCAAGGCACCCTTCAAAATGATGGACAATCTCAAGGCACCATCTAAAATGCTGGACAAATTCAAGTCACCCTCTAAAATTATGAACAATCTCAAGACACCTTTCAAAATTATGGACAATCTCAAGGCACCCTCTAAAATTATGAACAGTCTTGTGGCACCCCATTCTAAAATGTAAAAAAATGTTTTTATTAGTTTTACAATAATACATCAACATCCGCACACGTAGAACACTGTGGTGATTTATTCCTCCAAATCCAACACACTTTTACACACTGCTACTGACTAGTATTCCAATGTTTCTGTTCTCCCTCAGTTTTTCTCCATCACTCTGCTAATGTATCCCCAGCGTGGACAGAGAGGGGCAGGGGAGGATCATTGGTTGTTAGGATGCAGGTGGCTAGAAGGTCATAATGGTGCACAATGAAAACCTGTGGCTTTATGTAACTAAAAGAACATATGAAAATATATATTGAATGCCTGGATCACCGTTAAATACTATTGGATTAGACTATAGATACAAAAATGTATCAATCTTTCATCTAAATGGATAGCCAAAACATGCAGTCCTAGCAATTCTAAAATCGCATATAAAAAAAGGGGGGAAGAAAGTTTTTTCTATTTAATAAATGTATTAAATCAATCAGTGTCCTTTCTTTGGCCCTCTTGGGAGAACTTTCTTCCCCCTTTTTTTTTAATATGCGATTTTAGGGTCGCTAGGACTGCATCTTTTGGCTATCCATTTAGATGAAAGATTGATACATTTTTGTATCTATAGTCTAATCCAATAGTGTTTAACGGTGATCCATCTTTTAGGTACATAGAAAAAAATATATATAACAAAAAAAACACCAAAGGCAAGGTACCAGGGGGTTTGAAAAAGGGTTGTCTAGGGCAGCCCTCAAAATTTCCACTCACCTACTAGCATTTGGCGAGTGGATTTAAGCTGAGGGCGAGTGATGACAGGGCTACATGACCAATCTCCCTCCAATCTGTGCCTACACTTAGGCCTCGTACACACGAGGGGAGATGTCCGCTGAAAACGGTCTGATGGACCGTTTCAGCAGACATCTCCGCTCGTGTGTATGGGCTAGCGGACAGATTTCTCCACCCGACAGATTTCAAAGCATGCTTTGAAATCTATCCGGTGGGAATCTGTCCGCCCGACATGTCTGCTGGTTAGTACACTTACCAGCAGACATGTCGTCCCCCACCGCCGCCGCGCCGCCGCCGAATGGATTCGGCGCATGCGCGGAAGTGTTTAACTTCCTGGTGCGGTGACGTGGCGGTGACGTGGCGGCGTCAACGTCACCGCCGCGTCACCGCGCCGTCCGGCGGCGGGGAATTTGATCCGATGGTGTGTACACGCCATCGGATCAAACTCCCGATCGGACATATCCGATGGAAATGGTCCGCGGACCGTTTTCATCGGATATGTCCGATCGTGTGTACGAGGCCTTAGAGTCCCGATGAGATTGGCGGCTGAAGAGGAAAGGTGCATGCTCGGGAAAAGTAGTCTGGCGAGCCGCGCACAGGCAGAGCAGTACACAGGTGCTCTCCTTACAATTCTCATTAAGCCATTGGACCTAACAGTATGACCTCTCTGAGCCTGCCCCCCTCCTCCGACCAATGTAGCTGGTCCTCCTTCCACCATCTCTCGATTTGTTCTCCCGCCCTCGATGACGCTTCAGCCAATCAGGTTGCCAGTAACCAGAACTGGTGAACCTGATCGGCTGAGACGCCTGTGTGGCGTCAACCAGGTGAGGATTACAAAAACAAATGTCTTGCCTACAGTCAAGCATGGTGGTGGGAGTGTCATGGTCTGGGGCTTCATGAGTGCTACCTGCACTGGGGAGCTACAGTTCATTGAGGGAACCATAAATGCCAACATATACTGTGACATACTGAAGCAGAGCATGATCTTATTCCTCTGGAGACTGGGCCGTAGGGCAGTATTTCAACATAACGACCCCAAACACCTCCATGATGACCACTGCCTTGTTAAAGAAGCTGAGGGTAAAGGTAATGGTCTGGCCGAGCATGTCTGCAGATCTAACTATTGAGCATCTTTGGGGCATCCTCAAATGGAAAGTAGAGGAGCACAAGGTCTCTAACATCCACCAGCTCCATGATGTTGTCATGGAGGAGTGTAAGAGGACTCCAGTGGCAACCTGTGAAGCTCTGCTAAACTCCATGCCCAAGAGGGTTAATGTAGTGCTGGAAAATAATGGTGGCCACACAAAATATTGACACTTTTTCCCCAATTTGGACATTTTCACTTAGTGGTGTACTCACTTTTGTTGCCAGCGGCTTAGACATTAATGACTGTATGTTGAGTTATTTTGAGGGGGCATCAAATTTACACTGTTATACAAGCTGCACACCGCTACTTTCGTTAGTGTTGTCACATGAAAAGATATAATAAAATATTTACAAAAATGTGAGGGGGTGTACTCACTTTTGTGAGATACTGTATATCTCCAACAGCAAGTGATTTTAATATAAAAGTACCAAGGGTTTACAGGGTCCAGTTCCCTTGGCTGCTTATTATTCACTATTATTCCATGTCTACAATTAATGCTGCAATGAGTAAGCACTTGCAAGGTTTGGGGAAGCACCTGTTGACAGACAGGTCTGACGTGCCAATGTCCATGATGTGACAAAGACTTTGTATTTGGTGTCACGAAAATGAATGCCCTAACCATCAATAAAAAACAAGTGATGTTTCTGTATTATGCCATTTCTGACAAGATGAATTACATACTGGGTTTGTTTACTGCTTCTGCTCATTAGGAAAGAGAGAAGAGAATGTTAGGCAAGGACAATTTTACATAGGTAAAAAAACAGGATGCGCTACAAACATAAATCAAAACGAAATAAGTGTCCACAGGTGATAGTCATAAGACTGATGTCCATCTGATCTAATAAAAAAGCAAATGAATTTCACGGTTCTAAATGAAAAAAAGTCAACACCAGTGCAAAGGAATGTGAATAATGTTGATAAACAGAGTGACACTCTAATTCAAAAAGTGCTGATAGAAGATCCTCCACCTCGCAGAAAATGATGGCCGCTTACCAGATCTCTGGTGGCCCCTTATTTAAAAGAGAACCCCAGATAGCGTATGATTATCCACTAGGAGGAAGATGTAGGGTCAGGTCACTTGTTGATCCCCATCGGCAGCAGAGCAGGATTGAATCCTCGGAATGGATTGCCACACACGTAACCCGTCCAAAGAGGTGAGGAAAGAGGTATACAGCGGGGGATGATCCGGTGCAACACAGTAGCCCGCCCTGATGTTGCACCGGATCATCCCCCGCTGTATACCTCTTTCCTCACCTCTTTGGACGGGTTTCGTGTGTTGTTGGACCATTTCCAGCCGGAATCCCAGCATAACTTGACACGCCTGTTTACTAATTTGTTCCATGTAAGTGAGTTTTTGTCTTCTTAATAAATTTTAAAGTGACGGTATTACACTATTGTGGCCCTTTTTGTTTCTCCCTGGCAATCCATTCCGAGGATTCAATCCTGCTCTGCTGCCGATGGGGATCAACAAGTGACCTGACCCTACATCTTCCTCCTAGTGGATAATCATACGCTATCTGGGGTTCTCTTTTAAATAAGGGGCCACCAGAGATCTGGTAAGCGGCCATCATTTTCTGCGAGGTGGAGGATCTTCTATCAGCACTTTTTGAATTAGAGTGTCACTCTGTTTATCAACATTATTCACATTCCTTTGCACTGGTGTTAACTTTTTTTCATTTAGAACCGTGAAATTCATTTGCTTTTTTATTAGATCAGATGGACATCAGTCTTATGACTATCACCTGTGGACACTTATTGCGTTTTGATTTATGTTTGTAGCGCATCCTGTTTTTTTACCAATTGTTTTTTACTGTGTGTGTTAGTACAGTCAGGTGCAGCTTCCTTTGAGCTCTCAGCAGCTCTCTTTTATATTTAGCACTCGGTTGTTTTATATCACCTTGTATCTTAGCGCAGTTGACTTCCTTTTTTCCTTAATTTTACATAGGGTCTGGTGGTATGAGAGAAAAAGCAGATGTCTCCCTACTCATTGTTCTCAGAGAGACATATGTCTGCCTCCATATAGCCATAACAATTAACCACAGCTAATCTTTTTCCTTTCAATACATTTTTATTGAGTTTATGGATAAGGTTACAGTAAGTAGTCTGCCAGGTCACGGCTGCCGGCGCTACTTGTCTCCACGTCCTGCTGTGTGTTTGTCCAGTGTTGTGCCCCTGCAGCCCCTGTGACTTGGCCCGTGACAACTGCTGGGAGGCGTGGGAGCAGGCGTTTCCATCTGTCAGAGCCCCTCCTGGGCTCCGCCCCCCTCAGATGGCTCGCCTCATCAGCCCCACCTGCCCGCCCTTCATAAATTGGGACAGAGCGCTAACGCGCTATCCAGACCTGCCAGGTCACGGCTGCCGGCGCTACTTGTCTCCATGTCCTGCTGTGTGTTTCTCCAGTGTTTGTTGTGCCCCTGCAGCCCCTGTGACTTGGCCCGTGACAACTGCTGGGAGGCGTGGGAGCAGGCGTTTCCATCTGTCAGAGCCCCTCCTGGGCTCCGCCCCCCGCAGGTGGCTCGCCTCATCAGCCCCACCTGCCCGCCCTTCATAAACTGGGCCAGAGCGCCGACGAGCTATTCAGACCTGCCAGGTCATGGCTGCCGGTGCTACTTGTCTCCACGTCCTGCTGTGTGTTTCTCCAGTGTTTGTTGTGCCCCTGCAGCCCCTGTGACTTGGCCCGTGACAACTGCTGGGAGGCGTGGGAGCAGGCGTTTCCATCTGTCAGAGCCCCTCCTGGGCTCCGCCCCCCTCAGGTGGCTCGCCTCATCAGCCCCACCTGCCCGCCCTTCATAAACTGGGACAGAGCGCTAACGCGCTATCCAGACCTGCCAGGTCACGGCTGCCGGCGCTACTTGTCTCCATGTCCTGCTGTGTGTTTCTCCAGTGTTTGTTGTGCCCCTGCAGCCCCTGTGACTTGGCCCGTGACAACTGCTGGGAGGCGTGGGAGCAGGCGTTTCCATCTGTCAGAGCCCCTCCTGGGCTCCGCCCCCCGCAGGTGCTCGCCTCATCAGCCCCACCTGCCCGCCCTTCATAAACTGGGCCAGAGCGCCGACGAGCTATTCAGACCTGCCAGGTCATGGCTGCCGGTGCTACTTGTCTCCACGTCCTGCTGTGTGTTTCTCCAGTGTTTGTTGTGCCCCTGCAGCCCCTGTGACTTGGCCCATGACAACTGCTGGGAGGCGTGGGAGCAGGCATTTCCATCTGTCAGAGCCCCTCCTGATCTCCGCCTAGGCTCCGCCCCCCGCAGGTGGCTCACCTCATCAGCCCCACCTGCCTGCCCTTCATAAACTGGGCCAGAGCGCTGACGCGTCTGCGGCCGTTCGCGACCGGCGATGGCGCAAAACGCTGCCAGATTGATTTTTCAAAGCAGAAGGGAACTGGGAACACAGCTTGTTATCTGTGACCGGCGAGGGTGCACACCAAGTGGATGGTTCCCAAAACTGGAAAGAATCTAGGACATTACGGACAGTATTAAAATTGTAAGTGACACTCTGATACATTTATCTTGGCTCTTTAAAGTATATCTGGTGTTGTTACATAGCATTCTTATGGCCCCTAGGATACAAATATCAGAAATGGACTTGTTACAGTTTTACAACAATGGCTCAGTGGAGCCAGATGGATTAAAAGCTGCGTTTCTGAATTGTATTAACAAGGGACACCAACATACCGATGGGGCCAATAGTCCCTGTCGAGGGCTTAGAACCTATTTAAAAAGTGTACGGAAGGAAGCACGTTTGGAGGGGAGCACTCAGCGTGGCCTTGATAAAGCCCCCTATAAATATTTGGCAGGGAGACCGGTGGGCAATAGTAAGTGGGCCTTAATGAATGTTCGCTCCTTAGTGGCCCATGCAAACAATATTTTTGATGTAATTAATGAACATGATTGTGATTTCTTATGTATAACCGAAACATGGCTGACGGATGCAAGTATCCCCGCTTTATCCGCAGCAGTACCGTCGGGGTACAAGATATTTACTCAAAATAGGGTTAATGGGCGGGAAGGTGGGAATGCTATTATCTTTAAGGATGTTTTTACTATTAAAAAAAGGAATGAGACTCAGGGAATGGGTTGTGAAATTATGTCCCTACAACTAGAATGTGCAGCTAATATTTTTTATGATATACATATTATATACATTTCCCCTGCCAAAAAAACTTTGGCACTAGAGTTTTTCTGGACCTGGGCGGATAATGCCCTTTGTAAGTCTGCCCCTACACTTCTGTTGGGTGATTTTAATGTGTGGTTAGACAAACCAGATTTAGCTGAAACTTGTCTTTTCCGTCAAAGAGGAGATGAGCTGGACCTATCCATCCTGAAGACGGAACCTACTCATATGTTGGGACATACTCTGGATGTAATACTTTCCAGGAATATAGCTATATCCCTGCGGAATGTGGCCCCCTACCCTTGGTCTGATCATGCAATTTTATTGTTTAATATAGATCTTCCAGGTGGGGGCGATAATGAAGGAGCTCAGCATAAAGATGCTACCTTCCGAAGTTTTAAAGACTTCCCCCAAGAACTATTTAATCAACACTTAGCTACAGAGTTAGCCCATAACTTAGAAGTTAAAACAAAAACAGATGAGTTTTTGCAGATGCTGCATTATGGTATAATAGCAGCCCTGGATAAAGTAGCTCCAGCACAGTCCCGAAAAGCAAAAAAAAGGTAGAAAACTGGGCTCAGCAGACTGGTTTTCTCCTGATCTGGCTGACTTAAGGAAAAAGGGACGAGCACTGGAAAGAACGTGGCGGAAAAAACAGTCCAAACCTAACCTCCTAAAATGGAGAATCTTTATGCACGGTTATAAAGCGGCAATTGTACGTGCAAAAAGATCTTATATATCATCCAGGATTGAGGCTGCAGGCAATAACTCTCAGGAGTTGTTTAGGATAGTGAGGAATTTTCCCAGTCCACAGGCAGCCCAGCTGGAGGTGAAGGCTTCTAAAGAGAAAGCCCAAGAGTTTGCAGACTTTTTTGTGAATAAAATAATTTAAATAAATAAGGGCCTTGAAGGCCAGATGAGTGCCGAACTGGAGGTGACTAGGTCACCCTTGTCGGCGGTAAGGATACCTGAAACTCTGGTTTCAGAATTTGATTTTAGGACAGTTTCAGCCATAGAAGTCTTGGATTTAATTGCTAAATCTAAGGCTTCAGCACCTCCCTCCGACCCGTGTCCGGGCCAGGTGTTTAAAGAAGCCGGTGTTATTTTAGCCCCAGTTTTAACTGATCTTATCAATAGCTCTCTAGTGGATGGTACCGTCCCTAGATTTTTTACACTCTGCGCTGCGGCTGGTGTCCCCATATATCACAATGGTGTTGGTTCCGCCCCTCTCTGCATGATTTTTTCCATTATAGACAGGAGTAGGAGGTGTGAAGATGATTGTATCATGCCTCTAGCAGGCTATGTCTCTGGTTCCCCTCCCCCTTGGCCTGCTATGCATATGTTACGGTTGTTTTTATATCACTGTTAATTTTATTAGACATGTTCTTTGTGCAGCCCTTCTGTTCATTTATTTGTTATGCAGTTTTGGCCTGCTATGTAAGATAATTTTTTATTTATTTGAGATTTGTAATATTTTCTCATGATTGATTGGTCTGTAGAGGATACTCTTGTTTAGTGGTCTGTCACGTGACCGGTCATGTGATCTGACACGTGACCCATCATGTGACTCTTTCCACTCCAATCACGTGCATCCATCATTCGGCTCATCTGATTGGCTTACAGATTTAGATCAATTAAGACAGTGTACTATATATTTGTTGCAATATGGGGGTGAAGGTTGAAGCCCCTGTTGAAGTCCACTAGGACGAAACGCGTCGGACCAGGTACACTTACCTCCCATATTGCTTTTATCATTTTATACTTCTAGTGATCACTTTTATGTCATTTTGTTTTTTTTCAATAAAAACCCATTCCTCGTTTACCTGCACCATCGGAGCATGTTTTTTGTTTTCTTTGAATGGCCTGTTTTTGAAAACCCTTTTTTCACACTCCATGAGTCTGCCGGTCTCCCAGAGGATAACGATTCTACCTTCAACACCTTTTTGAAGCGAGTAGAGCTCCAGGCCTGTCTGCCATTTTGTTGCATCTTGAGCCCATCGATCCACGGTGAAATTCCACTCCAGGATCAACGTCTATGTTTGGACATCCCGTGAGAAATCTACAGTCGGGCGCTTCTACAACCGAGCAGATTAGACCCTACCTTGAGCGCTTTGGATCTATTGTTGCTGGCATATAGATCAACAACAGTTGGTAAGAGTATTTTATCTACTCCCATATTTCAAGCACAAAATGTTCCTTCATGCTGATGCCGTGCCAACACATGATTATGGACTTTTTGGTTCTCCTTTGATGTATTTCCCCATCAACCAGTGGACATTTATATTGCTTTCACCTTAGTTAATTCACCATCTTCCTGAGTGTTATATATATTTGTTACTGACCACCACTTTTCAGCGCTACTTATATTTCCACTACTAATGGCGGCGATCAGCTTTTTTTTTTGTAACTGCGACATTATGGCGGACACTTTGGAAAATTTTGACACAATTTTGGGACGATTGTCATTTTCACAGCAAAAAATGCATTTAAAATTCATTGTTTTATTGTGAAAATTACAATTGCAGTTTGGGAGTTAACCACTAGGGGGCACTGAAGGGGTTATGTGTGACCTCATTTGTGTTACTAACTGTAGGGGGGTGTGGCTGTAGGTGTGACGTCATTGATTGTGATTCCCTATGTAAGGGAACACACAATCAATCAATGCGGGTGCCACAGTGAAGAACGGGGAAGCTGTGTTTACACACGCCTCCCCCGTTCTTCAGCTGCGGGGACCAATTGCGGAATCCAGCCGTGATCGGGTCCACGAGTCCCGCGGTCCCGGTCACGGAGCTTCGGACCAGGTCGCGTACACGTGGCCGCGCGCGACCCAACGGCTGGGCTTAAAGGGCCACGTACAAGTACGTGGATGTGCCCAGCCGTGCCATTCTGCCGACGTATATCGGTGTGGTTAATGGTACCACACCAGAAATTAGGCTAGGTTCACACTGCTGCGAATTCAAAATCGTGCAATTTTACCACGAATTCGCGGCCGCAATTTTGTTGCAAATTTTCCACGATTTTAGGGAATGCCAGTCTATAGAGCTGAATTTGCATCTCACATGGATCAAACTCGCACAGGACACTTTCTCCCCGCAGCTTGGATTCGCACTGCACTGATGTGAATGTCACTGATGGAAAACAATGTTACTTTAATGATTTGCGAATTTGAGCGATCGCAACGGCTCAAATTCGCAAAAGAATTGGCAGCAGTGAGAACCTAGCCTAAAATATATATATATATATATATATATATATATATATATATATAATATATATATATATATATATATATTGTAGGGCTGTTACTGATCAAAATTTTTGTGTTCGATTAATCGTTTTTTTTTTTAATCGATTAATCGACTAATTTCGATTAATTACAAAGCACATAGAGATTCCCAGTGCAGCTCCCAACAACTGGAAAAATGCATAGCAGGATACAAAAAAACACACAAAGGCAGCGCTCGATGGGAATAGCATTAAAACTTTTATAGTCTTCAAGTAGGTAACACAATAAATATTGCACTGGAGATAAAATCGATGTAGCTACATAAACTGTAAAAATGGTGCGAGTAATACCAAACGGTACCAAAAACAGTCATAATAACATGTAGCCAAGTATGATACTGGTATAAAAATGTGTACAACGATACCACTGCTAAATCCAGATGAGGAGAAGTTAACATCAGTCCGTCGGCATGTACAGTAGATATCCCATGAAGGGAATTATCACAACTCCCAATGGATGGTTGTAGAATCCCAGGTTGATAGAGGGACGTGTAACAGCCCTTGCGTGTGGCAGATAGTAAGGTCCCCCCGGCATGCAGATATGAAGGCACAGCAAAGAAGCCCTTCAGATGGACACGGTAAGCCCCGCCGGTGTCCGTGACATTACCGGATCTCCAACAGAACTCCCTGAAGGCCCAGAAGCCGGCGGAGAGATGAGTACCAATCAAAAGAGTTTTAATCCATCAAAAAGATTTTGATCGATCAAAAAAATTAAAGATTAATCGATCGATTAAAAGTTAATTTGCACAGCCCTAATATATTGGGCTAGATTCAGGATGGAGAGCGGATCTTTGTGCGGGCGTAACGTATGTCATTTACGTTACGCCGCCGCAACTTTTCCAGGCAAGTGCTTTATTCACAAAGCACTTGCCTCTAAAGTTGCGGCGGCGTAGTGTAAATGGCTTGTCGTAATTCAAATTGGGCGGGTAGGAGGCGTGTAGTATTTAAATTAAGCGCGATCCCGCGCCAAATGTACTGCGCATGCGCCGGCCGTGAATGTATCCCAGTGCACATGCTCCAAATCACGTCGCAAATTGTCAATGAAAACGACGTGAACTTAACTTACGCCGAGGCCCATTCTGAATCGACTTCCGCAAACGACGTCTGTCCCGACATCCATACTTAACATAGGCTGCGCCTCACTATAGCAGGGGTAACTTTACGCCAGGCGTAAGGCTAACGTAAACGACGCCAGTAGATACGCAGGCCGGGCGTACGTTTGTGAATCGGCGTATTAGGCTCATTTGCATATTTTAGACGGGAACGCCACCTAGCGGCCAGTGTAAATATGAAACTAAGATACGACGGCGTAAGTGACTTATGCAGGTCGTACCTTAGCAACATTTAAGCGTATCTCATTTAGAGCATACGCTTAAAGTTGCACTGGCTCAGATTAGGACTTACGACGGCGTATCTACTGATACGCCCGTCGTAAGTGTTCCTGAATCTAGCCCATTATTTTTATTGTTACAACATACAAAAAAAAAAATCCCAAAAAGGGGAGTAAATTACACATATGACAAACACTTGGGCTATGCAGTTTAAAACGGAGGTCCGCCTAAAAAAAAATATTAAAAACCAACAGCTACAAATACTGCACCTGCTGACTTTTAACCACTTAAGGACCGCCTCCTGCACATTTACGTCGGCAGAATGGCACAGCTCGGCACGTGCAGGTACGTGCTGTGCTAGTGCCCAGCCGTGGGTCGCGGGCGCGCTCCCGCGACCCGGTCCGAAGCTCCGGGACCGTGGGACCCGCGGACCAAATCGCCGCTGGAGTCCCGCGATCGGTCCTCGGAGCTAAAGAACGGGGAGAGCCGTGTGTAAACACGGCTTCCCCGTTCTTCACTGTGGCGGCGTCATCGATCGTGTGATCTCTTTTATAGGGATACACAATCGATGACATCACACCTACAGCCACACCCCCCTACAGTAGTAAACACATATTAGATCACACATAACCCCTTCAACAAAATAGGGGATATGGAAAAAAAATGTGTTACCGGCGCCAAGATGATATCAATATTCTTATTAAGTCTTGCTGCAATACAAAGTGCAACCTTGAAGGTTGGATTTAGATTTGTGTATTTGTGAAGTGAATTGCGCTAACTTATATTGTTATAAACATTTTACCACAACTGGTCCTGTGAACTTGTTACTCAAAAAAACAAAAAAGTATGTACATGTGTCTATGGTTGTTAGTTAATGTGCAAACAAACAATCAACAAATAATGTGCAATAAATACTAATACAATGCCCTGTGCCAAACTATAACGTATGGATTTCTCAATCCATCAAAAAACTGTGAAATAAATCCCCAATTTTTTAAAATATACTGCTATTACAATCCACAGATTGAATGTGCTCCACATAAAATGCTATGGATAAATAAGAGTGTGGTGAGACATGACAATGTTTTAATAGATTTCTGGGTCCATGTGAATGAGATTACAGCCAAAGCACTGGGAGTAATTGCTGACACACCTGAGAGAGGGAGTAGTTATGCAAAGATTTTGAATACCTTAGGGCCAAACTTGCATGTTTTACAATGTTTTTAATATTGTTTTTAAATATACTTTTAACAAGCAATTGTGAGAGTAATCCAGCTGTACAAAGGGGGAACTCGGTACATGTTTAAGGATAACTGAGGGGGTTAATGTATTAGAATGATTGTGGTAAGTCTCCATAACAATAAAGGGGGGTTGCCAGCAGGTTTGCACTTGGGGCAATACACACCCACCAGTTGTTAAAATAGAGGTTGCACTATTTCCAGGAATGGGGAGTGCAGCCATCTAAGTATAATGAGAATAAAAAATGAATGGAATTAAAGCGAGGGAGGGGGAACTATGTAAAATGAAATAAATAAACAAATTAAAAACGCTGCCAGCAGGTTTGCACCAGCTGCAGTGAATAATAGACAGTAACAAAAATGGTGGCTAGTCCACTTCCTGTAAAATGGAGTTTGGACTTCCTGCCGGAAGTTGCAGTAGTCAAGGAATTACCAGTAGTCAAAATGGCGGATGTGGTGCTTCCTGTTGTATGAAGCAGATGATAGGATAACAAGTAGCACGTGGGGGTATAAAAAGACTGACGGGCAACAATGAGGCAGCTTCCTGATGACGCATTAAGTTGCGAAATGCATAGAGGCTGCGGGACCATTGCCAGCTCGTCATGTCCAGCCTGAGTATAACGAGGCTGGGAACGCAAGCGACAAAGTGAGGCATCACACGTGCAGACCAGGACACACTCGTACATTTGCATACTCCTATTTACAGCTGGATTAGCTCAGTGCCGGCTCCTAGGCACTTTTATATGCGAGTGGAATAACTATATGTTTTAATCATAATAAATTATTTGATTTACTACACCATGATAGTCTTTTATATGTTACATGAGTGGATTTAAAACGAGACTACAGCCAAAGCATTGGGAGTGACTGCTGATAAACCTGAGAGAGGGAGTGGTTATCCATATGAACCAAAGGCAGATTTCTGGGTCCATCTGGTGAGTGGCCATTTTATCCGGTGACGGTGTAGACACTATTTGCGGTGAAGGTGGAAACTCAGCTGGGCATCATTGCAAGAAATATCTATTAAGGACTTTCTTAGCACATATATATATATATATATATATATTTTTACTTTTTATATATTTTTTTGTATATAATATATATTTTCTTGCTTTCTTGGAGCACATTCAATCTGTGGATTGTAATAGCAGTATATTTTAAAAAATTGGGGATTTATTTCACAGTTTTTTGATGGATTGAGAAATCCATACGTTATAGTTTGGCACAGGGCACTGTATTAGTATTTATTGCACATTATTTGTTGATTGTTTGTTTGCACATTAACTAACAACCATAGACACATGTACATACATACTTTTTTGTTTTTTTGAGTAACAAGTTCACAGGACCAGTTGTGGTAAAATGTTTATAACAATATAAGTTAGCGCAATTCACTTCACAAATACACAAAATAGGGGATATATTTATTGTATTTTTGTTAATTAATTTTTTTTTACGAGTAATGGCGGCAATCTGCGATTTTTTTTTTTTTTGTGACCATGACATTAGGACGGACATATTGGACACTTTTGACACATTTTTGGGACCATTCACATTTATACAGCGATTAGTGCTATAAAACTGATTACTGTGTAAATGTGACTGGCAAGGAAGGGGTTAATACTAGGAGGCGCGGAAGGGGTTAAATATGTTCCCTAGGGAGTGATTCTAACTGTAGGCGGAGGAGACTGATCTGTGTTCCTCTGTACTGGCAACACACATCGGTCTCCTCACCCCTGACAGGACATGGATCTGTGTGTTGACACACACAGATCCATGGTCCTGCCGTAATTGCGGGTGCATTTTTGGGCACTTAGGCATCTTTTTTGCTCCTCTCAAAAACGTGAGTTTGGGGGGGGGGGGGGTTCTTTCTGTAAGCTCCTGAAAAATCCATATTGTGCATGGAGGGGAGTTTGAAGGCAAAATAAAATAAGAGCTCAAAAAAGATCAAAAGCCTTTAGGAGCAGTTTCTTTGAGCTGCAGTGTGCATGAGCCATTATAATGTGACAGGGGGTGGATCCAAAGCCACAATTCAGTTTCATGAAATATCTGCGAACACTTCATGGACAATGTTCTCGTAACACGTCATGCATGAAAAAATAAATTACTTTTCTTTTTTTATACGAACAAGGGCCACCATAAATGACATTATGCATGTGCAATAATGTATGTGCTACCTGTAAAGTTAACTACAATCTTGGCTGAATCCTCCTGATTGTTAATTAGACATGCAGTTCCTTTAGCTTCCCTTTATCATTCCGACACCAGTCTGGAGGTCATACAATCAGCTAGGTTAAACCTTCTAATGCCATTTCTGTGTGGATCGTACAAAGGCAAGGCTTTGTCTGCACATTACCATTCTCTGGGCCTAGATTAGCTTTCAGCAGATTGGCACCCAAAGGAAGAGCAGATAAACACATGCCAAGTGTAATGGTAATATTTTGTCAGTACCTGCCAGTTGGCAAAGAGCATAGTAAAATGAGCTCTATCTGGATGTGAACAAAATACAAAACCATTATTCAGTACAAACATTCATGAGCATGGCTGACATTAAATAAGTAACACTGGTTACTGTACAGTTCTAATTTATTTACTTATGTTTAATAAGGTGAAGCTGGTCAAACAATTGGATATGCATGCCCCAAAAGTCTTTTGGACCACTAAGTCCCATAAATAGATAGTTTCCCTAAACCAGTAGCTTGCCCAAGGATACAGAAGTGATCAAGCAAGGTTCTTTAACCTACCAGATTGCTTTGTCATCCAAGAACTGTTGTTTGGAACCTTGGTGTGCCACCCTATAGACACTAGGTGTTTGCCCATTTTGGAAACTCTCATCTCATATCTATGGGCAGGTACTGTTTGTGTTGTAATGCAGTAAGTGTAACATTGCATAGTTATTACAGCAAGCACCTTCGTTTTTTTTTTCATTCAGCCTATGAACGATAAAAACTGCCTGTGTGTAACACACATAAAAGTTATGCAAACGCTGTGCAAGAAGTCATGCTGAAGGGGGCAATTAAAGAGGCATGCTTACTTTTTCCACAGTACACTATTACATCTAAAATCAGAGCCACTAGAGGCCGATCAGCTGACAGCTTTAAAGGATATGTTAACCTTTTGGCACATGTTACATGCACCTCCCATATTTAGGGTGGAACAGGTGACATGTTCCAGTAGCGGCAGCCTCCCCTTCTCTACCCACCAGTAACAGCGAGTGGTGGATTTTCTCCCTACACCCACTGTCAGAAAATGGGGCTCCGTCCACAAAGCTGCGTCATTCATTCACAATTTCCTGTGAATGCACAAACTACCTTCATCTATTGCAGCTGATGGCTTCGTAGTTCTGAATGGGCTGCAAGGTCACTGGTGAGTTCATTCACAAGCTCTGCAGCTTGTACACAGGTACACAGTCAGCTGGTATGAAGGTACGGACTGAAATCTGAAGGACTTTTTTGCAGGAGTCTTGTGCCTCGTTTCCACTGAGCAGATCGGTTCGGGTCGCTTGGAACGGAACGGTTCAGAACGGTCCGGTCTATTCTGGTGAGCGTTTCCACTGCCAGTCGGACCACCAGGGCCTTACAGGTTTTAGAAAAAAAATCCCTCTCGTAATGTCTCACTAGTGCGACGAGAAACGTGATGCAGCGCCACTCAGCGTCAACCAAACAGCAAAAACAACAATGGAGGTCATTCAGCAGCTCGTGTTTTCTCTGCTAGCCTTTTGGTTCTTTATAGGCAAAATACATGCCGCATTGTATGAGAGAAGGTTGCAAGCGGCCGGGAGAAACACAGCAGAAAAAAAGTCAACTTTTAGCTTGGATGTGTAGCCGGGAAGAGAAGTACACATTGGTGCGGCTAAGACAAAGACGGCAGCGCTATAGGGTAAGCACAACTGACCGACTTAACTGAAACACACACACACACACACTGACCCCCACACACACACTGACCCACACACACACTGACCCACACACACACACTGACCCACCAACCAACCTGACATACACATTGACTTGAAAGATGTTTATTTTTTGAGATATGTTACCATTTCTATTTTTTTTCAGATGCTTCTCCTTTTGGCAAAGCAGTGCCGTAGACCAGTGATTTGGGCTTTCCCTCGTGCCAATGATTGGTGGAATGTGACCTTCCCAGGATTTACACACAGACAGTGGGTGCAGAATTTCAGGATGTCAGAGGAAACCTTCTCCTTCCTTTGTGCCAAGCTACTTCCAGTAATGGAAATGAGAAATACAAACTTCAGAGCCAGTTTGCCTGTGAGGAAGAGAGTTGCCATTGCACTGTGGAAGCTGGCTACCAACAGTGAATACAGAAGTATAGGCCATCTTTTCGGTGTGAGCAAATCTTCAGTGTGTCGGTGTGTGCAGGACTTCTGTAAGGCTGTGTGCACATTGCTAGCTCCTGACATTGTGCATTTTCCGGACAGGGAAAAGCTTAAAGAAATGGCTGAGTACTTTGAGAACAGGTGGGGCCTTCCACAGTGTGTTGGTGCCATTGATGGCTCACACATACCAATAATAGCACCACAAGAATACCACACCGACTACTTCAACCGAAAAGGCTGGCATTCCATTATCCTCCAGGCAGTAGTGGATGGCAAGGGACTGTTCTGGAATGTGAATGTAGGAAAGCCAGGTAGTTTGCATGATGCTCGGGTTCTCCGATTATCAACACTTTGGGATTGGGTTGGCCAGGGAGGACTCTACCCGATGAGCACTAAGAACATTTGTGGGGTGAATGTTGGCTACTATGTGCTTGGAGACTCTGCCTACCCTTTACAAAATTGGCTTCTGAAACCATTTCCTGACAATGGGCGCCTAACAACAGAGCAGCAAACCTACAACAAGAAAACATCTAGGGTACGTGTTGTAGTGGAAAACTTAAGGGTAGGTGGTGGTGTCTTATGAAGAGGAATGACAGTGACATTCAACTTACCAAATCCATGGTACTAACTTGCTGCACTCTTCACAATCTTTGTGAAAGCCATGGAGAAGACTTTAACCAGGATTGGAATACATCTCCAGAAGAGCCAGTACCATTAACAGCAGCACAAGATATG
Organism: Rana kukunoris; assembly: GCA_029574335.1. Lineage (NCBI taxonomy): Eukaryota > Metazoa > Chordata > Amphibia > Anura > Ranidae > Rana > Rana kukunoris. The sequence goes on from CM056049.1 coordinate 286,460,544, forward strand.
GAAGAAGAGTGCAGTGAAATACGTCAGGCTCTGATGCGGTACCTTAACTTTTAATTTCTTATCGTTTATTAGTATAATGTTTAATTACTTTATGTTAAAAGTTTAATAAGATGTTACAGAAACAACATACTCGTAGAAGTTTATCTTGTTTTTTATTCAACAAAAAAATCATCTTCATACTTCTTTTTTAAAGTAAAAATTTGGAGAATGTACAATCTCTTTAACAATAACCTAAAGAGGTTGTAAAGTTTTTTTTTTAAGTAAGCCAGTGCATAGTTTTCTTTTTCTTTTTTTTCAACTTCACTTCTAAATGTTTTTTTGAATATTTCTCAATTTTTGTTCCTCTTCAGTAAGCATGTTGTAAAGTTTACTGAGAAGGAACAGGAAGTGAGAAATTCAGACAAAGAAAAAAACAATCGGGGGTGCCTTTTGCTGAATTCCAGGCTGCACCTTCCAAGGCGTGGGTGATAATGCAAAGGAGGCAGAAGGGAATCAGAGCAGGACTACAACTAAAGCCATGTGCAGCAAGGAGGAAATGTGTCCAATTTTGTGTGATTGGTGCTGGCTCAAAAATAGCCTATTAATAAAATATAACTTTTTAAACACAAAATAATTAAATTTCCTTTAAAAGTAAACATGGGTACAGGTCCTGTGCTGCATGAAAGGCACTACTGTCTGGGTGGTGACCTGGGTTGACGATTGTCTCCAATCACTTGAACAAGCTGACCAAGGACACAGAGGAAGGCCTGGATGAAGGTAGCCAACTGCTCCATCTGCATCCGGGCAATTTCTACCTCCTGGCGCATAGCTTCCTGTGCATCCTGACCTGGTGCTCGAAACCTTCTCTCAGAAAGGTTATCCATTCTTTCCAGCTGCCTTTCTTCTGCTGCCCGCATATCCTCCATGACTGTGCGCAGATCCAACTGCAACCTTCTTCTTTCACCTGTATTATCCAAAAAAATATTGTTTTTGTCATCTGTCCAACCAATACTGTAAGCCCCTTTCTCATCTGCCCCACTAGACTGTACCACACTGATTAACTGGCCCACTTCTGTTCCCCCTGATCATCTGCTACACCAATACACAGCATCTGCCCCCCAGCAACTGCTCATCTGCCCCCCAGAGCTAAACCCCCCCTCATCTATTCCACCACTGTACCTCCTGCACATCTTCCCCACAACTGATCACCCCCCCCTCTCATCTATTCCACCACTGTACCTCCTGCACATCTGCCCCACTGCTGTTTTGTGTAAGACAATGCACAGTTAAAAATGTATTGATTATCATCATGTCTTACCATTGTGCTGGGGTGCATTGGGAGTACTCTGTGGTTGGCTACTCTGTGGTTGGCTACTCTGTGGTTGGCTACTCGGTGGTTGGTCTGATGAAAAACTACTGTTGCTGCTGAAAGACGTTGAAGGTCCATCATCTGAAATGTTTGAAACATCATTGGAGAGTCCATCAACTGTTTCTGAAAATAAACATATGGTTAGATATTTAATTTCAAATGGTTAGCAGAGCGATATCCTATGCGAAGTTTAAAAAAAAATTACTTACCAAAGGGGTCTACCATGGATTCCAGAATTACAGTTGCAGAGTCCAGATCTCCCTTCCTGCCTTGGTTTGCTGGCCGATGACCGTAAATGGCGTCCGTGGCGTCGTACCACCTCCAAGCAGTTGAACAATTTCCACTACGGCTGTTGGCATCCTTAATTTTTTTATATTGAGCTTTAAGCTTTTTCTGCTTTGCCCTACACTGGCCCGACGTCCGTTCGAATCCCTCGGCTGCCATCCACTGAGAAATTTCTTTATAGACCTTAATTTCTCACTGATCCATCAAGCTCACTCTGAATAACGCCATCACCAATAATTGATAAGAAAGTTGATAATTCCTCAGATAACCAAAGCCTGCTGTTTGCTGCCATCCTTCTCCTTTATATGGACTAGCGACGTGGTGATTGGTTGGCACTTTGCTTTGACGTCAGCATAGCTGTTTTCTGTCCACCAATCAGTAGAATGAACTGCGTGACGCCAGTAGCTCCGCCCTAACCGTACCGTTCCACTTTTCTTTGAACCCTCATGAGAACCAGGACCCTTGCTGGTGAGGTACGGTTCACTTTTATGGCGCGCTTTCATAATGGAAACACCCAAAATAGCGAACCGTACCGAACCGATCCGCTCAGTGGTAACGAGGCATTGCATTGCATTCCTAAACCACTGATCATGGGTGCAATGCTCTCCAGGCTCCTTGGGGGGGGGGGGTTTGCACTTTTTTTTCTGCAAAAACATGTGCATTCTTTCCCAAAAGGTGAAATTATCCTTTAAATTCACTGTTGCTAAAGGGGGAAGAAAGTAACAGAGTGAAGAGGGGGAAAAGAACAGCAGGAGAGGTGACAGGATAAACTCTGCTGCCAGGGTGACACAAAATAGTTAAACTTACAGGGAAAGTATCTTGTGTTATCTTGATATTCTCTCCTTTCTCCCTGATCTAGATTTATGCACTTCAGCACTGTATAGTAAGCCCCCTTTCTCATGGGTGGACCGTTCAGGTCTGTGTGTCAGTTGTTTCGAAGGACCTGAACGAATGCTCCATGCAAGTATGGAGCGATGGATGTCAGCAGCGGCCATGTCCGCCGACATCTGATCCACCATCTGTTCTGGCGGATCAGATGGGATGAGATCTGATGAAAACGGACATGCTGTCCTTTTTCGTCCGATCTCTCTATAGGAATCAGCAGTGCTCGACAGGCCCCTCCCCGCTCAGTGAGCAGAGACGGACCTGTCATCCGCCGGCTCAGTGGAGGTTTTATCGGAGAGATCTCCTGCTGAGCTGGCGCACTCTGCTCCAACAGATCCGCCCCATGTGGAAGGGGCTTAAGGCTTCTGTCAGCCCTTCTCTTTAATTGAGCCTAGACATACAATCAAGGCTGGAAATGTACATATTTTAATTGAAAGGTGGCATATAGATTTTGAAACCAAAGAGAGAGGAAGAGTTTCAAAAGGAGTATCTGCAATCAGCGGGGCATTGCGGGGGGATTATCTCCTAAGCCATACAGGTTTAGGAGATATTCTTTATACTTACAGGTAAGCCTTATTATAGGCTTACCTGTAAGTGAAAGTGGTAGTATAGAGTATACTACCACTTTAAGTATTTGGAGCCATCTAGTGACCAAATACTGGTAATGCAGAGAGATGTTTTGTTTCGTTTTTGGTTTCCTGGGACACGAGGACACACAGCGATGGGGAAACAATCCTGGTTGTTGGGGAAGTGATCTGAAGGTGCCTGAGAGACGGTGCCCGGATTGCAGAGACCAAGAGACACTCATCCAAGCATCGGAGGACCGATTAGATCCAGGGGGCTGAACGGAGTGATTGGCCCAGCTGACGGAGAAGCAAGTTGCAGTCACCGAGCAAAAGTTACTATACAGAGCTCCGATCCAGTGGGTGAGCGGGTCACGGTCCACAGTTTATTAAGTTCTACATGCAGTTAGACTCATATACAGGCCTCACTGGAATTTATAGTTACACGGAGGAGCAGAGCAACTGACACTGAGAAGGCTTGAGGCCTATCTACCTTGATGTCTCAAACAATGTTAAAATAGTTGTTGCAGTTACACCAGGAGCACTTTCACTTCAATTTAACTCATCAAAACTGTGGATTACAAATCACAAGAAGTTACTTTAGCTAGCAAAGAAAAGAAGATCCAGGACTAAGTACTTTAAGTGTGATCTCACGCATAGCTTATAAAGTAGGGGGAGCTCCCAGGTATAAACCTACATAAGTGTATACTGTTTTCAAATTGTTTATGTTGAAATCCATTGTGCTGTCGTCTTAGGTTGGGGTGACAGCACAATTACTGTAATCATTTCTTTGCATATTTTACAGTAAAATATATCTCTGGTTAAGTATCCAGTTGTTGTGGCATACTGTTTTTCTCCCTCCAGGTGCAGTCAGTGGATCCCAGGGTTACAATACAGGTATTTTGTATGGTCTTACATTGTATTGTATTGCATTGCATCACAGCTGTGCCAAGGGGATTGTGCCAAGTTTGTGGGGTTTATTGGTAGAGTGCAGGCCCAAATTAAACCAGCAGCTCCTTCGGGGGTCAGTGCTACACTGTTATGGGTAAAGTTCTGTTTGAATTTAAATTTACAAGTGGGTGAATGGTTGCTAGGCAACCAATCACCAGCTTGTAAACAAAAAAATGTTAGGCAGATCCTGCCCTGCTATGAATGGTGGGGTGATGTGAAGGGGGGGGGGGGGGGTTTGAGGACACTACTGTGAAAGGGAGGGTTTAATATGAGGGGGGTGAAGACATTTCTGTAAAATGGGTTATTGATATGTAAAGGGGGTGAGGACACTGTTGTGATGGATGGGACACTGATGTGAAGGGGGACTGTTGTGTAGAGGTGTGGCATAAAGGGGTGGGGGTGATGTGAAGGGGGGAATTGGATGTAAAGGGAAGCTGGTATGTGAATGGGAGGATTGTAATGTAAAGGGGGACTTTGATGTGAAAGGGAAAATTAAATGTATATTAAAGACTGTATTATGAGGAGGGGCTGTGATGTAAAGGGGCTTGCGCCAGGTTCATATACCTGTTGGAGGCTGGTATTGAGATTGGAATAGGCATATGCACTGACTGTCAGGCGCATGGCTGAGTGGGTTTGTAGTGGAGTGGGAGGAGCCTGAAGAGGAACTAAGACTAGATTCCCCATCAGGTCAAACTTGCTTTTGATTGACAGCACACAACAGTAGGCAGATCCATAGCTGCTATTCAGCTCAATAGCAGCTTTAGAATCTGCCTACTGCCATTCATTGTCAATCAAAAGCAAGGTGGACCAGATGGGGGAACTAGTCTCTCAGTTCCCCATATAGCTTTGCCCTCCCAAAAGGACTAGCTTCCTATTAGTTCTGCATCTTTTGTGACTAATCATTTCCTAAATATGGGCATTGCCATATTTGGGTAAGGACATCACAGGTATCCCCAGCCACTTTTGTTGAGCTATGGGTTGGAGAACATACATGACATCTTCCCAGCACAAAAAAACCCACTCTGAGCACTGGCATAATTCTGTACACTGTCTCAGAGCTGGTCTTAAACCCCTTTCACACTGAGGCAGTTTTTAGGCGTTTTAGCACTATAAATAGCACCTGTAAAGCGCCTGAAAACTGCTTCCTATGCTGCCCGAATGTAAAAGCCAGAGTGCTTTCACACCCGGGTGGTGCGCTTGCGGGATGTTAGAAAAAGTCCTGCAAGGAGCATCTTTGAGGCGGATTGGGAGCGTAAAATGCCCCTGTCCATTAAATTGAATGGACAGCGCTTCCCAAGCGCTTAAAAAACAATTCGGAAGCACCGCAACACAGTCGTCTTTTTTTTCAAAAAATTCAAAGTTTATTGAGATGCAATCCAAGCACATACATCAAAGTGGACCAACAGTGTCCAATTAATCAACAGATACGTGTTACATTTTCACATAATATACCTTTTCAACCTTGTAGCATGTACATACTCAAAAAAGAAACACATGGGTATAGCAGAACAGTAACTAATTAAGAACAGATAAGTACACAATCTATATCCCAACCCAACTGAGATCGGACAACAAGCAGTGACCTACGCATTTATATAGAGTAGATAGCATTCCCACCATTCATCTCTATTCCACTGGACAGTATCGGACTAGGTGTCTATCAATTTATGTAGTGCATGTTTCCCCGTCTTCCAGCCACCTATCCCATACACTGGAGAATTTCTGTGGTCGACCCCTGTGTGCATGTATTAACTTCCTGTACGGTAGTGTGGTATTTACCTCCCTTTTCCAATCCCTCAGTGATGGGGCCGTCTCCCGCACCCAGGCTTTAGCCACCACCTTCCTGGCCAAAAATAGCATCTCAGATAAAAATGGCCTGATATTTATCCACTTCAACATCTGGTATAAGTCCCAAAAGACAAAGTTTCGGGTCCATACCCACAGGGGACCCCATGTTGTTGTGCAGAAATCGTGTCACCTGAAGCCAGTACGAGCATTGCCACATCAGATGATAAAAAGAGCCTGTGGTGGAGCCACACATGAGACACAGGGGATTTCTTGTTTGCTGAAACTTTGCTATCCTCCCTGGTGTCAAATAAGCCCGGTGAATGATATACAGTTGCGTTAATCTGTCAGAAAGCTTAGGGGAGGCCATCTTAACCCCCTCCAGGATTTCTCCCCAGTCCATGTCCTCAATAGGTCCCACGTCCCGTTCCCACTTCATCTTAGCTGCCTGTGACACCTCTCCTATCTTCCTATGGCAGAGAGCGTAGTATAGATTGGATATAAGCTTGGTTGAATCTGACCCAAATATAATACTTAATACCTGTATAGGCTGTAGATCTACTGTGAGAGTGGTTAGCTGTTTTCCAATTGCGTGCCTAAGCTGTAAATATCTAAACAGGAATTGCTGTGGGAGTGAAAACTCTTCCTTTAATACTGAAAAAGGCTTAATTCCGGCCACTGTTAGAACCTGTGCTAAGAACTTTACCCCATACGCTGCCCATAACTGTGTGTCCGGCCCCGTGTCCAATTCAGGCAGGCAGTCATTGTTCCACAGCGGGGTGTGGGAGTGGAAATGGGACCTGCCCTGCTTCTTGAGGGCAATGTCCCATATCTTCTGGTGGTGAGTTAGTATCTCCGCCTCAAACCGGGATGACCTACACCCTCCACGTCCCTTTCTAAATATCGCCTATGTGGGAGTGTGAAAGGGGCTGCCGGGTTTATTACAAACTAATGCCCTATACCTCTCTGACTCCGAGGTGTTGTAAAAGTACATGTGAGAGAGCTGGGATGCTACATAGTAATCCTGTATGTCTGGGCCACTAGTGGGGGTTAAAGGTGCCCCGCTAGCTGCAGAAAAGTGCTTTAGCACAGGTAGTTCCACAGGGACCTACCACCAGAAAGCTGTTGTGCATGCTTTATTAAATTTTTCACAATGTATGCGGTAGCTATATTTGTTTTCTTATGTTTTGCAGATGATTTTTACTGCACAAAGGGCGAGCTAACTGGGCTTACTGTTGACACTTGAATGATGCATTACACCAACAGATGTGTCAGCAGCCTATAGAAATGTATCCATTAGCTGGCTGGTTTGGCAAACCTTATAAACAAAATGAGTGAGAAGTGACAAAGTCTTTCAAGCGCCTTTGCTTTAAAATAGCCACAGATGTTGACCTGAGAAATAAAGAGCCCAGAGAAGTAAAGTAGAAGAGAAATGAACAAAGCAGTAAATATAAATCTACATGATCTTCCACAATCATAGTTGAGGGAAATTTCCATCTTTAGCTTGAGAGAAGGAAAGCCCCTGCACTTCATGAGCTGGGATAGCTGGTGAAACGTGTGTGGTTTAGTCTATTCTAAACAGCTGATTGGCAAGGGTAGAAACAGTAAAACCTCTGCATTTGTACCATAGGGCTGCCTTATCCTTATATACTGTATATCACATTTTTTCAGCTGTTTAAAACAAAGCTGTAATGTATGTAAAAATAACACTTATTTCTAGCCTATTGAGTAAATACCCATACCTTTAAAGAAGTATTTAAAATATAAACACTTTAGAGGTGATTGCAATCCTTACACAGATCATATGTGCAAGGTTTAGACAGGAATGTGGAGAGGAAGTGAAGAAATAAACCCACTTCCTAACAGGGCGCAATCACACTCTGTAAAGGTGTTTGCTGATTTTTCCATATCATACCAATGAATGTTTGTGTGCTCTCAGGGTATAGCTTACACATGTTTATTTTCACTGGTAGCTTTTTAACTTTTCTAACAAATGTTTATTTTCCCCATTTATTATTTTTGCATTTTTTTATGATTCGTTTTAACACTTTAATCGTAACAAAAATAAAAATCACAGACATCCATTATTTTTACTGATTTGTAAAAGCAGTACAAAGACTGCCTAGAAATAGGCTTTTTGCATTTCAAATAAATTAAACTAATGTATTTGTTAGAGTAGACCGTAAACATGCAAAAAAGATGAACTTTTCTATGAGGTAAATAAATGTGTGTTTTTAAAGTATACTTTTTCCAAAAAAAGGTATCCTAATTTGTAAAAATAATTTATTTTTTATTTTTGAACACTTGAGGCAATTTTTTAAACATATGTTAAAATCAGTGTGTGCTAGAATGTTACTTTGAACCCGAAACATTATATAGTTTCTCAGAGAATAAAAACGGGTGTTGCATCTCTTCTTATTTCATACGATATTTGCGCAGGTATTTATTAAAAATGCTAATATTCAGATCTTTTTTTTACGAAAATGAATTTTAGTGCTCACAAACAAAATGCATCTCCCTATTTTTTGGTAAAATATAAAAGATGCTGTGAGGGGTAGATAGATACCAAAAATGTCAAGACTCAAAATGACATGCACCCGAGAAATGGTGTCAAACTACATTACCTACAATTTTTCGTAGCCAGAGCCAGTAGCCAAAACTACAATAGAATACAGTAAAACCTTGGATTGCAAGCATAATTTGTTCCAGAAGCATACTTGTAATCAAAAGCACTTGTATATCAAAAGCGTATTTTCCCATAAGAAATAATGGAAACTCAAATGATTTGTTCCACAATCATTCATAGGTCCTACGAAAATGAATTTTAGTGCTCACAAACAAAATGCATCTCCCTATTTTTTGGTAAAATATAAAAGATGCTGTGAGGGGTAGATAGATACCAAAAATGTCAAGACTCAAAATGACATGCACCCGAGAAATGGTGTCAAACTACATTACCTACAATTTTTCGTAGCCAGAGCCAGTAGCCAAAACTACAATAGAATACAGTAAAACCTTGGATTGCAAGCATAATTTGTTCCAGAAGCATACTTGTAATCAAAAGCACTTGTATATCAAAAGCGTATTTTCCCATAAGAAATAATGGAAACTCAAATGATTTGTTCCACAATCATTCATAGGTCCTTCAGTTTAAAGTCCATAAAAACAAGATTATAGCAATGTGGTAAGTTGTGTAACCATAAAATGTCCATCCACAAATGGAAGCCTCCCCAAGGGGATTAGAAGCAAAATCCAGAAGGAGCTACAGAGTATAAAAGAGAACATAGGCACCTCCAAGTGTAGCAATATAGTTACATTTAATGAAGGTACAACATTTAGCAACTCACATGGTTGATGATTAAGCACTTCAATACAGGGCTTTTATACACACCTCCATACCGGGCCTATTCTGGCACTTCTCTCCTACATGTACAAATCATCATTTTTTTTGCTAGAAAATTACACAGAACCCCCAAACATTATATATGTTTTTTTAGCAGACACCCTAGGGAATAAAACGACGGTCATTGCAACATTTTATCTTGCACGGTATTTGTGCAATAATTTTTCAAATGTGTTTTTTTGGGAAAAAAATTGTTTCATGAATTAAAAAAAAAACAAAACAGTAAAGTTAGCCCAATTCTTTTGTAAAATATGAAAGATTATGTTACACCGAGTAAATAAATACCTAACATGTCACGCTTTAAAATTGCGCACATTCATGGAATGGCGCCAAACTTCGGTACTTAAAAATCTCCATAAGCAACGCTTTGAATTTTTATACAGGTTACCAGTTTAGATTTACAGAGGAGATCTAGTGCTAAAATTGTTGCTGGCACTCTAATGCACGCGGCAATACCTCACATATGTGGTTTAAACAGCGTTTACATATGTCGGCGGGACTTGCGTGTGCGTTCACTTCTGCGCGCAAGCTACCGGGGACTAGGGATGAGCTTCGTGTTCGATTCGAACACATGGTCGAATCGAACGTTGCCGGTTCGATGGTTCGTCGAAAAACGATGGTTCGCACCAAATTCGAATGACGCGCAGCTGCCCATAATTCACTGCGGCATTGCGCGCTGATGATTGGCCAAGCATGAACCATGACCCCGCATGCTTGGCCAATCACAGCGCCCAAAAAACGAAGAGACCTAATTGGCCAAAGCCTGGGTGCTTTGGCCAATTAGGGCTCAGGGCTTTAGCACACGCCCCACACCTCGTGTAGTGTGTTCCGGCTTGCTTTACAGAGAAGTCAGACAGACAGTCAGTTAGAGATAGATAGATAGATAGATAGATAGATAGAGACACAGGCCCAGATTCACAGAGCGATTACGCCTGCGCAACAGGAGATGCGCGTGCGTTTCGATGCACGGCATCCCCAAAGCGAGATACGCAAGAAATCTACTTTTTTTGGTCCGGCGTAATTTCGTTAGACAGGCGCATCCGTCCGCGCAAAACTGCGCTAGACAGACCATTGATTTGCTAGTCAAATATGCTAATGAGGGACTTACGGGGATCCACAAAAGAACGTTGGGGCAGCGCAGGCTACGCAGTGTGCGCAACAGCAAAATGTCCTGTCTAAAATTAGACCATATAAAAGCTGGTCTAAAAAGAGAAAAAAAGTCTACTTGTTAGATAAAGCAACACTGTTAGTGAGGAGCTCAGCAGTCACACGTGTTGCACAACAATCTGTATGCCAACATGCCAGGGGCATCGTCGCGCATAGCTATACTACTGACTTTAGAGGAGCAAAGAAGGAGGAGGGCACGGAGGATGGCACGGGAGAGGATATACCGCACCCGCATAGACCTGTTTGGCATGAGTGATTCTGAGGTGTATCGCATCTTTAGATTCACCCCTCATGTCAACCTGGAATTAACCACAACCTTGCAGGAGGACATCACCAGCCCAACACAACGCTCACATGCAGTGCAGCCACTGGTCAAGGTCATGGCAAAACTCCATTTCCTTGCCAGTGGCTCTTTTCAGCGTACAAGTGGAGTGGTGGCTGGGATGTCACAATCCTCCATGAGCAGATGTGTGCACCAGGTTGTCACTGCAATCCTCAGACGCATGGCCAACCAAATCATCAAACCCACCACTGAGGAGCTGCGGCTGAAGGCAATGACAGATTTCTACAGAATTGCCAGATTCCCACGCACCGTGGGGGCCATTGATCAGTGGCGTAACCAGAGTTATGGGCGCCCGGGGCAGATTTTTTTTTTCGCCCCCCCCCGTATAATCATCCACTCTGTAGATGACCGACCCTGAAACTTGCTTGTTGTGCACTGAGATTGGGGCCTTTTTTATTTTATTTTTATAATTTTTGCAGCAGCAACTTTAAGGGGCAATTTATAAAAAAAAAATGTTCGGAGCTACCTGGAAAACTGCATGTACATTTGTTCACATGCGAATGGAGGCAACAATGGTGATGGCATTGGTGCCTGGTGGCAGCACGGAGGTCTGAATCTCCTCCTCTCTCCCCCAACTAGGTGCTGCTGGTGTGGTGGCGGTGCAGTGCCGAGTGTCAGTGACCGTCACTGACACTCGGCACCGCACCACACCAGCAGCACCTAGTTGGGGGAGAGAGGAGGAGACTCAGACCTCCGTGCTGCCACCAGGCACCAATGCCATCACCATTGTTGCCTCCATTCGCATGTGAACAAATGTACATGCAGTTTTCCAGGTAGCTCCGAACATTTTTTTTTATAAATTGCCCCTTAAAGTTGCTGCTGCAAAAATTATAAAAATAAAATAAAATAAAATGTATGGGGGTACCTAATAAAGGTTTTAACCCCTGATTGCCCCTAGAGTTAACCCTTTCACCCTCTATTGGCAGCGTCACTAAACAATCGTTTTTCTGATCGCTGTATTAGTGCCGTGGTCCCGCTAGGTAGCTAGTTATTTTTTGAGGTTCGCCCGCCAGGTTTTTGATAGCGTTAGGTACCCCCATACATTTAAAAAAAAAAAAAAGTTTTTAACCCCTGATTGCCCCTAGAGTTAACCCTTTCACCCCCTATTGCCAGCGTCACTAAGCGATCGTTTTTCTGATCACTGTATTAGTGTCACTGGTGCCGCTAGGTAGCAATTTAGTGACAGTAATGCTTACCCTTACGTGCAAAGCATACACCCACCATATGTGGAATTACACCCCAAAATACATTCTGCTGCTTCTCCTGAGTACGGGGATACCACATGTGTGAGACTTTTTGGGAGCCTAGCTGCGTACGGGACCCCAAAAACCAATCACCGCCTTCAGGCTTTCTAAGGGTGTAAATTTTTTATTTCACTCCTCACTACCTATCACAGTTTCGAAGGCCATAAAATGCCAAAAAAAGCACATAAACCCCCCAAATGACCCCATTTTGGAAAGTAGACACCCCAAGCTACTTTCTGAGAGGCATGTCGAGTACATGGAATATTTTATATTTTGACACAAGTTGCGGGAATATGACAAACTGATTTTTTTTAACAAAGTTGTCACTAAATGATATATTTCTTACACATGCCATGGTTATATGTGGAATTGCACCCCAAAATAATTTGATGCTTCTCCTGAGTACAGGGATACCACATATGTGGGACTTTTTGGGAGCCTAGCCGCGTACGGGGCCCCAAGAACCAACCATGGTATGTCTGAGAAATATATCATTTAGTGACAACGTTTTGTAAAAAAAATATATTTTATTTTTTGGTCATTATTTCAATCACTTGGGGCAAAAAAATTAAATCTTCCATGGACTCAACATGCCTCTCAGCAAATAGGTTGGGGTGTCTTCTTTCCAAAATAGGGTCATTTGGGGTTGTTGTGTGCCATCTTGGCATTTTATGGCCTTCAAAACTGTGATAGGTAGTGAGGAGTGAACACAAAAATGTATGCCCTTAGAAATCTTGAAGGCGGTGCTTGGATAGCAGCAGAATGTATTTTGGGGTGCAATTCCACATATAACCATGGCATGTGTGAGAAATATATCATTTAGTGACAACTTTGTGCAAAAAAAAAAATCAGTTTGTCATATTCCCGCAACTTGTGTCAAAATATAAAATATTCCATGGACTCGACATGCCTCTGAGCAAATAGCTTGGGGTGTCTACTTTCCAATATGGGGTCATTTGGGGGGGGGGGGTTTGTGCTATTTTGGCATTTTATGGCCTTCGAAACTGTGATAGGTAGTGAGGAGTGAAATCAAAAATTTAGAAATGCTGAAGGCGGTGATTGGTTTTCGGGGTCCCATACGTGGCTAGGCTCACAAAAAGTCCCAAACATGTGGTAACCCCGTACTCAGAAGAAGCAGCAGAATGTATTTTGGGGTGCAATTCCACATATAACAATGGCATGTGTGAGCAATTTTTTTTTTGTCATTATTCAATCACTTTGGACTCAACATGCCTCTCAGCAGTTTCCTTGGGGTGTATACTTTCCAAAATGGGGTCATTTGGGGGGGTTTTGTACTGCCCTGCCATTTTAGCACCTCAAGAAATGATAGGCAGTCATAAAATAAAAGCTGTGTAAATTCCAGAAAATGTACCCTAGTTTGTAGACGCTATAACTTTTTCGACAACCAATAAATATACGCTTATTGCGATTTTTTTTTTTTACTAAAGACATGTGGCTGAATACATTTTGGCCTAAATGTTTGACTAAAATGTAGTTTATTTGATATTTTCTACTTTTTGTTATAAGAAAAATGATTTTTTTTCCAAATTTACAGACTTTTTCCGTTTATATCGCAAAAAATAAAAATTGCAGAGGCAATCAAATACCATCAAAAGAAAGCTCTATTTGTGGGAAGAAAAGGACGCAAATTTAGTTTCGGTACAACATTGCATGACCGCGCAATTACCAGTTAAAGCAGCGCAGTGCCAAATTTTAAAAACACCTTTGGGCATTTAGCAGCATATTGGTCCGGGGCCTAAGTGGTTAAAGCACGTTATTCCAAACAATTTAGGAATGTTAGGTGATTTATGCCCTTTATGGATTAAAAACGGACTCTGTGACAACTACGTAATTTTCCACGGGAGTTTTGCCATGGATCCCCCTCCGGCATGCCACAATCCAGGTGTTAGTCCCCTTGAAACAACTTTTCCATCACTATCGTGGCCAAAAAGAGTCCCTGTGGGTTTAAAATTTGCCTGCCCATTGAAGTCTATGGCGGTTCGCCCAGTTCGCCCGTTCGCGAACATTTGCGGAAGTTTGCGAACGCAAAATTTTAGGTTTGCGACATCACTAACTCTGAACAGCAGTATAAAGGCGGTCCAAACAAGACAGGGACTGTAGGTTTGTTGTTAAGTTGAATCTGTTTGTAATTTGGAACAGGTACATTTTGTAAGTGTAGCTCCAGTCAAAAAAATCTATTTTTAAGCTTTTTGGATAACATAGGGAAGGGTTAACATCATCCCTATAACATTTGTTTTGCTGACTGTGTCCCTGCTCAGAAGATTTTACCTCACTTTCTGTCCCAATGACAATTGGATTTTGAAAATTTGGGGTTTTTAGGGAAACAAGGATTGGTGATATTGGAAGCATCAGTGGAGACACCTTTTTCTCATATTAACTCTTACAGTAGAGAATTTTCCTTACTAGAGGGTAGATTTCCTCTCAGTTCCTGTTGTCTCCTTCAGTTTGTAAGTCGGATGTTTGAAAGTAGGGGACCGCCTGTATATACACTATATGGCCTGCTCTATATACTCTACAGAAATGTGGGCCTTAGGTGTTGGTGGTACTAGAATACTGTAACCCCTCACAGTTACTCTTGGTGGGTGCTGAAACAGGCCCTACTGTGAAATATTATATCTAGAATTGTAATAACATGCTCCTGTTGAAGAGGGGTAGAACAATTGGACCTTTGGTGGTGGTGCCACAACACTGTAAGCCCTCACAGTTACTCTTGGTGGGTGCAGGAACAGACCCTGCTGGCAGTGGTGGTGGTGCCACAACACTGCAACCCCTCACAGGTACTCTAGTTGAGCGCAGGAATGAGCCCTGCTGCAAAATATTACAGCAAAAATTTTAATTATACACCCCTTTTAAACAGGGGCAGAAAAATTGGGTTTTAGGCACTGGTGCTGGTGTCACAACACTGCAACCCCTCACAGATACTCTAGTTCAGTGCAGAAACGAGCCCTGCTGCAAAATATTACAGTACAAAAAATTACTACATGCCCCTGTCAAACAGGGGCAGAAAAATTGGGCCTTAGCCACTGGTGGTGGTTCCCAGAACCAAAAATGTTCTTAGAAGCTATCAACATGAACATTGAGGAGAAATAGGATAGTGACTCAGTATAACAGGATAGTCACTCAGCATCAGCATAGGCAGTCTTCAAGGGATCTCACATTCATAAAACAATTAAATCAGTTAAATCAGCATCAGGTATATGGTAGCTGGTGATCCAAGACTGATTCATTTTAATGAAGGTGAGCCGATCAGCGGAGTCTCTGGACAGGCACACTCTGTGATTGGTTACAAAAGCCTCCAGCACCACTGAATCTGCGTTCTCAAAGAACGCTGGATGCAAGACAGGAGAGTAGCTCAATTGCATACTGTGCAAGCTCTGAATGAATGAATGAAAACTTATACAGCGCGGCACATGCGAACTGAATCGCCTCTGGGCGCTTGTTGTTCCTGTCTCCTTTAGTATCAAAAGAGAGGAGTCTTGATCTTTCTCCTGAATGCTAGGTGGTTCTCCTCCAACCGAATACTGGTTGGTAAAGCGTTCCATAGTCTGGGACCTTGGACCGCGAATCTTCTATCTACTTTGGACTTGTAGTTGGCTTTCGGTATCTGGAGTAGATTTTGATTGGTGGATCGCAGAATGCGATTGGGATTATGAACTTTTATTTTTTTGCATAAATAATGGGGAGCATTCTCATGAATACATCTATGCGTTAGACAAGAGTGCTTTAAAAGTAATTCTGACTTTTACTGGTAACCAATGAAGGGATCTCAGTGAAGATGAGATTGATTCCCAAGGTTTTTTCCCAGTTACAAGTCTGGCGGCCGTATTTTGAACGACTTGTAGACAAGCAATTTGGTACTTGGGGAGTCCGAGGTAAAGGGCATTTGCATAGTCCAATCTTGAATTTACAATTGCTCCCACCACGACCGATATGTCTTCTTTGGGAATAAAAGGAATGAGTCTGCGTAGTAGGCGCAGCAGATGGTGAGATCCGCTGACTACTGACCTTATTTGTGCGTCCATTGTCATGTAGGAGTCGAAGATGACCCAGAGACTTTTGACTTTGGCGCTAGGGGTGATGATTTTGCCCAGAATGGCCGGGGGGGTCCAAGTTGTTGCCAAGCGTGGAACAGGAGAAGTTCTGTTTTCACTCCGTTGAGTTTAAGATAACTCTTTGTCATCCAGTCCTCTATCAAAGAAAGGCAAGTCTCTAGATTGAGGTGGTGATCCTTTTTATTGCAAATGCGAAAATACAGTTGCGTGTCATCTGCATATGAGTGATAGAGCAGTTTTTGACTGCTGATGATATCAAAAAGAGGACAAAGATAGATGATGAATAACACCGACGACAAAGGGGATCCTTGAGGGACACCGCACGATAATGTGCGTTTTTCAGAAGTGAAAGGTCCCAACTTCACTATTTGCAATCGGTTTTCCAAAAAAAGAGGAGAACCAAGATAAATCGCCTTCTGCGACTTCGGCTACTTCAGCTAGCCGAGTCAATAGAAGCTTGTGGTCTACTGTGTGGAAGGCTGCGCTTAGGTCCAACAGAACCAGAAGACAAGATTCTCCTTCGTCTGCGGCCTTGAGAGAGTCGTCCCATATCTTGAGCAGTGCTGTTACCGTCCCGTGTCCGGGCCGGAATCCCGATTGAAATGGATCAAGTAGGTTGTGGGTATCTAGATGCTGTTGCAGCTGTTGTACCAGTACTTTCTCCATGACTTTGGAGAGAGCGTTTAGGCCTGTTATGGGACAGCGGTGGAGTGGATCCTTGGGGTCTAGGGTGGGTTTCTTCAAAATAGGTCGAATTATGCCCTCCAACTGGGAAGGCACTATGCCCTCCCTGAAAGATTGGTTAATAAGCTGCGCGATAGGAGGTGCCAGGATGTCGGCGCATTCCTTCAGCAGTTTGGTGGGGATGATATCATTCGACGCAGTGCTGTTATGCAGAGTACCGATGATATTTTTAGTGGCATCGATAGAGATAGGTTCCAGCGTGAACTTACCAGGTTCCAGCGTGAACTTACCTGGTTGTGGTGAATTACTGCAGGTGTTATGTAAATAATTACAGGGTCGGGGGCTACGGGGGGAATTGTTTTGCTGAATGCTTTGCCGGATTCCCTCGATTTTATTAATGAATTAATCCAATAATTCACTGCAAAATTCTTGTGTGTCCGAATTGGGGGCTTCAAGACATCCTGGATTCATGGTCTGAGTGACCAGCTTGAAGAGTTTGCGGGGGCGGTTGAGGGCACTGTTGATAGCCTCAGAAAAATATTTTTTCTTGGCTTGGAAGATTTCTTTGTGGTATTTTCTTGTTATTGCCTTGTAGATGGAGAGGTTCTCATCTGAAGAGCTTCTTTTCCAGGTGCCTTCCGCCCTTCTGCGCTCTTGCTTCAGTAACGCCAGCTGGTTGTTGAACCAGCTGGAGTTATTTTTCCGGATGTGGGTTTTACATTTTGGCGCTATTAAGTCAACTGACTGTAATAGGGCTGTATTTATGGCATCCAGTGTTTCTTCAGCCGTTTGATGCGGCCGAATTGTTTTTATTTTTTCCCTTAACGTCGCTCTGGCCAGTGATCCATCCTCAAGACCCAGTAACCTAGTGGATTTTCGGTTGGAAAAGTCTCCAAGTCTGATCTTGCCCCTAGGTATTCCTGCACCATGCAAATCAGATGCTGGCGATGCTTGCTGGAACTGATCAGACCTTGGGGTTGCGGACTAAAAAATTGTCCAAACGCATCGGTCAGACGGCCACCTTTTCCACCACCCCTTCTGTGAAGCCTCAGCAACACGTTGTCCAGGAGGACCAGGAAATTGTAACCTCCCAGGCTCTGGAAACACATTGCACAATCCTTTCTGCAAGGCCTTCCGAAGAGGTTTCATCCTCTGCTCCCTCTGCGATGGTTGGATAAGTTCCGCAACCTTACCCTTGTAACGTGGATCAAGAAGGGTTGCTAGCCAGTAATGATCCCTCTCCTTGATACCACGAATCCAAGGATCCTTTCGAAAGGCTTTGCAGGATCAGGGAGGCCATGCAGCGTAGGTTTGCTGAGGCATTCAGTCCGGAGTCCTCTGGGTCATTAAGGATGACATGATCTGCAACCACATACAAGTCCATGGATTTCTGAGGACTGAAAACGATCCCTTGAAGACTGCTGCTGAAGCTGAGTTCTAGGCTCCACCTCCATGCTGACACAATCCTCCTCCTCCTCTTCCTGTGAGATCGGCAGGCCTGCAGGAATACTGTCTGGATAAAGGGGGCTTTGAGAGGTAAGAAAGTCTTCCTCTTCCTGAATCGGTTCTGCCTCAAGTGCCCTGTCCATTATTCTATTATTCCACTCAGCGTTCTACTCAACAAGTAGACAAGAGGGACACACCAGTTATATGCTGATGCTGTACTGCACTGGTTACTGTATGTAAAAAAAGACATGCAAAAAAACTATTTGTCATTTTCAAAAAAAATAAAGAAAAAAAATTACAACTTTAAAAAACTCGCCATGCCTCTTACTAAATACCTTGGACTGTCTATTTTCCAGAAATGAATAATGTGGGGGCTATTTGTAATGTCCTGCCATTTTATGGCCTCAAGAAATTAGATAGGCCGTCAGTACATAAGGAGTGATCAATTTTCAAATACATATACCGTGATCTGTGGATGCTATAACTTTCACACAGGTTAAATAATATTCACAATTTTTTTTTTTTTTTTACCCAAGTATAGCAGTATACAGTTTAGCCTAAATTTATGAAGAAAGAATATGTATTTGCAAAATAACAAAGAAAAGCTTTTTTTGGGTAATTTAGCAAACAACAGAAAACCCAGTAATGATGAAATACCACCAAAAGAAAGCTCTATCTTTCTCAAAAAAATAAAAACCATATGAGTACAGTGTTTCACGACTGAGTAATTATCATTCAAAGTGTGACAGCGCTGAAAGCTGAAAATTGGCATGGGAAGGAAGGGGGTAATAGTGTCTGGTAGTAAAGTGGTTAATAGTTTTACATTTAGGAAGCTTAACAAACTTCAGTTTCATCTATAAATGCAGGTGCTCTACGCTTTTAAGCTCTTAAGCCCTGGACCATATTGCTGGTCAAAGACCAGGCCACTTTTTGCTATTCGCCACTGCGTTGCTTTAACTGACATTTGCGCGGTTGTGCGACATGGCTCCCAAACAAAATTGGCGTCCTTTTTGTAACGGAATGACCTGTGAGAACCAGAGACTTTGGAAGGATGGGGGATACTCCTGTGTCAGGGTCACTAATAACTCTTGGGTCCGAGTCCACCCTGTGCCCTTTGGGCATGGGGTGGCTAGTGAATCATAATTCATGTATTACATGAGATGGGACAGTAATAATAATTCATGTTTGCAGGATGTCTTGAGATATCACAAGTTGTTGGTTATTCAATGTGGGGACACATGCTTTTGAAAGGTGTTAATTGCATCTACTCCTGGACATTTCATTGTCCATTGTGTAGAGGTGTTAATTCAGGTCTGCTCCTAGACCTTTCTATTGTGTGATAACACGGTTTAAAGCCTATTGATGCCCAGGTGTGACATCTGTCTAAAGATGTGGATTAAGTGGCAGTCTCCTGTCAGGTGTATTGAATTATCATGTCAATTATAGCCCGGTGCCGAAATGTCTGGATAGTAATTTGCCTTAGTGTGTGATTAGGGGGTGGAGACTTCATTGTCCCTTTGATTACTGTCACATGCTTGTAACTGCATAAAAAGCTGAGAAGAAACCATTAAAGCATTCATTCATTTTGAAACCAGAAGATAGAGCTGTCAGTCTCATTTTCTGGGTAATTGATATGGATCGTGTATGCAGGATTGTCGGAGTGTGTCGGATAAGCTTGTCGTGGGTGGATGGAAGGTCGTAAACGGTGGTGACCGTTACAGTGGTGGCACAGCAGTGGGATGATTCCATCTTCAGAAGGACGGCTACAAGGGCAGAGGACAATGGAGACACAGTATGAACGGCTGAAGCTCTCTACCCTCAAGGACTTACTGGAAAACCGGGGCAGACCGGCCAGCAACCATAAGAAAAGGGACATTATCGCAGAACTTGTCGAAATGGATAGAGCTGAGAGGCCCATCGTAACAGACAGGACACCCGAGAAAGATTTTTTTGCTCGGGCTGTTAAACGTGGACTGGCACAATATGGTTGTAATCCTCCAACGGAGATCATAGACCGGGTTATAGAGGCTGTGGGTGCCACCTTGCTACAGCGAAGAAGTGCTGCAGCAGCTGAAGTCACAGCAGCACCAACTGAAGAGAGAGGAGAGGTGCAGATAACAGCCTCCATAGAAGAGGAATTCAGGAGGAGGTTACAAGAGATGCGGATACAGCACAGAGGACCAGTATCAGAGGAAGCCCTGCTGGGATGGTCGGATGTGATTTGTTGCCAACTCTGGAAGGAAGCGCTAGCTCTGGAGCACCAACACTAAGGAGAGGTCCTGCCCTCCATCTATGTAAGGTACTGGCCGCAGTATGACGTACAAATGCCGTTGTTGGGGGAACAACCGAAGCAGGAGTGGATAGCGGAGTTAAGCAGGCTGAACCGGGCAGAGATGCAGCTGGACGAGAGCTACAGAGCCCTCCGGTGGTATGTAGCCCAAGAGTGCCTGTGGTCAGTGGATGGCAGCCCCACAGAAGGCTATGACTATGATGGCCTGGGATTATTGTAATGGAGGATGTCCAGTGATCCAGACTTCAGGGATGATCAAGAGTGGCGCTTGGAGGACATAATTGAGCACAGAGAGGAAAAATTGAATATCTCGGAAAGGGCACTGGTTACAGGAAAATTTGGAATTTCTGGCCATTCAGGAATGGGAGCTGGAAATCGCCTACAGACAGCTGCTAGACTCGGCTCAGCAGCAGGGTGGGGCTCCCCTTGCCTGCGACTATGAGGAAAGGTCAGATGACAACTGTGAAATCCTGGCTGAAGAATCGGCAGTGGAAAATATGGAGATTGCCATCCCTAAAGCCGAAGCGGATGGTGTGGAATTCCAGGGAGCCGGGGCGGTTGGCCCCTCTCTCCAGCAACAAGCTGAGGTGATAAAGCTTTTACTCCCAGCTGAATCACTGGCAACAGAGCAGAGTGCCCCAGGCCTCTGCTCCCAACTAGCAGGAGAGGGAGTTCCTGTGATAGTGGATGGGACTGTGGTCTCCACTCGCAGCAACCCAGCGGAAGAGCTGGCAACAGAGCAGAGTGCCCCAGGCCTCTGCTCCCAACTAGCAGGAGAGGGAGTTCCTGTGATAGGGGATGGGACTGTGGTCTCCCCTCACAGCAACCCAGCAGAAGAGCTGGCAACAGAGCAGAGTGCCACAAGCCTCTGCCCTCCGCTAACGGAAGAGGGGGTTCTTGGGGTAGTGGATGGGACTTCAGTCTCCACTGACACAACCCCAGAAAATGGTGCGGCACTGGGACAGGAGGATGTCGGCTTTGCTTTGCAAGCACCGGGGTATTTCCACCTAGCACCAGTGGATGGGACTTCAGTCTCCACTGGTATACCCCAGGAAGGGGGGGCAGTTGGCCCAGATGGACTGAGCCCAGCCACCCTGTCTTCCCTCCAGCGGCTGAATGGACTCCAGGGAGAAGGGCCAGTCCAGGCCTCTCCCCAGCGGCAGGCGTGTTCTCTGAGAGAGGCAGAGGTTGGCGGGGTGAGTAATGCTCAGTTCGGAGCCATTTGGGGTACAGTATGGATACCAGCATTGGAGGACTGGAACTGCTGACTAACTTCGGAGTCAACCCGTTTGGGGTTCCCTCCTGTGTCAGTCTCCCACCGAAAGGGGAGAGATGTAACAGAATTACCCGTGACAACCAGAGACTTTGGAAGAATGGGGGATACTCCTGTGTCAGCGTCACTGATAACTCTTGGGTCTGAGTCCACCCTGTGCCCTTTGGGCATGGGGTGGCTAGTGAATCATAATTCATGTATTACATGAGATGGGACATTAATAATAATTCATGTTTGCAGGATGTCTTGAGATATCACAAGTTGTTGATTATCCAATGTGGGGGACACATGCTTTTGAAAGGTGTTAATTGTATCTACTCCTAGACATTTCATTGTCCATTGTGTAGAGGTGTTAATTCAGGTCTGCTCCTAGACCTTTCTATTGTGTGATAACACGGTTTAAAGCCTATTGATGCCCAGGTGTGACGTCTGTCTAAAGATGTGGATTAAGTGGCAGTCTCCTGTCAGGTGTATTGAATTATCATGTCAATTATAGCCCGGTGCCGAAATGTCTGAATAGTAATTAGCCTTAGTGTGTGATTCGGGGGGTGGAGACTTCATTGTCCCTTTGATTACTGTCAAATGCTTGTTACTGCATAAAAAGCCGAGAAGAAACCATTAAAGCATTCATTCATTTTGAAACCAGAAGATACTGCTGTCAGTCTCATTTTCTGGGGAATTGATATGGATCGTGTATGCAGGATTGTCGGAGTGTGTCGGATAAGCTTGTCGTGGGTGGATGGAAGGTCGTAAACGGTGGTGACCGTTACACTTTTTTTCCCACAAATCGAGCTTTCTTTTGGTGGTATTTCATCACCTCTGCGGTTTTTACTTTTTGCGCTATAAACAAAAATAGAGAGACAATTTTGAAAAAAAATAATATTTTTTACTTTTTGCTATAATATCCCCCAAAAAGCGCACCTGCCCCCTGGAGTCAGAGACAGGAGGCAGAGGCACAAGGAGGTACCGGTACCAGTGAAGTAGAAGATGGGATGTGGGTTGCTGAAGATTAACAGCGGAGATGAGATGCAAGAGCTGGATGGTTACCAGGGCAGGTGAGAGTGGTACAGTCCCAGTACACGGTTCAGAAGGGAACAGACTGACGGTAGCAGATCCGGGGTACAGATTTAAGTCCGGGTTCAGGGCAAGCTGAGACAAGTCCAAGGGTGCAAGCCAAAGTTCAGGGTCAGGAGACAGAAGCAAATCCAGGTCACGGTCCGAGGTCAGAGAGTTAAAGAAGGCAGCAAAATCCAAAAACAAGCCGAGGTCAGGTTTCCAGGCGAGAGCTGAGTTGGGAAGCAAATCCGTGTCAAAGGGTACAGATCAAACTGTCAAAACTTTACACAGAGCTGACGATAAACCAGCAACCTGTGCAAAGACAGAGGCTGGTTTAAGTAGGGCTGTCAGGCCTCCGATTGGTCTTGGGAGGGGGGCGCGCAAGTCCGCGTGCTCGTGCACGCGCCGCCGCTCCACGCAGGCGCGCCCCAGATTCTAACATGCCTGTTTACAGATTGAGCGCTGGGACCCTGACAATAGCCCAGCAGAGCTGACCTGCCGCCATATAACTGCGGTGGCTGGTCGGCAAGCAGTTAATGCCAAGGCTACCATTTACTACCATTATGGTACTGAATATTTTGCATTGCGCAATCTCATTATACAAAATATCAACTTATACCATAAATTGGCTTGTATGTAGTACCACAAAATATAAAATATATTATGTGTTAACTCTATCATTTATCCATTAATAGTTTTGTGGATGAAAACATAAACCACAGATTGTGTGACACTTATTAGCATTACCACTGTGGCTTGTTTACACTAGTGGCAGGCACTGCAGCTCCTCTGAAAAGCAATTCATGCTCAAATTGCTTTTCAAAAGCATTTGACAGGTGGTGAGGAGGTGATACAGCCCTCAACTGCTAGTGTGAATGGGCCTTAAATGTATCCGTGGTTTCTAAAGAAAAGAAAAACATTTGTCAAAACTGCAATGGGGAAATATATTGGTTAATTGTTTGGCTTCCCACTGCTTCTGAGAGAAAGGGGAGCAAGCAATGGTTGCTCCCCCCCCATGGTACACAAATTATGTGGCATTCTTAATTCCAGGAAAATGAATTGCTTTCGGTTGAGAGATAAGACTTTATCAGCCTGTGCTATT
The DNA here is from genome assembly GCA_029574335.1 of Rana kukunoris. NCBI lineage: Eukaryota > Metazoa > Chordata > Amphibia > Anura > Ranidae > Rana > Rana kukunoris. The sequence goes on from CM056049.1 coordinate 286,484,442, forward strand.
AGAAGGTATGAACGGGGTGATTGATAACTAGGATTTCCTGATACTTGATAGGAGTAAGGGAGTGCATTCAGTTGAGGTGAATCCAAAACTTGCCTGGCGTAAGATGAGAGATTGTATGCAGCTGGAGGTGTTTTCAATTTAGAAGCAACTGTGAAGCCTAAACTCCCACCACCTAAAATGTTCAATTAAAGGATGTGCATAATCAAAATGAAACTGGTTTGAGCAGCACTGTAACAGAAGTACAGCTAAGGCCAAAAAAACTACAGTAGCAGCTGAGTTTCGAGCTGTCCTATTAGATGACTGATAAACTGTCAGTAAAGTTACTGAAGCATGCGAGATTTCACACACAGGTATTTAGAAACCCAAGAAGAAATTGGACAACGCACGTTTGGGTGCCATTTATATTGAATGGATCGCCTCTGGCTTAGGGCCAATATGTGGTCCCTGAGCTTCTTTGCTGCCACAAACGCACATAGGGCAGTCCATTAAAGTGAATAGGCTGCCCTATGCACGACATGCGGAACTGCGTGAGAATCACCCACAGAAAATCGCAAGCAGGAACACTTGTTTCTGCTACATGCAGTGTAAAAAGGGCCTTAGGGCATTAATTTTTTTCGGCTGCTTTTACACTGAGCAGCGCCGGGCTATTTTTAGCAGTGCTTCGCTGTCTTTTTTGCTGCACTTTTCGGTTGCTAGCGGGGCGCTTTTAACCCCCACTCGTGGCTGAAAAAGGGTTAAAATCACCCACAAAGTGCTGCCTATTGATTTTAATGGAAAGGGGCGCTTTAGGACAGCACTGCACTACAGCACTGCAAAGATGCGGCTAGCAGGACTTTTTTGCCTTTTTTTTCACATTGGCGTGAAAGGAGAGGCTCTTTCAAGGTGCTTTGCAGGTGCTATTTTTAGCGCTATAGCGCCTGCAAAACACCTCAGTAGAAAGCAGTGTTAAGATGACAAACAAATCAAAGATACAAATAAATGTAAAGAGAAAATTTCCATTAAACCTTTGCTGCATCGCTTACGAGGGTGCCCCTCCCGCCGCCAACCGGTACTTCTCCAAACTCTCCCGTGCCATCGGGATCCCAGAGAAAGAATCGGCCGCTGCCCGATGCGGACCATAGAAATTTCCAGTCATCTATGACCGTCGGAGACCCGGGGAGAAACATTTTGACATCACCTTCAGGCCGCGGTTGTAAAGCACGAGATTGTGAATTTTCCTATTTGATCCTATGCTTCCCAGCCTGGAGGAGAGATGTGGGGTCTTATTGACCCCACAACTCTCCATAAAGAGGACCTGTCGACGAACAATTCCTATTACAAGGGATGTTTACATTCCTTGTAATAGGAATAAAAGTGAATAAAAAAAATGTAAAAGAAAGTTTTTGTAAAAAAAAATTTTTTTAAATAGCCCCTGTCCCCGGTAGCTTGTGCTCAGAAGCGAACACAAACATAAGTCCCCCCCCACATATGTAAACAACGTTCAAATCACACGTGATGTATTGCCATGTGCGTTAGAGCGCAAGCAACAATTTGGCACTAGACCTCTTCTGCAACTGTAAACTGGTAACCTGTAAAAACAATTAAAGCGTCGCCTATGGAGATTTTTAAGTACTGAAGTTTGGAGCCATTCCATGAGTGTGCGCAATTTTAAAGTGTGACATGTTGGGTATCTATTTACTCAGTGTAACATCATCTTTCACATTATACAAAACAATTGGGCTAACTTGACTGTTTTGTTATTTTTTAAATCATTAAACTTTGTACCGCAAATACTGTGCAAGATAAAAAGTCGCAACAACTGCCATTTTATTCCCTAGGGTATCTGCTCCAAAAATATATATAATGTTTGGGGGTTCTGAGTAATTTTCTAGCAAAAAAATTATGATTTTTACATGTAGGAGAAGAGTGCCAGAATAGGACCGTTATGAAAGTGGTTTTAACCACATCTAAATCGCATAACATGCAAAGCCGGTTCACACATGTGCGGGGGATGTGTAGTGCAGTTTTGGGTCCAGATCTGGTACGATTTCAGGTAAAAATTGCTGCACTGAAACCGCAGCAGCATATGTGTGAACCCAGTTTTAGCTTTCTGGGTAATCTAAGCCTAGGTTCACATTGCTGCAAGTAAGAAATTGTGCAAGTTAAGCTGAACTCACATGATTTCAACCCAGCAATGCAGTCCAACTTCGGGGCTGATTTGACAGATATCTGTGTGGGTTCTTGCACAGATGTTTATTCAAATCGCTCCCAGAGTCGCCAAAAGTAATACAAGAACTACTTTTGGGAATCCGTGCAGCGCCGATTCGGTTGCTGATTTGGCGGATTATTTGACAAGTCAAATCGCATGCCAAATCAGACCAATGTGAACATTGGCTGAGTGTTGATCTAACTGCTTCCTCTGAACTTCCAGATATTGAGATGTGTACCCTTCACAAGCACTGTACAGCAGGGACATTTTATGCATATATGTATAAAACAGTCTCTCTGCACAGCTCTCCCTAATACTTACCTGAGCTCCCTCTCAATCCAGTGATCTGCATAGGAGCAGCGACTCTCCGGGGACTCTCCCTTCTCACTGGCGGAGACAGCAGTAGTCAGCAATAGTCAGCTTGGGAGTGCTCCTGCTTGGGTGCTCCATTGCAAGCTGCTTTGGGGCAGAAGCTCTTGGAGGGGGAACCCATGCCGTTTTTTTATTTAAAATTTAGCGTGGAGCTCCCCCTCAAGATTCATGCCATACACAGTGCCTGGTATTGGCAGGGATCCAAGTCGGATGCCTGTTCAATATCTTACCGCGACAAAACGCAAGCGCATCTAATCGTACTGTACAAATGCAGCTAAGCGCTGTGCCTGGAGTCTTGAATCTCAGCAGAAAGAAAACATGCTTTTAACTGCGGCAGAACAGCCGTCCATGTGAAAGGGGCCTTAACCACCGGACCATATTGCTGGTCAAAGACCAGAGCACTTTTTGTGATTCGGCACTGCGTCGCTTTAATCACTTAAGACCCGGACCAAAATGCAGGTAAAGGACCTTGCCCCTTTTTGCGATTCGGCACTGCGTCAATTTAACTGACAATTGCGCGACGTGGATCCCAAACAAAATTGGCGTCTTTTTTTCCCCACAAATAGAGCTTTCTTTTGGTGGTATTTGATCACCTCTGCGGTTTTTATTTTTTACGCTATAAACAAAAATAGAGCGACAATTTAGAAAAAAATTCAATATTTTATACTTTTTGCTATAATAAATATCCCCAAAATATATATAAAAAATATTTTTCCTCAGTTTAGGCCGATACGTATTCTTCTACCTATTTTTGGTAAAAAAAAAAAAAAATTGCAATAAGCGTTTATCGGTTGGTTTTCGCAAAATGTATAGCGTTTACAAAATAAGGGATAGTTTTATTGCATTTTTATTAATTTTTTTTTTTTACTACTAATGGCGGCGATCAGCAATTTTTTTCATGTGACATTATGGCGGACACTTCGGACAATTTTGACACATTTTTGGGACAATTGTCATTTTCACAGCAAAAAATGCATTGTTTACTGTGAAAATGACAGTTGCAGTTTGGGAGTTAACCACAAGGGGGCGCTGTAGGGGTTATGTGTTCCCTGTGTGTGTTTACAACTGTAGGGGGGTGTGGCTGTAGGTGCGACGTCATCGATCGCGTCCCCCTATAACAGGGATGACGCGATCGATGCTGCCACCACAGTGAAGCATGGGGAAGCCGTGTTTACACACGGCTCTCCCCGTTCTTCAGCTCCTGGGACCTATCGCCGCACCGAGTCCCGGAGCTTCGGACCGGGGTCACGGGAGCTCGCCGCGGGTGCGCGCCCCGTGACTCATGGCTGGGTACTAAAACTGACGAAAATATACGTGGATGTGCACAGCCGTGCCATTCTGCCGACGTATATGTGCAGGAGGCGGTCCTTAGGAAGTTAACTGACAATTGCGTGGTCGTGCAACGTGGCTCCCAAACAAAATTGGTGTCCTTTTTCCCCCACAAATAGAGCTTTCTTTTGGTGGTATTTGATCACCTCTGTGGTTTTTAGTTTTTGCGCAAAGAAAAAAAATAGAGCGACAATTTTGAAAAAAATAAAAAATATATTTTTTACTTTTCACCATAATAAATATCCCCCAAAAATATATAAAAATAAATTTGTTTTCCTCAGTTTAGGCTGATACGTATTCTTCTATATATTTTTCATGAAAAAAAAAAAAAAAAATCGCAATAAGTGTTTATTGATTGGTTTGCGCAAAAGTTATAGCGTTTACAAAATAGGGGGTAGTTTTATGCCATTGTTATTAATATTTGTGCTGCCCTAGGCCTGACTAAACTCGTGCCACCCCTAATTTAAATATGATCCACCCCTTTCTGTCAAGGTCACACACCTTCCTGTTTAAGATATAGGTGACCATGCCAGTGTCCCTTGTGTCTGCACCATCCCTATCATACCTGCAGCAGTGCTGCCACTTTATGGGGGTGCCAGACCGATTTGTCTTGTGGCCCAGTCCACCTCATAAGACTGGCGCTACAATAAAAGCGTAGTGCAAGCCGACAGGGACTCTTTTCATGCTGCCCTAGGCCTGTGCCTTGGTGGCCTAGGCGAAGATACAGCGTTGGCCCAGCCGTGCCATTCTGCCGACGTATATGTGCAGTAGGCGGTCCTTAAGTGGTTAAAGTGTCTGTAAACCTCAGACATAAAAATTGAACAAAGCATGTCCCTCTATACTAGTGTGTACTTATCTCATTCCAGAGCACTAAGTGTAATTTCTCTCAGCTGCATCCTTCCTCTGCTATCAGCATGAGTCACTTTTGATGAGTTTTTTTAACACCAAGAAAAAAATGGTGACAGGGGAAGACACAGCCAGTGATAGACAGTCTTTGCATTTGTTTCTGCCTGCAATGTGAAGGGGGTGTGTCCCTTCCTTCCAATCAGCTCTGAGAGCTCTCCTCACTGATGTACCTTCAGCTCTCTGCCCCCTGCTTTTCAGAGCTGAGGGATTCTGCATTTTAAATCAATGTAGGGGAAAGACACCTACAGCAGATAAACAAGTACAACATATGTAGGGAGAGTTGCTTTATCTCTGTGTAACACCCGAGGCCAGTCACTCACTGGGTATATGTGAGGGATTAAAACCACTTTAAAGTGGTAGTAAACCACCAAAAAAACAACAATGGGCCCCCCTGCAGGTTTAAAGTGATATTAAAAGCAACAATAAAAAAAGTCATACTTACCTGCTCTGTGCAGCGGTTTTGCACAGACTACCCCTGATCCTCCTCTTCTCGGGTCCCTCACCAATGCTCCTAGCCCCTCCCTCCTGCCGACTGCTCCCAAGCAGCTTGCAATGGGGCACCCAAGCAGGAGCGCTCCCAAGCCACTGCTCTGTGGGACTATTCAGAGTCGCTGCTCTTATGTACATCACTGGATTGAGAGGGAGATCAGGTAAGTATTAGGGAGAGCTGCTGCACAGAGAACGTTTTATACCTTTATGAATAAAATGTCCCTGCTGTACTGTGCTTGTGAAATGTACAGGGTACACATCTCAATGTCTGGAAGTTCAGAGGAAGCCCACGTTCACATTGGTCTGATTTGGCATGCGATTTGACATGTCAAATCACATGCCAAATCAGCAGCTGTTTCTGGAAATGGCGCCTTCCGAATCGGTGTGGCGCTGCACGGATGGTGGTTTGGGGTGAGTGGTTTGGGGTGGGGCCACAGGATAAGGGTATGGTATGGATTTTGGGGAGGACCCCATGCCATTTTTTTGGCGTACAGGGGTTCCCCTTAAAACCCATAGCAGACCCAAGGGCCTGGTATGCTCTTGGAGAGGGAACCCATGCTGTTTTTTTATTTAAAATTTGGCATGGAGTTTCCCCTCAACATTCATACCAAACGTAGCTGACACAGTGCACTGTGATTACCTTTTTTTCCTGTTATAAGATTTTGTAAATAAGTACGTTTTCTCCTTCACTGATGGGCACTGATAAGGTGGCACTGACGGGCACTGATAAGGCAGCACCGATGAGGCAGCGCCAATGGGCACTGATATGCAGCACTGATGGTCACTGGCAGGTGGCACTGTTGGGTGGCACTGATGGGCATTGATAGGCGGCACTGATGGGAACTCATGGGTGGCATTGGTGGGCACTGATAAGTGACACTGATGGGCACTGAAAGGCTGCAATGGTGGGTACTTATGGGTGGCATTGATAGGTGGCACTGCTGGGCACTGACAGGTATCCCTGGTGGCACTGGCTGGGATTTTGAGTGGGCACTGGTTGGCAGCTGCCTTGGCACAGATTGGCATTCCCTGGTGGTCTAGGGGGCATACCTGGTAGTTCAGTGTGAAAGCCCATCCCTGGTGGTCCTGGGCGGCATGCTGGTGGTCCTGTTCAGTGATCCGAGGGGGGCTGCGCTGATAAACTATGAGCACAAACCCCCCCTGTCAGGAGAGCATCCGATCGGCTTTCCTCTACTCGCGTCTCTCCTGTTTACATTATTATCAGCCGTGATTGGACACACCTTATCACGTGGTAAAGAGCCAGAGGCTCTTTACCGAGATCAGTGTAGCGGTGTGTCAGACTGACACACCACATCAACCATCGCCGCGAAGGCTGTTGTCCTGCAGGACGTCAATAGACGTCCAGTCAGGATATTGAAACCACTTCCTGGACGTCAATTTACTATTGACCGGGCGGGAAGTAGTTAAAGTGGACATCCAAAGGGGAAAGTTGCACTTTTTGGGGTGAAGAAGGTACCTGTTTTTGACAGATACCTGCTTCCACTTCCCGTCAGATCGCTGCTGCGATCTGTGCGGAACTTTGTGCCACCCAGCATTCTGGGACAAATCACAGGTCCCAGAAGACTGTGTGACCATTCACAAATAAATTAGCGCATGTGCAGTAGGAAAAGCTAGTGTTCTTATATTCCAGTCCCAGGATTTGTAGCTGCTGACTTTTACTTTTTGGGGGAAGACTGGAGCTCCTCTTTGAGCATTAGATAGCTGCAATATATTTGTTATATGCTTTGAGTTTAGATACAATTAAGGGGTGCCATGGAACGTGCTTTGTCCACCCCCTTCCTCACAATCGGATTTTCCACAGACAAAGCGTCAAGCTTTTGTCTGAAGGGCGTCTGCCTGATTTTGTCTTGCAAACCAAAATGGCACACAATTGTCGGTCAAGAAACATGAACGTATTGAAGTACTAGATGTACTACGTGGTTTTTCAGCTCTTGAGCGACACCCTTTGATCACCTTCTGCTAATGTCGTGTTTGGTGAACATAGATTCCGAGCATGCGTTTTTGTACTTTGGACTTTTGTCTGACAGAATTGTGTACACACAATCGGAAAAATTTGACAACAGGCCGCCGTCCGAGGAAAATTTTAAAGCATGCTATCCAACATTTGTCCGCAGAAAATCCGACAACGATTGTCCGATGGAGCGTACCAATGGGCAAATTTTCAGCCAACAGTCTGTCAACACACAATTCCCATCGGAAAATCTGATTGTGTGTACAAGGCTTAAGTGTGACCTTCAGTTAGTGCGCTGTTATTGGCGGGTCCCGCGCACATCCATGGGAGTAAGGTCCTCGTGGCTCCGGCCAATCACAGCGCCAGAGCCCATGATACCCAGAAGATGCTATGGGAGCGTCTATCTAAGGTGAGTGCTTCATAATGAGGTAGTATGCTATGTCTTGCAGGTTGTTGTTTTTTTGTGGGTTTACAACCACTTGAACAGGGGTGTGTAGACTTTTTATATCCTCTGTACACACAAAAAACACACATATTATATACATGTGTATGCCAGCCTAAGTGTCAGAACTTTCTTTACTTTTCTGCTATGGGTTGTAGCCCCTGATCTTTTGTAGAACTAGCAACGTCCCTGGGTTTACCTATAGGTAAAGTCAACCAAGAGAGTTTACTTCCAACAAGGTTTTAGTTAGATACAACCATTTGCAATTCATGTTATTATTCACTACAAATATATTGTTAAATTACAAATAGTTAATAAGTATTACATTTATTTTGCAGGAGTTGTTTTCTGGCTTACCCAATCAATGACTGTTCTACTATGGTAATACCATACTTACTTTTTCACAACCCACCCCAAAGTTCAGAACTTGATTTCAAACCTTCCATACGTGGAGATTCCGCTGCTCTACCACACGTTTACTAAGCAACTGACGGACTTTCATTCTAAATTATAAGAAAAGCACCCACACTGACTAACGCTGGACTACACTGGCTGTTTCCTCAGCCTCGTACGAGGTAGTATCGCCCATCATAGGAGACAACGAGAACAGCAGCACCTCACACACATTTCTCCAATCAAAGAAGCAATACAACTTCTCTCACTTGGCGCCAAACTCATACAGACCTTCCCGTCCAAATCCCGCCCCCATCCGCTCTGCGTCCTATCAGCGGCAGCTATTGGATGTTCCGGGTGCTCGGCGGCACATGGAAGTGTATGTATATGTGGAGGGTCATGGTGTGTGTGGTGCCCAGTCGTGGGTCAGGCGGGGAGCCGGTTTTCAGGCGTCCTTTGTTGCCCCTACTCTGTATGCTCGGTTTGTTTCGGATGAGGGAACAAGCGGTTGTCTCCAGTGCCAGTCCGTGTAATGTAATCATACTAGCTAGAGTAGACGGTAGTCACCAATGTTTACGTACAATACGTTTTGTGCATGTTACTGTAAAGCACTCAGCTTTGTATGTTTTCATATTTTTGGAATGGCAGGAGTAACATGTATTTATATGGTAAAATAAAGATCAGAATTATCCTTCGGTGTATTGTGCTGTAGCCCTATACATATTACTTACTATACATATTACAATCTGATTGTACAACCTGCATCAGATCCACTAACACGTATGTAGTGTAAGGACCTGCCTTATTGGAAACGGATGGAATAGGTGGGACCTCCTGTTACATAGTTTGGGTAGATCTAAAGCTGAGCCTTATGATGGCTATACATGCTCCGATAAATGATTTGATTTGCCTTCTGATCAGTATTTTCCTGTATGAATAAGTGATCTATAGTCAACAGTCCACACAATCCTCGTGCAAGTGGATTTCAGTCTCTAGTTAACCCCTTCATGACAGCGGGTAAAACAAATCTTAACCACTAAAAGGGGAGTTCCAGCCTTATTTTTATGTTAATTAAAAGTCAGCAGCTACACGGCTTTTAATAAACATACACTTACCTGTTCCATGGTCCAGCAACGTGCTGCCGGGAGCTTCGTTTCGGTCACCCCTTTCACTGCTGGTGCCTCCATTGCAACTGTGGGCACCCGGCCATGACAGCTTTCGGCTTTACGGCCGGGCACTCACTGCGCATGCGCGAACAGCACAGCGCTCCCTCATGTGTCCCAGGTGATCGTCTACAGGGAGGGGCCACTAAAAGGCGATATGAAGTATCGCCTTAGCAGTCCCTCGGTGGAAGGAGGAAGTGGGACAGAAAGTCGAACTCCTCCAGAAGCCCCCACCCCCCCCCCCCAAGAAAATTACAAGCCAAATGTGGCATGTAAGGGGGCGAGGAGTGGATTAAGCCAAGTTCCACTTTGGGTGTGTAACGGAACCCCAAATGGGACGGGTTAACGCTGTTTACGATATTCCATTCCACCAACCCACGACAGCTTATCGACACTCCACAATCTAGCAGACGAACACGGCCCATATGGATTCCCCAGAAACGAGACACACAGCTCTGTTCTCTGGTTCAAAATAAGATAGACTTTAATAGAAAACTTAGGCTTCTTATATACAGTTAAGGAACCACAATGAACAATGACCCAACTCCACCCACAACATGACACAAAGAGCTCAATACACATCTTTTAGGAGACAACCATTCTGCCTGCAAAATCACGGGAACGTGCCAACCTGCCACAGTATAATGACAGCAGCTGGTCTGCAAGTGGTTAATGCTTGAACATGGTTTTGCAACTTTGACATGTGTAAGTAAAACTACAGATTTATGGCGGCAATTGGTGATTTTTAGTGGGACTGCTATATTGCAGCGAACAGATCAGACACCTAACTGACATTTTTGACACTTTTTTGGGAACCAGTGACATTATTACAGTAATCAGTGCTAAAAATATGCACTGTTATTGTACTATTGACACTGGCAGGGAAGGAGTCCGCAGACCAGTTTCAGCGGACATGTTCGATCGTGTGTACGGCCTATCGGACCGTTTTCCAGCGGACAAAAGTTTCAAAACATGCTTAGAAACCTGTCCGCTGGAAACCTGTCCGTCGGACAGGTTCGATGGTTAGTACACAAAATCATCGGACCAAAATCCTGCGCATGCTCAGAATCAAGTCGATGCATGCTTGGAAGCATTGAACTTCGTTTTTTCATCACGTCGTTGTGTTCTACGTCACCGCGTTCTGGTCCGAGGGGATTTTGGTCCGATGGTGTGTACGCACATCAGACCAACAGACCACTTCAGCCTTGTCTGATGAAAACGGTCCGTCGGACATGTTTCATCGGACATGTCTGATCGTGTGTACGCGGCCTAACTGTGTGATCTCTCCTATCGGAACAGAGATTTGCCTTGTTTACATTCTGTCACTGCAGAGAATGATCACAGGTGGCCGGAGGACTCCCACTGATTGCCTCCCCTGCTGGCCAATGGTGGTCTGCACCCACAAAAGTGAGTTCCTGTGTCCAAGTACAGCTGCAACGATTTGCAGCAATGAGCCACCTTGCCACAGTATAATGACAGTGACTGGCCGGGAAGCGGTTAAACCAAATAAAAACTGGCACAAAATAGTTTTTACATTTTTAAAATTTAGCTGTTTAACCACTTAAGACCCGGACCAATACGCTGGTAAATGACCCAAGGTGTTTTTGCGATTCGGCACTGCGTTGCTTTAACAGACAATTGTGCGACGTGGCTCCCAAACAAAATTTGCGTCCTTTTTTCCCCACAAATAGAGCTTTCTTTTGGTGGTATTTGATCACCTCTGCGATTTTTATTTTTTGCGCTATATACAAAAATAGAGCGACATTTTTGAAAAAAAAACACTATTTTTTACTTTTTGTTAAAAAAAAAATCAAATAAACTAAATTTTAGTCAAACATTTAGGCCAAAATTTATTTAGCCACATGTCTTTAGTAAAAAAAAAAATCGCAATAAAAAAAAATAGCTACCTAGCGGGAACAGCGACACTAATACAGCGATCAGAAAAATGATCGCTTAGTGACGCTGGCAATAGGGAGTGAAAGGGTTAACTAGGGCGGTGATCAGGGGGTTAAAACTTTATTGGGGGGGTGGGGGGGCTATCCTGAACCTAACACTAACTGATTTTACACTGCCTGTCACACTGACACTAAATGCAGTGATTAGATCACTGCATTCAGTGACACTGTGACAGGGGGGTGGGGGGGGGCGATCACAAGGGGTTAATGTGCCTATGTGAGTGTGTGTCAGTGTTGTGTTGGTGCACACTTACTTGTGATGTCTTCTCTCATCAGCAGCGGTGGGAAACACCGCTGCGATGAGAGGTGACATAATTTCCTCCTTCCTGTGTAAACACAGGAGGAGGAAGTTACACGAAGGGGGAGCGCTCCCATTGGCTGGGAGCGATCGCGGGGGGGCGGGTAAACGCCGACATCCGCCCGCTCGTCCCGGATCGCTCCCGGAGCCAGGGGGACCCCCGCACGCCGCGGAGGGGGTCCCGATGGGACCCCCGAACCGCACTTAGGCGGGGACGTAAATTTACGCCCTTGTGCCTGTACGAGCCATTCTGTGGCCGTATATGTGCGTGCGGGGGTCCTTAAGTGGTTAAAGGGCAACTCCACTTTCGTGTTAAAAAAAATAGCAAATAAAGAAAAAATAATATAGCATATATTAGAGGTCGACTGATATGGGTTTTTCTTTGGCCGATGGCGATATTTAGAAATCGTGGTGGCCAATATACGATGCCGATTTTTTTATTTTATTTTTTTGGGCCGATATGTTAGGCCGATTTATTTATCCCCCCCCCTTCATCTCATAAAATCTTTATCCCCCCCCCCCCCTTCATCTCACACTGGGGCATTTTTCAGACTCTTTTGGGCTAAAAATAGTGCCTGTAAAGTGCCTGCAAAACTGCTCCCCTACAGTCTCAGTGTGAAAGCCTGAGTGCTTTCACACTGAGGCGGTGCTCTGGCAGGACTGCAATGTGCTTCTGCAGTGGCGCTGCATTGGAACATTTAACCCCTTCATCGGCCGTTAGCTGGGATATAAGCTCCCCGCTAGCAGCCAAATAGCGCCACTAGAATGATGGCCCAGTGTGAAATGGAAAAAAAACAAGTTGGATCACAGAAGTAATCAGAGTGAAATGGTCCTTCACCAGTGAAGAGAAAAAGTCCTCAAATTGAACAATCAGATGAAACACCAATAAGGAGTGATAACCAAATAGCTAGGATCCTCCACCACCAAAGCATATGAATCTGCTTACCAGATCCCCGCGGTCCCTTGATTATAGGGGACCCCAGGTAGCATGTAGGTATAGGGATTTGTGGAGCCACAAGCTGGATGGAGACAGTCTAATGGGGGTCATCACCTCATTCCATTACTCCAAAACGTGAACATGCGTAATTCATAGATTAGAAAATAAAAACAGAGGAGGGGCCTCGATAGTGTAAAACCTTAAAAAACTTTATTTAAAAAAAATTAAGACAAAAAAACACTCACATTTTGTCAGTGGTATAAAAGCCTTATAGTCTGATGTCCCGGCCGGATACATACAGACAATCCGTCCAAATAGGGAAACAAAGCAGTCAAGGGGGGTGATACCGATGTACCGCACGTTCCGCCCTACCAGTTTCGCAAGAGATCGCTTTTTCAAGGGGCACAGGCGTCACACTGCATCACCCTCTTAAATACCCGTCCATGTCAAAAAAATAGCCACAGTTCCGGCGTGTGCGCGCATGCGCGATAAAGAACCGAGCGTTAAAGATGTGCGTGTGGCAGCTCCTGACAGCCAGACATCCAGGGCTGCTTTTGGTTCTCCCCAGGTTTCTCCCCTCGCTCCCGCCGGCTTTCTGGCTCTCCCCCTGGTCTTCCGATCAACGGCCACGACCCAGCATCCATCCACACTCCAGCCGCAGCCCCCCTGCTTGCCGCCGTCGGATCGCCGAGGCTCCCCCGCCCGCCCGTCGGATTGCAGAGGCCCCCCCCCCCCGCTCGCCTGTCGGATCGCCGCTTACCCACCTCCACTACAGGAGCCTTGGAGTCAATCGGTGCTTGCAGCGCCGCCGTTTTGGTCTGATCTTCGTCATCCGGGATCCTCCAGGAAATTCTGCGGCTTCGGCCTAGGCTCCGAAGCGGCGGCCATCTTGCTACACCCGGCGATGGCTCCAGCAGTCTCCCCGGATCCCCCCTGAATGCCCTGAGTCAGGTGCACCACCCAATAGACCCCCAGATCACCTAGAGGGAATCCTGCTGAGCCCTCTTCACCTATCAGTGGCTCAAACAAAGGCTGAGGCCTTGTCCTGGCTACTGGTTAGTAAATAGAGTCCAACTGTCATTCAGGGCTGTGTCGCTTTAACGCAGCTCCTGACAGCTCCTGACATCCAGGGTTGCACCACACACTCTCCCCTGGCTTCTCCCACCGCTCTCTCCGGTTCTCCCCCTGGTCCGCTGCTCACGGCCTCGACCACCCTCCACCACCGGCAAGGTAAGCCCCTGATCCTCAGGGCTCTCCCACCTCCCCGAGCTCCGTTGGCGGCCGTCTTTTCAGGATAAGCCGCGGTGGAGGCCCTCGCACCACCCCATGTACCATTCGGCTTTACCCGCGACCCAGCGGTGCGCCGCACCATTCTCCTACCAGCACCACATAAATCCCCCCCGGACACCAGCTGAACCCCCCCAACCACCACCAGCTACCCCCTGAGCCCCCTCCTTACACAATCCAGCTGCATAGCCCCCGGCGGAGGCTCTGTATTCTCCGGCTTGACGGCCCCCCCTGATACACCATTCACCTGCCAGCTGCACATCTATCCCCCCGGGCACCAGCAGGACCCCCCACTTCCCTAGGGCTAGAACTGCATCCCGGCAGCTACCGGCGCACGCTTCCTAGAAGTAGGACGTGTGGCCCACGGGATGTAGATAGGTAGGGCCCCCTCCCCCTGATACACCATTCACCTGCCAGCAGCACAATAATCCCCCCCGGACACCTGCAGGACCCCCCACTTCCCTAGGGCTAGAACTGCATCCCGGCAGCTACCGGCGCACGCTTCCTAGGAGTAGGACGTGTGGCCCACGGGATGTAGATAGGTAGGGCCCCCTCCCCCCCCCGCTTCATCGCCGTGACCGAGTGGCCCCCGCACCTCCCCTCCAGACACCAGCCTGCTACCCCCCCTTGTAATTTGGTCACCTACCACCCTCTCCTGACTCAAAAACTACCAGTTGGCAATCCCCCTCTGCCCCCCACTCGAGGTCACCACCTTGGCTCTTTGCAGCCGGATCGGTGGCCATCTTGCAACACCCAAGCCCCACCCCCACTTTCTCAATACCATTTGAACTTGATCTAGGGTTCGCCCGATCGCCTCTCAAGGGGTCAGGAAGATATTTTTTTCCCTGTCGTAGCATATTGGCGTAGCACAGCCAGGTTTTTTTTTGCCTTCCTCTGGACCAAGCCAGGATCAAGGATTAAGTTAATCCTTGGAAATCCTCCCCTCCCCCCTCCCCCTGGTGTTTGGCGACTATGGTTAATCTGCAATATTCTGCAGAAACCATTGGTGATCTGAGGCAATTTGCCGCAATTCTACCAGCCATCACTAAAAAAGCCCTAAGAACTGAGCGACTTTTGAGAATCGATCGACTATCAAAAATCTCAGCCGTTCACCCCAGCCTAAGCACATATCATGTGCTTTGATCAACACAAGATCGGCAGTAAAACACCGACTGGAAATCCATGACTTCATCCTACACTATGATCTAGACTGCCTCTTTATCACAGAGAGCTGGCTCACAGCCGACTGACACACCATTCTAGGAGAATTGGTGCCAGAATAGGGCAAAGAGGAGGAGGACTGGCGGTGATCCATAAGACTCATCTTGCGATCACTAAACCAGTCCTCCAAAACCCTCTTCCATTCATGGAAACCCTTACCCTGCAACTACAAACAAACTCCCAGGAGACCGTCCAGATTCTACTCTGCTATAGGCCACCTGGCCCAAAATCACAGCTTCTCCCATCATTGACGGACTTTATCTCCACCTATACCCTTAAAGCGGAGGTTCACCCTAAATATAATATCTCCCATGCGATCCAGCATACTGGCGTCAGCGCCAGTATGCTGTTTTTTTTTTTTTTTAATAGCACACTTACTGTATTATTGTAGAATTCCTTTTCTGTCCCCCGCGGTGGACGGCTGTAGTATAGCGCGTCACATCTTCCTAAAATACCCGATATGGACTCGGGTAATCTCGGCGAAAATGCGGCGCCTGCGCACAGACCTAGGAGCTGACTGCGCAGGCGCCGTATTTCTCCGAGTCCTATTTCGGAGGGCGTGACTCGCCATAGCCGTAGGACTCGGAGAAATACGGCGCCTGCGCAGTCAGCTCCTAGGTCTGTGCGCAGGCGCCGCATTTTCGCCGAGATTACCCGAGTCCATATCGGGTATTTTAGGAAGATGTGACGCGCTATACTGGCGCCGTCCACCACGGGGGACAGAAAAGGAATTCTACAATAATACAGTAAGTGTGCTATTAAAAAAAAAAAACCCAGCATACTGGCGCTGACGCCAGTATGCTGGATCGCATGGGAGATATTATGTTTAGGGTGAAATACCGCTTTAACAGCAAACACCTTTTGCTGCTCGGGGACTTCAATCTCTGGGCCAACTCCCCGAAGATCCCGTTGCCGACGCCTCCATTGATCACTTCGAAGGATTAGGGCTACAACAACTAGTATGTGGGCCCACACATGCTTCAGGTCACACACTCAATCTTATTTTCAGACAAGATCTGGAACAAAAAATCTTGGAAAATTAACCATTGCCATGGACAGATCACTATGCAATTAAATTCATTATTTCCGGTTTCCCCCCTTAACTAAAACGTCAAATCCAGTGACAACACACTGGACTAGATGTCAGAAGAAGCTCCACTCGGAACTCTTCAAAGCTACATTAAGGAAAAAAATAAATACAATTCAGCCGCCTCAAACGGCTGAAGAAACACTGGATACCATAAACACAGCCCTATTACAATCAGCCGACTTAATAGCGCCGAAACGTAAAACCTGCATCCAGAAAATAACTCCAGCTGGTTCAACAACCAACTGGCGTTACTGAAGCAAGAGCGCAGAAGGGCGGAAGCCGCCTGGAAAAGAAGCTCTTCAGATGAGAACCTCATCGTCTACAAAGCAACAACAAGAAAATACCACAAAGAAATCTTCAAAGCCAAGAAAAACTATTTTTCTCAGGCTATCAACAGCGCCCTTAATCGCCCACGCGAACTCTTCAAGCTGGTCACTCAGACCATGAATCCAGGATGTCTTGAAGCCCCCAATTCGGACTCGCAAGAATTTTGCAATGAATTGTCGAAATAAAATCGAGGGAATCCGACAAAGCATTCAGCAAAATAATTCCCTCCTTAACCCTCCCCGTAATTATTTACACAACACCTGCAGTAACTCACCACAACCAGGTGAGTTCACGCTGGAACCTATCTCTATCCATGCCACAAAAAATATCATCGGTACTTTGCGTAACAGCACTGCGCCGAATGATATCCTGGCACCTACTATCACGCAGCTTATCAACCAATCTTTCAGGGAAGGCATAGTGCCCTCCCAGTTGAAGGAGGGTATAATTCGACCCATCTTGAAGAAACCCAACCTGGACCCCAAGGACCCACTCCACCGTCATCCAATAACAGTGTCATGATCTATGTCATGGCTTTGGTCACCTGCTGGTGGCACTGTTTCTCCCAGAAACAGGGGTGCAGTTCTGGTGTCCCCCAGCGGGTGTCTCCCATGGGACGGACTCCTCTAATTAGGATAAACTGCTACAGGTATATAAGCCCGCCCTGCACTACAGTCCAGTGCTTCAGTATTTTGCCTGTCAGCCCTGTTCCTGTTTGCTCAGATACCTGTTGCCAGTTCAGTCCCTGATTTGCTCCCATTGACCCCGGCTTGAACCTTGCTGCTTTCTTCTATCCTTGACCCCGGCTTGAAACTTGGACCTGCTTATCTCTCATCCCTGCATACCTGCTATATACGCTCTGTCTTCGGGATATATATTTCTTCACTAGTTTTGGTGGCTTGACGATTGCTGTGTTTGTAGTTTGCTGTTTGTCTTGTGGGTTTTTCTGTTTTGCACATGTGCCTTAATCTTAATAAATACTTTTTTTTTTTACTTACCTCTGTGCCTATCTTCCTTAGTGCAGCCCACTGACCTGTTAGCTAATATCGGATGCCTGTGTAGACATCCCCTGACAAACAGGCCTAAATGTACTCTCAAAGGTAATGGAAAAATTAGTGGTACAACAGCTGCAACAGCATCTAGATACCCACAACCTACTTGATCCATTTCAATCGGGATTCCGGCCTGGACACGGGACAAAAACCGCATTGCTCAAAATATGGGACGACCCTCTCGAGGCCGCAGACGAAGGAGAATCTTGTCTTCTGGTTCTCCTCCCCCTGAAAGGTACCAAAGGTGACACCGGAGGGGGGAGGATTCCGAAAAGCGGAAGTTCCATTATTACTCTGCCAAGTAATAAGTGATACAGAACATTTATTAAATTTAAACATTTATTTTAAACACAACAAGCCTCCATTTAGTGCACTTGTATGTATAATTTAGATTAAGAGATCAATATATATATATTTTTTTTTAAATACACAAAAACAGGTAATCAAAACCTTTGGATGAAAAAAAAAAATATGGGGTTACCTTTACTGTTTGTTTTTTTTTTTATTCGTTAAAGTGTATTTTTTCCCCAAAAATTGCTTTTGAAAGACCGCTGCGCAAATACCGTGTGACATAAAATATTGCAACAGTCGCTATTTTATTTTCTAGGGTCTCTGCTAAAAAAAAAAAATATAATGTTTGGGTGTTCTAAGTGATTTTCTAGCAGAAAATACAGGATTTTTACTTGTGTCAAAAAAGATTCAGGGCCCTTTCACACGGGGCGGATCAGTATTGATCTGTCCCGTGTGTGTCCGTCTGCTCAGCGGGGTTCCTACGTAAATCCCTGCTGAGCTGTCATCTGACAGGGCGGTCCCCGGATGAACACGGATAAAAAATAAGGTTTTCTTCCTTCCGCAAAAGCAGATCTTTGCGGAGGCGGATGATTATGGGTGTCAGCGGATGTTCATCCGCTGACACCCGCAATCACATAGCAATGTATGTCCTGTTTTTATCCGCAACGGATGGATGAAAATGTGGACATATGGTCCGTACATGTGAAAGGGGCCTCAGTATTACATTTGTTCATTCCTTTGAAGTTGAAACATTGTGTCTTATCTCCGACTTGGCAGGCTGCCCAGGAGGCAGAAGGTACGTCCGCAGGAAACTTCTCAGGCAACTTGCATTGACTTCTATTACAGAAGCTTTTTAGCAAGTCGCGTTTAATCAGCTTTTTTTTTACAGCAAAATCGGCCGATGCCGATTAATTAAAAAACGCCAAATATCGGCCGATATATCGGTCGACCCCTAGCATATATAATTGCGACACAAGTCATATTGTAATTGAATGTTATAAAAAATTACCTTTCCTTTTCTTTCTGCAGCCGCTGTAATTTACTCAAAATGCAACATGGCTACCTAATTTCCTGCTTGTGTGATTGGCTCACCAATTTTCCCAGAAGTCTACACTAAGATACAAGTCAGATTTACCGCCAATTTCGCAGCGCTATTCGTCTGCTAGCGGGTGGTTTTACCCCCATCTAGCGGCCGAGAAAGGGTTAAAGACCACTGCAAAGCGCCTATGCAGAGGTTCACTGCTGGCGGTATAGCCACAGTGTTCCATTGATTTCAATAAACGGGAGTGGTGGAGGAGCAGTATACACACCGCTTTTTCACCACTACAAAAATGCAGTCAGCAGGACTTTTTTTACCGGCCTGCTAGGGCTTTCACACTCTCTAGACACAGCAGCGGCTGTTTAGGGTTGGTTTGCAGGCGCTATTTTTAGCACAATAGCGTTTGCAAATGTGAAATGGGTCTTAGAAAAGGTAGAAATCTGCAACAAGGTTTGGTAAAATCATTGCAATGTACATAGATCACCCAAAGGGGAATGTGTTTTTTCTTAACAAAAGTGGAGTTACACTTTAACAACTTGACAGCCAGGCTTTTTCTGGCACTTTTTGTGTACAAGTTTAAATCTGTATTTCATGCTAGAAAAGCCCATCTCAAAACGGCACGAACAGGGATGCTGGGAGGCTGGTGTTTTTAAAAGAGTAAAGACCCAGGCTGTGGATCACCTAAGTGGGCAATATGGATTCCTCAGCTGATGCAGGCCCCAGCACCTCACAGGTTAGCTTGAAGTATTTGTACTTCCTTGCACATCCTGTGAGAGTGAGAGTTTCCCCCCTTATACCCTGTGTTATGGAGTTGATGTAGCCACCAAAAAGGAAATGTGCAGTTTGCGGAAACAAATTGAGCTCCTCAATGAGCAAAGCTGTCTGCCGCACTTGTATAGACAGACTAGTCAAGGACGACCCAGTTGTTTCCTGTCAGAAGATGCTGACTTTAGTTAGGGATGAGCTAACTTCAACGTTCTGCTCTTTTAAATCCCCAATTGCTAAAATACAGGTACCCTCTCAGGGGCCATATCCAGATAGGACTTCAGCTGCTCCTAGTGCTGAACCACAGAGCTTGAAGAGTGAGGATTCTGAGGTAGAAATTCGATCTCCCCGTTCTTCTCAGGAAGAATCGGTTTTTAGATGCAGGGTCCAGGGATTGAGACTCTATCAGAGGCTCTAGATACAAGCTGTCGTTGGAGGATGTTGATGACTTGTTGAAGGCTATATATACAACCTGGTTAGTGTTTGGTTGAAGCCATTTATTATCAATCAACTTTTCTTACTCTTTTTTAAATCATAATAGCAACAGAAACTACCCAAATGACCCTGATCAAAAGTTTAAATACCCCCAGTTCTTAATACCGTGTATAGCCCCCTTTAACATCAATAACAGCTTGAAGTCTTTTGTGATATTTGATTTTGGCCTGATAACATGTACAAGTTCTGATCTGTTTGTTTGTAATTTGTGTGTGTGTATAAAAGGTCATTGAGTTTCTGGACTCCTGACAGACCCTTGCATCTTTCATCCTTTGCTGCACTGACATTTTTGGATTCTGAGTCATGGGGAAAGCAAACGAATTGTCAAATGATCTGTGGGAAAAGGTAGTTGAACTGTATAAAACAGAAAAGGGATATAAAATGATATCTAAGGAATTGAGAATGCCAATCAGCAGTCTTCAAACTCTAATCAAGAAGTGGAAAATGAGGGGTTCTGTTGAAACCAAACTACCGTCATCTGGAGCGATGAGACCAAAATTTAGCTTTTTGATTACAATCATAAACGCTAAATTTGGAGAGAATTCAACAAGGCCTATGAAGAAAGGTACCATACCTACTGCGAAACACGGAGGTGGATCACTTATGTTTTGGGATGTGTAAGCTGCAAAGTGACAGGAAATTTGGTCAAAAGTGATGGCAAGATGAATGCAGTATGTCATCAAAAATACTGGAGGAACATTTGCATTCATCAGCCAGGAAGCTGTGCATAGGACGTACTTAGACATTCCAACATGACAATGATCCAAAACACAAGGCCAAGTCGTCCTGTCATTGGCTACAGCAGAATAAAGTGAAGGTTCTGGAGTGGCCATCTCAGTCTCCTGACCTCAATATCATTGAGCCACACTGGGGAGATCTCAAACGTGCAGTTCATGGAAGATGGCCCAAAAATTTTCAGGAACTGGAATCTTTTTGCCAAGAGGAATGAGCAGCTTTACCATCTGAGACGATAAAGAGCCTCATCCACAAATACCACAAAAGACTTCAAGCTTTTATTGATGTTAAATGGGGTTATACACGGTATTAAGAACTGGGGTATGTAAACATTTGATCAGGGTCATTTGGCTATTTTCTGTTGTCATTATGATTCAAAAAGAGTAAACACCGTTGATTTGATAAATGGCTTCAGCCAAACACTAACCATAAGTGAAAGAAAAGTTTTTGTGTTTTCATTCATAGTCTTTGAAAAATGGGCAAGAAATCATAAATTCTGCCAGGGTATGTAAACTTATGAGCACAACTGTAGTTCCCTTCTTGATACGATCAAGCTGGAGTGAGAAAATCCAGAGAGAAAACTGTTTCCATTTGAAGAGGACTCGGCACCGCTTTGGAACAAAAGCCCCAAGTCAGACGCACCTCTTTCAAAAGTTTCAAAAGACACGGACCTAGCGTTTGACGATATGGGCACGCTTAGGGATTTGATGGGTAAAATAGAAGATATTCTTCTACGCAAGGCCTGGGACACATCCATTGCTAATCTTAAACCAGCCCTAGCATCCATTTGTGTAGCCAGAAACTTAGAAGTATGGTTGACACAAATACAGACGCGTCTTTCGGCAGGAACTTCAAGAGAACAAATTATGAAATCCTTCCCTCTCCTCTTTCAGGCATTGGGCTTTTTAGCAGATTCTTGCGCAGAGTCGGTTAGAATGATCGCTAGGACCTCGGCCTTGGTGAATTTGGCCAGAATTTTGTTTCCTGGATAGATCAAAGAGTGCTGATCCCAGTCCCCCGATCGGATCAAGGCTTTTATTCTCATACTTTCTTGATGGCTTCCTGATGACAAAGGTATCGGCCAATCCTGAACCTCCGGTTTCTAAACCGCTCAATCAGGTACAAACATTTTTCGTATGGAAACCAGTGTTATCAATCAAAAGTATGTTTTACCCAAACTGCTTCATGGCCACTTTGGATTTGAGGGATGCCTGTTTGCACATCCCTATACATCCAGCTTTCCAGAAATGTTTGAGACTAGAAGTCAAGATGGGGACAGAGATCTTTCAGTTTCAATTCCAGGCCCTACCCTTCGGATTGTTTTCAGGTGTTGGGAGAGGCACTGTCTCTGCTAAGGTTAAAAGCGATTACTATCATCCCTGACCTGGACGACCTTCTAGTGGTGGCAGAATCATACCACAAATTGGAAGCGGATTCCCAGACTGTACAGGACTTCCTACAGTCCCTGAGCTGGTTGATCAACAAAGAGAAGTCTTCCTTTATTCTGACCCAGAGGGTGACGTATCTGGGATACCAATTTTGCTCAGTAAGCCAGGAGGTTTTCCTCCCACAGGAAAGGATCTCAAAAATGATTCAGGCAATGTCACCTTACAGATCAATCAGTTGATTTTGTTCAGAGAAATCTCAAGAGCAGTAGGTCTGATGACCTCTTGCTTTCCCGCAGTTCCATGGGCAAGGTTGCATCAACGCCAAATACAGTTGTTTCTGCTAAGATACTGGGACGAAGACACAAGTTCCCTAGATTCGAGGGTTTGAATACCCTCTAGGGTAAAACGAAGCTTGTGGTGGAGGTCGCACCTTCACATGACAAGGGGTCTGCAGTTGTCCATTCCTATATCCCAAAGGATCACAATAGATGCAAGTTCCTGGGGATGGGGAGCCCATTTCAGCAACACAATAGCACAGGGAAGAATCGGAGAGAGCTTCTAGCGGTTCAGAGAGCCTTGTAAGCATTTCAGATAGAAATCAGGGGTCGCAATCTCCAGATTCTATCTGACAATATCGCTACCGTTGCATACCTCAACAAATAAGGAGGTACGAGAAGTCAGATGCTTCAATCTATAGCTCAGGGGATCTTATCATGTGCAGAAGGGAATCTGGCCTCGATCAGTGTACCTGAAAGGGACGCAAAACTGTCTGGCAGATTATCTCAGCTGTTCTAGCGAATCCGTGGCCATTCAGCCTCTGTTATGCCTTCCCACTGATCAGGCTAATTCTGGAAGTCCTCCGGAAATTTCTTCTAGAATAGACAAATCTCATCTTATTAGCCCCTTTTTGGCCCAAGAGGCCATTAAACTGCAAGAGTCAGTCCATGCAATTCCAAAGAAGTTTTTTTTTGCATTTTTTCCCATGTGCAGGTATTATGTGTGGGTGTATTAGAACATTTCTAGATCCAGATATTTTAGACATAATCTGTGAGACTTCTTCCTCGGTGAATGAAAAGTAGATCCATTCGTTTCCATCTGAGGAGTGAGTAAGTTACTCACAGGCAGTACTCAAATCAAACAATAGGGTGGGTTACTTCCTACTCTCCTTTTTTGACGGGACACAAACTCCAATGCGATTAATTTACTGGTTGCTTCTTCAAAGACAGAAAATTTGTAGTAGTACAAGGCAGGCTACTGTACCTATAGTGCTCTTAATCAGGCTCTGTGCAACAATCTACTAAAAACAGCACAGGTGAGTCCCATGATACCCTTATTACTCTAAATGAAGCCACCACAGGTTAAATCCATTTCTGATAGAAACATTTAGATCTAATTATTTCTAATAGTCATCTAATCCTTTTATCATCTAAAAAAAATAAGCAAAATAAATTCAAATATCAATCTCTGCTGTAAAAAAAATTGCAAAACAAAATTGCAAAAAGAATTGCAAAAAAAAAAAAAAGTTCCAGAAACAATTGTGAACCGCCGAAAACGGCAAGTCAGGGAAACGCCATCTAGCAGCAGGGGGGGGGGGGGGGCTTCCACTCCCACCACTTCCGATAGCTCATGAGCCACTTGGAACGCTTTCAAGAGAAAGCCAGCCGGCAGCAAAAAAAAAAATTGATACTGGGGTTATGGGTGATATCTTCAGCCATAATCCCGGTAAACTACTTGCAAACCTCGCTGAATGTATGCGTATTGCAGATAATTCTGGATAATTCTTGCTCTCACAAAGACCTACCACCAAAGAACAACCCCAAATAAATTCCCTGCTTCTGATGATAGCAGCGATACCATATATGTGTATGTTTTTTGTTGTTTGTACCTGTAGTAGCCCAGAAATAAATTATTCACTGACCTCTACTTTTGATTCTTACTCTGACTTTTGACTCTATTCTGACACTGACCTAGATCAAACCTTGATCTAGCTATTTTATCTTTTAGTTTTTGTTATTATTTATTTTACACATCGTTTGGTTACTGTACAAACACCATATCTGCTGACTTAAACAGGCACTTACCAGTCCAGCACTGCCCTCACCTGGGCTGGTTCTTCACTGGTTTTCGTGTCCCTGGCGATAGTGGTGTCACTAGGGGGTGGGCTCTGGGGCTATAGCTCCGAATCTGAGGCCCATAGCCCGAGTCTCTTACAGGGGTGGAACCAGGGGGGCAATGTGTGTGAATACATTTAACATTTTGTGTATAAAATAGACATGGCATGTGCATAATGCATAGCTTATTTCCTTCAGCTTGGACTACACCATATATAAGAATACAAAACAAAAGAGAACTTTTAAGGCATCACACAAATCATTGTGTACCATCTTACCCGGATGAACAATGACCGGGCCATTTTTTGCGATTCGGCACTGCGCCGCTTTAACTGACAATTGTGCGGTCATGTGACGATGTACCCAAACAAAATTGACGTCCTTTTTTTCCCCCACAAATAGAGCTTTCATTTGGAGGTAGTTGATCATGTCTGGTTTTTTTTTTTGCGCTATAAACAAAAACTGCACCAATTTTGAAAAAAAAATAATACTCTTATAGTCCATGGACGGACACAGCTCCTTAAATCTTGACAAGTGGGTTATGTTCCTGTTCAGGAGAGGACTAGGCAGAAACATGTTAGACAAATAAATATATGTTACCTTAACAGAGTTGAACAGCCCTGCCCAGGGGGAGGTCCCTCCAGACATAACCCTCCTTCTTGCAGTATGCAGCCCAAGTTTCGTTCTGCCTAGCAAAGGAGAAGGATGTTTGGCTCCCGTTGGGCCCAGTGCCCTGAGGAAATGTTTTATTTTATTTTTTCTTGAAAGAATCTTCTATCAACTGTCGGCTGAGAGACAGGCTGGATATTATAGATTGTAGTCTCCTCAGTCCGGCCAGTGAGCATGAACACATCTTTGCAAAGAGGCTGGGTGCAATGACATACCCCATGACTCCTGGGGTGGCCGGTGAGCTTTCCGCTCCGAGGTCCACATATGACTGGGCTGTGGTTTTGTCTCACTCACAGTGGACCGGGCTGACAGCTACCTCCATTGCGGTTGTAGGCCTGTCAGGAATGCGTCAGTGAGTGGGTTGGTACGGCTGGGCATTCCTGGGGTTCGGGGGTCCTCCTATCCTCCCTTCCCTGCTCCTTTTCCCTCTGCTGCATTGCCGGCGCAATTTTTTAGGTGGTTTTCAGTTACATTGAAAACTCCCATTGGCGGCCATTTTGTCATGTCTGCGCTATGGCACAGCTTATATTGCGGTCAGCCATTTTCCTGTGGCCGTGTTTATCTCTGATTGAAATGCTCAGCGGCCATCTTTGATGAGTCTTTGGCCTCTAGTGCTTATTCCTACGGAGCGCAGCACAGGTCTCCTCACTAATACCTCACGGCTTTACCTTCTGTCGTCCTTGGACATCACTTGTTTTTTTCTTCCTCTCACACACACTGTAATGGTGAGTCCCCTGGGTAAACCCCCTCGGTCAGCGCAGAAAGAGGGTGAGTTTTCAGTCTAGCCTGAATAGGGCCCTGGGAGCTTCTGAATTGGAGTCAGTATCTGGTTCTTCTTGCCCAAGCATGCCTGAGGTGGCAGCTGGTGCTCCTGCACCTGGGATTCACACAGACACTTTGTCGGCAGTCCTGGACACTTTTGTTGCCAGGATGGGAGTGGAGTGCGGACGTAAGGGGGGTGAAAAGCGCCCCTTCCCCCCCACTATGCCCTGGGGAATGCTCTGTATCAGACCTGGACCTGGCTGACACTCAGGTGCCTGGTTCTGTTTTATCTGGAGCCGTGGATCAGGTACTTGTAAGGATTACCCCTCACTTGGGTCGGTGCATGACAAGGCACTTGTTGGTGCACTTTTCAATGCTGTAAAGGACTCCCTTAAGCTGGATAGTGCAGCTAGGCTTCCGCTGAGGGCTTTGTCTTTTTTGGGTCACACAAATCGGACTGCTCTGTGCAGGTTTTTCCTTATGTGCCCTTCTTTAATAATTTCATAGATGCGGAATTGGAAAAGCGGCAGAAGGCTTTTGTAGTCCCTCACCGCCTTTCAGTACCCCTTTGAGGAGAGCCTCTTCAAGAGGTGGGCTTCTCCTCTGGTGGTGGACCCTTCCGTTTGCCAGGGTGAATAAGGTATCCACTCTCCCTATTGCTTGTATGGATCTGACTGATAGGAGATCCGAAGCACTGACCCGTTCCATGTTTACCATGTTGGGGTCTGCCTTGCGGCCTATTGTGGCCACTACTCTGGGGTCTCAGTCAGAGTGAGCATTTTGCACCAGACTGTGGAGGAGCACCGGCTCTCTCCCGAAGTTATTAGGCTAGCGGACCAGCTGGTCCAGGGCATTGTATTTTGTCTGTGCTTCACTGGATCCTGCGCCCTTGATATCCAGGGCTTCTGTTTTAGAGATGGTTTTATGCCGCTTCCTCTGGTTGGAATGCTGGTCTGCTGACCAGGCCTCTAACATATGCCCTGGCGGATTTACCCTTCAAGGGTTGGAGGGCTTTTGGGTCCTCACTGGACGGCATTATCAAAGATGTCACTGGAGGGAAGAGCACTTTCCTTCCTCAGTCCTTTAGGGGGATGGAGCCCCGCCGTCGGACGGGTCCTTTCTTTCCCACGCCAAAGCGTTTTTTCATCAGTCAGGGTCCGCGGGCAAACCCTCCCAGGCCGACAAAGGCTCAGCTGGAGGACTAAAATGTCCCTGGGTGCGTAAGCCGATCACGCCGGTACCCAAACCTGCCAATATATGTAGCCTTCCCCTGCCCGTCTCTGGGGTGGGGGGTCGGCTTTGCGAGTTCACAGCTCGGTGAACCTCCCTGCTCTCCGACCAGTGGGTCTGCGAGGTGGTCTCTTCAGAGTACTACATAGGGTTCCTTCCTATCCACCGAACAGATTTTTTCCCTTGTGTCTCCCTCTCCTTCTGGCTTGTCGGTCTGCCCTGGGGCAGTGTGGGACTTGCTAAGCTGCGGGGTGATTTTACCTGTACTGCAGGACGAGAGGTTTGAGGGTTTCTATTCGAATCTGTTCTTGGTCCCGAAGATGGACGGGGTCTGTCCGATTTTGGGCCTCAAGCCCTAAATGTCTTTGTGAACATTGGGTAGTTGTGCATGGAATCCATTCGTTCAGTGGTAGCTGCGCTCCATCTGGTAGACTTTCTGGTGTCCTTGGACAACAAGGACGCATACATGCATCTCCCATTTTGCGCAAGTCACAGAAGTTTCTGTGCTTCGCGATGGGGGTGGACCACTATCAGTTTGTGGCCCTTCCTTTTAATCTGGCGTCAGCACCAATTGTTTTCACCAGGGAGCTTGCACTTATCCTAGCTTTGCTGGGACTGCGAGGCTTTGCCATTGTGCGCTACTTAGTCGACTTTCTTCTGAGAACAGCTTCTGGCTCAGAATCGGTGTATGTGTCTGTAGCCATTCAGACTCTACAAGAATTCGGGTGGGTGTTATACATTTTGGAGTCGGTTCTGGTCCCGACTCAGCGTTTGGAGTACCTAGGGTTGATCCGGACTCCTCGCTGGCGAAGGTCTTTCTTCCCCTGGAGAAATTGCAGGCTCTTCAGTCTGCAGTGAAGGTATTGGCATCACGCAATCAGTCATCTTTCCATTTTACATGCGAGGCCTGGGCCTGTTGGTAGCCTCCTTCGAGGCGGTACCATATGCCCAGTTCCACACTTGTGTTTTCCTGAGAGAAATACTGTCCTAGTGGTACAAATCTCTTTGTCTCTGGATCATCATATTCAGGTGCGCCGCCTAGTCAGAGTCTCTCTGAATTGGTGGCTGAGATCCCCGACTCTTCGGTCCGGGAAGTCGTTTCTTCCCTTCCAGTGGACGGCGATTACGACGGACGCCAGCCTCACGGGTTGAGGGGGGTGCCTGGGGGACCAGTCAGCCCAGAGTCGCTGGACTCTAGTGGGCCTACGGCCACACAACCCTGAATGCGCCCACTTTCGTCTGATCTTGGTAGCTAACCAGGGTCGGGCCTGGTTAGTCCTTGGATAGGAGACCGCCTGGGAATACTATGTGCTGTAAATCCTGTCTACCGATCATTGTCCTAGTACTTTGGGCGATCAGGCTTTGCCTCTCCTCGTGGTCGTGGCTTCGGTCTACCATCAGGTATACTGGCAGGTGGACTACCGGAGTCGCCAGATGCTGGACCTGAGCGTCTGGTCTTTGTACTTGGAGGTGTTTCAGCTCCCTTGCAGGAGGTGAGACTCACAGGGCATGGATCTCCTGGCCGCTCGTCTCAGCCACAAGTTTGTTGCCAGGTCTAATGACCCTTTACAGACGCGTCAGTCGCGTTGATGGCCCTTTGGGGTAAGTATCGGCTGCTTTATCCCTTACCTCCATTGTAGTTGCTTCCTCGGCTGCTCCACAGAGTGGAGGCTGAGGGGATCCCGTTGATTCTAATCGCTCCAGATTGGCCTCTGCGTCCTTGGTACGCCAATCTCGGGTGCCTGGTGGCGGAGGTACCCTGGCGGTTGCCAGGAAGGGAGGACCTTCTGTCTCAGGGTCCCATACTTCCTTCTGTTGTACATTTGCTGGCTTTCACGACATGGCTATTGGAAGCCAGGTTTTAAGAGACTGGGGTCTGTCCGACTCTGTCATCTCAACCATGCTGAGGGCACAGTAGTCTTTTTTTCTGGAGGATCTACCATCACACCGGGAAGGCCTACATCTCTTGATGCGAAATAGATGGGGTGCTGCTGTTTTTACAGCTTGGAGTGGATTTAAAAATTGCCTTAAGCACCGTTTGGGGGCAGATTTCAGCCTTGGCTGTGTTTTTTTCAGTGGCCTTTTGCAGCCCATTCCCTGGTGAGTACCTTTTTGTGCAGGGGGTTTATCATATACTTCCCCCTCTTGGCCCACCTCTTCCCCCATGAGTTTTGACTCTGGTGCTCTCGGTTCTTCAGGAACCTTCCTTTTGAAAACATCAGTGAGATTCTTCCCTTGACACTATCTCAGAAGGTGGCATTTTTTAGTGGCCGTTACCTCTGTCAGAATAGTGTCTGAGTTGGCGGTCTTATCTTGCAAGTCGCCATGCTTGGTCCTCCATAAGGATTAGGTGGTGGTGGTGTGCCCGCGACCTTTCCTTTTTCCAAAGGTGGTTTCGGCCTTTCACCTGAATGAGGACTTTTGTTCTCATGTCCTCGGCCGGCGCATCCTATGGAGGTTGCGTTTTATACTTTAGGCATGGTACACGCTTTGCGGGTGTACCTGCCTGCTATGGCTCAGTTTCGGAGATCTGACGCTCTTTTGGTGTCAGTGTCTGGTCCACAAAAGGGCCTGGCGGTCTCGTCGGCCACCATTTCTCGGTGGATCAGGCAGACCGTCATATAGGCCTATGCCCTTAGGGGGCGGGCACCCCCTTTGCGGTCACACCACTTTTGACCAGGGCAATGGGTGCTTCCCGGGTTTTCCCACATCATGTGTCTGTCTCACAGGTGTGTGAGGAGGCGACTTGGTTGTCCGTTCACACTTTTTCCTAATTTTACAAGGTTGATGTGAGTACATCTTCTGATGTTTCTTTCGGCTGCTAGGTTTTGCAGGCGGCTGTTTAAAGTTAGAAAACAAAAAGACAGGCGCCACTAAATAAACTGCTGGACTTTAATGAAAAAGAAACACAAAAGCACTCACATAATAGTTGAAGTACACAGGCATAAGGTGAAGGTCTTCATGAATCGTCCAAACCAGCCGAGGATTGATAGGGTCCCAGGGAACTCTTCATGCTGATGTCTGCTATGCAGGAAGGACAAACAGCGCTGATTTCCGGGAGCGTGCAGGTGTTGTGTGCGAGCGTGTCAGCAAGGGAAGCTGGAGCGCACTCTGGAACGCACGCTGGGATGCTGCGGTTGCTGCTTGGAAGGGGGGAATGACGTCATCACGCAGGACCTCAAGGATACAACGCGTTTCAATGCAAGTGCCGTGTGTTGAATGTCTGATGACACACGGCGCGCACCTTTTTCAAGTTGTTTGTAATGGGTAACTATGGCCAACTTATATACAAGTCTGCCTGTGATCGCCATCTTGTGGCAAAATAGTAAAACATCATCAATTATGAAGAAATGGTACTATATGTAACACTTGCTATTACTAACCAAGTAAAATGACAAATTGATGGGGTTTTTTTGTGCTCAATAATACACGGACATGTCTTTTGACTTCAATACATATACACACATATAAAAAGATATAAAAATATATAAATTGATATAAATTGATAATCACAATCCAGTGTTCAATACTACCTAAATAAAAAACATTCTTGGTTGGCCTATCTGTGATAAAAAATGCATAATATAATATAGGCAAAACACCTAGTGGATGATAATGTGGACTAATTGTATTAATAGAATAAAAGAATAACACTACATTTAAATAGGACAAATTTAAAAATTGATATTAGTGATTGTTATCATAAAGTGGGGGTAATAATAGCAAGTGTTACATATAGTACCATTTCTTCATAATTGATGATGTTTTACTATTTTGCCACAAGATAGCGATCACAGGCAGACTTGTATATAAGTTGGCCATAGTTACCCATTACAAACAACTTGAAAAAGGTGCGGGCCATGTGTCATCAGACATTCAACACACGGCACTTGCATTGAAACGCGTCGTATCCTTGAGGTCCTGCGTGATGACGTCATTCCCCCCTTCCAAGCCGCAACCGTAGCGTCCCAGCGTGCGTTCCAGAGTGCGCTCCAGCTTCCCTTGCTGACACGCTCGCACACAACACCTGCACGCTCCCGGAAATCAGCGCTGTTTGTCCTTCCTGCATAGCAGACATCAGCATGAAGAGTTCCCTGGGACCCTATCAATCCTCGGCTGGTTTGGACCATTCATGAAGACCTTCACCTTATGCCTGTGTACTTCAACTATTATGTGAGTGCTTTTGTGTTTCTTTTTCATTAAAGTCCAGCAGTTTATTTAGTGGCGCCTGTCTTTTTGTTTTCTATCTACATGTCCTTGGAGCATTGCTTCGGCTCCCCACACAAGGCTGCCTTTTATCAAAGAACTGTGACTCACTACAAAGCTTTCCATAGCTTACAGGACTTTGCACTGAGGACAATTTAAACTACAGTGGTTCCTGTGTGCGCCAGCATTGTGCTTATTTTGGCTGTTTAAAGTTGCAACTCCTCCGTTGAGAAACTCTGCTTGTTTTGGAGTGAAGTTTAAATTTATTTTTCTGATACTGTTCCCACCCCTCGTTTTTGACACTGCTTGGGGACGTCCCACTTGTCAAGATTTAAGGAGCTGTGTCCGTCCATGGACGATAAGAGAAAATAGGATTTTTTGTACTCACCGTAAAATCCTTTTCTCTGACGTCCATGGACGGACACAGCACCCAGCACTCCTTTTTAGGTTTGTACTGCTTGTTACGAACTGAGGCTGCATACTGCAGGGAGGAGGGTTATGTCTGAAGGGACCGCCCCCTATTTAATTGTCTAACGTGTTTCTGCCTAGTCCTCTCCTGTGAACAGGAACATAATCCACTTGTCAAGATTTAAGGAGCTGTGTCTGTCAGAGAAAAGGATTTTACGGTGAGTACAAAAAATCCTATTTAAAAAAAAAAAAAAATTGCTGTAATATTAGAGTTGTCCCGATACCGATACTAGTATCGGTATCGGGACCGATACCAAGCATTTGCCCGAGTACTTGTGTGCATGCCGTCATGGATACCGTGTATCCCGCCGTGTTTCTCTCCCCTTCCGTGCCTCTCCTCCACCCCCTGGAATTGTCAGGATGGAGAGCGGGGTAGGTAAATCCAGCTCCTTACTGCTCCGAATAGACAGAGTCAGTGATCACTGACTGTCCATTCACATAACTGAAACATTGTATTCTGTGATTACAAATGTTTCAGTTTATGAATGAAGACGCTGTCTTCACTCCATTCATTTTCAGCGCAGGGGTCCCTTTCTCTGTCTCAAAGTTAGATGTCAGAGGTCTGTTAAGACCCCTGATATCTCACCAAAGCCCCCCCAACAGGGCTGAAAAAATAAATAAAGAATAAAAAAAATGATTGTAGAAAATAAAAAAATCTAAGAAAAAAACACACTGACACGGTCCACCCCCCCCCCCCCCCCCTCCTTAAAAAAAAAAAAAGAAAGCATTATGAATAATTTTTTTTTTTATTTAAAAACAAATTGTTAAAGATAAAAAAAAAAACATACTGTCACCTGAGATTAAAAGAAAAGGATCGGTATTCGGTATCGGCGAGTACTTGAAAAAAGTATCGGTCTTAAAAAAGTGGTATCGGGACAACCCTAATAAATATCCCTCAAAGAAGCTTTTTTTTTTCTCAGTTTAGGCCTATATATATTCTACATATTTTTGGTAATAACAATCGCAATAATAATATAATAATAATAATGTTGATTGGTTTGCTCAAAAGTTATAACGTCTACAAAATAGGGATAGATTTTAAAAAAACATTTTTTACTAGTAATGGCGGTGATCTGCAATTTTTATTGGGACTGCGACATTATGGCGGACACATCGGACACTTTTGACACATTTTTGGAACTATTGGCATTTATACAGCATCAGTGCTATAAAAATGCACTGATTACTGTAAAAATGTCACTGGCAGGGAAGGAGTTAACACTAGGGGGCGATCAAGGGGTAATGTTTGGTAGTGTAAGTCGTGTACCGGGGTGGGCTCTCCAAGATACAGCAAAGTCACGAACGAGGAAAACAACTTTGACACCAGCGTTTGTGAAACAGATCTTTTCTTTTACTGTAACAAGGTATTAAACCGAAAACCACAAAATTGACACAGCAATAAGGTTACATACACCCAGCCGTAGCAGAGAACCCCTGTGCTGCACAGCAAGATGCCCCCGGGTGGATACCGACGCAATTTGCCGCAATTTGCCTATTGGAGGATACAAATAGGACTGTCCCTCCTTACCTTTTATTACCCTTATCAGAACGCGAACGATTGCTTAGTTTCGGGGTCATCTGCGGTACAGCACAGCAGCTTACAAACTTATCACTTCTATGCAATAATTCCCCCCTTCCTTTTGCATAACCGGTATGATAACATGTGTGTACGTTTTTCTTCCTTAGTGAAGACACTAAACAGGTTTGTAGTTTGGAAGATTGCTCTCCATATGCAATGTCTCTTTAAGAAGCAGGATACTTAAACTGATTATAGCAGTACTTTTGGCCTGATACACTGTAATGACCCTGACTAACTAACTAACGACAGACCTAATCTTTAGGCGCCAAACATCACCAGGTGGTGCGTGCACGATATTACTGACCCGGGTCTTGAAACTGTAGTCGATGATGTCTTCCAACCGATTAACGAAAAGTCCTTTCAGAAACCATGAGGTACTGCAGGTGAGGTAGTTTGCCGTGTCTCAACTCCTATCAGCCTTCCTGAAAAACGATCCCTTTTTCCTCCGGACAGGCTCTGTACTGGACGGTGATTACTCAGCTGCCGTTCCTGAAGCTCTAGGATGTACGGTTTCCCCTGGATACGACCAGATTCAGTTTTTCACACAGTCCCACAAAACAAGTCTGCTCCATCACTTCCTGAATCTCCTTCTCCAGAGAGCAGCTCCACCCCTTCCTCAAAAAAAACAAAAACTTGCAGTCTGTCAGCAGTGTGTAGAAACAGTGGCCTCTTGTGGTCAAAACTCAGAAAGGCAATTATACACAAAGAGTGAACAATGGGATCTGCTTCACAATCTCACAGTAGCACACCCCTTGGAAAAAATAACTGAAATCAATCGATTCCTGTTACAATCAATTTGTTTCTTTGTAACAGGCGCCGTTGCGCCACTGCTCCTCTCTCCCTATGGGCGCTTCAGTGCCGTATTGCGTTTCATGTTGGAACGCATACGGGCGCTCACGCGATGACATCAACGACGGGGGCCATCATGCGTTCCAGCTTGGAATGCGGAAGTGCGTCTTATAAGGCACTCTATTCAGATCTCACTGCAATGCACTACACCTGATCTCCTGCCTATAAAGGCATGCATAGGAGATACAGGCATTGTTCTATTATTGCCAGCCGTAGTGTCAGCCGTACAGGCAGGCTTACCCTGTCAGCTCAGCCATGCTGCTGTCCTTATTCCCTCTGCCGAAACACCGCTCCAGAAAACAACTGCTAGTTTGCTGCTAAGACTTCTTACAACAACTGCATTGCTGGGAACTACTTTCATGCCATGAACACCTTGCCCTATGGACATTCCATCTCCTGCATACAGATCTACAAACGGATAAGTAGACATTCCTTCACTTGTAGTTCTAAAGGAAGATATAATGCTAATGATTCATATATTACTATTGTACTATTACGAATACCGTGTGGATATCACTATATCTTCTGGGAGATAATAATGTACAAAAGATTATTGCAAAGGAGTACCTAAAAGGGACATTTACCTCTAAATCATTATAGCAAGTTACCTCAAGTATGCTACTGTAATTACCTGAGCTATACCGCCTCTCATATGTGTGCATTGCTACATCTATAACTATAGCTCATGTCTACAACTATATTTACCTGGGCTATACTGCCTTTCATATTCTTCTACAAATAAATACCTCAAGAATGCTACTATATTTACCTGAGCAATACTGCCTCTCATACGCAATCGTATTACATCTACCAATTTACCTCAAGTATGCTACTATAACTACCTGAGCTATACTGCCTCTCATATACAAGTACTACTACTCAATTATAGTACTTGTTATATGCAAGCTACAGTACAGTTGTTACTACAACTTCTATTAGTACGTGCCCGACATGAGTACAAATCCTCGTAGGCCTCGTTCTAATTATTTGAGCTTGTTCTCTTTAACTTTTTTAGGGGATGTTATTCCAAAGCATGTCCCCTAGTGGCCTTAATACATCTCTACATGCCAAAGGTGATATGATGTAGAGAACTCCCAAACTCTTGTTACGAGGAGAGATGCCTGGGGTCCTTACAGATAATCACCTGCATGTATTGGTGTATTGGGATATTGTCCTTGAACTTATTTTAAACGCTAAGCTCTGGTCGCATGCTGTAATGCGTAAATGCTTAGTAGCTCAACGCCTTTCTTCATGTGACAGAGAGATGATGTATAGATCCCCCAAACTCCTGTTGCGAGGAGTGACGCCTGGGGCCCAATACTGATTTGTCGCATAGAGAATCGCATTGTAGTCCTTGCTACCGCAGTTGTAGTTCACTCTGGTCACCAGTGCTGTTACATTCTTTCACCGCTCTACTGGAATTTTACTACTGGAGTTTTGGACCACTCTTTTTTTGCCAGCTGATTGCTGTTTAGAGATCTCTCCACAGGTGCTCTGTGGGATTTAGATCTGGACTCATTGCTGGCCAGTTCTGTACTCTCCACTGCTTTTTCTTAAACCATTTCTGGGAGCTTTTTGACATGTGCTTTGGGTCGCTGAACCCATGACCTTTGACGGAGACCCATCTTTCTGACACTGGGCCCTGCATTGCACCACAGAATCCTGTTTCCTGGCAAACATAAAATTTACTAACAGCCATGTGTTTAACTTAAGCATACATATTCGCCAGCGCACCATGGATTGACAATTTTAGTCCGAAAGTTTATTTTTTTTTTTTTTTAAAGTGTATTTTTTGTGCGTGAACTCGAGAGAGAGGAGCCGGACTGCAGGAGTTGGGAGTAGGCAGACCCTCCCCCCGGAGGCAATCGTCATCCTTCTTCATGCCCCTGGTGGCAATGGCGGGTGTGAAGGGGGGCCTCCCACTCACCCCGCCCTACCTGCTCCTCCTGGGAGCCCAACTGGGGCCCAACGGGACCCCAATGGGGCAGAGGGACTCCCCCTATGAGGGAGTGAGGGGGCCTAGCCCACCCAGCCAGCCCCGTAGGTCCTTCGCCTCTCTTTATTTTAAGAGACCGCATGGCCAAAGTGCATGTGTTTTAAACCAATTTCGTGTGCGTGCAAGTGTGGTGGTTTTTTTGTGGGGGGGGGTGGGCGTACTAAGCACAGGCGTACCTTGCATAGCACACCCACCGGGAGCCGGGCTGAGACCACCAAACTCAATTCACATGTAGCCGAGACCGGGATCCGAACCCTTGGCTGCAGAGGTGAATGGCTTGTCAGCGCAGTGCCAATCACGTTGAGCCACCACAGCTCCCTACTAGTCCGAAAGTTTTAATAAAAGAGATCACATCACTAAGGAAAGTGCAACGCTTCAGAGCCGCACAGGGCCCCTTTGCCAGGCATGTGATAAGGTGCAACAGTGTCACAGCAGAATATAAATACAATAGCGACTAATCAAAACATGTGAAAGATGAAAGAAAAGTTACACCCCCTCCCTGTGACGCCAGTATGATGTCAGAATCCCGGCACAAAGTGTTAGGCCGCGTACACACGACCCAGAACCTCGACGGGCAGAACACATCGTTCCGCCCGTCGAGGTTCTCTCCCGGCCGTCGAATTCGGCGACCCGCCCGTCGGGAATGGCAACCAGCCATTCTTCCAGGCGGGCCGTCGAGAAAATAGAGAGCGTGCTCTCTTTTTCGGCTCAACGAGCTTCCCGACGGGAAGCTCGCTGAGACCGTACACACGGCCGAGGTCCTCGCTGGAATGTGCATTCCAGCGAGGTTCTCGCTGATTTTCAGCGAGAACCTCGGCCGTGTGTACGGGGCCTGAAACGACTAGGTATTAAAGTAACTTAAAGTAGGCAGGGTCACTAAAACCTAAAAATAGCAGAATGCAGTCCGCATATCCGGCGTTGGTGTGTGAGCACTAGATCGGGTACACTAGCCAAATGTGTCAGATCGGAGTACAACGCCACTAGGACCCAGTGGTCCCATTGCTAGTCAGCAGCTCCGGCCGCCAATCATGGCATGCCACACCTGCGCACGTGCCCATAACAACAGGAAGATGGGGGGCCTAGCTGCAGGGCCGCCGTCATCACGGAAACCAGTGACATACAGCTGGCACCGCATTAGGCAACCACAGAGTGAGAAGAAAGTGTGAGTGTGTAGGAGCGAGTCTGGGGAAGAGCGAGCAGAGCAAGAGAAAAGTGAAACAAGAGCAGAGCAGAAATGAGAGAGCAAGGGCTAAAGAGGAGATAAACTGAGCAAATAAAAAATTGCAAAAAAGAATGGCAAAAAGAGAGGGGAGAGAGATGAAAAGAGGAAAACCGACAGA
Source organism: Rana kukunoris (assembly GCA_029574335.1). NCBI lineage: Eukaryota > Metazoa > Chordata > Amphibia > Anura > Ranidae > Rana > Rana kukunoris. Next base: position 286,521,786 of record CM056049.1, read on the forward strand.
AACGAGGGAAAAGAAAAAGGGGGAAGAAAGAAAGGTTAAAAGAGGGAAAAGGGTAATAGAAAAGAGAGGGGAAAAAAAAGGGAAAGAGGTCAGAGAAAAAAGGGAGAGGAAAAAAAGAGAGGAAAAGAAGGGGGGAGGAAAAAACGGAGCAAGAAAAGAAGGGTCGAGCAGGAGAAAATTGATAAAAAGGCAGAAGGAGATGAAAGCAAATATAAAACAATATATATTAAAAAAAAAATATGAAAATAAATAAACATTAACAAACACACATAAGAGCTGGTTCACACTGGGGCAACCTGGGATCCGACTTCAAGTCGCCCCAAGTGAAGTTGCCCAAAGTCGCGCAGTCGAGAAAATGAATGGAAGTGAATGGGAGCCATCTTAACCACTTCAATACCCACCTATTGTCATATGACGTCCACAGATGGGATCTCCCATCCTGGGTGGACGTCATATGACATCCTGGACTTTGCCGGGGGATATCTGAATGATGCCTGCAGCTAGAGGCATCATTCAGATATCTATGTCTTCAGCCGGCGATCCTGCGCACCATAAGAATGATCATAGCGGTGGTTCCACCGCTTGATCGTTCTTATAGGCGGCGGGAGGGGACATCCCCCCTCCCACCACATCTGGTGCTTCTCCCGTGCCATCGGGGGCCCAAAGAAGGAATCGTCCGTCGCTTGCAGAAAGCATAGAGATGACTGGTGACCAGATGGTCACCAGTCATCTCTATGACCGTCGGAGGACCCGGGCGCGATGTGATGACGTCACGCCCGGGTCCCTGTAAGTAAACAAAGCCGCGACAGCGGCTAGTGAGCAACACAGATCATGAGATCGGTGATTTTTTTTTCACGATCTCATGCTTCCCAGCCTGGAGGAGAGATGTGGGGTCTTATTGACCTGTCACACACATTTCCTATTACAAGGGATGTTTACATTCCTTGTAATAGGAATAAGAATGATAAAAAAATAAATAAACAAGTAAAAAACAAACAAAAATAAAATAAAATTAAACCGCCCCGGTAGCTCACGCGCAGAAGCGAACGCACACGTAAGTCCCGCCGACATATGTAGAGGCCATTTAAACCACATATGTGAGATATCGCCCCGTGCATTAGTGTGTCAGCAACAATTCTAGCACTAGATATCCTCTGTAAATCTAAACTGGTAACCTGAAAACATTTTCAAAGCGTTGCCTATGGAGATTTTTAAGTACCGAAGTTTGGTGCCATTCCATGAGTGTGCGCAATTTTAAAGCGCGACATGTTAGGTATCTTTTTACTCGGTGTAACATAATCTTTCATATTTAAAAAAAAAATTGGTCTAACTTTACTGTTTTGTTATTTTTTTAATTCATGAAAAAAACAGTGTTTGAAAAATTATTACGCAGATACCAATGACCATCCTTTTATTCCCTAGGTGTTTGCTAAAAAAAACATGTTTAGGGTTCTGTGTAATTTTCTAGCAAAAGAAAGATGATTTGTACATGTAGGAGAGAAGTGCCAGAATAGGCCCGGTATTGAGGTGTATATAAAAGCCCGGTATTGAAGTGGTTAAAGAAGTTGTAAATAAAAAAAAAAACTGAAATGACTGTTTACAGGGTATAGAGACATAATAATTAACTGATTTCTTTTAAAAACGATTAAAAATAGATAAAAATCAATCATATAATTTTCTATTTTCTAATTTTATTTTTGCATGTTTACTGCTTCTCTGCTGCTCCCAGTACTGTGGTTATCAGGAAACAGACAACCAGGAAGTGTGGAGATCAGAGAAGCATTACAGCATTAAAGCAACTTGAAAGCAAAAAACAAACAATGAGGACATGAAAACAGCACTGCATTAAGGTAAAGGATGCTATTAAGATAAAAAAAAAAATGCAGTATTGGGAAGACAGAAACCCATGCGTATCGCTCCTATGTGAAAATACTCAATGCTCATGTCACAATGTGGGTTTAGGATTATATCAAATCAGAATGAATCTATTGTGTAAATCAATGGAGATAAAATCGTCACATTTGGCTATTATAAAGTATATTGGAATATAAAAAAACAAAACGTAGGTCTACTTAGTCTATCGGCTTCCCTAGGCGAATATTGCAGGTGAGCATATGGTGTAAGGAACAAGAATGAGGAAATATATAGACCCTAAGAAAAAGAGGAAAAGGTAATAAACATAATACATAGTATGAATCATACCCGACTAGACATCAACTAAAATTATACAGGTTTAACATCATCATGGTAAAATAAGCCCTAGAAGAAAAAGTCAAGAGTAGCGAAGAGATCATCATCTGTCATCAATGAAACGTGAGAGATAGATTAGTGTTGAGACCACCAGGCTGTACCGTGCCTAATGTATGTATCCAGTATGTTTCCAGGACCCAACTGGTAATTGCCGCAGCACCCAGTCTATGATTAATCCAGTGTCTACATATACTGTGCAAGTGCCAATCCGTGGAAAACAGCCTCACAAGCCTCTCACCTCACTGATACGGATACTCGCATCATATAAAGCTAATGGACTCCTCCGATCAGATCCTTATGTTAGGTATACCCCTGTTCGCCTCTCATCCAAATCCTCATCGGGTATGAGTAATCTGTATCTTACCCAGAGAAACAAAAGGAGAGACGGACCTCCAATGGTGTAGTACAGTAAAACAACGAGCAATTTATTATGTTAAAATCTCCTTACATCTAACAAACATAAAACAGATGAAGTGCTCCGTAGATGAAGGCACTAGCCGTAACGCGTAGGGAATAGCGGACACCGGGAGTGACGTGAGAACTCGGCTGATGCCGTTATATGTACACGCTGTTTTATGTTTGTTTGATGTAAGGAGATTTTAACATAATAAATTGCTCGTTGGTTTACTGTACTACACCATTGGAGATCCGTCTCTCCTTTTGTTTCTCTGGGTAAGATACAGATTACTCATACCTGTTAAGGACTCGGATGAGAGGCAAACAGGGGTATACCTAACATAAGGATCTGATTGGAGGAGTTCATTAGCTTTATATGATGCGAGTATCCATATCAGTGAGGTGAGAGGCTTGTGAGGCTGTTTTCCACGGATTGGCACTTGCACAGTATATGTGGACACTGGATTAATCATAGAGGCCCAGATTCACAGAGCGATTACGCCTGCGCAACTGCTGTTGCGCGTGCGTAAGTCTAAATGTGCGCGTGCGTATAGTTGCACGCGATTCACAAAACAATATACGCCAGAAAGCTACGTTTTTTGGTCCGGCGTAATTGAGTTAGACATTCGCTTCCCTTCGCGCAAAACTGCGCTAGACACACCATTGATTTGCTAGTCAAATATGCTAATGAGGGAGTTACGGGGATTCACAAAAAAACGCAGTTGCTGCGCAGGCTACGCGATGTGCGCAACTGCAAAATGTCCTGTCTAAAGTTAGAGGACCTAAAAGCTGGTCTAAATTTTGAAAAAAAGTCTAATTGTCAGATAAAGCAACACTGTTAGTGAGGAGTTCAGCAGTCACACGTGTTGCCCAACAATCTGTATGCCAACATGCCAGGGGCATCGTCGCGCATAGCTATACTACTGACTTTAGATGAACAAAGAAGGATGAGGGCACGGAGGATGGCACTAAGGAGGGCACGGGAGATGTTTTTTTTTTTTTTTTTTTTCTTTGCTTATATAAAATGTACAATTTAAATTAATCTAATACAATATTCTTATCTGATACAAGCCCCTCACTCTTCACTTGATATATCACACACGCATAGACATCTTTGGCATGAGTGATTCTGAGGTGTCTCGCATCTTCAGATTCACCCCTCATGCCATCATGGAATTACCACAACCTTGCAGGAGGACATCAGCAGCCCAACACATGGCACCACCCATGACACCCATGACAGCTACATATACAATCAGAGCCCCATCCCCACAGATTTCGAACAGAACATGTATGGGGACAGCTGGCTGGTTGGTGAGTGACATGGGAGTCAGGCATGACTATCCCCTCCCGTGATGCACACCTCACAAGTGGCACATGCATGACTAACATCCTCCTGTCTTTTCCCTTACAGGTGACTCTGCATATGCACTGGGACCCCATCTCATGACCCCATCTCATGCCAGCTCACATTATGCATCTTTGCACGTTAAACACACACATTAATCATGGCACAATGAGAATGCATGCTTGCACACCACTGTGGTCCCTAGCACACACACCCCACATCCTCATCAAATTGGATTGGCACCAGTCCACCATGCAAGACTGGTGAGCAGTAACGCCACGTCAAGGCTCCAATTATGTCACTGTACATTCATACACCATTCACACGGACCTGGGAATCACTTCTCCCTGGTCCTGGGGAACCCTTCTCCACCCAAATTGAGGATGACACCCCTTTTCCAGCAGGAATGTCACCCCCACATTCAAACATCATTCACAACCCAAAATATGCCAAAAATGTCAGCCATAAAAATCAAAAAATGCAGAGAAAAAAAAAAAAGGCAGAGAACAAAAAAAAAAATGCTTTCAAACCAAAAAAAGGGGGAAAAAAAAATTAATGCCCTCTGCCTGAGCCACGCCTGGGGCGCCCCCGGCCACGGCCCCGGACCCTCAGGGGAGACGCATGGGGGAGGGGAAAAGCCGGGGAAGGAGGAGCAGCCCCTGAGATCTGCCCACCTGGCGGCCTGCCCTCCAAGGCCACGGCTATTCTGTCCAGGGCAGCACCAAGTGTTGCCGTGTTGCCCTGGATAGCCTGGGTAAGGGCCCTCACATCCTGCCCAACGCCTGCTGCTGTAGTTTGCAGGTCATTTAGGCAGGTTGTGGAGGCCCGGGAGTGGGAGTCCAGGTTACCCAGGCTATCGTTAATGGAGGACAGGCTCTGATCCACCCGCCCCATAGTCTGGCAGAGCTGTCTCAGAAGGCGGGTCTGGGTGGCCAGGTTCCTTCTCAGACAGGCGGGCAGGAGATTGGGCGCCCCCCTGGTGCTCTGGGATGACCTCCTGGCTCCAGCTGATGGTTGTGGCCGGGGAGAAGGGGAGGCCCTTGTGAGGGGAGCCATGTTGGGGGAGGAGGGGGGGGGGCTCACCCTTAGGGAGGGCAGGCTTCTTGCAGCCAGAGGGGAAGAGTCCGCAGAAACCAAACGGCCAGTGCCTTCCATGGACTCCTCCTCCTCATGATTCTCCTCCTCCTCATGATCGTCCTCCGCATGATCCTCCCCCTCCTCTTGTTCCTCCTCTGCGGACTCTGGCCTTGTTGGGGGGGCCTCATTAGGCTGCTGTCCTGGGGTTGGAGCGGTCAGTCCAGATGGCCCTGCACCCTCCTGCACAGCTGTGGATGACACAAAACATTCACAGGTTGGAGGATCCACACACTTGGCACATATTCCCTTTCACCCCCTCCCCCACACATGCTACACACCTGAGAGAAATAAAAACCTTACCTGGCACCGCGGGGACCGGACTTGTGTCAAAGCCTGGCAGGCCCTCCACTTCATGCCGGTGAAAGGTCAGGGCCACCACACGCTCCGTCGCTGTAAATCTAACCCGGCATGGTGGGCCCCCTCCTGTGCCCCTGGCATGGGCATTTATTGCGGCCAGTTTTTTTTTCACCTCACGCCGGAGGTCATTTATTTTCTTTTCAATCCCAGAGCGGGTCCGTGTCTCCCCCTCCCCCGATGAATTGACCTGCTCCGTGATCATATCCAATATCTCCCTCCTCCTGGCCGGGGTGGTGGTGGCACTCTGCGGGCCGTGGAGAAAACGCCCATAGTCGGTAATGGCCCGGGCAAGAATTCTTTTTTCCCCCACTGTAAAATTCAGCTTTCTTTTTCTCTCAGTCATACTTCCAAACAAACTCACTAGCAGTCACCAAAAATCTGTCACAAATACAAGCACAACCAATCAGACAAGAACACACACAAAGAGAAAAAGAACAGCCAAAAATCACACTAGCACTCAGCAAGAAACAGACACAAAAAAATCAGATGAAAAAATAAAGCAAGAAAACAAACGCTCAGAAATATATCAATCAAACAAACAGTCTCAAACACTTATCAAAATACACTTTCACAAAACTACCAACAAGCACTAGATCACACAGAACACTAATCTCACAACTACTGTACAAAACACACTCTAACGAACAACAGAGCAAAAGCACTTGATTCAATGGGAAGGGACACAAAGGGATGTACTTTTGCAATGGAAGGGCGTTTGTGTGTGTCTATTTATGCTGTCTGCGTAGTTCACAACATTGCCCTAGTCCATTTCCAATTTCACTGATTGCGCCGCTCCCGAGTTGTGAGCATGCGCACAACGGAGCTGACATGGTTTCCTTCACGCGCGCATGCGCGAGTCGGCCGGCCCTTCATTTGCATGGGGTCACGGCTCATTTCAATGTAACACGCCCACGTCCCTCCCAATTTGTATTACTCCTCCTTACGCCTCAGGAAAAAACCTTACGCTTGCGCAATCTCTTGCGTAAAAGCTACGTGAATCGCCGGATTACGCGGCTAGATTGCGCAAGTCTAACGGAAAAGTGGTGCGCTACGCCGGAATGATAATGCGCCGATCTACGTGAATCTGGGCCAGAGTGTCTTTGATGTGCACTACAGTTCACTGATTGCACGTGTATGCTCACTTATGGACTTTTATTCACATGTATGTTTATACTTAGTTATGCATTTATTTATTTGATTTAGGTCACTTGGTGTTGTTTCTTGGTAGCGCAAGATCATATTACCACTTTTTATTTGTTACTTGTGTATTGTAAACACTATTAGATTTTGCTGCAACCTTTCATTTATTTATTTATTCCTATATAAATTTACACTGTGGGATTTGATTTTACTAGTTAACACATATACAGTATATGATTCAAGCTATAACAGCGTCAACTCTTCTGGGAATGCTGTCCACAAGGTTTAGAAGTGTGTTCTATCTGGTTAAGGTTAGGACTCTGTGCAGGCCAGTTAAGTTCCTTTACCCCAAACTCGCTCATTATTGTCTTTATGGACCCCTGAAAAACAACTCCCACACAATAATAATCCCCCCTCCACCAAATGATTTGGAAAATCAAAAAGAATCCTCCCCGTTGTGTTTTTGTACAGTGGAGAGAATTCCCAGTCAACAGGTATAGGCTGCAGTACAGATTGAGCATCTTTTTAGGAGTTGTGCGCTCAGTTTCAATTGTCTTGGTTGAGAGCATAGTCCTTAATCACTTCAATACCGCGTCATAGCTTAAAAGCATCTAAAGCGCCGCTCTATTGTTCTGGGAGAGCGTTCATGGGGTGTCCTCCCAGAACACACTTCCCACATGCCCCCTGGGGTGCGCTCTCTAATCACTGTGGCCAATCACAGCCGCCCTTTACCATGTGATCAGCTGTGTCAAGTCCCAGCTGTCCACATGTAAAACAAACTGGTTATCAGCATTTGTTTCCTCACACGCTGTCACATGGCGTGGAAAGGTGGCCGGCAAGTGTGACAGGATATTTACACAAATAAGGCACTGATCATCAATGCAGCTCTAACCGTGTCAATCAGTGGCCATCGGTGCAGATTATCAATGCCCATCTGTGCAGCCCCGAGTGGCAGAGGCCCTGCACACTGGGCTGGAGGGTGGCTTGTATAATCTGTGACAAGGACATACACACCTGTGTGCTGCCAATGGCACAGGGAGATCTCCTACGTGTGTTTACACTGGGGGACTACAGGTCCCAGCATGCACCTCTCTTGCAGCCCGTGATAGGTCTAGAAGCTCCAGCATGCCTTGCTCCTCTATTGCAGCCTGTGATAGAACTACAAGTACCAGCATGAATGCTTTGCACTTTCATTGTAGCCTAGGTTACTGGGTGGCTGGGCTAGAACTACAAGTCCCAGCATGCTCTGCACCTTTCTTGCAGTATCTAATAGAATTACAAGTCCCATTGTACTCTGCAGAATCATTGCAGCCTGTAATAGAACTAGAAGCTTTGGCATGCCTTGCTCCTCTTGCAGCCTGTGATAGAACTACAAGTCCCAGCATGCTCTGCACTTTCATTGCAGCCTGTGATAGAACTAAAAGTCCCAGCATGCTTTGCATTTCTATTGCAGCCTGGAGTCATGAGTGGTTTGGCTGGAACTACAAGTCCCAGCATGCCGTGCAGCTTCACTATAGCGTGTTATAGAACTACAAGTGCCATCATGCTTTGAATGTCCATTACAGCCCGGAGTCCTGAGTAGCTGTGATAGACAGCCGGTGATAGAACTGCAATTCCCTGCATGTTCATTACAGCCTGTGATAGAAGTCCCAACATGCTCTGCACCTCCATTAACACCATGGGATCCTGGGCATCTGGGCTGGGACTACAAGCCCCAGCATGCACTGCAGAGCTGCTCCTGTCATCCAGGGGAAGAAACCAGGAACACAGGTGGTGGTAAAATTCATAATATATTATAATGGATAGTGGTTGCCGGTATTTTAAGTCCACTCCTCACATGCCCCCCTTTAATAGCCTGACAGATGTTTTTGAGAATCGTGAGAGAATCGTGATCTTCATTCTAAGCAAAAGAATTGCGATTCTCATTTTTCCCAAAATCGTGCAGCTCCACTGTGTTGTATGATCATGCAATTGTCATTAAGGCTCGGTTCACACCTAAACTGGCTGCGGATCACACAGCAACACTGTCCGTCCCTGTTCTCAGTTTCAGGGATGAATCAGGGCAGAGTCTTTTCCTGAATTCGGCCCTAAAACAGAGGCAAAGACGCACATTTTTTTTTGTGTCTGTGGTTTTAGTTAGGGAAATTACATTCACTTCAAAATCAAATGTTAAAAGCAAACAACATTTTGAAGTACTTTCAAATGACATTTGACAAGTGGTCAAATGTGCTGGGAATTCTTGTATGGATGTGCGTACACATTTTTGTACGAACGTTCATTCAAAAATCTAGTTGCGTTTACGACCTCTAGTTTATCCTTGGTCACAGGACAATTTTGTTCTGTTTTATCATGCTAAAACTTTGTTTTTATGTTATCAACTTGTATTTTTAGCACATACAGTAAGTCGCAACCTTGTTTTTAATTTCAGACTTTCCAAATGAGAAGACAGTATCTGCTTTTGGCTTACGAGGCATCCTCTGTGTAATAATGGCCATCGAAGTCTCTGAGATGGAGATTGGGAATTGGCTTAGAAAAGCTGTTGAATGGAGTGATACCACCACTTTGGAAATCCAGAAAGATGTCTGCCTTCACTTGCCAAAATTACATGAGTTCCTGTTGCAGATTTATGAAACTTTGAAACATATGGTAAGTAGCTTATTGAAAGAAATTACCCTTAAATATAGGTTGAGTATTAACCCACAGTCTAAGTTTCCTCAAATCTTCAGTCTCACATCAGTTTTCAGACTTATGGTGTTGACCTTGAGGTATGTTTCTTTATCGAAGCGTCAAATAAGGATTAAAAGACATAGTAATCTGTTTCCTCCTTTCGTGATTTATTGTCATGGAGGTTTTTCATTTCATTCCAGTGGTTTAACATGAATAATAACCTCAATCTGGTAAGTATATCAAATATATTATTTTAGTCTCATGCACTTACTATCATGTGGGACTTCCATTCTTAATAGCTTTTTCTGTACCAGAAAACTGTGTTCTGATTTACCTAGCTACACTTACTGCCATTCGTTTTCTTCATGAGTGTTTTTCTGCAGAGCAAGAGGATCAATTAAATTCAACCATACGCAACATTATGAATTTCTTTTCCATAAATACAAATGTATTGTATGCATTTCTATCCAAAAAAAGCAACATAAAGTTGATGTTCCAATTTTTGAATGACAATACAGTACCACAAAACCACAAATTCAAACCACATGTTCTACCACACAGACAAAAGATCTCTTAATCCTTGCCAACCCAATTAGCTTCAATCTTGTTGTCTCTTGGTGGGTCGCAATTGCTGGCAAGAAGCAGGTCCCATGTATTTAAGATTAATGTAGCTTGTTAATAGCAATAGTAAACAACAGCATCTCTGGCTTGCTAGCTATAACTGCTGCAGCAGGGCAATAAGCATGATTTATCACTAGCTATAATGAGGAGCCTATGCCACTTTGTGTGTTGTGTAGCTCTTTGGTACAGTTATTAGGTTGGCTCTCAATGGACTGTCTCTGTGCATGGCCCCAGCAAGTCTAGAGTGAGCCACGCATGTAAAACAAAGATGTTATGTTTATTGCAACAGCAGGAGATGGTTAGCAGGTTTTTTACATGTGCATTATCCCTGTTCAGCACTTACTTAAAACTGTATGATGTAGCTATAAATGTGGTAGCAGGTAGAAAAGAATGAGCCATCACAATGTAGGTTTAAAAGAAAATCTACAAAAAACATTTTCATTGGTGGTCTGTTATACTTTTACTGTGTTTTCACATTCCTTACAACTTTGTGATATTCTTGTTTAGTTTACTAGTAGTGCTTTAGCACACACTACAATAATCTTTTCAAAATCTGTTTTTTTTTTTTTAAAGTGAAACTCTACTTCAGTTGAGGGAAAAATCCTCTCTGCTCTAAATACGTATGTTTAGATTTTCAGAAAATGTATTTGCACATTCTTATCAGATTTTGTTGTGTAGACATCGGGTCAGGCCATTGCAGCAACATCCTCCAACAGCCTGCCTAAGTGGAAGGGTCTACCTACTATAATCAAATGATAGATTCCAGTGTTGTAAACAAGAAAACATATACATAGACATCTCTGAATTTCACCAAGAACAAATAGATCATAGCAGCTAACTTGTCAGTTTTATTGTGTTATAGATACATAAGCAAGTAGATGGATGAAGAATAACATTTTTATTTTTTTTGATGTCACAATGTAGAGTATAATATTTCCTATCATCTGTGCCCAGTCTTGCCACACAGAGTTAATCCAGCGCTGAGTAATCCTCTTTTAAAGTTCAGTGCAAATTAACAGAATTACAGATAAAAACTTGCCAAATTATAAAGTCTGTTTCTCTGTTATTGCTTTCAGTAACAGGTTATTTACAAATCTAGCTTGGACATGTTTACAATAACAAGAGGTGATCCAAAGTTCATTGTATATTACTAGGATGTGTTATGATGTTATATCACCTCATGTTATGATAAACAAAACATAACATATGATAAACATGTCCTAGCTAGTTATGTAAATAACCTATCACTCAAAGCAAGAAGAGAGAAAACTGACTTTTTATCTAGGCAGGGTTTTATCTGGAAGGCTGTTCATTTTCACTGAACATAAAAGAGGATTTCTCAGATCTGCATTAACTCTATGTGGCAAGACTGGGCACAGATGATAGGAAATATAATACTCTACATTGTGACATCAAAAAAACCAAAACATTTTTTTGGGTTTACATCCACTTTAATTGTACCTGTTTTTGTTAATTGTACTTTAACTGTATCCGTTATATCTTTATTGTATATTATATCGTTTGTTATATGTGATATCAAATTGTGATCTTTCTCCATTGCTGACAAATAAATAACTTCATGCTGTTTTACCTGCCAAAATAGCTGTATTTCTGTTCACCTATTCCTGAGATAAACTTTACCTGCTGCAGTATTACTTTGTACTTACACTTACAGGCCTGCCCCCACCTCTTCTCTGTGAGTGGACAGCAAAAGGAGAAGCAACACATTGATATCTAATTTCTATGCCACTTTGCTCTCTCATCCTATCAGCCTGCTTCTTGCACTTCAACACAGCTGATTGGCTATTTGAGCTTATTCTCTGCCCCCCTCTCTGAGTCCTGCTGTACGGTAGACTGCAAAGGAGTGGTACAGAGTCATACCGTATCCAGATGCATAATCTGTTTGCTCTAAAAATGCATTTGATGATGTGTTAATAAAAAAGAGCTATATTAATGTGTGTGCCATTTACACCTGCCTGGGGTCCAGCTTTAAAATGTGGCACAAATAAAACATTTTGCGCAATGTTTAATTTTTTAGTTATTAAAAATATTTTTTAGAAACAGTTTAGACTGAAAAGGTAAAAGTCACAATATTGGGGATACCATGACTAGATGGATAGCTCAGATTTACTCCATCCCCTCAGCACAGGTTAAAGTGAACGTAATCTTAACTGACCCACTCCCGATCAAGAATGGGACTAGGCAGGGCTGCCCTTTGTCACCCCTCCTCTTTGCCCTATCATTAGGGCCATTTCTGTGTAAAATTAGAAAATAACCTGTGTAACGGTCACCACTGTTTACGATATCCATTCCATCGCCCCAACCACGAAATTTTATCTGACAGTCCGACAATCCATGTAGTCACGATCCATTCCATTCCCCAGAATTAAGACGAGACACAAGCTCTGTTCTTTCTGAGTCAAATGAATGAACTTTAATGGTACACTCTCAGCTTTTTATGCAGTTACATACATGTTACAGTAATCAAAGGAACAAACACACACTCCACCCACACATCACACAATGGGGGGCTAACAAGTCTACAATACACACCCCTCAGACTTTTAGATAATGACATTCAGGTGATTTAATTACTACTCTTTACCCAGACGGTCTGGCCCCGCATTTAGAGGGGTTAATTACTACAGCTTGACAAGTCACATTCCACATCTTAACAGTCTCATTAGCATCCACAATGAAAGGTCTTTCAGAAGCAGACTCAATTAGCATCTCAACAGCCTATGTTAAGCACTGAAAGAGTCATTCTTATTGACCGGTTGTGGGTCAGCATGAAATCACCTGTAATATGTCCAGATCTCCTGCAATACATGAATTATTATTTATCAGTCACCCTATGCCCAAAAGGGGCACAGGGTGACCTTAGACCCAAGAGTCATTAGTGACGCTGGCACAAGAGTACCCCTCATCCCTCAAAAGTCTCTGGGCCTCACGGGTCATTCCGTTACATCTCTCCCCTTTCGGTGGGAGACTGACACAGGAGGGAACCCCAAACGGGTTGACTCAGAAGTTAGTCAGTAGTTCCAGTCCTCCAATGCTGGTATCCATACCATACCCCAAATAAATTGCTCCAAACAGAGCATTACTCACCCCGCCAACCTCTGCCTCTCTCAGAGAACATGCCTGCCGCTGGGGAGAGGCCTGGACTGGCCCTTCTCCCTGGAGTCCTTTCAGCCGCTGGAGAGAAGACTGGGTGACTGGGGTCAGTCGATCATGCTGTTGGGGATCTGGGCCAACTGCCCCCCATCCCTGGGGTATACCAGTGGAGACTGAAGTCACATCCACTGGTGGTAGGTGAAAATCCCCTGGTGCTTGTAAAGCAAAGCCGACATCCTCCTGTCTCATTTTCTGGGGTTGTGTCAGTGAAGACTGAAGTCCCATCCACTACCACAGGAACTTCCTCTCCTGCTAGTTGAGAGCAGAGGTTTGTGGCACTCTGCTCTGTTGCCAGCCTTTCTGCTGGGTTGCTGTGAGGGGAGACCACAGTCCCATCCCCTGATGTCAGCTCAAGCTGTAGTTGTGTGCAGCGGCCAGCAGCATCCCGCCCTGCCGCCAGTGATTCAGCTGGGAGTAAAATCTTTACCACCTCATCTTGTTGCTGAAGAGAGGGGCCAACTGCCCCATCTCACTGGAACTCCACAGTTGTTTCCGGTGCTGGGCAGAGTGGATTGTCGGACTGTCGGATAAAATGTTGTGGTTGGGGCGATGGAATAGATATCGTAACAGTGGTGACTGTTACAACCCGGATATCCAAGGCCTTAAGGTAGGGGACTCCCAGTACAAAGTTTCGGCCTACACGGACGACTTGCTTTTCTCACTTACTAGCCCGTCAATCTCCCTCCCCAATCTCATCCGGGAATTCGACACTTATGGAAGAATATCCAACCTTAAAATCAATTACAATAAGTCGGAAACCTTGGGGGTAGGGCTGTCCCAAACTGCCACGCAAACGTTAAGGTCCAATTGTAACTTCAAGTGGACGGAAACTGCACTGAAATACCTGGGCACCCGGGTTCCGGCTGACCTCAAACATACCTTTACCTTGAATTTCCCTCCTTTATTGATCAAAACCCAGACTTTACTAGACTCCTGGCACAAAGGCCTCCAATTATGGTTTGGCCGCTGCAACCTTATAAAGATGTGTATTCTGCCCAAATTCCTCTATTTATGTAAGGTACCTGTAAAAGGTAGTGTCCGAAGTGGAAGTAGTATGCTGGAGTATGCTGGAGATCCAGGCAAAGCGTCGTCAGGCAGATACGGTCGGCAACGGATCAGACAAATAGTTCACAATCGAAATCCGGATAAGGGTCTGGCGGTAAGGTACAAAATCAGCAGACTGAAGTCAAAACACCCAGGAAGTAATCCAATAAACGGGCGCTGAGTGATGACCTCACTTCCTATTTAAAGGCTGTCCAGATTGAGAATTGTCCACAGCTGGCAGCAGGTGGAGCTAGTGAGTCCGAGGTAGTGTTGAACACAGTAAGGACATTCCCAAGGTCTAGATCTCTTCTGTGGCACAGCAGGTAAGGCTGTGGTTTAAGAGACCAGGGAGATCCCGGATCGAATACACCCTGGGACATGACAGGGCCCCCTCCCCAATGGACCCCTCCGGGGCCTAGCGGGGCTTAGTGGGAAACGAGGCATGGAAGTCTCGTATAAGAGAAGGGGCATGCAGATCTTTGGCTGGAACCCAGGATCGGTCTGTGACAGGATATCCCTTCCAATGAACCAGATACTGGAGGCCACGGCCCTGTCTTCTGAAATCAAGAATCTTGGAGACTTCAAACTCAGTTTGTCCATCAACAAGAACAGGAGGAGGTAACTGTTGTGATCTGGAGTAGCGGTTGAAAATTGCTTTTTTGAGGAGGGAAACGTGGAACACGGGATGTATCCGGAGAGAGGAAGGTAATTTTAAGCGATAGGAAACTGGCCCAACTCGAGCAATGATCCTGTAAGGACCAATGAATCGAGGGCCCAATTTGGTAGAAGGTTGTTGAAGTCTCACATACTTGGTTGATAGCCAAACTCTGTCCCCCACCACATATGGAGGTATATGGCGTCTTCGTCTGTTGGAAAAAAGTGTGTACTTGCCTGCTGACTTCTGTAGTAATGAACGAATCTTCTTCCAATGAAGAAGAATATTTTTCACCCGCTGATCTGCTGCTGGTACACCAGAAGAAGGCTGAAATAGGGGAAAAGTCTGAGGTTGATAGCCTAGGGCTGTGTAGAATGGTGTGGTATGAAGAGCACTCTGCCAATGGGAATTTAGGGCGAACTCAGCTAAAGGCAAATATTCAGACCAGTTGGAGTGTAAGGCATTGACATAATGTCAAAGGTATGTTTCTAGAGTCTGGTTCATGCGTTCGGTTTGACCATCAGTTTGAGGGTGATGTGAGGTAGAGAGCGAGAGCGTTACTCCCAGTTTCTTGCAGAACGCTCTCCAGAATCGGGAAACGAACTGGGATGTTCTGAGACGACATTGGTAGGTATGCCATGATGTTTTACAATATGGGAAAGAAAAAGAGTAGACAGTGCTTTCGCTGTAAGTAATCCCGGGATTTTGGAAAAGCGATCCACTGTGACCCATATAGCAGTCATGCCCTCGGACTTGGGTAAGTCTACAATGAAGTCCATGGTCAAATGGGTCCAAGGCTGGCGAGGTGCCGGAAGTGGATGTAACAGTCCAGCAGGCAATGTGCGGGGTACCTTATTAGCAGCACAAGTTGGGCAGGCAGCCACAGTAACATCCTTTTTCATACGAGGCCAACAGACATGACGCTGCAAGGTCTTAAGAGTGATGGTGACACCAGGATGACCGGATAACATGTGCCCAGAGAAGTACAGGTTTTCTAAGACTAGGGGCTACGTACAGGCGACCTGGTGGTATCTTCAAGCCCTGGGGAACATGATTCTGGGTTTCTTGTAGCTGTTGGGAAAGAGCCATAGAGATCTGTGCGACAATTTTGTGAGGTGGGATTATATACTGCTCGGCTGGTTGATCTTCAGAGGTAGCGAACTGTCTGGAGAGAGCATCAGCTTTTTTGTTTCTATGCCCTGGAACATAAGAATGGACAAAATTAAAACGGGAGAAAAACAGAGCCCATCGAGCCTGACGTGAGTTCAGACGTCTAGCAGTGTGAAGATACAGTAGGTTTTTATGGTCAGTGAGGATAGAAAAAGGCTTGGGAGCACCTTCCAGAAGATGTCGCCATTCAGACAATGCCAATTTGATGGCCAGTAGTTCTCGATTCCCAACATCATAATTCATCTCTGCAGGAGAAAACTTTCTAGAGAAAAAAGCTACTGGATGGATTCTACCAGACTTTGGCTGTCTCTGGGAGAGTACGGCACCTGCTCCAACCTCAGAGGCATCAACTTCAACAATGTACTGGAGATCAGGATTTGGATGCTGAAGAATTGGAGCTTTACTGAACATGTCCTTTAATCGCTGGAAAGCTGATTTTGCTTCTGAAGACCACACCTTGCAATTTGTACCCTTCTTAGTCATGGCAGTAAGGCCTCGTACACACGATCAAATCAAATCTGCTAGACCGTTTCAGCAGACAGATTCGATCGTGTGTACGGGCAAACAGACGGATTTGGCCACCCGACAGATTTGAAATCTGTCGGCTGGGAACCCGTCCGCCCGACATGTCTGCTGGTTAGTATGCTAACCAGCAGACATGTCTTCTCGCACACGCGCCGAATGATTTCGACGCATGCGCGGAAGTGTTTTACTTCCTGGTGCGTTGACGTGGCGGCGTCAACATCACCGCCACGTCACCGACACATCAGCGCGCTGTCTGCTGGCGGGGATTTTGGTTTGCTCGTGTGTACACGCGAGCAAACCAAAATCCCAGCAGACAGATCTGTTCAAATCGGTCGGTCCGACCGATTTGAACAGACACATTTAATCGTCTGTACAAGGCCTAAGGGGTGCCGCAATGGAGGCAAAACTCTTAATCAAGCGTCTGTAGTAATTTGCAAACCCTAAAAAGCTTTGGAGTCCTCTTAAAGTGGTCGGTTGGGGCCATTGCAAGACAGCGGAAAGTTTTTGAGGGTCCATTTGGAAACCGTCAGCACTTATGATGTACCCTAAGAAAGGAATACAGCTTTGATGGAAACTGCATTTCTCGATTTTTGCATAAAGATGGTTTTCTCTAAGTCGTTGTAATACCTGTTTCACATGTGAGATGTGCTCTAGATGAGTCTTGGAAAAGATTAAAATGTCGTCCAAGTAGATGATCACAAAACGGTTGCTGAAATCATGAAAAATTTCATTCATGAAATGTTGAAAGACAGCAGGTGCGTTACACAACCCAGGGGCCTTCCCCTTTAACAAGGAAATTACAAAAGTCACTTTGGCAGATGAAGTGCTAAAAGTCGCAGGGATGTTGCGGAAATGCAAACGGCAAACATTTAAAAAGCCTCTGCAGTCCTCAGTATCACCACCAAACTTGTCAGGCAAGGGAAGTTTAGGTGGTACAGAAGAGGCGGGTTGGATCGTAGCAGGAGTAGGATCCGGCGTCTGGACCGTTGCAGAGGAACCAGGCAAACAAGATTTGAACATAGTGCAAAGTTCATCTAACTTGGCGTCCAGGGAAGAAAGATGCTGTTTATGCGCTCCGATCAATTGTCCCTGACGTGTAATCCCCTTAACAATCTCAGCAGGTTCCACTGTCATTGTGGCCCGTTTATAATGTAAGGTACCTGTAAAAAGGTAGTGTCCGAAGTGGAAGTAGTATGCTGGAGATCCAGGCAAAGCGTCGTCAGGCAGATACGGTCGGCAACGGATCAGGCAAATAGTTCACAATCGAAATCCGGATAAGGGTCAGGCAGGTAAATGTCATACATAAGGTACAAAATCAGCAGGCTGTAGAATAGTCGGGATATCAGGCAGGAGTTCAATACAAAAAAGATCACTGAAGTCAAAACACCCAGGAAGTAATCCAATAAACGGGCGCTGAGTGATGACCTCACTTCCTATTTAAAGGCTGTCCAGATTGAGAATTATCCACAGCTGGCAGCAGGTGGAGCTAGTGAGTCCGAGGTAGTGTTGAACACAGTAAGGACATTCCCAAGGTCTAGATCTCTTCTGTGGCACAGCAGGTAAGGCTGTGGTTTAAGAGACCAGGGAGATCCCGGTTTGAATACACCCTGGGACATGACATGACAATTTACTACAGTCACTTCCAATCTCTATACCGGCGGCATTCTTTAAACAAGTACACAGTCAGTTTACCAAATTTATCTGGGCGAATAAGAAACCAAGACTACCTTGAGCCCTGCTATCCCTGCCAAAGATAAAGGGGGTCTAGCGGTTCCTGACGTGAGGAAGTACTCTCAGGCTGTACACCTAGGTAGGATGGTGGACTGGTGCCGCCACTCCGACCTAAAATTGTGGACATATCTCAAACAGTCTTAGGCCCCGTACACACGGCCGAGGTTCTCGCCAGAAACCAGCGAGAACCTCGCTGGGAGCTGCATTCCAGCGAGAACCTCGGCCGTGTGTACGCTCTCTGCTCGCCCCGCCCGTCGGGAAACCCGTCGAGCGGATAGAGAACAGGTTCTCTATTTGCTCGACGGCCCGTCGGGATGAATGGCTGGTTGCCATTCCCGACGGGCGGGTCGCAGATTCTGACGGCCGGCAGAGAACCTCGATGGGCGGAACGATGTGTTCTGCCCGTCGAGGTTCTCTGCCGTGTGTACGGGGCCTCAGAAGCACGTACCCTTGCAGGGAGCTGTCTGGTGCTATGAAAATGTCCCGGCGGACATTAAAAGGCACCCGCTTATAAGGACGACACTCCGGGTAGGGGTGCGGACACTTTCCACACAGTCTTTACCCACGCATAACTCCCCCCCCTATACCCTATTATAAGGAATCCAAAATTCCCGCCGGGGCTTGCCCCCTAGGTCAGGAATGTCTTTAAGAATATACACTGCACACAAGAAAGACACTTTCTGGTGAATGACTGTTGGCCCTCATTGGACATGCTAAGAGAGGATGGGGGTGCCTTTCAACTACCGTTTTGGACAGCGATCCAACTGAGACACTTCTTTGCGTCATTGCCTAGCCCACAAGAGTTCACCAGGCCACTTTTGAGATCCTCTGTTCGGAGGAGAGTGCGCTCCCGAGGACACTGTCCACCATATATGCCCTACTGATTTCCCCGGTGGAAACCACACGACCGGTCTATCTAATTAAGTGGGAAAGGGATCTAAATTGTACATTCACCCCCACCAGAATCAGCGTATTGTAATGTTCGCCCTGAAATCTTCCATATGTACGAGAGTACAGGAAACTAATTACAAGCTTCTGACAAGGTGATACCTAACCCCACATGCCCTACAACCTACTATCCGGACTCCTCGGCACTATGCTAGAGATGCCAGGGAGACGGGGGTACGTTGTTACATATATTCTGGTCGTGCCCACAGCTGTCCCATTTTTGGTCAACAGTCAGGCTTACAATTCAGAAATTTACTGAATACAATATATCGGACGACCCGGCTTTCTTTCTTCTACATGTCAATACTATATCGCCTAAGAGATACAAAAAATCTCTCACATGCCACTTATTGAATGCCGCAAGGTTTTACATCCCACTGCACTGGAAAAGTCCAACACCACCTACAGTAGCTAGTTGGATTCTCCGGGTGGAGGACATTAAGACAATGGAAGACTTGGTGCTTACTGCGAGACAAAAACAGGAAAAATTTTAAGAAACGTGGGAGCTATGGAACCACTTTATCTTCTCATCAGAAGGTATTGCCTTTAGGATTCCCTGAGGAAGCCAAGGCTCTGTATACAGATTGGCCCGGGGGCCGTCCTGACTCAACCAGGGTTTCCCTATAACTTTTTTGTGTCTGGCCCTTCCCCTTCCAGCCCCCGCCCTGACCTCCCCCCCTTCCTCACCCCCTTTTTTTTCTCTTTATTCCTTTCCCTCTCTCTTCTGCTTAGGGCCCCTTCTCCTCTTGCCCCCCTCTGCACCTTGGAGGTGGGCCCTGTTTGGGGGGGAGGCAGGGGGGGGGACTGGGGTTTTGGAGTCTTTATTGCGGTTGTATGGAGGCCTCACTGTTAGAGGGAGCCTACGGCCCTGCGATAATACCTAAGGGGTTCTAGCCGACGGATATACTACATGTTTGTTGTTTTGGCAGCTGTGCTGGACCCCAGCCTTGCCTCTACCTCCTGATGCTACGGTTGATAATGTCTCCCCCTCCCTATTTCTACAATCTGTTGTTATTCCTTGATTGTCCCCCTATTTTTGTCTGTAATGCCTTGTCTTGGCCCATGTTGGGCGTTAATAAATATTATATGTTTGAAAAAAAAATCACAATATTCAGATATCTCTGTTGATTATTTTTGCAGAGTACAAATGCTGCGATTGAAAAATTCCCTGTTCTTGGACAGTTTCTGGGACGCCTGTGCTGGAACCGCTTTGTTATTGGTCATGGTAAGCAGAAAGTGTAGTTATAGTCTGAGGCCTAAACTGTGAATCTACTGTCTGCCTTTGCCCTGGGATTCCTACTTAGCTGCTCATTCTCTGTACTGGGATCAAGCTGAAAATAAAGTGATGCTGACCTGACCTACAACATTTCTGTAACATAACAACAGTGCTGATGTGCTACATTTATGGATTTTTTTCTTCAAAAGATCTTACTGCTGGAGCCATGATTGTAGCCCTGCTTTCTGCCTAGTAGGCCCCAACACTGGCTATTCAGGTGCTAGAGCCCCTTATGCCAATTGAACATTTGGCATTTGACAGTTGAATGACAGGCGGTAGAGCTCAGTGTAGTGAGGAGTGGGATATAATCCTGACTTGAGCAGGATCACTTTTATCAGAAATTATCTAATACCCTTCTGTCTAGCCTGGGGTTGCATACCCCATCTCATGGTCTTCTGTGCTATCAGAGCTCCATCCCACAGGTATGCAGCAGTCTGGACATGTGAGAGAAGTGCTTCCTTTCTACTTCACTGTGTGGACAACCAGTTTGCAGAGGAGTATGTGCCACAAAAATAATTAAAAATGGAAAAAAGAACAAACACATGGCCAGATGGATCTAAGATATTCCACTTTCACTAATTTCAAGAGTAACATCTTGTAGTAAAACGTATCAATAAAAGTACTTTTTTACTTATTTTGTGGATCATGCCTTTTCTTCTATTTAGCCACTAGATGTCCTCCTTTAATTCCTTATGGAAAATGTCCATAATAACATATAACTACATTTTTTAGAGATATCATAACACCAAAATCTAGAAATTAAGTATGATATATTTAGTATATTGATTATACTTAAGTTTGAATTATAGGTAAATTATAGATGTAGGATGGTGGCAGTGTATAAAAAGGTGGAAACGTGTTGCTGACGCAACGTGTTGGGAGGGACTTACCGTGACACGTCACTTCCGGTGTTTGGAGTGCAGGTGGACCGCAAACTGACGTTTTTTGTTTTTTTCCAATGCCTGAGTATTTGTAATTTATGTAAGTGCAATTGTAATCCTTTATTAATTTAAACTGAATGTAGTATACTGTGAGAAGCGCCTCTATCTTGCTGGTATGTATACATTTGTACAAATGTATGGGAATCTATGTTGGATGGAACAGGGAGCTAAACTCCATAGCCTGGCATGACAGATTGCAAGTTAGGGACATATAATAAGCACTTTGTCACTTCCTTTGAGCAAAAGCGGTCATAAATCTCTGGTGAGTGTGTTGTTCACCTATTTGGTGAAGACACGATATGCAGGCGACACTTTTTTTCAAGATTGTGCTCTGAGCACCTTAATTGCACTATTTTATAGACATTTTAGTTATATTTATGTTTTGATGACACTACATTTCTGCGAGGTGTGCAAGAGCGCGGTGCATCTCTTTTGGTTGCTTGATCTTTAGACTTAACCTTAGTCTTATGATGCTCTCAACCCATATATTTTTAGAGTTTATTTTATCATATTTGTATACATTTATATTTGTTACTTCTCCACATTCACTTTTTTTTTGTTGTTTATATTGTGTGGGTTTATTTCCTAATTTAATAAAATATTGAGTTTGCACAGGCTTGGGGATATTGTATTGAGTTGGGGCTGAGAAGAATGTGTGAAGAGATGTGGGCAGAGTAAAATGTGGCTGTGGTAGAAAACAATGTGGTAGTTAATTGGGAGAAGAAATATCCATTTTTTTTTGTGTATACTTGGGCTTTAAAATGCAATTTAATGACAGATTCTGAACATAATGTGTGATTTGGTAATATCACTTGATGCCCCCTGTGACTAAAATGTGCCCATACCTGCAGAATTCCTCTTTTTGTAGAAAAATGCTTCATGTGTGTGTAAGATATTTATAATGATATAAGGTTGGGAAACAGAAAAGGGACCCACTGATGGACACTCCAAACTCCAGTGTGCAGCAAAGACTTAGGGCCAAATTCAGGATGGCGAGCTGTTCTTTTGGCCGGCGTAACAGTCCTCATTTACGTTACGCCGCCGCAACTTTACGCGCAAGTGCTGTATTCAAAAAGCACTTGCTCCGTAAGTTGCGTCGGCGTAACGTAAATGGGCCGGCATTATTCAAATTTGGCGGGTAGGGGGCGTCTGCTATTTAAATTGAGCGCGATCCCGCGCCGAACGTACTGCGCATGCGTCGTCCATTGAGGTATCCCAGTGCACATGCTCCAAATTATGACAGTGTTTTCGACGTGAACCTAATTGACGTAAATCCCCATTCACGGACGAGTTACGCAAACGACGTAAACATTTTCAAATTCGACACGGTCACACCGTCCATATTTAACATAGGATGCGCCTGCTTTTTGGTGCTTTATCTTTACGCCGGGAAACCCCTTACGGAAACTGCGTAAAGTCACTGCGTCGGGTGGGCGTACGTTCGTGAATTGGCGTATCTCGCTGATTTACATATTCTCGGCGTAAATCAGCGGAAACGCCCCTAGCGGCCATTTTAAAATTGCATTTAAGATACGACGGCGTAATACAATTACGCCGCTCGTATCTTAACTCAATCCTGGCGTATCTTGTTTTCTGAATACAGAAAACATACGCCGGCGTAGGTTAGAAGTTAGAAGCTAGAGATAAGCCGTGTAACTTCTTGCTGAATCTGTGTTCAACAATACTTTAACCAAGGTATCCACTATAAAAATGGCCAATTTTCTTTCCTGTACTCAGCACAGATATATAAGTAAATTAAGTTATTGTTTTAACAGCAGTGTTTTCTGGCAATTTCCATTTGCTTTCTATAGTCGTTGTATCCTTTAAGGCAGATGGTTCATTTCTGTGTGTCACCCTTTTCATCATCTCAGTACAATTTTTACACAGTGTCAGTCTATAACTACTTTCCTGGTGTCTCAAACAGCTGGAATTTATCCTTTTTTCCCTTAAGAAAATAGATTAGTGTAAACACTTGTGCTCTTATTTCTTCTTTATATTCCTTAGAACCTTTAACTATCCACTCACTCCCCTTCCTCCGTTTACCTTACAAAACTCTTACTATGGTTTCTGCTATATTATGCTGAGATTGCATTATGTGTGTGGGAAGCAGAGAATGTAGCTAAAAGTGATTTTACTACTGTGGTATAGTGGTTGAGTTATGTTCTCTTTGTGACGCAGGAAATCATAATTGTATTGTTTTAAATGTCTGCCTTTAACTGTTATGAAGATTTTTTTTTTTTACATTAAAATGTTGTATCTGACCAGGTTAAACAACCAATAGAATTATTTTGAAAGGGAAGTGTGATAATTACAGCTCTATTCTACCTCAACCAAAGAGAAGTTGTGAGGTTCATATCTTTTTTTTTTCTATGCCCAAAGCAGCCGAGTGCATCTAGGCATCATCAAATAGAAACTAATATCTTCTGAAGCCCCACAGCCCTCATTCATCTGCAGTAGTGGTGCCAGCAGGAGGGCAGTGCAGGCCTACAGGCTTGCTGGACGTTTATGGCATGAGGCTGCTTTACATCAGCATTAACATACTAAAGTACCTGATGAAACCATGGAGATCAATTAAAAGACACCATATTAAGAGTTATGGCCAAGCGATTTCTGTCCCTGTTACAGGAATAGGCTGCTAATGGTGAAGACAATGAATGAAATACAAGACAGGCAGCATTACAGGAAATTGTATCCCTGCAATTAGTTTGGTCAATAGTTATACAGTACTACACTGGTAACATCTAATCTCAATGATCATGAGAATTTGTGGCATGAATAGAAAATTAATATGTTCCTAATTAATGTAAAATCGATTTTCATAATTTTACAGAAGGCATTTCAGCAAACACTGAATACTTTTCATCCCAACAGCTGTTTATGGGCTACCTCTGAGTCATTTTGCACTTCCTTTGTGTATATTGGCATGAAAATGTACTATTATGGTGAGGTTTAAGACTGTTTTATTAAAACTTTTTTTTAGAAACTCGGCCTATTATAATGCAAAAATCAAATGCCTGGACAGTTTGACTTTTTTGTTTTCTGTATTATTGGTCATTTGATATGTGTGCTTAATGTACAGAGCTCTGGGATTTACTGAAGGTTTCTTTATAGAAATATGTTTTTGGTAGGGATGCGTCCTACAGTTATAATGCTAGTGGGCTTGTGTAGTTTGTTGAAGTTGCCCCCAGGCAGTGTAAGCCAATACGTCCTTTAAGCACACTTTGGTCTAAATTACAATCTCTATATAAGCTGCAATGAGGGAGCTATTAAAACTCTGTCTATGACTCTGCATTTATACTTTTTGGTTTCATGTCTCCAATAGAACTGCAGGTATGCAAATAAGCAGCTCTCTTACTTCTGACATTCTGATAGGTTAGTTTTGTGCTGTCCTGACCAAATATTAGGATTGCTGGCAACAGCTTAGTATGCACAATGAGAATCTGACAGTGTTAAAAAAAATGGTAGGATCGATCATTGTAGATTGTTATTACAGTACTACTTTATTTTATTATTACAATATTTGCATAACTATAATTGTTGCTTGTAAAATATTCTACTCCTCTAACTAAAGGACTGTGGGCATGCTGTATATATAAAAATTTTAGAAGTTTGGAATTATTTTCTTTTTGCAGCAGTTTTTTTTTTACAAGAGAAGTATGTCTAATGCTTTCTTTCCCTATACTTCTCTTGTTGGTCACAGAAGTGCACCTACTTTGCTGTACTCAGCCATGTTTAAGGCCTGATGGTCTGCAGAGACTTCTCAGGCTGAGTGCTGTGTTCTTAAGGCTGACCAGGCATTGCACCTATTCCAACTCTACTTTGCTGTACTGTACTGTGACCTAGTCAGCCTGCAGTCAGCTAACATCACAGAACCACTCCAGGCTGTGGAAGAATCCTGACCATATTGTCAAGATTCACTCGGTTTCTTGATTGACACATGGCTCAGGTTCTTGATGCATGGCTGAGAGCCGAAGCCAGCTGCGTCCTCCTCCTCACCATGTAAAAATAAAAAAAATCAGTGAAAAGACTTGGTGATAAATAAATAAAGTCCAAAGTCTGTAAAGATGGCAGTGAAAGTCCAAACATCAATCCAGAGACCTTGGTGTAAATGAGACTAACAGTCTGTGATCTATAAAATCACTCTGTGTTCCACTGCTATATAAAGACCATGCACGCTTACCAGAGAAAATGGACAATCATACAATAAGTACAAATTTAAGCAGGCTTTTGTGGTTCCAAACCACTGTCCAGAAAGCTGAGCCTCTGCTCATATGAGCCAAACGCTTTGTGGTGGGTTTCAATTAATCCCTCATCAGGGCTCAAAATTTCAAGTCCTGAGCCACCAGCCAGGCCTTAAGAGTTACTCGCCACCAGTTGCACCACCCAACCCCTCCCCTGCCCCACCCCTAAGTCGCCCCTAAACAATATTAACTTAAAACATATCTGTACCTATCAGTGCAGCCTCATTGTGCCCATCAAATGCAACCTCACTGTGCCCATCAAATGCAGCCTCACTGTGCCCATGAATGCAGCCTCACTGTGCCCATGAATGCAGCCTCACTGTGCCCATGAATGCACTCTCACTGTGCCCATGAACGCAGCCTCACTGTGCCCATGAACGCAGCCTCACTGTGCCCATGAACGCAGCCTCACTGTGCCCATGAACGCAGCCTCACTGTGCCCATGAACGCAGCCTCACTGTGCCCATGTACGCAGCCTCACTGTGCCCATGAACGCAGCATCACCGTGCCCCATCAAATGCAACATCACAGTGCCCCATCAATTGGAGCCTCACCGTACCATTAAGTGAATTGCAGCATCACCGTGCCCCGTGAATTGCAGCGTTACCGTGCCCCGTGAATTGCAGCGTTACCGTGCCCCGTGAATTGCAGCGTCACCGTGCCCCGTGAATTGCAGCGTCACCGCGCCCCATGAATTGCAGCGTCACCGCGCCCCATGAATTGCAGCGTCACCGCGCCCCATGAATTGCAGCGTCACCGCGCCCCATGAATTGCAGCGTCGCCGTGCCCCATGAATTGCAGCGTCGCCGTGCCCCATGAAATGCAGCGTCACCGTGCCCCATGAATTGCAGCGTCGCAGTGCCCCATGAATTGCAGCGTCGCAGTGCCCCATCAAATGCAGCGTAACCGTGCCCCATCAAATGCAGCGTCACCGTGCCTCATCAAATGCAGCGTCACCGTGCCCCGTGAATTGCAGCGTCACCGTGCCCCGTGAATTGCAGCGTCACCGCGCCCCATGAATTGCAGCATCACCGCGCACCATGAATTGCAGCGTCACCGCGCCCCATGAATTGCAGCGTCACCGTGCCCCGTGAATTGCAGCGTCACCGCGCCCCATGAATTGCATCGTCACCGCACCCCATGAATTGCAGCGTCACCGCGCCCCATGAATTGCAGCGTCACCGCGCCCCATGAAATGCAGCATCACCGTGCCCCATGAATTGCTGCGTCGCAGTGCCCCATGAATTGCAGCGCCGCAGTGCCCCATCAAATGCAGCGTAACCGTGCCCCATCAAATGCAGCGTCACAGTGCCTCATCAAATGCAGCGTCACGGTGCTCCATCAAATGCAGCGTCATCGTGCCCCATCAAAAGCAGCGTCACCGTGCCCCATCAAATGCAGCATAACAATGCCCCATCAAATGCAGCATAACAGTGCCCCATCAAATGCAGTGTCACCTTGCCCCATCACTACAGACTCACCATGCCTTGATGCTGGTTCACACACACACACACACACAGCAGACATCTCACACTGTGTATTACGGAGCTGGGTCTGTGTTCGGTGGTTTCGTGTAACAAGATCCCACCCCCTAGACTGGTTCGTGTGATAGTAGATTGATTCAGCGATCCGCCTATCACACGAGCCAGTCTAGGGGCTGGGATCTTGTTACATGGAGCCACAGATCACAGACTCGGCTTCGTAACAAACAGTAGGAGATGACCATTGTGTGCGTGTGATACTTAACCATGCTGCGCTCTGTGTCCTCCGGCGGCCATGCCGCTCTGTGTTCTGCTCTGTGTCCTCTGGCTGACAGTTTCCTGGCTGATCGCTTCAGCCAGGAAACTGTCACCTTGATCTGTCCCTGTACCTCACTCGCCCTGCACTAAATTCCACTCGCAAAATGCGAGCAGGCAAGTGGAATTTTTGAGGGCTGCCTCATGATTGTCACGAATCGGCATCTCATGGAGTTATATATAAAGAAACGCCAAATACAAACACAGATTCTCTTTATTAAAAAAAAAAGTAAAATAAGCACTTACAAGCTCCGGAAAAAGATAGCACTTATCAGAAATATCTGTCCCGGAAATCATATGGGCCACTTCCTGGATCTTTAAAACACGATGATGTCACAAGCACAGGCTCCACCCTTCTTCCCTTAGTTTCTCTGGGAAAACTTAAATGTATGTGATCTTGGTTATAATTATGTGGAGATTGATCATATTGATTAAAATCCCTGAAATAGCCACGGCATGGGCGTGTGAGGACGCTCGTTAGAGGAGCTCTGTGAACCCACCACAAAAAACGATGGGGCCCACACACGATTGGTTCGTCCAATGAAAACAGTCCATTGGACCGTTTTCATCAGACGAACCGATCGTGTGTACAGGGCGTTAGGTTTTGTTTTGTGAGGATGACCATTTTCAGACTAACAATAATACACAGTGCATCCAGAAAGTATTCACAGCGCTTCACCTTTTCCACATGGTATGTTACAGCCTTATTCCAAAATGGATTAGATTCATTATTTTCCACAAAATTCTACAAACAATACCCCCAATGACGACGTAAAAGAAGTTTGTTTGAAATCTTTGCAAGGTTATTAAAAGAAAAAAAATCCATTTACATAAGTATTCCCAGCCTTTGCTCAATACTTTGTGGAAGCATCTTTGGTACCAATTACAGCCTCAAATCTTTTTAATTATGATGCTACAAGCTTGGCACACCTATTTTTGGGCAGTTTCTCAAATTCTACTTTGCAGGGCCTCTCAAGATGAATTAGATTGGATAGAGTGCGTCAGTGCACAGCCATTGTTATGTGCCTTTTACTGCGGAGTGGCCTCAGTCTGGTCTCTCTACCATACAGACCTGATTGGTGGCGTGCTGCAGAGATGGTGGTTCTTCTGGAAGATTCTTTTCTTTCCACAGAGAAACGCTGGAGCTCTGTCATAGTGACCATTGGGTCACCTCCCCTGATTGACCAGTTTGTGCTCTAGGAATAGTCCTGGTGGTTCCAAACTTTTTCCATTTACAGGCGATGAAACCACTGTGCTCACTGTGACCTTCAAAGCTGCAGAAATTTTCCTGTACCCTTCCCCAGATCTGTGCCTCGATAAAATCCTGTCTCAAAGGTCTACAGACAATTCCTTGGACTTCATGGCTTGGTTTGTGCTCTGACATGCACTGTTAACTGTGGGACTTTATATAGACAGGTGTGTGCCTTTTCAAATCATGTCCAATCAATTGAATTTACCACAGGTGGGCTCCAATTAAGTTGTAGAGACATCTCTAGGATGATCAGTGGAAACAATGCACCTGAGCTCAATTTTGAGTGTCATGCCAAAGGCTGTGAATACTTATGTACATGTAATTTATTTACGTTTTTAATATTTTTTTTTAAATTTGCAAAGATTTCAAACACATTTCTTTCACGTTGTCATTATGAGGTCTTGTTTGTATAATTTTAATGAAAAATAATGAGTTTAACCACTAGCCGACCAGCCGCCGAGGGTTCTACGGCGGCAGGTCTTCTCTCCCCGATTTCCGCCGGGCACGCGCGCTCGTTTGTTACAGAGCGGGGAACGAGAGCTGTGAGTGTAAACACACAGTGCTCGTTCCTGTCAGCGGGGGAAACGCTGATCTTTCGTTCATACAATGTATGAACGGAAGATCAGTGATTCCCCCTAGTGAGTCCACCCCCCCCCATACAGTTATAACACAAATAGGAACACACTTAACCCCTTCCCCGCCCCCTAGTGTTAATCCCTTCACTGCCAATGGCATTTTTATAGTAATCCAATGCATTTTTATAGCATTGATCGCTATAAAAATGCCAATGGTCGCAAAAATGTGTCAAAAGTGTCCGATGTGTCCGCCATAATATCGCAGTACCGAAAAAAAACGCTGATCGCCGACATTACTAGTAAAAAAAAATATTAATAAAAATGCCATAAAACTACCCCCTTTTTTGTAAACGCTATAAATTTTGCGCAAACCAATCAATAAACGCTAATTGCGTTTTTTTTTTACGAAAAATATGTAGAAGAATACGTATCGGCCTAAACTGAGAAAAAAAAATGTTTTTTTATATCTTTTTTGTTGATATTTATTATAGCAAAATGTAAAAAATATTGCATTTTTTTCAAAATAGTCGCTCTATTTTTGTTTATAGCGCAAAAAATAAAAACCGCAGAGATGATCAAATACCACCAAAAGAAAGCTCTATTTGTGGGAAAAAAAGGACGCCAATTTTGTTTGGGAGCCACGTTGCACGACCGCGCAATTGTCAGTTAAAGCGACGCAGTGCCGAATCACAAAAAGTGCTCTGGTCTTTGGACAGCAATATGGTCCGGGGCTAAAGTGGTTAATCCATTTTAGAATAAGGCTGTAACATAACAAAATGTGGAAAAAGCACTGTGAAAACTTTCCGGATGCACTGTAGGTGGTAAGCTTGGCCTCTATTTTGTTTTTAATCTAAGGTTTAAACCAGGGTTTGACAAATTTGCTTGGAATCTAGGAGCCAGCTAAAAAAGTTAGGAGCCAGAAAACATGCCCCGTCCTGCCAAGCTCGTGCGCAGAAGCGAACACATACGTGAGTAGCGCCGAATGTAAACGGTATTCAAACCACACATATGTGGTATTGCCGCGATTGGTAGAGTGAGAGTAATAATTCTAGCCCTAGACCTCCTCTGTAACTCAAATCATGCAACCTATAGAATTTTTTAAACGTCGCCTATGGAGATTTTAAAGGGTAAAAGTTTGTCGCCATTCCGCGAGTGGACGCAATTTTGAAGCGTGACATGTTGGGTATCAATTTACTTGGTGTAACATTATCTTTCACAATATAAAACAAAATCAGGCTAACTTTATTGTTGTCTTATTTTTTGACCGCTGTGCAAATATGGTGTGACAACAAGTATTGCAACGACCGCCATTTTATTCTCTAGGGTGTTAGAATAAAATATATATATATATATGATGTTTGGGGGTTCGACTTTGGAAGGAGATGGCAGTGAAAACCGTGAAAAACACATTAGAACTGCTGTTTTACTTGTAATGCCAACGGCCATTACAAGATGGCGCCAGATCACAGAAGGAAGCTTAGGCCTGCAGAAGGACGCAAAGCTGCAGCCTCAATTACCGACACAAGCTTCCCCAGGTGCCAGGTCACAATTTCTTGTCGCAGTTACGACCGGGCGCCCAGATTTTGTTGAGCCCTGGTTTAAACATTTATATTAATGTTTACATTTACATGTTTTCTTTTATGAAGAAGTACACTGCACTACCACTTAACAATAGTTTGATGCCGTTTAGTATTTACTGTTCTAAATAAATACTGTTGTTTTCTGCTGTGTTCTTGCAGGGAGTGTCTTCTTTTTTTTTTTTTTTTTTTTAGGAGCGGATAAATTAAAAAAAAAAAGAGTTCTTCTGACTGCTTGAATTTTTGTATGAAAGCCATAGGCAGTAATTGCTATGCATCGTGATGCATCATGAAATCGTATTGAATCATTGACAGGATAATCGTAATCAAATCGTAATACCAGTAAATATGTGCACCTCTACCGCCCAGATACATGACAGGCACTGGAAGGGTAGAGCACAGAGTAGTGACTGACTGTCACCGCTCTGTTGTCAGAGTGGACCTGAGACTTGAGTAATCAGCTGTCTTTGGTCGCTAAGTTCTTGGTGTAGAGGTGGCGGGGGACAGCTTCTGCCATCTAGGTGAGTATGTGTGTTTTTTTGTTTTTTTTAGCATTCTGCACTATTTTAAATAAAATTGAGTCAAACAATTTAATTTAAATATGTTCAAAACAAGGCCAATCATCCTTAGTCAAAGTCAAAATATCTTCCTTCCATTGCCAGTTTTTTATTAACGATTAGTTAGCCGATTATTGTTTTGCTTAATCAGATAATAACCACAATATGGTGTATAATTTAGTTAATATGTAAAGTAAAAAATAAAATAACAAACTATATGGTTATGGTGCAAAATCTCTAATCCACACTGAGAATAACAGACAGAAGACATATACTATAATGCCCGGTACACACGATCGGAATTTCCGATGGCCTAAAATCTGAATTTTTTGTGGATTTCCGTTCAGGCTGTCTTGCATACACACTGCCAGACCAAATTCCGACTGTCCAAAACGCGGTGACGTAAAACACTACGACGAGCAGAGAAAAATGAAGTTCTATGCTTTCGAGCATGCATCAACTTGATTCTGAGCATGCGTGGGTTTTTTCTCCATCGGAGTTGCACACAGACGATAGGAATTTCCTATTGTTTTTTCTTCCATCGGAAAAAAATAAAACATGTTCTATTTCTAAACACAGACAGAAAAAAATCAGACTTTTTTCATCTGAAATTCCGATCGTGTGTACGCGGCATTAGGGATTGAATCTGGTAAATATCATCAGACTCAGATCAAATTTTTATTTAAAGATTTTCAGACAGAACTGTAATATATTATGTATGGCAGACTCTCTTGTCATAGGCAGGTGGCTTTATGGGTGCCTCCACCTGCTGTTACTTATGCTGGCCATACAAAAAATACATTTTAAGAATGTTCGTTTTATAATCGTTCGTGGTGTCAAATCGATGTTCGTTTTTGACCACAGTGATGTGAAAATTCAAAGGAGAATAGAAAACTTCTTGGTCAAAGGAATTTTCAGACAGTGTATGTGGTTTTCATTCAACTGAATGTTAAAACCAAGTGACATTTTCAAAAGATATTCTCTTATTCAGCAAATGTACAAAGTTTTTCTCGTCCGAAAATCGATTTTTGTATTGCCAGCATAAGGCTCAGTTCACACCTAATGCAGTTTGCTTTTGATTTGTTTCTGCAGTGCTTTTTGGTGGGCGATTTGCATTTTTTGCACACGTGATTTAATTTTTAATTTTTTTAATTTATGCTTTTTTGGGCCAAAAATGCACTACATGGCAAAATCATGGCAAACATGCACTACATGCTTTTCTGCAGCTTCTCTATTGAAGTCTATTGAACCAAAAAAGTAATTGACTCTTTCCAAATACACAGAAGCTAAAAAAAAACATAGATGTGAATGTGTCTCATAGGAAACCATCTTAAATTAACTGTAGTGCGTTTCTACAAAAGCACCAAAGAACGCATAGTTGTGAACCAGGCTAAAGATGTTTATTAGTAGCAGCATGCTTTTTTTTTGTTTCACCTGTCTTAATGGGGTTAAAAAAAAAATGTATTAGCCCTTTATAGTACAAAGAGAGCAGATAATCAATATTTTAATACTTTTTATACTTTACATTTATACTGTGAAACAAATATTATATATACTGTATAATGATAAATACATTCAGAAGTGGGATATATGGGCATTTTCACTTGAAGTCAGACCTGAAGCTATATGAAGTGTAGAAGGGAGATATAAATCTTTTATATTAAAGTAGTACTAAAAGCTGAGAATATTTTTTTTATGCATATGATAATTTTAAAGGGGTTGTAAAGGTTTATTTTTTAAATGGGTTCCTTTAACTACTTGCCGACCTGCCGCCGTTGTTTTACAGTGGCAGGTTGGCTCCACTGCGCGAGAGCCCGTAGCTCTACGTCGGCTCTCTCCCAGGCAACTAAGGGCGAGCGCGCCCCCGACTCCTGTGCGCGTGCCCGGTGGGTGTGATAGTTACAGAGCGGGGACCGGGAGCTGTGTGTGTAAACACACAGCTCCCAGTCCTGTCAGGGGGGGCAATGCTGATCTTCTGTTCATACAATGTAAAAAGTGATCAGTGATTTCCCCATGTCAGTCCACCCCCCCCCCATACAGTTAGAATACACCAAGGAACATACTTAACCCCTTCCCCGCCCCCTAGTGTAAACCCCTTCACTGCCAGTGGCATTTCTATAGTAATCCAATGCATTTTTATAGCACTGATCGCTATAAAAATGCCAATGGTCTCAAAAATGTGTCAAAAGTGTCCGAAGTGTCCGCCATAATGTTGCAGTACCAAAAAAAAACGCTGATCGCTGCCATTACTAGTAAAAAAAAATATATTAATAAAAATGCCATAAAAATACCCCCTATTTTGTAAACGCTATAACTTTTGTGCAAACCAATCAATAAACGCTTATTGCGCTTTTTTTTTTTTTTATACAATGTATAATAATACATAATATGTAGAAGAATACGTATCGGCCTAAACTGAGGAAAAAAAATGTTTTTTTTTTATATATTTTTGGGGGATATTTATTACAGCAAAAAAAAATCTTTTTTTTCAAAATTGTTACTCTTTTTTTGTTTATAGCGCAAAAAATAAAAACCGCAGAGGTGATCAAATATCACCAAAAGAAAGCTCTATTTGTGGGAAAAAAACATATTTGTTTGGGAGCCACGTCGCACGACCGCGCAATTGTCAGTTAAAGCGACGCAGTGCCGAATCGCAAAAAGTGCTCTGGTCTTTGGGCAGCAATATGGTCCGGGGGTTAAGTGGTTAAGCTAGTACATTGTTGGTTCACTTACCTTTTCCTTTGATTTCCCGTCTAAATGTTTTTTTCTTTGTTTTCTTTGTCTGAATTTCTCACTTCCTGTTCCTCTCCAGTAAGCTGTTCTGGCTGACTAACCGCCAGCCAGAACAGCTCGGATGATGGGGGGCAAGCTTACTGAGGAATGTGCAAAAACAGTGTAGCGCTGAACAGCATATACCACATAAGTATCTAAAGTAACTGGTGTAAACAGTGTTAATCTATAAATGGTAACAATCAAAATGTGAATACACAAAAGCTATAAGTGCATAGGTTGTTATAACACTGTGCCAATCAATATGGCACTGAGCATAAAGTACTTATAAATATCAACAGATAAATAAACAGTGTAAAAATAAAGTGACCAATTCAGCATATGAGGTGCAAAACAAATAGAGTCCACAGAAAAAAGCTGGGAGTTATTAGCCCCTTCCAATGCAGGTGATGAAAAGATGCAAACAATGAAAGTCCAATTAGGAGATCCACAGGTGAGAAAGGAGGGAGATTTCAGACATCAGTGGCCCAACACCAGTAGAAATAAAGGCTTACCAGAAAGCCTGTGACTATCCCTTTCAGGAGTAGTCTAAACAGGCATAGCAGGAAATTCTGATCCTTTGGGGTGTCAGGAACTAATCCGCATCTCTCCACAGATTAGATGGTAGAATCCACAACTCCTCATGGGGTTAACCACTGCTTCCAAATGGAACTTGCATAGATGTATGTGAGCGTGTGTTTATCAAACACCATGCGGGGAAAAAGAAAGGGACAATCCAATAGTGTAGGCGTAAAAAACTAGAGGGTTTTTTTAAAAACTAAAAAAATTGAAACGGCTTAAAATACTAATCATTCATAGAGAGTGATACAAAAGTCCTTGCAAGGATAAAAAGCTCTGTATGAATATCAGACCGCCTAACGCCGTTAGCGCATTCGCAATGTGAGTGTGTCTGCCCGACGATCATTTCGTCGTAATGACATCATCAGGGGCACCTGATCAATTCTGTAAAAGTAAGGGAAAAGGGAATGGGAATAACTGCGCTTAGTAAAAATGTATATTAGTGAAACAATTAAGATAGGGTCCTGAGAAGGACGTCCTGCTGCTAAACACTACAACTTAGATATAAAGTGTAAACAAAAATGTGCAAAAACAGTGTAGCGCTGGACAGCATATACCACATAAGTATCTAAAGTTTTTTTTTAGTTTGTTTAGCAAAAAATAAAAACTCCAGGGATGATCAAATACCACAAAAGAAAAGCCCTATTTGTGGGAAGAAAATGATAAAAATGTTGTTTGGGTACAGTGTTGCAATTGTCATTCAAAATGTGACAGCGCTGAAAGCTGAAAATTGTCCTGGGCAGGAAGGGGAGAAATTGCCTGGTATTGTAGTGGTTAAAAGTGTTTTTTTTTTTTTTAACAACAAACATGGTATACTTACCTGCTCTGTGTAATGTTTTTTAAAATATTTATTGATAGCACAGTACATTTGATATACTTTCCTATGTACTGTATTTACTAATGCTAGCAGCATAAGGATTACAAATAACCAACGTTGATTGAGAGAATAAAGGCTTTAGGGATTAAAACAATATTTATCAGTTCATCAAATGATAAATGGCCATTTGGAGCTATATTTTTTATTATTTTCATCCTACTTTTCTCCTAATTAACAAATTCTAGAATTGATTGTAATTGGGAAATGCTAAGGTTTCCATAATATAGCATGTGCTGACCTTGTGTAAATAACACCTGTCAATTTTCCAAAATGTAAATGCACTTTTCATAGGGAATATCAAGTCATCAAGCTTTTGTAAAATTGCAGAAATTTAAAAAACAATATATCTGAAATCATGCAAAACTTAATTGCAGGTTCAGAAAACTATCCAGACACAAGGGTCTTCCAGATTTATAGCACTACTACCAATTTTCCTCATTGAGTAAGTACTGGTGGTAGCCTTCACCACCTACCTCGAGTAAGCGTGAAATAACAAATAAGGAATGGAAGGATTCTAAAAACCCTGTTACTTGCTATTGAATTGAACTCAGGAGTACCTGCATCTGAATGCCCTACCATTCAAGCCACACTCTTAACATAGAAAGAGTTTGAACCTATCCCCTCTACATTTCAGATGTTACAAAAGACACTGATACCAATTGAAATTCTGGAATACTTTATTTTAAACTTGAAATCCTATCTCCTGAACCAAACAGGGAATATGTACAATGCAATCTCTCTACACACTCCCTGTAAATTTTTACCTTGCCAATATTGGAAATTTGTATCTCACATTCATACTACTCTAGGTAAGTTCTTTCATTACACATATTATGTATATTCCAGTT
This sequence comes from Rana kukunoris, assembly GCA_029574335.1. Taxonomy (NCBI): domain Eukaryota; kingdom Metazoa; phylum Chordata; class Amphibia; order Anura; family Ranidae; genus Rana; species Rana kukunoris. Next base: position 286,558,237 of record CM056049.1, read on the forward strand.
TTTAAATACCCCCCTCCCCTAGTGCTCACACAGGCAATTTCCTTAATTTGAAAAAAAAATAAAAAATACACTTTGCTCAAACAGGAAGCAGAAATAGTGAAAAACCTTTCCAGCCACTAAATAGGTGGAAAGTAATCCATTCTAATTTGAAAGGCTCTTACTTTAATTATCACTGGGGATTATTCTAGAAAGGATTACATAAATGGTTTAGTACTCCTTAGAAACAATAACCTTTCCAATTTTGGAGAGCCTGGTATACATAGGTTCCCTCATTCACATTCTCTGGTATTGTTAAATATTAATATCATGATCTTCTAAAAGTAAAGATTTTGCATTATCTTTTATATTTTTTGAGGCATGCACCCATTCCTACTTTAGAAAAGGGCTGTTGAATTCCTTTCTTTAGCCATCCTCCCAACTATGAATTAGAATCAGAGCCCTACAAGAACATGGGACAGGGGCGTTTGGCATTACCTGACTCTTATACAGTATGTATATTATCTGGCAGGTCAAGTGGTTTTTGCTCACAGGTGACTGGTAGTGATAGTGATTCCGCCAGTGTGTGGCCGCTTTAGTGTGGGGTCTTATGAAGGTTTAAAATTCATGATTTTTAGGGGGCCTCGGGCTCTGCATACTATCACTAGCTCAATAAAAGCAACAATGAATTTATGGTGGCGGCCCCAAAACTCGTACACCATACGGAGGCTAAAGTTTTCCCTTACTCGCCACTGTGGCTTAACCATCATTTTTCACATTTCACGGCCTTACCAATCCATCTCTTTGGGCCACCAGGAGGATAAAACAATCAGAGACATTTTACTTAATGCCAAATTTTGACTTAAAGGGCTAACTTGCACTTGCAAATTGATACTTTTTCAGGTATCTACAATTACGTCACAAATTTGTATCACAATTTGGCTCTCATATGCTTGAAGCTCAGCACTCCCCTTTAGAAGGGGTAATATGTGCTGCATCTTTGGTAAAACCCTTGTCTGAAGCATACAAAGAACTGTTCCTGGTCAAACCTCCTTCAACAGAATGGTGCAGGGAGAAACACGTGCTTGGTGTCCCTAGTTTACAAGGGGATGACTGGGATGATATGTAGGATTATGCATTTCAGCCTCTGGTGTTTGCTTGGCATTGTCTGATCCATTATATATATTTCTCAAATCGCCTTTCAGGACAACCCTGGAGAGAGCACAGCTCCGCCTCTTTTTAGGAAACACATGTGATCCTTTAAATCCCTCCTCTTCCACCATGGCCTCAGTTATTGTGTTTCCTCCGCCATGGTGGAAGCATCATGAGGAACCAGGGAGCTGCGCTCTCTCCAGGGTGGAGGGGATAGGCATACCTTGTGCTGGCTGCTTGGAGTGCAGCGACCATCCCAGCCCCCCTCATCAGTGAGGGGGCGCTCCGGAGTCTCCGGTCGTTCCTACTCAGGGGGGCATAGGATCCTCAGTAGGCTGCGTCAGGGTGCCTGGAAGCTGCGGTGTCTGCGGCTTTCCCCGCATGTCAGCTTCCGGGTCCCAGCTGGCAGGTGACGTCACGCATGGTGACGCTGTGTACTGGGGAGGCGTGGCGCTGTTGGTTCCCAGCGCCTGTAACGCAACAGCCAAGGGGCGGGTCAGGTGATCGGTGCTTCCGCTTCCGGCCCTTGGTAATGACGCGGGGCCCGGGAAAAATTAAAAGTCGGCTTGTTACCCCTAAGGCCGCGTACACACGACCAAATCTGTCTGCTGAAAACGGTCTGCCAGACCGTCCCAGCAGACAGATTTGATCGTGTGTACGCGCGAGCAGACCGATTTGGCCAGCCGACAGATTTGAAAGCATGCTTTCAAATCTGTCGGCTGGGAACCCGTCCGCCCGACATGTCTGCTGGTTAGTACGCTAACCAGCAGACATGTCTTCTCGCACATGTGTCGAATGGATTCGACGCATGCGCAGAAGTGATTTACTTCCTGGTGCGGTGACGTGGCGGCGTCAACATCACCGCCACGTCACCGCGCCATCTGCCGGAGGGGATTTTGGTTTGATCGTGTGTACACGATCAAACCAATACGTCCCCAGCAGACAGATTTGTTCAAATCGGTCTGCCCGACTGATTTGAACAAATCTGTCTGCTCGTGTGTATGGGGCCTTAGGCTGCGTACACACGACTAAACAAATCCGATCAAATCGGACTAACAGACCGTTTTGATCGGATTTGTCTCCTGGAATATGTTGGTTTGATCGTGTACACACGATCAAACCAAAATCCCCGCCGGCAGACAGCACGGTGACGTGGCGGTGACGTTGACGCCGCCACGTCACCACTCCAGGAAGTAAAATACTTCCACGCATGCGTTGAATCCATTCGGCGCATGCGGGAGATTTTTGTCCGCTGGTTAGGCGTACTAACCAGCGGACATGTCGGACGGACGGGTTTCAGCAGAAAATTTGTCTGCTGGAAAAACCTGTCTGTTCACCCGTACACACGATCGAATTTGTCTGCTGAAACGGTCCGTCGGACCGGTTTCAGCAGATAAATTTGATCGTGTGTACGTGGCCTAAGACTGCTGCGCTCTAGGCAATGGAGGAGAGACAGTCAGCTACGGTGGATGCAGGCGCCGCAAGCACCGGTCAGGCCCAGGTAAGAGGGATACAGCGGTGCTTTTATTCTTTACCATTTGGGCTGTTTGTTTGTTTATTGTTGTTCCTCCCGGAGGGAGCCTGTGGTTACCAGACAAAGTTTAAACGGTCTCTGTCTGAGTAGCTGTAAGGGGGTGGTTGCTTTTAAAGCATGGACACTTTTTTGGTGGTGGTTTTTTGTCACTGTGGTGCATATTAAAAACAGGGAGAAGAGATATACATAGGCGCTTTTATTTTCTTCTTGTTGCAGGAAAAATCTGTAGGAAAAACTAGGCACCTAGATACACCAAGAAAATGTCCGTCCTGCAAAAATCCTTTAAGGGATTCTTGGCAAAAAGCAATGTGCAGGTCTTGCATTAAAAATTTGGTTGAAGAGGAAACCTCGCAACAGTACAAGGATTTGTTTTCCTCAGTACAGGAACTTGCTAGTTCTTTAAGTTTAGTTAAAGATCTGCTGATACAAGGCCCTGCAAATCAGATGGAGCCTCAGCAACCACCGCCCAGCCCAAGAGTCACTGTATCTAAACGAATAGAAGGGGACTCGGGGGAAGAAGGGTCTAGCACTCTCCCCTCTATCAGAGATTAGGATGAGGAGGAGAAAGAGGAAGAAGATCATACCAAAAGTTCCAAATATAAATTGTCTTTGGATGAGGTAGAAGAGCAATATACACTACACTGGACATCCAGGAAGAGAAGGTACAATTGTCCATACATGATAAAATGTACCAGGGGCTGGATGACTCCAAACGACGAGTCTTCTCGATTCATAAAGTCCTATCGGACACAGTTAAGAAGGAATGGAAATACCCCGAGCGAGCCCCCTTCTTTTCCAAAACTCTTAAGAGAAGATTCCCTTTTGAGGATAATGACACGGAGGTGTGGAACAAAAAGCCAAAGGTAGATGCAGCTTTCTCACAAGTGTCACATCGCACAGACCTGGCCTTTGAAGATATGGGGATCCTGAAGGACGCTATGGACAAAAGAGCCGATGCCATATTAAAGAAAGTTTGGGATTCTACATCAACTAGTTTGAAACCTGCTATGGCCGCCACAGTGGTCGCCCGTAATCTAGAATGCTAGGTCGAGAAGCTAAAGAGTCACGTGGAGGCAGGCACCCCAAGAAAGGATCTCTTGGAATCCTTTCCCTTAATTCTGAAGGCTGTCAAGTATATGGCAGATGCGTCTGCAGAATCTATTAAAATGGCAGCAAGATCAGCAGCCTTAGTAAATTCTGCCAGGCGGGCTGTATGGCTGAAGACCTGGTCAGGGGATACACCCTCTAAAATCAAGTTATGTGGGTTACCATTCTCAGGGGATTTCTTGTTCGGTCAAGACCTGGAGAAGGTATTAGACAAAAAGAAAGCTTTCCCTACTAAAAAAAGGTCAGAACCCAAAAAATAATTTTCATGCTTTTCAGCAGCCCTACAGGAATTAAGAAGAAAATTAAAAGCGTTGGGGACCCCAAAGAGGTAGAGGTAGGGGAGGTATCCTTTTCAAATCTCCCTCAGATCAATCTGCCAAAACTAAGTGACAACCTGACTCCAGTGGGGGGAAGGTTATCCGCTTTTCTCCCACAGTGGACTCAGATGCCCAAAAGAATCATCGTAGAGGGGTACAGTCTGGAGTTTTCAGAGTGTCCCCCGAGCAGATTCTATGTCACAGCCCTCCCTCGGGACCAAGAAAAATCTTCCGCAATGATGAGACTATTACAGGATCTGATAAGTAAGGAATTGATACTCCAAGTCCCAAAACATCAGGAGGGCCAGGGATTCTATTCCCACATATTTTTGGTAAAGAAACCCTCAGGCAAATTTCGCCTGATTTTGAACCTGAAGATTTTGAACAAATCGATCCGATAGAAGCATTTTCGTATGGACACCATTTACTTCATAACGAAACTGTTAACCCCCGCCTGCTTCATGGCATCCCTAGACCTCAGGGATGCCTAGTTGCTTGTTCCGATTGCCCTAGCATCCTAACAGTTGCTCCGCCTGGCCGTAAACCTAGGGTTCACTGTTTGGCATCTACAGTTCAGGGCCCTCCCCTTCGGTCATTCCTCCTCCCCCAGGATCTTTACAAAGACCATGGCGGAGGCATTGGAACCTCTGAAGCTGAAGGGGATTTCGGTCATTCCATACCTGGACGACCTGCTATTCTTCGTGGACTCTCGGGATCAAGTTGCAATGAACCTTCAGGTGTCGCAGGTTCATCTCAGAAGTCTAGGCTGGTTACTAAACCTGGAGAAATCAAGTCTAGTTCCTTCTCAAGAGACAGAGGGCCAGATTCACAAAGCACTTACACCTGAGTATCTCGAGATACTCCGGCGTAAGTCTAAATTTGCACCGGAATATCTATGCACCGTACCCACAGAACTAGATACGCACCTGTAACGGAATGAACCGTGACAGACTGAGATTGTCCTATGTCTAGGGTCACCTTATGTCCACTAGGGCCATAGGGTGACAAAGAATCATAACTCATATATTACATGAGATGGGACATTAATAATAATTCATATTGCAGGACTGGAATATTACAAAAGTGGTTTATGTGGACATTATTGCCGCGAGTCAGTTTTAAACGGCAAGACAGTGACGCATCCCTCTGTATAATAGGCTTTTGAAATGTTGAGTGAGGTTGGCTCTTCAATGTGAAAGACACATTGTGTTGAAAAGGTGTTAATTGCAAGAAAGACTCTTTCATTGTGTAAAGCTCTCTGTTTACCCTATTGTGTTATTCTAAAGGTTAATTGAATTTTATTGATACAGGAATGTATTAATGCTCAGGTGTGATAGTATTTGGTTTTGATGTCATTATCTCAAGGAATGTATCTGTCAGTATCGGGGCCGAATTGTCTGTCTAGATAATGTGATTGAGGTTCCTGATATGTGTGAAGATTATCTGTGATTGTGTATTATTCAAGGTTAATTGAACACTATTGATGATGCGGTGCCCAGATGTCTAGCTACGGATTAGATAATTAGCCCCCCATGGTGTGAAGGGGGGTGGAGATTGCATTGTCCTGTGATTAACTGTATTATGCTTGAAACTGTATAAGAAGCTGAGAAAATACCAATAAATGGGTCATATCTTTGGAAGCAAGTACGGAGCTCTGTCTCGTCTTATTCTGGGAATTGATATGGATCGTGTATGCAGTATTGTCGGAGTGTGTCAGATAAGCTTGTCGTGGTTGGATGTAAGGTCGTAAGCGGTGGTGACCGTTACATTTGGTGGCAGCGGTGGGATGATTCCATCTTCAGAAGGACGGCTACAAGGACACATGACAATGGAGACGGTGTATGAACGGATGAAGCTCTCTTCCCTCATGGACTTACTGGAGAGCGGGGCAGACCGGCCAGCAACCGTAAGAAAAGGGACATTATCACAGAACTGGTCGAAATGGATAGGGCTAAAAGGCCCGCCGTAACAGACAGGACACCCGAAGAAGCAAGTTTTGATCGGGCGGTTAACATAAGACTGACACATTATGGTCCTAACCCTCCACCGGAGATCAGGGACCGAGTTATAGCGGCTCTGAATGCCACCTTGCTACAGCGAAGAAGTGCTGCAGCAGCTGAAGTCACAGCAGCACCTACTAAAGAGAGAGGAGAGGTGCAGATACCAGTCTCCATGGAAGAGGAATTCCAAAGAAGGTTACAAGAGATGCGGATAGAGGACCAGTATCAGAGGAGGTCCTGTTGGGATGGTCGGATGTGATTCGGTGCCAACTCTGGAAGGAAGCATTAGCTCGGGAGCAGCAAAACCAAGGAAAGGTCCTGCCCTCCATCTATGCAAGGTACTGGCCGCAGTATGACGTACGAATGCTGTTGTTGGGGAAACAACCGAAGCAGGAGTGGACAGCTGAGTTAAGCAGGCTGATCCGGGCAGAGATGCAGCTGGATGAAAGCTACAGAGCCCTCCAGTGGTATGTAGCCCAAGAGTGCCCGTGGTCAGCGGATGACAGCCCCACAGAAGGCCATGACTATGATGGCCTGGGATTATTGTATTGGAGGATGTCCAGTGATCCAGACTTCGGGGATGATCGGGAGTGGCGCTTGGAGGACATAATGGAGCACAGAGAGGAGAAATTGAATATCTCGGGAGGCCACTGGTCACAGGAAGATTTGGAATTTTTGTCCATTCGGGAATGGGAGCTGGAGGTCGCCTACAGACAGCTGCTAGACTCCGCTCAGCAGCAGGGTGGGGCTCCCAATGCCTGGGACTATGAGGAAAGTTCAGATGACAACTGTGAACTCCTGGCTGATGAATCGGCAGTGGAAAAAATGAAGATTGCCACCCCTAAAACCGAAGCGGATGGTGTGGAGTTCCAGAGAGCCAGGGCGGTTGGTCCCTTTCTCCAGCAACAAGCTGAGGTGGTAAAGCTTTTACCCCCAGCTGAATCACTGGCAACAGAGCAGGGTGCCCCAGGCCTCTGCTCCTCACTAACAGAGGAGGGGGACCCTGTGGTAGTGGATGGGACTGTGGTCTCCACTCACAGCAACCCAGCGGAAGAGCTGGCAACAGAGCAGAGTGTCATAGGCCTCTGCTCCTCACTAACAGAAGAGGGGGACCCTGTGGTAGTGGATGGGACTGTGGTCTCCACTCACAGCAACCCAGCGGAAGAGCTGGCAACAGAGCAGAGTGTCATAGGCCTCTGCTCCTCACTAACAGAAGAGGGGGTTCCTGGGGTAGTGGATGGGACTTCAGTCTCCACTGGCACAACCCCAGAAAATGGTACAGGACTGGGACAGGAGGATGTCAGCTTTGCTTTGCAAGCACCGGGGGGTTTTCACCAAGCACCAGTGGGTGGGACTTCAGTCTCCACTGGTATACCCCAGGAAGGGGGGGCAGTTGGCCCAGACCCCCAACAGCATGATGGACTGAGCCCAGCCACCCTGCCTTCTCCCCAGCGGCAGGCGTGTTCTCTGAGAGAGGCAGAGGTTGGCAGGGTGAGTAATGCTCAGTTTGGAGCCATTTTTTTGGGGTACAGTATGGATACCAGCATTGGAGGACTGGAAATACTGACGGGCTTCGGAGTCAACCCGTTTGGGGTTCCTACCTGTGTCCGTCTCCCACCGAAAGGGGAGAGATGTAACGGAATGAACCGTGACAGACTGAGATTGTCCTATGTCTAGGGTCACCTTATGTCCACTAGGGCCATAGGGTGACAAAGAATCATAATTCATATATTACATGAGATGGGACATTAATAATAATTCATATTGCAGGACTGGAATATTAAAAAAGTGGTTCATGTGGACTTGAGACCAGGTTACCAAGACAGTGACACATCCCTCTGTATAATAGGCTTTTGTAATGTTAAGTGAGGTTGGCTCTTCAATGTGAAAGACACATTCTGTTGAAAAGGTGTTAATTGCAAGAAAGACTCTTTCATTGTGTAAAGCTCTCTGTTTACCCTATTGTGTTATTCTAAAGGTTAATTGAATTCTATTGATACAGGAATGTATTAATGCTCAGGTGTGATAGTATTTGGTTTTGATGTCATTATTTCAAGGAATGTATCTGTCAGTATCGGGGCCAAATTGTCTGTCTAGATCAGGGATCCTCAAACTACGGCCCTCCAGCTGTTACAGAACTACAAATCCCATGAGGCATTGCAAAACTCTGGCATTCACAGACATGGCTAGGCATGATGGGAATTGCAGTTCCTGAACACCTGGAGGGCCATAGTTTGAAGACCCCTGGTCTAGATAATGTGATTGAGGTTCCTGATATGTGTGAAGATTATCTGTGATTGTGTATTATTCAAGGTTAATTGAACACTATTGATGATGCGGTGCCCAGATGTCTAGCTACGGATTAGATAATTAGCCCCCCATGGTGTGAAGGGGGATGGAGATTGCATTGTCCTGTGATTAACTGTATTATGCTTGAAACTGTATAAGAAGCTGAGAAAATACCAATAAATGGGTCATATCTTTGGAAGCAAGTACGGAGCTCTGTCTCGTCTTATTCTGGGAATTGATATGGATCGTGTATGCAGTATTGTCGGAGTGTGTCAGATAAGCTTGTCTTGGTTGGATGGAAGGTCGTAAGCGGTGGTGACCGTTACAGCACCAAAATAGGCTATTCCCGACCGGCCTAACTTGCCTACGCCTGCACATCCTAGGTGCACATTTATTCCGTCTAGGTGCACATTTATTCCATCCACACCATTGATTTGCTATGCAAATATGCAAATGAGGGAGATACACGATCCACAAAAGTAAGTTTGTGTGGTGCAGGCTATGCCCTGTGCGCATCAGCTGCACGGCCGGTCTAAAATTAGACCTTATAAAAGCTTGCTTAATTTTTGACAATCCATCTACATGTCGGCAAAAGCAACACCGTTAGGGACGAGCTGAGCAGCCACACTTGCAGGACAACAATCTGTATGCCACCATGCCAGGGGCATCCATGCTCATAGCTATACTACTGACTTTGGATGAGTGCAGAAGGAGGAGGGCACGGAGGAGGGCACGGGAGAGGATCTGCCGACCGCCACTGGGCAAGGAACTGGCAACAATCCATTTACTTGGCAGTGGCTCTATTCACCCTAATGGCTAAATATATCATGTGCGGGAAAGGTTTGCACTAAGTTGGGGGATATAAATAATGGCAATAAATCTGGAATACGTTAAATATTTTATTGCTTTCACATAATGCACCGTACATGACTATATTGCACTATTGAAGAAAATAGATAAACATATGTAGTTCACAGATTGGTGGGGGGAAAGGTTTATATAGGCAGTAACCCAAGTGTATACAAACAAAAGTTACAACAAACTGTACTGCAGTAATTGGTGTATACACTTGGGTTACTGCCTATATAAACCTTTCCCCCCACCAATTTGTGAACTACATATGTTTATCTATTTTCTTCAAATATTTAATGTATTCCAGATTTATTACCATTATTTATATCCCCCAACTTAGTGCAAACCTTTCCTGCACATGCTTCATTTAAAGTCCCGCTTGCTCTTTTCTCTATAACAAATACCAGGGATGGAGGTAATTAACCCATTGCCTCATTTAAAGTCCCAAAAAACCCTCCCCCCTTTTTTCATATACAGGGAGTGCAGAATGATTAGGCAAATGAGTATTTTGACCACATCATCCTCTTTATGCATGTTGTCTTACTCCAAGCTGTATAGGCTCTAAAGCCTACTACCAATTAAGCATATTAGGTGATGTGCATCTCTGTAATGAGAAGGGGTGTGGTCTAATGACATCAACACCCTATATCAGGTGTGCATAATTATTAGGCAACTTCCTTTCCTTTGGCAAAATGGGTCAAAAGAAGGACTTGACAGGCTCAGAAAAGTCACAAATAGTGAGATATCTTGCAGAGGGATGCAACACTCTTAAAATTGCAAAGCTTCTGAAGCGTGATCATCGAACAATCAAGCTTTTCATTCAAAATAGTCAACAGGGTCGCAAGAAGCGTGTGGAAAAACCAAGGCGCAAAATAACTGCCCATGAACTGAGAAAAGTCAAGCGTGCAGCTGCCAAGATGCCACTTGCCACCAGTTTGGCCATATTTCAGAGCTGCAACATCACTGGAGTGCCCAAAAGCACAAGGTGTGCAATACTCAGAGACATGGCCAAGGTAAGAAAGGCTGAAAGACGACCACCACTTAACAAGACACACAAGCTGAAATGTCAAGACTGGGCCAAGAAATATCTCAAGACTGATTTTTCTAAGGTTTTATGGACTGATGAAATGAGAGTGAGTCTTGATGGGCCAGATGGATGGGCCCGTGGCTGGATTGGTAAAGGGCAGAGAGCTCCAGTCCGACTCAGACGCCAGCAAGGTGGAGGTGGAGTACTGGTTTGGGCTGGTATCATCAAAGATGAGCTTGTGGGGCCTTTTCGGGTTGAGGATGGAGTCAAGTTTAACTCCCAGTCCTACTGCCAGTTTCTGGAAGACACCTATTTCAAGCAGTGGTACAGGAAGAAGTCTGCATCCTTCAAGAAAAACATGATTTTGATGCAGGACAATGCTCCATCACACACGTCCAAGTACTCCACAGCGTGGCTGGCAAGAAAGGGTATAAAAGAAGAAAAACTAATGACATGGCCTCCTTGTTCACCTGATCTGAACCCCATTGAGAACCTGTGGTCCATCATCAAATGTGAGATTTACAAGGAGGGAAAACAGTACACCTCGCTGAACAGTGTCTGGGAGGCTGTGGTTGCTGCTGCACGCAATGTTGATGGTGAACAGATCAAAACACTGACAGAATCCATGGATGGCAGGCTTTTGAGTGTCCTTGCAAAGAAAGGTGGCTATATTGGTCACTGATTTGTTTTTGTTTTGTTTTTGAATGTCAGAAATGTATATTTGTGAATGTTGAGATGTTTATATTGGTTTCACTGGTAAAAATAAATAATTGAAATGGGTATATATTTGTTTTTTGTTAAGTTGCCTAATAATTATGCACAGTAATAGTCACCTGCACACACAGATATCCCCCTAAAATAGCTAAAACTAAAAACAAACTAAAAATTACTTCCAAAAATATTCAGCTTTGATATTAATGAGTTTTTTGGGTTCATTGAGAACATGGTTGTTGTTCAATAATAAAATTAATCCTCAAAAATACAACTTGCCTAATAATTCTGCACTCCCTGTATTTTAAATTAGTTAATATAATAAATATATAATTTTATTTTAAATATTATTATAATTATATTTTTTATTATTATCAATTTTTTTTAACCACTTGCCTAATGTGCACCTACACCCCTTTCCTGCCCAGACAAAATGTTAGCTTCCGGCACTGCGTCGCTTTAACTGACAATTGCGCGTGCGACGTGGCTCCCAAACAAAATTGCCGTCCTTTTTTCCCCACAAATAGAGCTTTCTTTTGGTGGTATTTAATCGCCCGTGCGGTTTTTATTTTTTGCGCTATAAACAAAAAAAAAAGCGACAATTTTGAAAAAAGACACAATATTTTTTGCTTTTTGCTATAATAAATATCCCATTTAAAAAAAAAAAAAAACATTTTTTATCTCAGTTTAGGCCGATACGTATTCTTCTACATATTTTTGGTAAAAAAATGTAAAAAATAAAATCGCAATAACCGTATAGTGACTGGTTTGCGCAAAAGTTATATTGCCTACAAAATAGGGGACATAATTATGATTTTTTTTAATTTATTTTTTTACTAGGAATGGCGGCGATCTGCGATTTTTTCTCGGGACTGGGACATTATAGCAGACACATCGGACACTTTTGACACATTTTTGGGACCATATACATTTATACAGTGAACAATGCTATAAATATGCATTGATAACTGTATAAATGCAACTGGCAGGGAAGGGGTTAACCACTAGGGGGTGGGGAAGGGGTTAAATGTTTTTCCTAGTTTGTGTTCTAACTGTGGGGGGAGGGGGGGTGACTGGGGGAGGAGATCGATTGTGTCCCTATGTACAAGGGACACCATCGATCTCCTCTCTCCCTGACAGAGACGTGCAGCTCTGTGTTTACACACAGAGCTGCACGTCCCAGCTCAGTTACACGGCAATCGCGTGTGCCCAGCGGCAATCGCGGCCGCCGGGCACACGCACGGGAGTCCCAGTGATGCGACGGGTGCGCGAGCACGCCGCCGGCGGCGCGCGTGCGCGCCCCTAGCAGCTTTCTATGACTGCACGTCATATGACGTGCAGTCAGGACAATGAAGTTATCCGCCCGCCGTCATATGACGGTGGACGGATAACAAGTGGTTAAAATATATATATATATATATATATATATATATGTATGTATGTGTGTATATAAATTGGGTGATGGCCCTCAAAATTATGGAACACACCGACACGACACAGACCTACAAACAGCAGCAGACAAGGTAACAAAAGCACCTTGCTTCAGGGAGGGAAAAAAATGGATGTACTTTTGCAATGGAAGGGCGTATGTCTGAGCCTATTTATGCACTGGGCTTATCTCACTAAGTCTGCCGGGCCTAGTTCCTATCTCACTGATTGCTCCGGGCTGAGTAGTGAGCATGTGCAGAGAGGCTCTGACCATTGTCAGCGTCATGCACATGCCCAGTCTGGCCGGCCCTTCATTTGCATGGGGTCATGGCTAATTTTAATGGAACACGCCCACGTCCTTCCCACTTTGAATTACGCCGCCTTAGGCCTCGGAATTTAACCACTTAAGACCCGGACCAATATGCTGCCAAATGCCCAGAGGTGTTTTTACAATTTGGCACTGCGCTGCTTTAACTGGTAATTGCGCGGTCATGCAATGTTGCATCGAAACGAAATTTGCGTCCTTTTTTCCCCACAAATAGAGCTTTCTTTTGATGGTATTTGATTGCCTCTGCGATTTTTATTTTTTGCGATATAAACGTAAAAAGACCGAAAATTTTGAAAAAAAATGATTTTTCTTATAACAAAAAGTAAAAAATATCGAATAAACTAAATTTTAGTCAAACATTTAGGCCAAAATGTATTCAGCCACATGTCCTTAGTAAAAAAAAAATCGCAATAGGCGTATATTTATTGGTTTTCGCAAAAGTTATAGCGTCTACAAACTAGGGTACATTTTCTGGAATTTACACAGCTTTTATTTTATGACTGCCTATCTCATTTCTTGAGGTGCTAAAATGTCAGGGCAGTACAAAACCCCCCCAAATGACCCCATTTTGGAAAGTAGACAACCCAAGGAAACTGCTGAGAGGCATGTTGAGTCCATTGAATATTTTTTTTTTTTAGTCCCAAGTGATTGAATAATGACAAAAAAAAAAAATGTTTACAAAAAGTTGTCACTAAATTATATATTGCTCACACATGCCATCGTTATATGTGGAATTGCACCCCAAAATACATTCTGCTGCTTCTCCTGAGTACGGGGATACCACATGTTTGGGACTTTTTGGGAGCGTAGCCGCGTATGGGGCCCCAAAAACCAATGACCGCCTTCAGCATTTCTAAGGGCGCAAATTTTTGATTTCACTCCTCACTACCTATCACAGTTTCGAAAGCCATAAAATGCCAAAATAGCACAAAACCCCCCAAATGACCCCATTTTGGAAAGAAAACACCCCAAGCTATTTGCTGAGAGGTATGTTGAGTCCCAAACATGTGGTATCCCTGTACTCAGGAGAAGCAGCAGAATGTATTTTGGGGTGCAACTCCACATATAACCATTGCATGTGTGAGCAATATATCATTTAGTGACAACTTTTTGAATTTTTTTTTTTTTTTTTCATTATTCGAATCACTTTGGACAAAAAAAAAAAATCTATGGACTCAACATGCCTCTCAGCAGTTTTTTTTTTTTGTGCTATTTTGACATTTTATGGCCTTTCGAAACTGTGATAGGTAGTGAGGAGTGAAATTAAAAATTTACACCCTTAAAAAACCTGAAGGCGGTGATTGGTTTTTGGTGTCCCGGACACGGCTAGGCTCCCAAAAAGTCTCACACATGTGGTATCCCTGTTCTCAGGAGAAGCAGCAGAATGTATTTTGGGGTGTAATTCCACATATGGATTGATCGGTGGGTATGCCCACCATTAAAATACCTCCCTTCATCCACCCACTTCTAATGATGGGCATACATGCACCATTTATATATGCCGAAGCATGGGGGCATCCTCCCGCAAAAAAGTTATGCCGTGTACACACGGTCGGACTTTTCTATGCCGCGTACACACGGTCGGACTTTTCTATGCTGGGTACACATGGTCAGACTTTTCCACGGGTAAGGCCTCCATAGGAATGTCACCCGTATGTACGCGGCATTAGGAGCAAAATCGCTCCTCCGTCCCTAATGCCCCCATGCTTCGGCATATATGCTCTTTTTTGGACTGTGGTGGTGAAATCACCTCCTACAGCGTTGGAGTCGCAGCTTTATATATATCGTGGGAGCAAACACTGTTGCTGTCACGCTAAATAAATCTGCACTGCAACTGAATGGCGTACCTGCTAAGCAAATGATGGTTAACATTAAAACAAAGTAACATTACAGTATAACAGTAAGATCTTACCATACCATACCTGCAAAGCAAATACCAATAAAAAAAACATAGTAAAAAATAAAACATTTTTTAACGCAACCTGTGCCTAAAATATATATATATATATATATGCCGAAGCATGGGGGCATCCTCCCGCAAAAAAGTTATGCCGCGTACACACGGTTGGACTTTTCTATGCCGTGTACACACGGTTGGACTTTTCTATGCCGTGTACACATGGTCAGACTTTTCTATGCCATGTACACATGGTCAGACTTTTCCCACGGGAAAGCCTCCGTAGGAATGTCAACCATATGTACGCGGCATTAGGAGCAAAATCGCTCCTCCGCCCCTAATGCCCCCATGCTTCAGCATATATGCTCTTTTCTTTCTCGTACATCACGGGACACAGAGCGGCATATTCATTACTATATGGGTTATATGGAGTACCTTCAGGTGTGGACACTGGCAATCTCAAACAAACAGGAAGTCCCTCCCTATATAACCCCCTCCCCTAGAGGGAGTCCCTCAGTTTTTTCGCCAGTGTCTTAGGTGTTGGTCACGGAATAGCTTTGCTCCACATCCTTGGGATTAAGGGCGGGCTAACCGGATCTGTCCAAGGAGCCTCAGTGCCAAAGTGGACAGTACCCGGGCCCCAAACCGTGGGGTTTTGCCTATAATGCTCCTCTTTGGAGGGCTGGACCCTGGGCCCAGGACTTGGAGTTTGTAAAGACCATAAGTTCCTGTTTGCCAGGGTGCTATATAGGTCCAGGACAGTGGGTACCTTCATAGGACCCCAGGGCCTGAAGGTCTACTACGCTACCCACGGAGATGGGAGAAGATTGGACCGTTTTGCAAAACGTCCTGCGGCATGGAGCAGGTAAGAGGGGGAGCCTGCGGGACTTGGTTCGACAGCAGGCTCTCCAGGGGAGATCTTAAGGGGGGTAGCCTGAGTATGCTCTGCATTGGCACCATGGTCACTATGTCTGATAGACAGGATGCCCTGAAATGTTTCCCCCCATAACTTGATCCCCCTACCTATCTATGTATGTTTGCTAGCTACCTGCTGCTCGCTGGTTGAAGATCTTTAAAAAAAAAAAAAAGATCTGTCTCTAGGTTAAAGGGACTCCTTAGGGGCCTGTGTTAGCCTTACCTTGCCGGGATTCAAATCTGCCGCCTGATGCGTCCTCCAACCTGCATTCCTGGGCTCCAGAGTGCGTCTCCTCCTGGGCTCTCCTCCCCCGACAGTCGCGCGCGCGCGTGCACGCGCGCATGCATATAGAAAATGTTCGCGCCATTCGGGAGGGGGGGGGGGGGGGCGGGGAGTGTGACTGCAGTGTAGAGTGGGCGTGCCTTTAATTGCTGTTATACACAGCAGGCGCGTTCTTAACTCAGTTCAGAGCTGAGCTGGAGAGAGAGAGGACGTAGAGCTGGCAGCACAGTGACTCCCGGTGGCGAGAAGGGGTACTACATACTGGAGTCCGCTCCAATACTTTTTGTTAAGCCAAAATCCCCTTGGCAACAGGTTGAATGCTGGCAAACATGTTGGGGGGTGGGGCTGTATGTGGTGAATAATATATAAAAGAAAACATACTGAGCCCCACCGGTTTTGGGGCATTAGTGATCCTATTGTCCCCTAAACCTTATTTTTTTGTACTCCTGGCTATAACAGTCTGTTGTTGTAAGCGGAGTCCTTCGGTTTTGTATTATGGCTTCCAAGGGTTCAGGATCAAAAAAAATAAAAAAATAAAAATAAAGAGAAAAGGCAAAGACAAAGGGGTTCCTCCTCTGGTTCTGATAATATGCCAATACTTTCCCCACAGGTTATTCCTATAGGGGTCACCCTGGATAAGCCATTAAGGGGGTCTGGTGCTGAGGCTGGCCCAGGTCGGCCCAACCCTGTGTTATCACAGAGGAGATGCTAGCCGTCACCCTAGGGGGGCTAGAGAAAAGAGGTTAACAGCTATGATCGCTGGCTCTTTTTCTGGCAAGAAGCGGACTAGATCCCCATCGCCAAAAGGGACAGAACCTAGAGGATCTACCACTGTAGAATCGTTTTCAGCCTCCCAGGCGGAGAGTCTGTGGGCCAGTCTTTGACAGACATGGCCCGCTTGGCATTCAGTTTGCCATTTCCAGAGCCTCAGGTTCCTGCGGTATCCTCTTTGGGTTCTTTTAAAAGCGCCTTTAAGCAACGCAGCTTTTCTGGCCCATCCTCTGTTAGAGGAATTGGTTTTTCCAGGATTGGGACGACCGGACAGAATTTTTTCTGCCGCCTAAAGCTGACGAGAGGGTAGTCTTTATGCACGTCTGCCAGGAAATATTTGTGCTTGCAGGCACTCTTTCCCCTGACCAAGTGCTCTTTAAAAGGGGCCCGGATGGCTCAGTTGGTAGAGCATCGGACTTTTGATCTAAGGGTCCAGGGTTCAGGTCCCGGTTCGGGCACTGCTTTTCAACTACCCGTGAGGTCCTTGAGGCCGCATCTCCCGGAAAGCGCCCGATCTCGTCTGATCTCGGAGGCTAAGCAGGGTAGGGCCTGGTTAGTGCCTGGATGGGAGACCACCTGGAAGGTTTTATGTTATTTACCCTATGGAAAAGACATTTTTCTAAAGAAAGGGGGCGCTCCCAACAGTGGACGCAGCCATCTCATGGGTGAATAAATCATTAACTGGCCTAAGGGGAAACATACAAATGTTTAAGGTCCCGGTCGATAAACGTTTAGAGACACTTTTTCCAGCATCCCTGGCTACAGCCAGCAGTGGCTACAATTGGAGTTTTTTTCAGGCATTAAGGAACCAGACAAAACAGATGCTTAGACATCCCTGCCCGATAGGCAGAGGAGTTATTGGATATTCCCAGAGCTCTGTGCTTTGCGGTAGAGGCTATAAAAAGACTCCATCCAGCAGGCGTCTCGTTGTCACTATTTTTAGTGCATATGAGAAGGCTCTTTTGGTTGAAGAACTGGGCGGCCAAGCCCCATGTAAAAGACTGCTGGCAGGTTTGCCCTTCCATGGAAAGATCTGGATAAATACATTCAGACTGTTTCAAGTGGCAAAAGTACCCTTTTACCAGTCAAAGGAAGTTCCGGGGTCCTGCGTTTAAAAGGGCAGCTCCCCCCGGTTCCAGGGCCCTCAAATTTCAGGCAGTACGGTCCTCCTGCGCGATCAAACTTTTAACAATGGATCGCAAGGACAGGCCTCTGGGGATCGGTCCCCGACAGAAGGGGTCCGATCATCTGTGGCCGCAGGCTACAGATTAGAATTTCTAAAATTTCCTCCACAAGGAAGGCCTCAATGCGGGCAGCATTGGATCACCTGCTTTACCAGGGCATAAGGGTAGAGGTACCAGCCCAAGAACAGGGGCTAGGTTTCTATTCCAATCTGTTTGTCATACCAAGGCTCATCGGCAATGTCAGACCAATTTTGGACCTAAAAGGTTTAAATGCTTACCTAAGGGTTCGCTCTTTCCGGATAGAATCCGTTTGGCCAGCAGCCGCCACACTCCAGAAGGATCGGGCTTCTATAGACATAAAGGAGGGTTACCTTCATGTACCAGGTCTTTCAGCCACATCAAATATTTTTGTTTTTACGCTTCGCAGTGATACAGCGTCACTTCCAATTTGTGGCGCCCCCCTTCGGGCTGGCTACGGCCCCCGGGTATTCACGAAGGTCCTAGCTCCTATTCTAGTCAGTCCAAAGGATCCAAGGGATCTCGGTCCTAGCATATCTGGACGACCTCTTAATCATAAGATCACTCGCTTCCTTGGTGGAATGCGTAGTAGCCCTCATGGTTCAGTACCTCGAGAGGTTCGGCTGAGTCCTAAACCGGGGAAAGATCAGCATTTCAACCTACAAAGCAGTTGGAATATCTCGGCACGAGATTAGACACAGAACAGAAGATGGATGTTCCTGCCCCTGGTAAAGGTCGAGGCTATCAAGAGATTGATTCAGTTGGTTCTAAGCAAAAAAGAGCCAACTATTCGCCTATGTATGCGATGGCCATGTTCGAGGCAATACCACACGCTTCCACGCTCGTGTCCTACAGGCAGCAATTCTAGCAGCTTGGTTCTGCCCAGTGGTCTGGAAGGCTGGATAGCGGTCTTGAACAAGTTCACTCGCCAAGGAACTTGGGCAGAGGCAGAGAGGCAGCTGCCCATCAAGGTCTGGGAGTTCTGAGCGGCTCAGCTAGCCCTCCTGGCATAGACATCCAGATTACAGGGGTCCTCGGTGAGAAGTCATTCAGACAAGGCCACAGCGGTGGCATATAGGTGAACCACTAAGGGGGAACCAAGTGTCAAGCCACTCAGAGTGAGAGGAGCTTGGTTTTTCGGTGGGCAGAGGTTTATGTACCCTGCATATCGGCGACATTCATTCCCGAGGTGGACAACCTGCAGGCGTACTTCCTAAGTCGCCAAACACTGTCGCCGGGGGAGTGGTCTCTGCATCCACAAGTTTTTTCAGACAATCTGCCAGAAGTGGGGAGTGCCAGACGTGGAGGTCATGGCATCAGGATTCAACAAGAAGCTAGACAGGTTCATGTCTCGAACGAGGGACCCTATGGCCTGCGGAACCGATGTGTTGGTTTGCCCTTGGCATCAATCATAACTTCTATATGCATTTCCCCCACTGCAGTTACTACCCCGCCTGCGGCGCAGGATCATACCACAGGCTGGTTATCCTGGTAGCCCCAGCTTGGTACCGGAGGGCATGGTACTCACTAGTCCTGAAATTGGCAGCGGGAGGCCCTTGGACTCTTCCTCTAGGGCCAGACCTACTCTCACAAGGCCCGATCCTCCACCCTGCATTACGGCGTCTAAATTTGACGGCCTGGCGGCTTAATCCCTAATTCTCAGGGGTAGAGGTCTGTCTAGGCAGGTAATCCCTACCCTCATTAAGGCTAGAAAGCCGGCCTCCAGGGTAATTTGTTACAGGGTTTGGAGGGCCTACGTAGGCTGGTGTGAGTCTAAGAGATGGTTTTCCCGCAAGTATACCATTGATAAAGTATTACGTTTTCTCCAGCTAGGAGTGGATAAAGGCCTGGCATTAAGCACGATCTAAGGACAGATTTCAGCCTTATCAGTGTGGTTTCAGAGGCCGCTGGCCGCCCACTCGCTGGTTAAGATCTTCGTACAGGGAGTCTTACGTGTTAATCCTCCGGTCAAATCACCACTTTGTCCATGGGACTTAAATCTTGTTCTGTCAACTCTACAGAAACAACCCCTTGAGCCGTTGGCTGAGGTACCTTTGGTTTTACTGACTAGAAAGTCGGTATTTCTGATCGCCATAGTTTCGGCCAGGAGAGTATCGGAATTGGCAGCCTTATCTTGTAAGGAACCATATCTCATTTTACATAAGGATAGGGCGGGTTTCCGTCCTCATCCTTCCTTTCTACCAAAGGTTATATCCAGTTTCCACCTGAACCAGGATGTGGTACTTCCATCCTTCTTCCAAAACCCACCTCTAGAAAGGAGGGGTTGCTGCATACGTTGGATATTGTCAGGGCCATAAAGGCCTATCTTAAAGCTACAGAGAAGGTTCGGAAAACAGATGTGGTGTTCGTTTTACCGGAAGGGCCCAAGATGGGTCAGGCAGCTGCTTGATCCACCATCGCAAGATGGATTAAACAATTAATCATTCAGGCCTGCGGTTTGAAGAGGTTGCCTCCTCCTTTGTCGGCAAAGGCCCATTCTACCAGGGCCATGGGCACCTCCTGGGCAGCACATCATCAGATCTCTATGGCTCGAATATGCAAGGCAGCAACGTGGTCGTCAGTCCACATGTTTACAAAATTTTATCAAATGGACGTAAGAAGGAATGCGGATACAGCCTTTGGGCAGTCAGTACTACAGGCCGCGATTCAAGCTCCTCAGGATCTGAGGGGGCTCCCTTGATTTGATTTGAGATTTACATTTCTCGTTTAAGTTGGATTTACTAGTATTTGAGTATACCTCTAAATTAAATCCTTCTTTGGAAGATGTCTCCCTCCCCTCATTAAAGCATTGCTTTCGGACATCCCATATAGTAATGAATATGCCGCTCTGTGTCCCGTGATGTACGAGAAAGAAAAAGGGATTTTTTAAATACAGCTTACCTGTAAAATCCTTTTCTTGGAGTACATCACGGGACACAGAGCTCCCACCCCTCTTTTTGGGAACATTTTGGGAGGCATACTGCTTGCTACAAAACTGAGGGACTCCCTCTAGGGGAGGGGGTTATATAGGGAGGGACTTCCTGTTTGTTTGAGATTGCCAGTGTCCACACCTGAAGGTACTCCATATAACCCATATAGTAATGAATATGCCGCTCTGTGTCCCGTGATGTACTCCAAGAAAAGGATTTTACAGGTAAGCTGTATTTAAAAAATCCCTTTTTTTTAACTGTGGTGGTGAAATCACCTCCTACAGCACTGGAGTCACGGCTTTATATATCGTGGGAGCAAACGCTGTTGCTGTCAAGATAAATAAGTCCGCGCAACAGCTGAATGGCATACCTGAAAACAGTCAAGTAAATTACATACCTGAAAAGCAAGCATGAAAAAACATAACAATAAAACTTTGCATAATAAAATAGAGTAAAAAAGAGCAGAACAATAGAGAGAGAATAGAGAGGGAGAGAACAATAAAACGACAACTATTTTTTTTTTTTTTTTTTTATATATATTTTTTTGTGTTTTTTTACTTTTTACTTTTTTTTGTTTTACACCTTTTTTTGTAACTGTAACTGTTCAACTTTTCGGTTCCAGGTTTGGGTCTCTCAAAATGCGATGGCATCTTGGGAGACCCTGTGTACGTGTGCCTAGCCTGTGATATGTTTTGCCCTACGCTAATACTTCACTTGTGTGTGGAAGCGTTCAAAACATTTGCCAATACAAAGACCTGGATCGGCAGGACATCGGGGACAAAAATAACGGGTGTCACACCTAAATCTGCGCTTGCTACAGACACGACATCTTCTTTGGGGGGCTTTTTGGGTAGGGGTACTCTCGAGGGCATATATAAAATGCCTCTCATGTTCTGTGACGATCGCTTTCTGGAATGTAAGAAAGGATTCATTCTGTCCTGAAGCTTTGTATAAGACAAAAGCATTCAGCAAAGTCAACTGAAATAAATGTAGAGACACTTTTTTTTGTACCAGCGTCTCGATTTAAGGGCAATATGATACGGCGCCATCAACTGGTCATTGAGGTCCACCCCTCCCATATTTTGGTTATATTCGTGGACACAGAGGGGTTTCTCCACAACACCAGTCGCCGTATGAATTTGTACTGTCGTGTCTGCGTGAAGGGTGGTAAGAAGGAAAACATTCTTATTGTCCCGCCACTTCACAGCGAGCAAATTATTACATCTGCAGCAGGCTCTCGCCCCCAGCTTAAGACGGGCATCTACAAGCCGCTGGGGAAAGCCCCGGCGATTAGGTTGCACGGTGCCACATGCTCCAATCTGATGATCAAACAAGTGACTAAAAAGTGGCACGCTGCTGTAATAATTGTCCACATACAAGTGGTACCCCTTTCCGAATAAGGATGACACCAAGTCCCAAACAATCTTGCCAGCGCTCCCCATGTAATGAATGAATGAATGAAAAACTTATATAGCGCGGCACATGCGAACCAAATCGCCTCTGGGCGCTACAGCGTAATCTGGGCATCCTTCCGGCTCTACCTCACTATCTTTGCCCTCATAAACCCTAAAGCTCCATGTGTAGCCTGTTGCCCTGTCGAAGAGCTTATAGAGCTTGACCCCGTATATAACACGTTTGTTGGGAAGGAACTGCTTGAAAGACAAGCGGCCAGCAAATTTAACCAGGGACTCGTCAACGCAGACAACTTGCTGGGGAATAAACAAGGCTGCATAACGTTCGTTGAAATGGTTTATGAGGGACCGAATTTTGTAGAGCCGGTCAAATTCAGGGTCTCCACGTGGACGACGAAGTGCATTGTCACTGAAGTGCAGGAACCGCAGGATCGCCTCGTATCGTCTCCTGGCCATGCAAGCAGAGAATATGGGCATTTGGTCAATTGGCTCTGTGGACCAATACATGCGCAATTGAGGAAATGGATGTATGCCCATATTGAGGGTAAGGCCCAGAAAGGTCTTAAATTCGGAAACCGTAAGTGGTTTCCATTCTTTGGCAAGGAGGGTCTGGGGATTAGCGGCGATGTAGGTACCAGCATACAAATTACTCTGGTCCACAATAGATCTATAGAGATCTTCCGTGAAATACAGCGAATAAAAATCAAGTGGCATAAAGTTCGCTGTATCCACCTGAATTCCGGGTTGGCCAGTGAATGGGGGAAGTACGGGTGCTGCAGAAGTGGTGGGGACCCAATCAGGATAGGCGAATTCTGCAGGAAGGGCACTATGGGCACGACGGGCCTGTCTTTTTCTTCTTCTTGGTGGCAGCGGGACACTACTTGTGCTTGCCACCTCGCCAGCTTGAACTGCACTTATGGGACTCGCCACGTCACCACGTGATACTGCAGTGCTGGATGAACGACCAGGGTGTACTAGGCCGCTGGTGCTTGCCAATCCACCAAAAGGAATAGCGGCGCTAGTACTCGCTCTCTGCTCCATACAAGGGTCCTGCAGGTTTTTGCTCCTCAACAACCTCAGAACGGGGTCGGGTACACCTGGCCTTAGCAGGGACCACCACTCCGTTGTCCGAGCTATCTGACATGGAGCCACTGTCGTAAACAGGATCGTATTCTGAGCCCGAATCTGACAGATGCGTGACCCCCTCATCACTATCTGACCTGCTCAGGATCCAAACAGCCTCTTTACCAGTGTACATTCGCTTTGCCATTTTGGGCTCTAAATTTAGTCGTAGATTGGTGATGATTCACGGGTAAAAAAAAGCACCTGGCTATAGAAAGGCAAATGTAGAAAACGCTTCAAAAAACTGTTAGCGATCGCAGGGATCAGGCCTGTCTCTGCGAACGCTGCAGTTGTGTGTGATGTGTTTTTGAAGTGACAGTGATCGATCGATACTGCACTTGGGTGGGTTGGGCTTGGCGGAGGGGCAAAACGCAAGTGCTAGCTGGTATCTGGGCTGATTCCGCTAACAATGCGTTTTTGGGTACCCTAAACTGCTGGGTACGCTAGTATAGATCTGATCAGATCAGGTATCGATCTGTTCAGATACTATACCACTAAGGGGGGTGTATGCTTTGCGAGTTGGTGTAAGCATTACTGGCACTAACCTAACGCTGCCTGGGGCGATGCAGACCCTGACTGATGCAAAAATTTAATTGATATCACCCGCCAGGCGATCAGGGGGTTAAACCTTTATTGGGTTATATACGGCGGGTGCCCTGATGCTATAAACAGCAAACTAACTAACCAGCGTCAACCGGAACACTTATACGGTGATCACTGGTGAAAGGGTTAACTAGGGGGCAATCAGGGGGTTAAAACCTTTATTAGGTAATATATGGGGGTACCTAACGCTTTCTAAAAACCTAAATAACTAACTGGCTAACCTGCGTCACCAGTGACACTTATATGGTGATCACTGGTGAAAGGGTTAACTCTAGGGGCAATCAGGGGTTAAACACTTTATTTATGGGGGTACCTAGCGCTATAGAACCTGGCGGCGAACCTCAAAAAAAAACGAACTGCCTAGCGGCAACAGTGACACTGATACAGCGATCAGAAAATTGATTGCTTAGTGACACTGGCAATAGGAGGTGAAAGGGTTAACTAGGGGGGGTGATCAAGGGGTTAAACCTTTATTAGGGGGGGGTAGGGGGCTACCCTGGACCTAAAGGGGGCTAAGACTAACTGCCCTAACACTTTTTACTGTAACACTGACACTAAATGCAGTTTTCAGAAATAAATGATTACTGCATTCAGTGACACAATGTTACAGTGGACTGGGGGGGGGGGGGGGGTGATCGGCGGTGACAGGAAGGGGTTAAGTGTGCTTATGTGACCCTGTGTCAGTGTGGTGCTTGGTGCAACTTACTTGGTGATGTGTTCTCTCCTCGGCGTCGGACGAAAAGACCGACACGAGGAGGAACACAGCACTTCCCTCTTCCTGTGTTTACAGTTAGCACAGGAAGAGGCGGGGGGGGGCACGCGCATTGGCTGGGAGCAATCGCGAGGGGGTGGCTGAAAACGAATAGCCGCCGCCTCATCCCGGATCGCTCCCGGAGCGAAAGGAACCGCCGCATGTACCGGGAGGGGGTCCGATCGGACCCCCGAACCCCCCAAAGGCACCAACGTATATATACGTTGATGTGCCTGTCAGTAAATGTACATGCGGCGGTCCTTAACTGGTTAAGTTGTGCCGGTGCAAATTTGGGCTCAAATACTCTGTGGATACGGCACTTGCGGCTCAAAATTGAGCCAGTCTAACGTAAAGGAGATGCGCTACGCCGGTCTATATATGCATCGAGGTACGTGAATCTGGCCCAAAGTTTCTGGGTTATACCATAAACTCAGTCCTTCAGAAAGTTTTTCTACCTCAGGAAAAAATAGAGAAGGTGTTAGTCGCTGTAGGTCAAGTACAGACAAACCTTTGGATATCAGTCAGGTCAGCTATGGCAGTGTTGGGTCTACTCACAGCCTCAATCCTGGCAGTTCAATGGGCAAGGTTACATTCTCGTCCCCTTCAAATGAACATTCTTCAGTCCTGGTCGCACCAAGAGTCACTAGCGAAATGCTTCAGATTGACATCAAACGTAAAGAGAGCACTCTGGTGGTGGAGGAACTCAGACAATTTGACAAAAGGTCTTCCATGGGTTTTCCAGTAGAAAAACGCCTAATAAAGGACGCAAGTTCCTGGGGCTGGGGAGCCCATCTAGACGGGCAGACTGCTCAGGGCACCTGGTCCAAACCAGAAGCCAGGAAGTCGTCGAGGGAGCTGAAGGCTATATTCCTGGGGCTCCTGGCCTTTCAACAGGTAGTGAAGGACCGCCACATTCAAGTCCTTTCAGACAATACTACAGCAGTGGCTTATGTCCTCAAACAGGGGGGAACCAGGAGCAGAGGCCTCATGCAGTTAGCCAATCATCTATTATCCTGGGCAGAGCTAAACGTGGCATCTCTGTCAGCAGTTCATCTAAAAGGGTCTCAGAACCTATTAGCGGACATACTAAGCAGAAGGTGCATAGTGGAGGCAGAGTGGAGCTTGAATCAGGAAGTTTTCACAGCAATCACTCAGGAATGGGGGCAACCACAAATAGACCTGTTCGCCAGCCAGCGGAATGCGAAAGTTCGGAAATTCTTCTCCTTTCACAGAGAGGATCAGGCGGTGGCCATAGACGCACCGGCCCAGCAGTGGCATTACCAACTGTGCTACGCTTTCCCCCCCCTTTGCACTAATACCGCTAGTTCTTAGAAAGTTCAGGGAAGAAAGGACCAGTCTGATCCTAATCACTCCCTACTGGCCAAAAAGACCATGGTTTGCGTTACTTCAGAATTTAGCCACAAAACCACCGTGGAAACTACCTCTTTCAGGAAAGACCTTCTGTCACAGGGTCCTGTGAACCATCCAGAAGCGGAACGTCTACACTTAACAGCCTGGTTTCTGAAGAGGATCTCTTAAGGGCAAAAGGACTTTCTGATAAGGTGGTAAAGACTCTACTAGCTAGCAGAAAGGGGGTAACCAGGGCAATTTACCTCAAGGTTTGGAAAAAATTCAACTCCTGGTGTTCTTCCAAAAATGTCCAGGTTAATAGTGTAATTTCTGTTTTGGAATTTCTCCATGCAGGAATGGAGAAAGGGTTAGCAGTCAGCACCCTGAAGACACAGGTGGCGGCTCTTTTGGTTTACTTGGAAAAACCTTTATCTAAAGAAGATTTAATTTCAAGATTTTTTAAGGCACTGGTTCAAAGTAGACCGGTAGCCCTTAAAACCTTTCCAGGTTGGGATTTATCCATTGTGTTACAGGGTCTCACGGGAGCTCTGTTTGAACCCATAGGAGACATTTCTTTGAAAAGTTTGGTGCTTAAAACAATTTTTTTAGTGGCTATCACCACGGCAAGAAGAGTCAGCGAGCTCCAAGCATTAGCAGTCACAGAGCCTTTTTTGATAATTTTTCCGGACAGAATAATCCTCCGAACAGATCCAGCCTTTTTACCAAAAGTCTCTTCAACCTTCCACAGGTCTCAGGAGATAATCCTCCCTACATTTTCTTCAGTTCCCTCTAATGCAGGGAAAGAAGACTTCCATACTCTTGACGCAAGAAGATGTTTACTTCAATACCTCTCAATCACCAAAGGATTCAGGAAATCAAACGCCCTGTTCATTATATTCTCGGCACCACGTAAAGGGGAGAAGACTTCCAAGAGCACATTAGGCAGGTGGCTTAAACAAGCCATTATGGAGAGTTATCAAGCTAAAGGAAAGGTGCTTCCTCTACAGGTGTTGCGGCCCATTCCACGATCTACGGCAGTTTCCTGGGCCAAAAGGGCCGGTGCCACGCCTGAGCAAATCTGTAAGGCGGCTACATGGTCCAGCTATTCAACCTTTCTTCGGCATTACAGGCTAGACTTACTGTCTGCTGCAGAGCAAGCCTTCGGCAGGAAGGTACTGCAAGCAGTGGTCCCACCCTAGGGTAAGTTACTCGGTTATCCTCTCCAGGGTTGTCCTGAAAGGCGATTTGAGAAAAACATAGTTAGACTTACCGGTGACGGTATTTCTAAGAGCCTTTCAGGACAACCGCTATTTTCCCTCCCTAGGTATTTGAATAGAAGTATGTTTTAAATGTCTATCATGGTTTGTTGTGGTTCTTCTCTGCTTTGTTTTCCAGTTGTCGGAGACCACAATAACTGAGGCCATGGTGGAAGAGGAGGGATTTAAAGGATCACATGTGTTTCCTAAAAAGAGGCGGAGCTGCGCTCTCTCCAGGGTTGTCCTGAAAGGCTCTTAGAAATACTGTCACCAGTAAGTCTAACTATGTTTTTTTCACAGCATCTATTTTACACCTGCTAAATTAGCCAACTTTATCAGTCTCCTACTGCAGAGTGCTGGCATTTTGATGGTATACCTATAAAGATACAATTTTTTTTGTAGTGTATGCCATCTTAGAGGTTGGGTGGTACTGCACAGAGTGGAAGGGGGGTTCAATGGGAGCTTAGCACATGGGAGAGTTGAGGTTTATGCCAGCGGGGTCCTGTGTGATCTTTCAATGCTGTATTTTTGTTTCCTTTTTGACACTTGTGTTTCTTTTGCTGTTTTTGTGTCTTTTTTTTTGTACCTTATTTTTATGCACCCTTTTAAAATCAATACACAAGAATTTACCAAAAAATCAACAAATCCCTTAAAGTAAAATATAAATAAACCAGAGCAAATATATACACAAATACACTTTATATAAAAAATATATCGCCTAAAATGATATCGCATCAAAATGTAACCACCTCCAGACCATTTTTTTTATTGACCCCAGATCATATATTTTAGGCCTCGTACACACGATCAAATCTGTCTGCTGGAAACGGTCTGCTAGACCGTTTCAGCAGACAGATTCGATCGTGTGTACGGGCAAACAGACGGATTTGGCCACCCGACAGATTTCAAAGCAAGCTTTGAAATCTGTCGGCTGGGAACCCGTCTGCCCGACATGTCTGCTGGTTAGTACACTAACCAGCAGACATGTCTTCTCGCACACGCGCTGAATGGTTTTGACGCATGCGCGGAAGTGTTTTACTTCCTGGTGCAGTGACGTGGCGGCGTCAACGTCACCGACACGTCAGCGCGCTGTCTGCTGGCGGGGATTTTGGTTTGCTTGTGTGTACACGTGAGCAAACCAAAATGCCAGCAGACAGATTTGTTCAAATCGGTCGGACAGACCGTTTTGAACAAATCTATTTACTCGTGTGTACGAGGCCTAAGAGTTACTGTCATGCTTTTTTTCTATTACAAGGGATGTTTACATTTTTTTAAAGAACAATTAAAAATAAAAGGGATTTTTTTTTTCAAACGCGCCCCTTCCCGCCAAGTTTACGAACAGAAGCGAATGCATACCAAACGCATATCAAAACCACACGTGAGGTATCGCCGCAACTGTTCTAGCCCTAGCCCTCCTTTGTAACTCAAAACACGTAACCTGTAGAATTTTTTAGACGCCTATGGAGATTTTTAAAGGTAAACGTTTGTCGCCATTCCATGAACGGGCGCAACTTTGAAGCGTATCAATTTACTTGGCGTAACATCATCTTTCACAATATAACTTTACTGTTGTCTTATTTTTTAATTAAAAAAGTTTTTTTTCCCCAAAAAAAGTGCGCTTGTGCAAATACGGTGTAACAAAAAATATTGCAACGACCGCCATTTTATTCTCTAGAGTGTTAAAAAAAATAATAGGATTTTTCAATACGGCTTGCCTTTAAAATCCTTTTCTTGGGAATACATCACAGGAAACAGAGCCTTAATTACTACGACAAGAAATTGTGACCTGGCGCCCGTGCCCCCTACAAGGCCGCAAAGCCGCGGACCCAATTACCGGCCGTCGCGGGCCAGCCGAGATCGCGCGGTGAGGGCGCACGGAGGCACAGGATCCTGTGTCTCCGTGCGTCTCCACCTCCCAGCGGGCCAATGACGGCTGGTAATTGAGGCCGCGGCTTTGCAGACTTGTGAAGGCCCAAGCTTACTTCTGTGACCTCGCGCCATCTGGTGGTGGACATTGGCATTACAAGTAAAACAGCAGTTCTAACGTGTTTTCTTCACTGTTTTCACTGCCATCTCCTTCCCTCTAATTAGAACCCCCAAACAATATATATATTTTTTATTTCAACACCCTAGAGAATAAAATGGCGATTGTTGCAATACTTTCTGTCACACAGTATTTGCGCAGCGGTCTTACAAGCGCACTTTTTTGGGGAAAAAATACACTTTTTTAAATAAAAAAATAAGACAACAGTAAAGTTATCCCAATTTTTTTTTATATTGTGAAAGATAATGTTACGCCAAGTAAATTGATACCCAACATGTCACGCTTCAAAATTGCGTCTGATCGTGGAATAGGCGACGTTTAAAAAATTCTACAGGTTGCATGTTTTGAGTTGCAGAGGAGGTCTAGGGCTAGAATTATTTCTCTCGCTCTAACGATCGCGGCGATATCTCACATGTGTGGTTTGAATACTGTTTACATATGCAGGCGCTACTCAGGTATGTGTTCGCTTCTGCGCGCGAGCTTGGCGGGACGGGCCGCGTTTTCTGGCTCCTAACTTTTTTAGCTGGCTCCTAGATTCCAAGCAAATTTGTCAAACCCTGGGTTATGTAGTCACCACAGGTGATTGGACACTGGCAAACCCAATTTAAAATTGAGTTCCTCCCCTATATAACCCCTCCCAAATGGAGAGTACCTCAGTTTTGTAGCAAAGCAATAAGTGTTCCATGTTTAACTCCAAAGAGGGATTTTATAGGTAAGCTGTATTAAAAAATCCTATTTTCTTGATCATACATCACAGGGCACAGAGCCTTAATTACGTAATGGGATGTCCCATATCAATGCTAAAATTTGAGGGGAGTGAGACACAGATCAGAATAAGACCGCCATCGAGCCAGAGGATCTATACTGCTGCCTGCATGTCTGAAGGCGGCATCCTCGTAACCTCTCACATGTCCCTGGTAGGATTTAGTAAATGTATGGACCAAAGACCAAGTAGCAGCCTTGCAGATCTGAGCCATGGAGGCCTGGTGATGCGCTGCCCACCAAGCACCAACTGCTCTAGTTGAGTACGCTTTCACCTGAAAAGGAGGGATCTTCTTTTCTAAACCATAGGCCTGAATAATGACTTGTCGAATCCACCTTGCAATAGTGGATTTTGACGCTGCTTGGCCCTTCTTTGGGTTTTGTGGCAGAATGAATAGACAGTCAGTCTTCCTTATCTGAGCCGTAGATAAACCTTTACAGCTCTAACAACATCTAGAGCAGGGATGGCAAACTCAAATTTACCGGGGGCCGCATCAGCAGTATGGTTACCCTCAAAGGGCCGGGTGCGCTACGTATACATTGCAGGCAGGCCCGGATTTACTCCCTTTGCCGCCGCAAGGCCGGGTCCTTCAATGCCGCCCCCCACACACACACATCACATGGGGGAATCCCCAGAGAGCCCCCCTTACATCAGGGTCCCCAGAGAGCCTCCCTACTTACATCAGGGTCCCCAGAGAGCCTCCCTACTTACATCAGGGTCCCCAGAGAGCCTCCCTACTTACATCAGGGTCCCAGAGAGCCTCCCTACTTACATTACTGTCCCCCAGAGGCCCCCCTCCTACATTACTATCCCCCAGAGGCCCCCCTCTTACATTACTGTCCCCCAAAGGCCCCCCTCTTACATTACTGTCCCCCAGAGGCCCCCCTCTTACATTACTGTCCCCCAGAGCCCCACTCTTACATTACTGTCCCCCAGAGGCCCCACTCTTACATTACTGTCCCCCAGAGGCCCCCTTTATATTATTGTCCCCAGAAAGCCCCCCTCTTACATCAGGGTCCCCAAACAGCTGACTCCCCCCTTGCAGAGGTTCCCCTATACCTGGCAGGTGGAGGTGGGAGGCGGCGATCAGCAGCTCTATGGTGTCCACAGGCAGGGGGGGTCTCCCTGGGGCTTGTAGTTCTTCTCCGAATGTATACAGCAGAGAGGGGAGGTGCCTCTGACCCAGGCATCAGCAGTGTTCAAGCAGAGTGAAAGTGAAACCAGATCGGCATTGTAAGCCTCATGCCTGCAGAAGTGGAGGCGGAGACAGGGCGGAGGAGGAGGCGGGCACCAGAGTGGCATTGTAAGCCGTCTTGGCTGCAGAAAGGGAGGCGGAGAGCAGAGTGGCAGCATGAGACGCAGCGTTGGAGGCGGAGACGGAGCGGCACAGAGTCAGTAAGGGGAATATGTAATGATTACATATTCCCCTTACTCTGTGCCGCTCCGCCTCCAACGCTGCGTCTCAGGCTGCCGCCCTGTCTCCGCCTCCCTTTCTGCAGCCAAGACGGCTTACAATGCCGCTCTGGTGCCCGCCTCTTCCTCCGCCCTGTCTGCGCCTCCACCGCCGCCTCCGCTCGTTCTACAATATAATCAATGCCTGCTCAGACTGGCGGCTCGCTGACTGAAACCTGACAAAATGAGGTGGCTGCTGTGCGGGCCACATTACAAGGTCCCGCAGGCCGGATTCGGCCCGCGGGCCTTGTGTTTGCCACCCCTGATCTAGAGAGTGTAAACTCTGTTCCTCCGCAGACTGCGGACCTGGAAAAAAGACATTAAGACTATATCTTGATTCAGATGAAAACCTGAAACCACCTTAGGTAAGAAAGTTGGGTGAGGACGCAGCACCACCCTGTCTTCATGAATAATCATATATGGTTCTTTACACGAAAGAGCCGCCAATTCCGATACCCTCCTTGTTGAGGATATGGCTACAAGAAAAAACAGTTTCCGTGTCAACAGACTTAGAGAAACCTGGTGTAAAGGTTCAAAAGTTAGCTTCTGTAAAACAGATAATACCAAATTCAAATCCCATGGGCACACGGGAGACTTAACCGGTGGATTCAAACGCAGTGCACCCTGAACAAATGCCCTGACTAGGGAATGAGAGGCAAGCGGTTTTTGTAAAAATACCGATAAAGCCGAGATTTGTCCCTTGATAGTGCTCAAGGCCAACCTCATATTTAAGCCCAACTGAAGAAAGGCAAGAATCCTATTAGTGGCAAACTTCTTAGGATGCCACTTTCTGAGTTCACACCAGGAAACATATGCCTTACAGATTCTGTAGTAGATGAGCCTGGAGGCCGGCTTCCTAGCATTAACCAGGGTGGATAGGACTGGCCCTGAGAGCCCACATTTCCTCAGAATGTGGGTCTCAACAGCCAAACCGTCAAATTTAGACTTTCTAAGGCAGGATGGAGTATTGGACCCTGCGATAGTAGGTCTGGGCGCAATGGAAGAACCCAAGGTCTTCCTACTGCCATCCTTACGACTTCTGCATACCAGGGTCTCCTGGGCCAAGCCAGAGCGACCAAAATCACTGACTTTCCTGCCTTCTTGACTCTATGAATGAATTGTGGAAGAAGCGGAACTGGAGGGAATGCATAAATCGGGGAATACTGATCCCATGAGATTGTCAGGGCATCTGACCCTTGAGCACAGGGATCTCTTGTTCTTGACACAAAGCTGTCCAGCTTTTTGTTGAACCTGGAAGCCAACAGCTCCACATCTGGGGTTCCCCATATCTGACATATGATTTGAAACATGTCGGGGTGTAGAGACCATTCTCCTGGACTCAGTTGCTGACAGCTTAAAAATCTGCATGCCAATTTTCCACCCCAGGAATGAAGACCGCAGATAGGCGAGCAATAGGCCCAGGCCAAGATGTGATTCACCTCTTTTTGGGCATACAGACTTCTGGTGATTTCTTGGTGGTTGATATAGGCCATGGCTGTAGCATTGTCGGACTGAACCCGAACAGACCAGCCTTGTAGTCTGTAAGACCAAACTTTGAGGGCCAAATGAATTGCCCGAATCTCCAGAATGTTAATGGGTAGGAGCTTTTCGGACCCGGACCACTTACCCTGAGCAGATGCTTCTTCTAGAACTGCCCCCCAGCCCAGAAGGCTGGCGCATGTGGTCACCACTTTCCAGGTAACTGGAGTGAAGAATTTTTCCTTCTGACAGATTTTGGGGGAGCAACCACCAATTGAGGCTCTGGCGAACCCCTGGAGATAAGATCATAGGAAGATCCAGGGTCTGAACATCTTTCGTCTCAACCATGACTAAGCACTAATAGGTATAGTGTGAAACGCGTTGGTTGTACAGTCTGTGGCTGTGTTGGTTTGCATCTATGCTGATTTTTATCCAATAAAGACCACTTTTTTTAAAGTTCGTTGGAGTGCGGCTATCCAATTTTCTGTTCTGCCATTTTCTCCATTGCTATATGCATTGCCGGCACCCTGGTGATCCGAAGATTCCTCCTGTTTGAAGGTCTACAGTACCCACCTGGAGCGGTGATACCCTTCTTTCTCGTCTGAACATCTTTGTTCCAAGCTGACAGAATTCTGCCCTGTAACAGTCTTGAGTTGTACTGGGCGTAAGTGACAGCCTCGAATGAGGCTACCATCTTTCCCAATAATCTCATGCATAGACGGATGGAAAGCTATCTTTTTGCCTTTACCATTTGGACCAAGTCTCCAAGTGGCTTTTGCCCTTGGCTTGGGAAGTAACATCTTGCTTAGGGACAGGTCTATAATTATGCCCAAGTACTCTAGCTTTTTTTGAGGCTACAAGGAAGATTTCTTCAAATTGAATACCCAGCCTAGGTACTCAAAATATTCCACTGTGCTGTGCACATTGTGGCCCAAGCATGCGGCAGACTGATCTATGATCAACTGATCGTCTAGGGAAGCTGTTACTGCTATGCCTTGTGTCCTTAGCCTTACCAGGGCCGGGGCCAGTATTTTTGTGAACACTTGAGGTGCTGTAGCCAGCATGAAAGGAAGGGCCATAAACTGAAAATGGCGCTGATCCACCACAAACCTTAGAAACCTTTGGTGAGCGGGAAAAATTGGCACATGTAGATATGCATTTCTGATGTCGATTGATGCCAGGAATTCTCCTCCCTGAAGGGTGGAAACCACTGAACGGACAGACTCCATGCGGAAGGAGCGAATGTTCAGAAACTGATTCAGGCTTTTCAGATCTAGAATAGGTCTGACATCCCTGTTTGGTTTTGGAACCGTAAAAAGGTTTGAATAGAATCCTGACCCCTGGTCCTCTGGGACTTACTCCAAGATTGCCCCCTGACATTTTTTTTACATTTTGGGTTGTGCATGCTGTTTGAATGTGGGGGTGACATTCCTGCTGGAAAAGGGGTGTCATCCTCAATTTTGGTGGAGAAGGGTTCCCCAGGACCAGGGAGAAGTGATTCCCAGGTCCGTGTGAATGGTGTATGAATGTACAGTGACATAATTGGAGCCTTGATGTGGCGTTACTGCTCACCAGTCGTGCATGGTGGACTGGTGCCAATCCAATTTGATGTGGATGTGGGGTGTGTGTGCTAGGGACCACAGTGGTGTGCATGCATGCATTCTCATTGTGCCATGATTAATGTGTGTGTTTAACGTGCAAAGATGCCCAATGTGAGCTGTCTCCTGACTGCTCTTCCCTCAGAAGACGGGGTATCCTCGGTTAGGGGTTGATTGTCTGGTTGGGGGGTCAGGTCATCACGTAGCTCAACCTGCAGGCCCTTCCTCACTGCGAGATTGTGCAGCATGCAACATGCAACGATGATATGGCACACGAAGTTTGGGGAATACAACAGTGTACCCCCAGACTTATCCAGGCATCGGAAACGTGACTTCAGGATGCCAAAGGTGCGCTCCACCACTGCTCGGGTTTTGATGTGTGCTTGATTGTATCTTTCCTCCCCTGGGGTTTGGGGGTTCCGGATAGGAGTCATGAGATGGGGTCCCAGTGCATATGCAGAGTCACCTGGAAGGGAAAAGACAGGAGCATGTTAGTCATGCATGTGCCACTTGTGAGGTGTGCATCACGGGAGGGGATAGTCATGCCTGACTCCCATGTCACTCACCAACCATCCAGGTGTCCCCATACACGTTCTGATAGAATTCCATTCGGATGTGGCATTGATTGTAGATGTAGCTGTCATGGGTGGATCCGGGGTGTTTGGCACGGACGTGCCATATGAGGCCTTGGGCATCAACTATCACCTGTACGTTGATGGAGTGCCAATTCTTCCGATTGCGGTACATGTGCTCTGTCTCATGAGGGGGCTGGAGTGCCACATGTGTGCAATCAATGGCCCCCACGGTGCGTGGGAATCTGGCAATTCTGTAGAAATCTGTCATTGCCTTCAGCTGCAGGTCCTCAGTGGTGGGTTTGATGATTTGGTTGGCCAAGCGTGTGAGGATTGCAGGGACAACCTGGTGCACACATCTGCTCATGGAGGACTGTGACATCCCAGCCACCACTCCACTTGTACGCTGAAAAGAGCCACTGGCAAGGACATGGAGTGTTGCTAGGACCTTGACCAGTGGCTGCACTGCTTGTGAGCGTTGTGTTGGGCTGGTGATGTCCTCCTGCAGGGTTGTGGTTAATTCCAGGATGACATGAGGGGTGAATCTGAAGATGCGATACACCTCAGAATCACTCATGCCAAAGAGGTCTATGCGTGTGCGGTATACCCTCTCCCGTGCCATCCTCCGTGCCCTCCTCCTTCTTTGGTCATCTAAATTCACTAGTGCAGCTATGAGCGACGATGCCCCTGGCATGTTGGCAGTCAAATTGTAGTGCAACACGTGTGTGTGGTCTGCTCCTCAGTAACGGTGTTGCTTTCTGTGAGATGTAGACGTTTTTTCAAAATTTAGACCAGCTTTTATGTGCTCTAACTTTAGACAGGACATTTTGCTGTTGCGCACATCGCGTAGCCTGCGCAGCAACTGCGTTTTTTTGTGGATCCCCGCAACTCCCTCATTAGCATATTTGACTAGCAAATCAATGGTGTGCCTAGCGCATTTTTGCGCGGACGGATGCGTCTGTCTAACGAAATTACGCCGGACAAAAAAAAGTAGATTTCTGGCGTAAATCGTTTTCTGAATCGCGCGCATCTAAACGCACGCGCACATTTAGACTTACGCACGCGCAACACCAGTTGCGCAGGCGTAATCGCTCTGTGAATCTGGGCCATAATGTTTGGGGTTTCAACGTAATTTTCTAGCAAAATAATATATTTTTAACTTGTAAACACCAAATCTCATAAAGAAGTTTGGTCTTTAAGTGGTTAATGTGTACATAAAAGCCCAAAGAAATCAACAGTGTCCCAGAATAGGTTGAAAGTGATACAGTGTCCAAAAAGAATGTAGCAAACATTCTTTCTTCACTCCTATATGATGATGACCACAAAACGTATATAATTAAAACTTCACAACAAACACCACATGCTGTCCTTCACCCACATAGATTTGCACTCATCAAAAAATAATACCACACTATCAAAAATATGGCAGTTGCACTTTGAGATCCCAGAAAAACAGCCAGGTTTTCATTGCCACTGGCAAATTTTACTGTATTTCCTTCAGCACCAGCTGATTTTTGCAGGGAACAAGGAACCATTTGACTTTGTGTGTTGCTTTGGATGAGAGGACATTCTAGAAGCTGGATGTTTTGTAGAGAAGATTGGAGTTCTTCAGCAGAATGTCAGACATATTTAGATCCTTGATTGAAGCAAATTGAAAATGGAAAGCCCCATTAATAGGTGATTTGGTGTCACTGTAGAACTTGAAGTGGCTTCAAAGCCCGACACTTAAAGATGGTGAGCTAAGATAGATCAGAAAAAAGTTGATCGCTATGTCCTTGGAAAATCTGTGAATCTTTTGCTCTAGCTGCAGCTAGAAGTTGGCCATTGGAATGGAAATAGTGAAATTTGGCGAAAATATCACGCTGTGGTCCAACAGCTTTTTTGAAGGTGTGAGGGCTCTATGAACCCTGTTCATCTGCATTCATTCATCTGGTAAAGAAGGCTGTAGCTCTTGAAATAGGGATAGTATAGTGGCTACGTTTTTCTCTTTTGAGGAATAAGCCTAGGTGTTATTTTCAAGTACATGAACCATCAGTTCAAGATTTGCAGTGCGTTGGCCCAGTTCTCTGTTTTCCCTAGTCAGACTGTCTGTAATATGATCTGAGGTCTGTTTAAGGGCTTTGTTTAAAGCGGAGGTTCACCCTAAAAAACAACTTTTTACCATGCCATTCAGCATACTAGCGTGAGCTACAGTATGCCTTTATTTTAATTTTTTTGTGCTGTACTTACAGTTTAATCCATTAGTTTGTTTCCGGAGTAGGACTCGGCTCTTCACGGCGCCTGCGCAGTCAGCTCCTAGTCTGTGCGCAGGCGCCGTGAAGAGCCGAGTCCTACTCCGGCTATTTTCGGAACGCGTGACGCACCAAAGCCGGCCGTCAATCATGTTCCCCTCTTGATAGGAACGCCTATTTCCTGGCCAGAGTCTGAAACGAAAGAATTAAACTGTAAGTACAGCCCAAAAAAATAAAGGCATACTGTAGCTCACGCTAGTATGCTGAATGGCACTGGAGACGAAGATTTTTTTTTTTTTAGGGTGAACCCCCGCTTTAAGCATGTTTTCAAATTTGCCACAGAACAATGAGCAGGGTCTGTGAAGGATGTAATTTGTGAAGTTTGTATAGCTGAATCCATATTCACCCTGTGTTGCCACAGATGCCTTAGAGCTCTGAGGATTTCACTGAGTGTGAGGTACCAGGGGATGAAGCTAGTGCCATTCTGACTGAAGCCTGAGGTGGCACTTTTTTTTGGCTTCATTTTCAGGCGAGAACTCCCAAGAATTATTACATTAAAGGCGGGGGTTATTAGTAGACTGAGTAACAATATTTTCTGGGTGAAGCTGAGCCGGGACACAGTATAATACGGCAGAAACGTCCCTTCAGGAGCAGAGCTTTAAGATGGCATGTCTGCTCAGTCAGGCTTCGCCCATGCATCTCCAATGGTATTATTTTTAATGTTCTCCTGCCCTACAGCATTTTTTCACCAGGATCTAAGGCGTTTGCATTTGCAGTAAAAAGCATATTATAGGTTCTGTTAAGCCCCGTACACGCCAAGTAAACCGAGCGTGTGTATGAGGCTTTCAGGTTTCTTGACAGGAAATCTGGTCAGAATCTCAATGAGAAAAATAGAGATTCTGCTCTCTATTTTCTCGTCAGGATTCTTGTCGGCCTGTTTCCCGACGAGAAACCTGAGTGTCTGTGCTCGAAATGACTTTGACGCATGCGCGGTAGCTTCCACGGCATAGGTAGGGTGAAGCAAGATGGCGGCGACAGCATCAAATGTGATGAGCGCATGGTCGTCATATGCGATGACGTCACTGCGCTCTTGCCTTTCAAAAGAACCACGGTTCTTTCGAAAGGAGTGTGTGTACTCTCCGGAAGCAAGAGATTCTTGCCAAGAATCTCGTCAGGAAAAAAAAAAATTCTTTCTCGTACATCACGGGACACAGAGCAGCATATTCATTACTATATGGGTTATATGGAGTACCTTCAGGTGTGGACACTGGCAATCTCAAACAGGAAGTCCCCTCCCTATATAACCCCCTCCCATAGAGGAAGTACCTCAGTTTTTTCGCCAGTGTCTTAGGTGTTGGTCACGGAATAGCTTTGCCTCCACATCCTTGGGATTAAGGCGGGCTAACCGGATCTGTCCAAGGAGCCTCAGTGCCAAAGTGGACAGTACCCGGGCCCCAAACCGTGGGGTTTTGCCTATAATGCTCCTCTCTAGAGGGCTGGACCCTGGGCCCAGGACTTGGAGTTTTTTCTAAACCAAAAGATCCTGTTTGCCAGGGTGCTGTATAGGTCCAGGACAGTCGGTTCCTTCCAGGACCCCAGTGCCTGAAGGTCTACTACGCTACCCATGGAGATGGGAGAAGATTGGACCGTTTTTGCTATGCAAACGTCCTGCGGCATGGAGCAGGTAAGAGGGGAGCCTGCGGGACTTGGTTCGACAGCAGGCTCTCCAGGGGAGATCTTAAGGGGGGTAGCCTGAGTATGCTCTGCATTGGCACCATGGTCACTATGTCTGAGGGACAGGATGGCCTGAAATGTTCCCCCCCATCACTTGATCCCCCTACCTATCTATGTATGTTTGCTAGCTACCTGCTGCTCGCTGGTTGAAGGTCTTTTAAAAAAAAAAAAAAAGAGATCTGTCTCTAGGCGAAAGGGACTCCTTAGGGGCCTGTTTTAAGCCTTACCTAGCCGGGATTCAAATCTGCCGCCTGATGCGTCCTCCAGCCTGCATTCCTGGGCTCCAGAGTGCGTCTCCTCCTGGGCTCTCCTCCCCCGACAGTCGCGCGCGCGCGCACGTGCGCATGCATATAGAAAAATTTTCGCGCCGTTCGGGAAGGGGGGGGGGGGGCGGCGGGGAGCGTGAATGCAGTGTAGAGTGGGCGTGCCTTCAATTGCTGTTATACACAGCAGGTGCGATCTTAGCTCAGATCAAAGCTGAGCTGGAAGAGAGAGGACGCAGAGCTGGCAGCACAGTGACTCCCGGTGGCGAGAAAGGGGTAGTACATGCTGGAGTCAGCTCCAATGCTTTTTGTTAAGCCAAAAATCCCCTTGGCAACAGGTTGAATGCTGTCAAACATGTTGGGGGTGGGGCTGTATGTTGTGAAAAACAATAATATTATAAAGGAAAACATACTGAGCCCCACCGTTTTTGGGCATTAGTGATCCTATTGTCCCCTAAACCTTATTTTTTGTACTCCTGGCTATAACAGTCTGTTGTTGTAAGCGGAGTCCCTCGGTTTTGTATTATGGCTTCCAAAGGTTCAGGATCAAAACACAAAAAAAAAAAAAGGGGGCAAAGACAAAGGGGTTCCTCCTCTGGTTCTGATGATATGCCAATACTTTCCCCACAGGTTATTCCTATAGGGGTCACCTTGGATAAGCCATTAAGGGGGTCTGGTGCTGAGGCTGGCCCAGATCGGCCCAACCCTGTGTTATCACAGAGGAGATGCTAGCCGTCACCCTAGGGGGGCTAGAGAAAAAAGTTAACAGCTATGATCGCTGGCTCTATTTCTGGCAAGAAGCGGACTAGATCCCCATCGCCAAAAGGTGTATCCTCGGATGCTGAGATTCTCTCTCCGGAGGAATTAGAATTTCAGGAGGATCGGTTGGACCAGAACCTAGAGGAAGGATCTACCACTGAGGAATCGTTTTCAGCCTCCCAGACGGAGAGTCTGTGGGTCCAGTCTTTTGACAGACATGGTCCGCTCGGCATTTAATTTGCCATTTCCAGAGCCTCAGGTTCCTGCGGTATCCTCTTTGGGTTCTTTTAAAGCGCCTTTAAGCAAAGCAGCTTTTCCGGTCCATCCTCTGTTAGAGGAATTGGTTTTTCCAGGATTGGGACGACCGGGCAGAACTTTTTCTGCCGCCTAAAGCCTACGGCCACATCACCCTGAAAGCGCCCGATCTCGTCTGATCTCGGAGGCTAAGCAGGGTCGGGCCTGGTTAGTGCCTGGATGGGAGACCGCCTGGAAGGTTTTCTGTTATTTACCCTATGGAAGAGAAATTTTTCTAAAAAATGGGCGCTCCCAACTGTGGACGCAGCCATCTCATGTGTGAATAAATCATTAACTGGCCCGGGGGAAAACATACAAATGTTTGAGGTCCCGGTCGATAAACGTTTAGAGACACGTTTTCAAGCATCCTTTGCTACGGCAGGAGCAGTGGTACAGCCAGCAGTGGCTGCAATTGGAGTTTGTCAGGCGTTAAAAGACCAGACAAAACAGATGCTTAAAGACATCCCTGCCCAATAGGCAGAGGAGATATTGGATATTCCCAGAGCTCTGTGCTTTGCGGTAGAGGCTATAAAAGACTCCATCCAGCAGGCGTCTCGTTTGTCACTATTTTTAGTGCATATGAGAAGGCTCTTATGGTTGAAGAACTGGGTGGCCGAGCCCCATGCAAAAGACTACTGGCAGGTTTTTCCCTTCCATGGAAAGATCTGGATAGATACATTCAGACTGTTCAAGTGGCAAAAGTACCCTTTTACCAGTCAAAAGAAGTTCCGGGGTCCTGCGTTTAAAAGGCAGCTCCCCCCTGTTCCGGGGCCCTCAAATTCCAGGCAGTATCGGGCCTCCTGCGCGATCAAACTTTTAACAATGGATCGCAAGGACAGGCCTCTGGGGGCAAGAGGCCATGGTATCGATCCCCGACAGAGGGGGTCCGATCATCTGTGGCCACAGGCTACAGATTAGAATTTCTAAAGTTTCCTCCACAAGGAAGGCCTCAATGCGGGCGGCATTGGATCATCTGCTGTACCAGGGCATAATGGTAGAGGTACCAGCCCAAGAACAGGGGCTAGGTTTCTATTCCAATCTGTTTGTCATACCAAAGCCCATCGGCGATGTCAGACCAATTTTGGACCTAAAAGGTTTAAATGCTTACCTAAGGGTTCGCTCTTTCCGGATGGAATCCGTTCGGTCAGCAGCCGCCACACTCCAGTAAGGACGACTTTCTGGCTTCTATAGACATAAAGGATGGTTACCTTCATGTACCAATCTTTCAGCCACATCAAAGATTTTTTACGCTTCGCAGTGATACAGCGTCACTTCCAATTCGTGGCGCTCCCCTTCGGGCTGGCTACGGCCCCCGGGTATTCACGAAGGTCCTAGCTCCAATTCTAGTCAATCTAAGGATCCAAGGGGTCTTGGTCCTAGCATACCTGGACGGCCTCTTAATCATAGATCACTCGCTTCCTTGGCTGGAATGCGCAGTAGCCCTCATGGTTCAGTACCTCGAGAGGTTCGGCTGGGTCCTAAACCGGGGAAAAATCAGCATTTCAACCTACAAAGCAGTTGGAATATCTCGGCATGAGATTAGACACAGAACAGCAAAAGGGGTGTTCCTGCCCCTGGTAAAGGTCGAGGCTATCAAAAAATTGATTCAGTTGGTTCTAAGCAAAAGAGAACCAACTATTCGCCTATGTATGCGATTACTAGGCAAACTAATGGCCATGTTCGAGGCGATACCGCACGCTTCCACACTCGCGTCCTACAGAAGCGAGGCGCTGTGGCTTAGTTGGTGAAAGTGCCTGTCTAGTAAACTGGAGATCCTGAGTTCAGATCTCAGCAGTGCCTGCCGTGGCATCCTTCCAAACAATTCTAGCAGCTTGGAGCAAGGGAGCAAAGGCCTTGGAGTTTCCTGTGACGCCGTCATTAAAGGTCCGGCAGAGTCTATGCTGGTGGTTAAACCCTCAGAACCTTCTGAAGGGGAGTCTTTCTGCCCAGTGGTCTGGAAGGCTAGAGAGCGGTCTTGAACGAGTTCACTCGCCAAGGAACTTGGGCAGAGGCGGAGAGGCAGCTGCCCATCAATATCTGGGAGATCGGAGCGGCTCGGCTAGCCCTCCTGGCATAGACATCCAGATTACAGGGGTCCTCGGTGAGAATTCATTCAGACAATGCCACAGCGGTGGCATATATGTGAACCACCAAGGGGGAACCAAGAGTCAAGCCACTCAGAGAGAGATGAGCTTCGTTTTTCGGTGGGCAGAGGTTTATGTACCCTGCATATCGGCGATATTCATTCCCGGGGTGGACAACCTGCAGGCGTACTTCCTGTCAGGGACCTACCTGTGGGCTCCGACGAGCCCCTGTTGCTCGCGCTCGTGCTCCAATTGCGCGCGTCCTATCGTGCGCGTGCATGGCGTGCGTCTGCGTCACGGGGCCGCGCGCGTGCGCGGCGGGAGCGCGCGCATGCGCACTAGCCCTTCTTCCCCTTTAAAAGCTCAGTAGCAGCAGTGACACCTTGCTGTCTGATCTACAGCTTTGTGTCCTAAAAACCCTGAAACCTGATGTCTGTTGAAACCTGATACCTGCCTACCTGATACCTGTTGAAACCTGATACCTGCTCTACCCGATACCTGACCCGGCTCTGTCTGACTACCTGAATACCG
Source organism: Rana kukunoris (assembly GCA_029574335.1). Taxonomy (NCBI): domain Eukaryota; kingdom Metazoa; phylum Chordata; class Amphibia; order Anura; family Ranidae; genus Rana; species Rana kukunoris. Next base: position 286,601,254 of record CM056049.1, read on the forward strand.
TTACCGACCCCTGGCTTGATCCGACTCCGCTCTACTCTGCTGCCCATCGTTATCAGACCTATGCTTGAACTTTGACAACGCTACCTCCGCTACAGAGTGACTTTCGGGTGATCCGCCTATCTGACCCTTGTTGACTGCATACCTGTTCCTGTCTTGCATCTGACCAGGCTCGTCCATCAGTTCCCGCTATCCGGTTCCGGTGGCCCTCCAGAGACGCTGTCTCCTACACTGCCTGTCCGCAAGATTTCCATTCCGACCGGTCTGCTGTCATCCCAAGCACTCTTACCCCACCGCGCTCCCGGACTTGCTGTCCCCACTCCAGCAGTCCCTGAACCCGGGTGGTAAGAGGGGCTCTTTCCTGCATACGAGGCTCTATCCACGAGGTACGTAACAGTATCAGACAGCCATGTCAGAGCCTGCGGGAATAGCCCCTGCCATAGACGAAATCTGCAAACACCTGGCGTCCCTCACAGAAGCAGTAAAGAACCTACAGGAAGGCTACGTTAGGCTAGAAGGACAGGTACACAGCCTGGCTGCCCCCAGTGATCCAGCTGCTCCTTCAACCTCCAGATCCGCATCAGCTGTTTCTGCTCCTTCGGTGGTAATGCTCCCACCTGAACCAAGAGTTCCAGTGCCAGAGCGATTCGCTGGCGACCGCACCAAATTTCGAGCCTTCCGTAGCGCCTGTGAGCTCTACTTCGCCCTGCAACCCCGGACATTTTCCTTGGAGGTCACCAAAGTGGGATTCGTAATCTCCCTACTACAAGGGGACCCTCAGACCTGGGCCCACCGGCTGCTCGAGGAGAATGGTGACCAGACGCGGACCCTGTTTGCTTTTCTTGAGGCCATGGCTCTGCTATATGATGACCCTCAACGAGCCGCTACCGCAGAGTCTGCCCTACTCACGCTCCAGCAAGGCCGCAGAGCGGCTGAGGACTATGTCACAGACTTTAGGCGCTGGAGCGCGGACACTCAATGGAACGATGCAGCTCTGCGGCACCAGTTTCGCTTGGGCCTTTCTGAAAGTCTGAAGGACGAACTCGCTCGAGTGGGGGTGCCCGAGACCCTCGAGGATCTAATTACCACAGCTATCCAGATCGACCGCCGGCTTCGTGAACGCCGGGCTGAGCGATCTTCTCAACCGAACCGTCCCACCTGGATGACAGCAAAGGTACCTATGCCGGCTTCTCGCTACCTGCCTCCTACCCACCCAGATCCCCCCAGCACCAACCAGGACTCATCTGAACCCATGCAACTTGGCCTCATGCGGCCAACACTACCACCTGAAGAGCGGGCACGTCGTCGCCAACTCAACCTTTGCATGTACTGCGGCGGGACTGGCCACTACGTTTGCAACTGTCCTGTTAAGACACGTAAGTGCCTCATCTCAGCTCCTGTCAACTTCTCAGCCCTGTCAGGCAATGCAACCCACCTTGCTCTACCTTTCTCGTTACAGTGCCAGGGAAGGACTATTCCGGTCAACGCCATCCTTGACTCCGGCGCATGCAGCTGCTTCATCGATACCGCTTTTGTCAACCTGCACAGCATCCCCTTACGAAGAAAGACCCATGGACTCTCTGTTTTTCTGGCCGACGGCTCCCGCATCAGTTCTGGACAGGTAACCCAAGAGACTCTACCTCTACCTGCTTTAATCGCTCCTCAGCACAAGGAACTGTTGGTCCTAGATGTGATTTCTTCTCCTCTGTTTCCGGTAATCCTCGGCCTACCCTGGCTTCAGGCTCACAACCCTCTGATTAATTGGGCATCTGGGGAGGTGTCTTTTCAGTCCCCTTACTGCCAGCAATACTGTCTACCCGGGCCCACCAGTTCACCTCCCACCTTACTATGTATGGACTCTGACCCAAGCCTGCTTCAGTGCATTCCTGAACCCTATCATGACTTCCTGGACGTTTTTAGTAAACGGGGGGCCGACTCCCTTCCGCCCCATCGCCCCTATGACTGCCCGATCGAGCTCCTCCCAGGGGCCGAAATTCCTTTTGGGCGTATCTTTCCGTTGTCAGAAAAGGAGCAGGAGGCCCTAAAAATATATATAGATGAAAACTTACATAAGGGGTTCATCCGGCCTTCTACCTCCCCAGCAGGCGCTGGAATATTTTTCGTTACCAAAAAGGATCAGTCCCTCCGTCCGTGTGTGGATTACCGGGAACTAAATAATATCACAGTGAAAAACCGGTACCCGCTACCCCTGGTACCCGAGCTCTTCCAAAAACTGAGGTCGGCTACCGTCTTCACCAAGTTAGACCTGAGAGGGGCCTACAACCTGGTCCGTATTCGGGAGGGGCACGAATGGAAAACAGCTTTTCGTACCCGATTCGGTCATTACGAATACCTAGTCATGCCCTTCGGACTGTGTAATGCGCCCGCCACCTTTCAGCATTTTATTAATGACATACTCAGAGACTTTCTGGACATCTTTGTAATTGTCTATCTTGATGATATCTTAGTCTTTTCCAGATCATTAGACAGACACCGAGAGCATGTTCGTAAAGTCCTCCACCGGCTCCGACTACACAGATTATACGCCAAGGCAGAGAAATGCGAATTTGAACGTCAGACCATCCAGTTCCTGGGCCTGGTAATCTCTCCCACCGGAATTAAGATGGACCCTCCAGAAGGTGTCTGCTATCCTTGACTGGCCAGTACCCCTGGACAAGAAGGGGGTACAACGCTTCGTAGGTTTTGCAAACTTCTATAGAAGATTTATCAGGGGGTTTTCTGCAATAATTTCCCCCATCACACAATTGACCAGACAAAACCTACGTTTTCACTGGAACCCAGAAGCTCAAAAGGCCTTTGACCGACTCAAAAAGCTTTTCACGTCAGCCCCGATCCTCAGTCACCCTGATCCTGCACTACCCTATATCCTCGAGGTTGACGCATCTGAAGTCGCAGTGGGAGCTGTTGTCTCCCAACGACAGGGGAATAAAGACCTAATGCATCCCATCGGATTCTTTTCCCGGAAACTTTCTCCTGCGGAAAGAAATTATGATGTCGGAGATCGTGAGTTACTTGCCATCAAGACCGCATTGGAGGAATGGAGGTACCTGTTAGAAGGCGCAGCCCACCCAGTATTAATTTATACCGATCACAAGAATCTTGAGTACCTAAGATCTGCTAAAAGGTTGAAGCCCCGTCAAGCCCGCTGGGCGCTGTTTTTCTCACGCTTCTGTTTTCACATCACATACCGGCCAGGTTCAAAGAACGTCAAACCAGACGCAATATCCCGGATGCATGATAACCCCAAGGATATACCGGTTCCTGACACTATTTTACCAGCAGGTAACTTCCTACTTCTCCAGTCTGGTCTACTCTCCGAAATTAGAGAAGCATCCACAGACGCCTCCAAACCTTCCAGCATCACTTTAACATCTAGGGATGGACTGTTTTGGAGAGGCAGCCAAATTTTCGTTCCAGAAACAAGCCGTGTGGAAGTCCTGAAACTCCTTCACGACCACCCGTTGGCGGGACACTTTGGGGTTCGGAAAACCCTCGAACTGGTACGTCGTACCTTCTGGTGGCCAGACCTGGAAAATTTCTGCAAAACATATGTTAACTCATGCCCCACGTGTAATCGAAACAAGACCACAAGAAGCCGAGCTTGGGGACTGTTGAAGCCCCTACCTGTACCCAATAGACCCTGGGAAATGATTTCTATAGACTTTATAGTAGAACTTCCTCGTTCGGAGGGATGCACGGCAATTTTTGTAGTCGTGGATCGCCTATCCAAAATGGCTCATTTCCTTCCCTTAAGGAGTACCCCAACGGCCACAGAGACTGCTCGTATCTTCATCAAGGAGATTGTTCGGCTACACGGAATTCCCTCCGACATCGTGTCTGACAGGGGGGTTCAGTTCACGTCCCGCTTCTGGAGATCCCTATGTGAAATCTTGAAGATTAAACTCTCCTTTTCCTCTGCTTATCATCCCCAAACCAACGGGCAAACAGAGAGGACCAACCAGACTCTTGAACAGTACATTAGGTGCTTTACGTCCTTCTCTCAGGACGATTGGGTTTCCCTGCTACCTCTAGCGGAGTTCGCGTACAATAACGCCAACCACTCAGCTACCGGGCAATCCCCTTTCTTTGCCAATTATGGTTTTGATCTAACCTTTTTACCTGACCTTTTTTCAGAATCCCCAGTCCCGGCAGTGCAGAGTACGATGGAGTTCCTCAGCCACAACAACCAGGTATTACGGGAAGCGGTGACTAAAGCTCAAGCTGCCAGTAAAAAGTTCTTTGACCGGAAGAAGAGAGGCGAATTGAATCTTCAGCCAGGTGACCAGGTATTGCTATCTACAACCAACCTCAAGTTGGCCTGTCCTTCAAAGAAGTTGGGACCAAAGTTCATAGGACCTTTTCCAGTACGAAGGAAGATCAATGAGGTATCGTATGAACTATCCTTACCTGATTCTTTGAAAATTCATCCAGTATTCCATGTGTCATTGTTGAAACCTGCAGTTCTGGATCCCTTTCCTGATAGAGGGACCAGTCCCCCAGAACCTGTTTTTGTTGATGGGTGCGAGGAATACGTTGTGGAGGCCATCCTCGACTGCAGGAAGCGGCAAGGGCAAACTCAATTTTTAGTAAAATGGAAAGGGTATGGCCCAGAAGACAATTCCTGGGAACCCGAAAACAACATCCATGCACAGAGACTGATTCGCAATTTCTTTTCCGCTCACCCTGAAAAAAAAAACCAATTTGGCATCCGGAGGCTGCCCCTTGGGGGGGGGGCAATGTCAGGGACCTACCTGTGGGCTCCGACGAGCCCCTGTTGCTCGCGCTCGTGCTCCAATTGCGCGCGTCTGCACGCCGCGCGTACCTATCGTGCGCGCGCGTGCACGGCGCTCGTCTGCGTCACGGGGCCGCGCGCGTGCGCGGCGGGAGCGCGCGCATGCGCACTAGCCCTTCTTCCCCTTTAAAAGCTCAGTAGCAGCAGTGACACCTTGCTGTCTGATCTACAGCTTTGTGTCCTAAAAACCCTGAAACCTGATGTCTGTTGAAACCTGATACCTGCCTACCTGATACCTGTTGAAACCTGATACCTGCTCTACCCGATACCTGACCCGGCTCCGTCTGACTACCTGAATACCGTTACCGACCCCTGGCTTGATCCGACTCCGCTCTACTCTGCTGCCCATCGTTATCAGACCTATGCTTGAACTTTGACAACGCTACCTCCGCTACAGAGTGACTTTCGGGTGATCCGCCCATCTGACCCTTGTTGACTGCATACCCGTTCCTGTCTTGCATCTGACCAGGCTCGTCCATCAGTTCCCGCTATCCGGTTCCGGTGGCCCTCCAGAGACGCTGTCTCCTACACTGCCTGTCCGCAAGATTTCCATTCCGACCAGGCTGCTGTCATCCCAAGCACTCTTACCCCACCGCGCTCCCAGACTTGCTGTCCCCACTCCAGCAGTCCCTGAACCCGGGCGGTAAGAGGGGCTCTTTCCTGCATACGAGGCTCTATCCACGAGGTACGTAACACTTCCTAAGTCGCCAAACCCTGTCGCCGGGGGAGTGGTCTCTGCAACCACAGGTCTTTCAGACAATCTGCCAGAAGTGGGGAGTGCCAGACGTGGACGTCATGGCATCAGGATTCAACAAGAAGCTAGACAGGTTCAACGAGGGACCCTATGGCCTGCGGAACCGATGCGTTGGTTTGCCCTTGGCATCAATCATAACTTCTATATGCATTTTCCCCGCTGCAGTTACTACCCCGCCTGTTGCGCAGGATCATAGCACAGGCCGGTTATCTGGTAGCCCCAGCTTGGTACCGGAGGGCATGGTACTCACTAGTCCTGAAATTGGCAGCGGGAGGCCCTTGGACTCTTCCTCTATGGCCAGACCTACTCTCACAAGGCCCGATCCTCCACCCTGCATTACGGCGTCTAAATTTGACGGCCTGGCGGCTGAATCCCTGATTCTCAGGGGTAGAGGTCTGTCTAGGCAGGTAATCCCTACCCTCATTAAGGCTAGAAAGCCGGCCTCCAGGGTAATTTGTTACAGGGTTTGGAGGGCCTACGTAGGCTGGTGTGAGTCTAAGAGATGGTTTTCCCGCAAGTATACCATTGATAGAGTATTAAGTTTTCTCCAGCTAGGAGTGGATAAAGGCCTGGCATTAAGCACGATCTAGGGACAGATTTCAGCCTTATCAGTGTGGTTTCAGAGGCCGCTGGCCGCCCACTCGCTGGTTAAGACCTTCATACAGGGAGTCTTACGTGTTAATCCTCCAGTCAAATCACCACTTTGTCCATGGGACTTAAATCTTGTTCTGTCAACTCTACAGAAACAACCCTTTGAGCCGTTGGCTGAGGTACCTTTGGTTTTACTGACTAGAAAGTCGGTATTTCTGATCGCCATAGTTTCGGCCAGGAGAGTATCGGAATTGGCAGCCTTATCTTGTAAGGAACCATATCTAATTTTTATAGGGCGGTTTTCCGTCCTCATCCTTCCTTTCTACCAAAGGTTATATCCAGTTCCACCTGAACCAGGATGTGGTACTTCCATCCTTCTTTCCAAAACCCACCTCTAGAAAGGAGGGGTTGCTGCATACGTTGGATATTGTCAGGGCCATAAAGGCCTATCTTAAAGCTACAGAGAAGGTTCGGAAAACAGATGTGGTGTTCGTTTTACCGGAGGAGCCCAAGATGGGTCAGGCAGCGGCTAGATCCACCATCGCAAGATGGATTAAACAATTAATCATTCAGGCCTGCGGTTTGAAGAGGTTGCCTCCTCCTTTGTCGGTAAAGGCCCATTCTACCAGGGCCATGGGCACCTCCTGGGCAGCACATCATCAAGATCTCTATGGCTCAAATATGCAAGGCAGCAACGTGGTCGTCAGTCCACACGTTTACAAATTATTTTTTTTATCAATTGGACGTAAGGAATGCGGATACAGTCTTTGGGCAGGCAGTACTGCAGGCCGCGATTCAAGCTCCTCAGGATCTGAGGGGGCTCCCTTGATTTAGATTTCAGATTTACATTCTTGACTAAGTTGGATTTATTATTATTTGAGTATACCTCTAAATTAAATCATTTTTTGGAAGATGTCTCCCTCCCCTCATTAAAGCACTGCTTTCGGACATCCCATATAGTAATGAATATGCTGCTCTGTGTCCTGTGATGTACGAGAAAGAAAAAGAGATTTTTTAATACAGCTTACCTGTAAAATCTTTTTCTTGGAGTACATCACGGGACACAGAGCTCCCACCCCTCTTTTTGGGGAACATTTTTGGGAGGCATACTGCTTGCTACAAAACTGAGGTACTTCCTCTATGGGAGGGGGTTATATAGGGAGGGGACTTCCTGTTTGAGATTGCCAGTGTCCACACCTGAAGGTACTCCATATAACCCATATAGTAATGAATATGCTGCTCTGTGTCCCGTGATGTACTCCAAGAAAAAGATTTTACAGGTAAGCTGTATTAAAAAATCTCTTTGTTGTTCCTGACAAGATTCTGGCCTGTGTGTACGAGGCTTAACAGGTATATATACCTGATGGAGTACTTTTTAACATGTTTGGCGATTCTCCTGCTGACTAAATTTTATTTGTAAGTTTAATATTTTAAGAAATGATAATTAATGTAGAATATATTATTAAAATTGGGAAAGGAAGGTGGACATCATAATGGCGTTCTTGCACAGAAGTTATGGCAAATTATGTCTTTTAAAAAGCCTTCCTTGTCCCTTGCTTCCTTCCTTGCTTGCCCTTCCTTGAGTGCCCACTATAAGGGCTCTTTCACACGTGAGGACCGTTTTTTAGATCAGTTTTTTTATCATCAGTTGATCCGTTTTCCATGCGTTGTCATCCGTTTTTCATCAGTTTTTCATCCTTTTTTTTTTTTGATAGAACTTTATTTAATCAGCTTTTCTTAAAATTTCCCATGATTCTTTGTTTTCCCCAGCGTGCATTGTGCTTTCCATGCTGCTTTGTGCTTTCAGTTCGCTTTGTGCTTCCTGATACCTTGCTGTAGTATAGTGCTTATTATCCAGCAATGCATTTAGGGAGATATTTTGAGCATGTGACATTATTTGTCATGTTATTCTATTTGAGGAGACAAAAAAGCAGGACCAGGAAGAGTATTGTAATGTATGCATATTGCATGCATATTAAAGTTTATTGAATTTTGATTTTTTACATACGGTATTTTGATGAAAAACGGTAACATCCGTTTTTCGTCCGTTCCATTTTTTTGACGGAAGAAAAATAGGGTTTTCTTCCGTTCAAAAGAACTGAGCTTAACGGAGACGGATGTTAACGGACGTTAGCGGATACTCATCCGCTAACGTACGCTATCCCATTGGAAAGCATTGCAGTCCATAAACGGACGTATGAAAAAATAGACGAACGGTCCGCATGTGTGAATGGATCCTAACTATTGCTACATTGTTTGTTTGTATTTGTTTTGTGTGGAGCATCAAGGCATTTATCGTGGCTGCTGTACTAATACTACCTTCTTTTGCCAGTTATATTGTTATTCTTATACATTTTTTTATAATGTCCTAAATTTTTATATATTTTTATAAGAACTATAGTCAGCAGAAGAATCCCCAAACCGACCCAAAAGTACCCTGTTAGGTTCTCGTACCTGGTTGACATGTGTAACTAAATATCTTGTGGTTAATGTGATTATTGCAGCAGCTTGATATAGCTGATTAACTATTCACATGAGCACAAAGCTATGCAAATATAAACATTTTCAAGTTACATTTGCATGCTTCTTGTGCTACATTGTTGCAGATCACAGCTTTTTTATAATTTAATTTTGTTTTTGTTTATCTTTTAGCAGGCACCCGCAGGATTTTGATGTGTTGCTTGGCCCATTTATACAGCAGTGAACCTCAGAATGCAATAGAAATTAAAGCTAACAGCTGTATCAAGGTAAAAGTACTCCACCTGCAGGTCCATTGTTATATTGCTTTATGCTATAGCACTGCGGTATTTATGAATTAGTATGTTTGTAACATTTCTTCATCGTGAAGTTAAACAAAGCTGGCTAGTCCACACAACTTGTATTTGAGTAAAATGTGCCATTGTGTTAAAAGGCTCAGACACAAGTTTGTCTTAAGCACCTCTTATTCCCCTTAAAGTGTCAGATACAATTTTAGTGTAAGTTCATGGTTGCTAAAGGATTAGAAAATGCACCTGATATAAAGGTCACTGAGCCGGCCAGCTTTAAGCAGTTCTGCTCAGCCGTAACCCTCATGATCATGACAACAAAAAAGTTAGAGCATACGTGTAAAATAACCTCAGGTGTAATCAAGTTGTTTTCACCATTGGTTTTAATTGCACGGCATACTCCTCAGTTCTTTAATACCTGTCTGTATATTCTATCATTTATGTTTCTTATAAAAGTCTGCTTACATTACTCAGTATATACGCCTGCCAGCAGGCTTTGAATGTTTTGTTGAGCGATGTTTTCTATAAGTGTTTTGAATGAATGAATGAATGAAAACTTATATAGCGCAGCACATGCAAAGTAAATCGCCTCTGGGCGCTTGTTGTTCCTGTCTCCTTTGAGATCAAAAGAGATGAGTCTTAATCTTTCTCCTGAAGACCAAGTAGTTCTCCTCCAGCCGAATGCTGGCTGGTAAGGCGTTCCATAGTCTGGGACCTTGGACAGCGAATCTTCTGTCCCCTTTGGACTTGTATCTGGCTTTCGGTATCTGAAGCCGATTTTGATTGGTGGATCGTAGAATACGATTGGGATTCTGAATTTTTAATTTTTCGCATAGATAATGGGGAGCATTCCCATGGATACATCTATGCGTTAGACAGAGAGCTTTAAAGGTGATTCTGTCTTTAACTGGTAGCCAATGAAGGGATCTCAATGAAGGCGAGATTGATTCCCAGGGTTTTTTCCCAGTCACAAGTCTGGCGGCCGTATTTTGAACGACTTGAAGACGAGCGATTTGGTACTTGGGGAGTCTGAGGTAAAGGGCATTTGCATAGTCCAGTCTGGAGTTTACAATTGCTCCCACCACGACCGCTACGTCTTTCTTGGGAATGAAAGGAATGAGTCTGCGTAGTAGGCGCAGCAGATGGTGAGATCCGCTGACTACTGACCCTATTTGTGCGTTCATTGTCATGTCGGAGTCAAAGATGACCCCAAGACTTTTGACTTTAGTGCTAGGGGAGATGATTTTGCCCAGAATGGGCGGGGGGAACCACGTTGTTGCTGGTTGGTTCCTGCGCTTGGCGTGAAACAGGAGAAGTTCTGTTTTCGCTCCGTTGAGTTTTAGATAACTCTTTGTCATCCAGTCCTCTATCAAAGATAGGCATGTCTCTAGGTTGAGGTGGTGATCCTTTTTATTGCAAATGTATTGCAAAGTACAGTTGCGTGTCGTCTGCATATGAGTGATATAGCAGTTTTTGGCTGCTGATGATTTCGAAAAGAGGACGCACATAGATGTTGAATAACATCGGCGACAGGGGAGATCCTTGAGGGACCCCGCACGATAATGTGCGTTGTTCAGAAGTGAAGGGTCCTAGCTTCACTATTTGCGATCGGTTATCCAAAAAAGAGGAGAACCAGGATAGATCGCTTTCTGCAACTTTGGCTATTTTAGCCAGCCGAGTCAATAACAGCTTATGATCTACTGTATCAAAGGCTGCGCTTAGGTCCAGCAGAACCAGAAGAGAAGATTCTCCTTCGTCTGCGGCCTCGAGAACATCGTCCCATATCTTAAGCAATGCTGTTTCCGTCCCGTGTCCGGGACGGAATCCTGATTGAAATGGGTCGAGTAGGTTGTGGGTATCTAGATGCTGTTGCAGCTGCTGTACCACTGCTTTCTCCATTACCTTGGAGAGAACATTTAGGCCTGTTATGGGGCGCCAGTTGAGTGGATCCTTCGGATCCAGGGTGGCTTTCTTCAAAATGGGTTGAATAAAGCCCTCCTTCAGCTGGGAGGGCATTATGCCCTCCCTGAAGGATTGGTTGATAAGCTGCGTGACAGGAGGTGCCAGGATGTCGGCGCATTCCTTCAGCAGTTTGGTGGGGATAATATCATTTGGCGCAGTGCTGTTGCGCAGAGTGCCGATGATATTTTTTGTGGTCTGAATGGAGATGGGTTCCAGCGTGAACTCACCTAACTGTGGTGAATTGCTGCCGGTGCTGTGTAAATGACTACGGGGGGGGCTGGGAGAGAAATTGTTTTGCTGAATGCTTTGCCGGATTGCCACAATTTTGTTAATGAAGCAATCCGATAACTCATCGCAAAATTCTTGTGTGTCCAAGTTGGGGGCTTAAAGACATACTGGATTCATGATCTGAGTGACCATCTTGAAGAGTTCGCGGGGGCGATTTAGGGCACCGTTGATAGCCTCAGAAAAATAGTTTTTCTTGGCTTCGAAGATTTGCTTGTAGTATTTTCTTGTTATTGCTTTGTAGATGAAGAGGTTCTCATCTGAAGAGTTTCTTTTCCAGGCTGCTTCTGCCCTTCTGCGCTCTTGCTTCAGTAACGCCAGCTGGTTGTTGAACCAGCTGGAGTTATTTTTCTTGATCTGGGTCTTTCGTTTCGGCGCTATCAAGTCAGCTGACTGCAATAGTGCTGTGTTAATGGCCTCCAGTGTTTCTTCCGCTGTTAGGTGCGGCTGAATTGTGTTTATTTTATCCCCTAACGTGGCTTTGAAGAGTTCCGAGTGGAGCTTCTTCAGACATTTGGTCCAGTGTGTTGTCACTGGATTTGATGTTTTTGTTAAGGGGGGGAATTCGGAAATAATGAATTTAATTGCATGGTGATCAGTCCATGGCAATGGTTCATTTTCCAAGATTTTTATTTCCAGATCTTGTCTGAAAATAAGATCGAGCGTATGACCTGAAGCATGTGTGGGCCCACATACTAGTTGTTGAAGGCCTAATCCTTCCAGGTGGTCGATACAGGCGTCGGCAACGGGGTCTTGTGCGGAGTTGGCCCAGAGATTGAAGTCCCCGAGCAGCAAAACATGTTTGCTGTTGAGGATGTAAGTGGAGACAAACTCCGTTAATGATGATAGCAGCTGCGATTTTGGGCCAGGAGGCCTATAGCAGAGAAGAATGTGGACGGTCTCCTTGGAATTTGTTTGCAATTGCAGAGTAAGGGTTTCCATGAATGGAAGAGGGTTTTGAAGGGCTGGTTTAGTGACCGCAAGGTGCGTCTTATGGATCACCGCCAGTCCTCCTCCTCTTTGCCCTATTCTGTTTTCCGTTATAATACGGTAGTTTTCTGGCACCAGTTCTCCTAGAATGGTGTTACAGTCGGCTGTAAGCCAGCTCTCTGTAATAAAGAGGCAATCTAGATCGTGTTGTAGAATGAGGTCCCGGATTTCCAGTCGGTGTTTTACTGCCGATCTTGTATTAATCAAAGCACAAGATATATGCTTAGGTTGGGGTGAATGGCTGAAATGCCTGACGGTCGGTCGTTGATCGACTCTCCATATTCGCTCAATTTTTAGGGCTTTTTTGGTGATGGCTGGTAGTATTGCGGCGGATTGCCTCAAACTCCAAATGGATTCTGCAGAATATTGCTGATATGCCATGGTCGCCAAGCACCGGGAGGGGAGGGGGGGGAGGGTGGGAGTTTCCGGGGCGATGGGGAGAGGAATTGGCTGATTCCTCTCTCCTGGCTTGGTCCAGAGGAAGGCAAAAAAAACCCTAGCGGTGCTGGGCCAATGTGCTCCGGGGGGGTAAAAAAATTCCTTCCTGACCCCTGTGAAAGGCGATCGGATGAGCCCTGGATCAAGCTTCTGTTGTGTTGATATGAGCAGTGGCTGGGGGTGAGGGGTGTGCTTATTGCTTAGTATAGCAGGAGAGCTGTCTGATCAGGCAGCAGGATGCAGCCTGGAGCAGACAGCTCGAACGGATGGAGGTACAGTGGGGCACAAAAGGTAAGCCAGGGAAAGAGTGGCTGGCCTATTAGGGAAGGGGGGATTCCTGGAGGATTTGGAGGAATTACAGGGAGTGGGGGGCGCCGCGCCGGTAGGCCCCGGGTGAAGCCGCGGTCTTTCCTAGATCGCGGCCCCGCAAATCAGTGCAGGCCGGCGCGGGTGTCCAAAAAGAATGCCCTAGGAAGGCGGAATTGCGGCTGGAGGGTAGTAGGAGGGTGTCTCAGCTGGCGGTATGGGGGCATGGGGGGTGGAGGATAGGAGCGAAGGTGTGGGGAGCGCCGCAGCGGTAGGCCGCGGGTGAAGCCGCGGTCTTTCCTAGATCGCGGCCCCGCGATTCAATGCAGGCTGGCGCGGGTGTGCTAAAAAAAAATCGCGATTGGTGATAGTGGTATGGGGGCACAGGGGAAGGAGGATAGGGGCCGGGGAAAGCCGAGGGGGCATGAGATGTTTGCCACGGCTGTCCTGACAAGGACGGCCGTCTGCAATTTCCTACCTGGAACAAGGCAAGGGATTGAGGAAGGCCAGAGGGCCAGGGAGCTGATCCGCTGTGGTTCACAGTGATGGAGGAGAAAGGCCAGGTTGGTAGACGAGTAGTGCTGGGGCTGAAGCTAGCAGGGAGAGGCTGGGAGAACCTAGCCTGCCTGACTACCTCCTACACCTGCCTGGAGCTATAGCACACACGTTCCTACTCCTTGGAGACGTGCGCCGTGTGGAGCTCCTGCTGCTAATCCGAGGCCTCACTGACTTCCTGACTCAAACTTCAAGGTTTTACTACACAATCCTTAGTCCGTTCAATCCCTGTGCAATTAAGGGGCTTTAATTTCTCTTAGATTGACCATTAATTATAAATGGAATGGAGTTTGCACACAATTTCTCCATCAACACAGACAGTGTTTACAGGAAAATCCCTGCTGCCGAGCAATTGTCTGCTCCCGTCAGTGATTTTTGCAATTGAATCTGACTGGCAGGCTGGTTGTACCCAAGTTGATTGATCAATCAACTTGATATATTCTGCCTGCCCACACATGGTTCAAATCTCAGGTGGTTCCCGCTGGACCAGCTCAGATTTGAACTGTCTATGGGTGCCCTAAGAGTATTGAGGCAGGGTAACGTGCATTGAGATCCAACAATCCAAGCTAGGATTGAATCTGATTGGTGGCTGTGTTTGAGAATATATTTCTTGCATTGCAAACAGGTCAGAAATACAGTGTCCCAGATTACTAACAAAAGTTCATGGGTTGGACTGGTGCTCTACATCATTATGTCAACATTCTGATAGATAATATAAAGGTAAAGCCTTCATTTCCATTGTTGTCTAGTCCCCTGTGCTGTCAGCACAAATCTCTGGGGACACAGACTAAAATTTTTGTGTGAAGAAGGGTTCAAGCGAGTGAAAAATTTCACTTACACAGCCTTTTCCCTACTTTATCCAGAACTAATAAAAACAGTTATAACACAAATGTACATTTAAGTCTTTTGGGTAAAAATGTTATAGCTTTGTATGCTGCAAATGTATGTAGTGTCTAGGTCAGCCATTATCAACCAGGGTTTTGTGGAACCATTTTGAGGTGCCTGCATACTTCTGGGGACAACACCACTAGCTAGACACTGATTATCGTTTTTATCTGTCTGTAAGGGTGCCATTTTTCCCATTGACCCTCAAATATATTGCTTGTTTCAGAGGTGCCCCAAGGCCTCATAATTATTTCAACGGTTCCTCTAGGTTAAAAAGGCAGATAGTTGACTACATTACTGGATCCTAGTCTTTTGAATATTGTGGTTCAAAACATTGTCCAACTAGCCTTTTATTTGTTGTTATGTGGTTTAAGAACCTGCACTGCAGTGCCTTTCAAAAATATTTATGCTGGAAATAATCCTTTAAATGAAAACTGGACTTTCGTGAAATTATCAGCAGTTTAGCAAGACATCCAGATAATCCCCATATCCACCAGGAAGCACCCTGCACTGTTTAGCTCCACTCTGCTGGTATAGTCACACCCCCACCCTCCTCCATCGGTTATCCACAAGTCAGGATCAATAACCGATTATTTAAAATGATTCTTTAAAGAAAAACTCCTGGTTGCAAACCTGTAATGTAAGCAACTACTTCTTGACTCAAGAGCTGCAAAACTGTTTCACAGCAGTGAAAACTGACTTTTACTACATTCACAGTGAGTTAATTGGTGTCTAATAGTTTGTGGCCTGCAATTAAGGGGGCTGCTTTAAGCTGAGGTGAGGCTGGAGTGCTCCCCTTCCTCTTTCTCTAATCCTCCTCTTGTGTATCACACACACAGCAGGCATCTTCCGCTGTGTGTCACGGAGCTGGGTCTGTGTTCAGCAGAGATGCCCGCTGTGTGTGTGATCCATCATCCACGGTGAGTCTGTATTGATGATGGGCACAGTGAGCTGCATTTATGGGCACAGGGAGGCTGCATTTATGGGCACAGTGAGGCTGCATTCATGGGCACAGTAAGCTGCATTCATGGGCAGTGAGGCTGCATTTATGGGCACAGTGCGTAATGAAACCCTGTGCAGTGTTTTTTCTGACCGAGGTGCTTTCCTGCAGGGTGCTATGTAGGTCCAGGGTAGTGGACCCCACATTAAGGGGGACCCAGTCCCTGAAGGTCTTTTATGACAAAGCTCACCGTAATGGGTGAAGATTGGACTGTTATGTTCAGAGTCCTGCAGCGGGAATGATAAGTCCTGCATTTTTGCAGTTTCTCTTAAAACAAAAAAAGAGAGAGAAATCTGACTACCTGTCTGTTCTCCCAGTCAGAGTCAGTGTGCTGTTTCATCATGCTGTGCACTTCTTAGTCATGTGGGCTGCTGTTTTTCCTCCGGCCACTAGAGGGCCCAGGCTCGCTCAGTATGGCCTATTTTTATATAGGCAGGAAATGGAAGGGCGGCCATGTTAACCACTTGCCCACTGCCTAACACACATATACGTCGGCAGAATAGCATGGGTAGGCAAAGCAGGGTACAGGTACGTTGCTTTGAATCTGCCGAATTCCACATCCTTACCGCTCTAATGCCGCGTACACACGACCAAATACATCTGTTCAAATCGGTCTGGCAGACCGATTTGAACAGATTTGTCTGCTGGGATGTATTGGTTTGATCGTGTACACACGATCAAACCAAAATCCCCGCCGACAGACAGCGCACTGACGTGGCGGTGACGTTGACGCCGCCACGTCACCGCACCAGGAAGTAAAACACTTCCACGCATGCGTCTAATCCATTCGACGCATGTGCGAGCAGGTATGTCTGCTGGTTAGCGTACTAACCAGCAGACATGTCGGACGGACGGATTCCCAGCCGACAGATTTTAAAGCATGCTTTAAAATCTGTCGGCTGGCCAAATCTGTCTGTCCGTCCGTACACACGATCGAATCTGTCTGCTAAAAACGGTCTGGCAGACCGTTTCCAGCAGACAGATTTGATCGTGTGTACGCGGCCTTACAGTAAATAACCCTCTACGCAGTTTAAGGTTAAACCGATTTGCTTCTAATTTTAGTCCATGGCCATGTGTCTTTTTATATTTCCTTTCGCGGAAAAGTTTTATCCCTGTTGTGAGGTCACCAGTATGGTACAGTATTTGTACAGTACATTGAAATCATATTCCCTCTCAAGCGTCTCTTTTTCAGAGAGAATAAGTTCAGTGCTCGTAACCTTTCTTCATAACTAAGGTCCCAGATCCAGCACATCCTTCCTGGGAACTGGTGCCCAGAACTGGATGCCATAATCCAGGTGCAACCAGACCAGAGTCTTGTAGAGTGGGAGAATTATTGTTTTATCTTTGAAGTTAATCCCCTTTTTAATGCATGCCAATATTCTGTTTGCTGTGCTTGCAGCAGTTTGGCATTGCATGCCAAGCTGCTGCAAACCTATCATCTACTAGGACCCCCAGGTCCTTCTCAATCCTAGATTCCCCCAGAGGTTCTCCCCCTCGTGAGTATATTGCATTCATATTTTTGCCATCCAAATGCATTATTTAAAATTTTTCTACATTAAACTAATTTGCCATGTAGTTGCCCACCCCATTAATTTGTTCAGACCTTTTTGTAAGGTTTCAACATCCTGCAGAGAAATTATTGCCCTCCTTAGCTTTGTGTCATCCATAAATACTGAGATTGAGCTGTTTATCCCATCCTCCAGATCGTTTATTAATAAATTAAGTAGGATTGGTCCCAGGACAAAACCCTGGGGTCCCCGCTTTCCACACAGGCCATTCCGAGTACTCCTCATTTGTCACTTCCCTTGAACTTACCCCTGTAGCCATACTTCAATCCATAAACTCACCCTATGGTCCATGCCTACAGACCTTAGCTTGTACAGTAAACGTTTATAGGGAACTGTATGAAATGTCTTTGCAAAATCCACGTACACCACGTCTACGGGCCTTCCTTTATCTAGATGGCAGCTCACCTCATCATAGATTGGTTTGGCAAGAACGATTCTTCATGAATCCATGCTAATTACTGCTAATGATACAGTTTACACTACTAAAATCTTGTATATAGTCACTTATCATCCCCTCCAAGAGCTTGTATACAATTGATGTTAGGCTAACTCGTCTATAATTCCCAGAGATGTATCTTGGCCCTTTTTTAAATATTGGTGTTACATTGGCTTTTCTCCAATCATCTGGTACCATTCCAGTCAGTAGACTGTTCGTAAAAAATTAGGAACAATGGTCTGGCAAATACTTGACTGAGTTCCCTAAGGACCCTCGGGTACAAGCCATCTGGTCCCAGTGACTTATGTTAGTTTTTCAAGTCTATTTCTAATTCTATCCACTGTTAGCCATGAGGGTGCTCCCTGTGACGTGTCACAAGGATAAACATTGCAGTTTTGGATACTGAAGCCCCCGTTTCTCTCATGAAGACTGAGGAGGGACATCAGAAATAACTGCAGCTAATCAGATGTGAGATGCAAGCCCTTTCAGATAAAATCTCAGAAGAAGGGACACGGTTGTGAAGTTGGAAGACCGGGGATATATCTGAAATTTGAAGAGATCGAAGTTGGAGGTTGAACCTTCGGTTCAGAGGGATACCGGAAGAAATTGAGGGAGAATCTCTAAAAGAGTAGTTAAAACAATATGCCAGCAGCTAAGGGCTGAAGGAATACAGGAACAGAAACAGATTGAACTTGATCGATTACACAGGGCCCTGGGGCCATGGCCTAGTGACCCGGCAAGACCTAGAGATGTGATAGGTCGTTTCCACCATTACGCCCATAAATAAATAATTAGCCGCAAGGTATGGGAGGTAAAGATAATAAGATTTGAAGAAATGGCAATAAAGATCCTTCCAGATCTGTCATGGGCTACGCTACAAAAAATTAAATCGGTAGGTGGGACCTATAGCTGGGGATACCCGATTGCATTATTTGTTAAGAAAGGGGGAAACTCTCATTTTTATTATCTGAACCGTCAGAGCTTCCAGAGATGTTCAATTTTTTGGGAATAGAAAAGATGGAGGTCCCAGATTGGCTACAGCCAATAGAAAGATCACGTCGGAGAGGTGGCCCACAAACAACAAAGGATCGAGAATTACAAAGCAGAAGAACAGAAGAAAATCGGAACAAATCATAGGGACTGGGTAGGGAAGACTAAAAACTGGGAGTCTTTTTTTTTTTTCTCCTTCTTTTTTTTCCTTCTTTAAGACAAAATGGATGAATATACAGGACTATGCAAGATTATACATGCCTCTCCCTGATATTAAAGTGACTAGATGGCTGGCTTTTCCTTTTTTTTTTCTTTTTTTTTGGTTGCTTGCCTATCTCCTGGCCACCCCCCTGCCCCTTTTTTGTATATATTAATGCAGTTTGGACCTGAGCCCCGCCCCAATTGCCCCCCTCTCTGTTTTTTTTCTCCTCTCTTCCATATAAAAACAAATACTTATATGTTGGTAAGGAATCCCTAACGGAATGTTTAGCTATGACTGAAATATGAGAAGATATAATACTAATATGAATAAATAATAGAATATAAATAATACAGCACTATATATTAGTAAATAGATAAGGATAGACCACCCTGAACCTTGGGGACTTAGGGTGTTTTTTTTTTGTTTTTTTATCAGTTGAGGTCAACACGGGAGGGAAAGGAAGAAAATATGGAGGGAAGCACTTGATCACCTACACCATTGTGCATATGTAAAAATATCTTTGGGGATCTGCCTTTCTTATCTGGGAAGGCGGGGTGGGGGGGAGGGTAGAAAGGGGGATTAAGAATAAATATAACGATAATGGGAGGGGGAGGGGGGGGGAACATAATAGACACAATTAGGATAATAACACGGAAGACTCATAAAGCACATATATAGGGGAATAGGTAACTCACACAAGGAGGTTCAGGGTGTTCAGGACTTGGAATAGGTAGATGCTCTACTAAAAGACCGATAAGGTGAGGAATAGAAAGGGGGAGTTACGAAAAAAGAGAGTGGGCGAATACATAATAGGAAGGAAGGAGGGGGGAGGGGGGGGGCGGAAGGGGAAAATAAATAGAGGGGATATTCATAAACATGAATTCAACACTGAGATATGAATATGAGAGGACTATGAATAATAATTGTATTCTAAATGAATGATTTTTTTTATTATTATTAATGTCAAAATAACTTGTTAAAGTATATGCGATATGAAGTGAAATTAGATATGTTAATAATGGGTGCATATAAAGAAGCGAATTATGAGGAGGGGGTAGTGGGCAGAGGGGATGGCAAAGGAATCTGGAGGTGGGGGAGGGATACTAGAATAGAGATGAGAAGGTGAAGGAGTGGGAAAAAGAGGGGAGAGGGAAAAAAAAGAGGGAGGAAAGAAGGAAGGAGAGAGAAAAAGGGGAAAGGGGGGAGCTACAGGGTAAATAAGATTGGACAGGTTTAGAGAGGAATTAAATAAAGTGAGGAGAGGTAGCAGGAGCTCAACCACTCTTGCTTTTGGAGGCCAATTCCCCTTATTTCCTGTAACTATGGGATAACAGAAGTCCAACATAGAAGCCGTAACATAAAATCCGTACCTCTTAAGACCCCTACAGGAGGTTTAAAAAAAAAAAATTGTATTTACTTATTTTTCCGTTGTCTCCCCTCTCTTCGCTGTCGTCCAAACGTGGTGTGCTAGATGGATAAAATAAGGGTTACTTCCCTAAATGTGAGAGGACTTAATATCCCTGAAAAACGTAAAATATTATTAAATGAATTAAAATCTCTGAAAACGGACATAGGATTTATTCAGGAAACACATTTTAAAGATGGGGTACATACATACCTTCAGAATAGAAATTTCCCCAATGTATACCAGGCCTCTAACCGGGAAGCTAAAAGCAAAGGGGTAGCAATTTTAATAGCAAATAGAATACCATGGTCCCTAATGGATAAAGATGCGGATTCCAGGAGGGAGATTTCTGTTTCTTAAAGGGACAATAGGGGGTGAGAAGGTAACATTAGCCACAATTTATGCACCGAATATACATCAAGACAGTTTCTTAGTAAAGGTGATCACTAAATTAAAGTTCATCAAAGAGGGTAAATTGATTTGTGGTGGGGACCTGAATATACCCTTGAACCCAAAGGAGGATACCTCGGTAGGGGTGTCGTCGGTACCAAATGGAATCAGGAAACGAATCATACAAAAACTACATGAATTTCAGTTAGTAGATGGATGGCGTATATTACATGCAGGAGAGAAAGATTACACATACTTTTCAAACCCACATCAAATATATTCAAGAATAGATCTCTTTCTGATACCCCATCAGTGGTTACACTTAATACAGGACATCTCAATTGGGAATATAACTTGGACAGATCATGCCCCGGTAATGATAGAAATAACTTGGGGAGAGGAAACTCAGACGTCATAATGGAGGTGGAAATTAAACGAGAGTTTACTACAGAATCCTTATATAATCGAAGATGTAAAAAAAAAAATAATGTGGTATTTCCAGATAAATGATAATGAAAGGCAAAGTTTGGGAAGCCCACAAATCAGTGATCCGAGGGGTTCTAATTAAACATGGCCCCCGAGTTAAGAAAGCAAGAGAAAAAAAAATAAAAGAAATATTAGAAAAAATACAGAGATTGGAGATACAACATAAAAAAAAAGACAGAAATTGGTATAGGAACCGAATTAACACATTTAAGAAGACAGGTAGCAGATCTTCTTAGATACAAGGCCGAAGCGGTTTTACAATATGCAGAGAAGATGACGTATGACTCAGGTGATAAATGTGGGAAGTTTCTAGCAAGAAAATTGAAAATATTACAATCACGGTCATTTATCCCATTTATTAAAACTAAAGAAGATCAAAAACTTTACCTTTCAAAATAAATAGCACAAGAATTTAGGAAATACTATGCCTCGTTATATAATCTTCAAGGGAAGGAGAACCCCTCTGGGTCTGTGGAGAA
This sequence comes from Rana kukunoris, assembly GCA_029574335.1. Classification (NCBI taxonomy): domain Eukaryota; kingdom Metazoa; phylum Chordata; class Amphibia; order Anura; family Ranidae; genus Rana; species Rana kukunoris. The sequence continues at coordinate 286,622,551 of CM056049.1, forward strand.
ATATATTTCTTTATCGTACATCACGGGACACAGAGCGCATAGCCATTACATATGGGTTATATGGGTACCTTCAGGTGTGGACACTGGTGTAATCAACTTCACAGGAAGTTCCTCCCTATATAACCCCCTCCCACTGAGAGTGCTTCAGTTTTTTCGCCAGTGTCTTAGGTGTTGGTCACGTCTAGCTGTCCCTCGGAGGTCTCGGGACCCAGGATAGCTAGCCGGATCCGTCCGAAGTGCTTCAAAGCCAAGGTGTACGGTACCCGGGCCCTGCTGGAGTGGGGTGTTGCCTATAATGCCTCTCCTTGGAGGGCTGGATTCTGGGCTCCAGTGCCTTGGTCTCTTCCAGGACTAAACGCTACTGATGCCAGGATGCTATATAGGTCCAGGGGTGTGGGTTCCTTAAACACAGGACCCCGGTCCCTGAAGGTCCGAGACAATACCTACGGAGATGGGGGAAGATTGGGCCTCTTGCAATTTGCAATACCCTGCGGCGTGGAGCAGGTAAGAGGGAACCTGCGGGACTTGGTTCGACAGTAGGTATCCCCCTGGGGGTTCTGGGTTGGCTAACAGTATGCTTGTGCATCAGCCACTATCTCCACTATGTCTGTGTGGGCAGGATGGGATACTAATGTTTACCCAGATAACATGTAGATATATGTATACTTGTGTAAGATATATATTTGCTACTCACCCCAGGTCTGCCTGTTAGCATTGATGCTGCAACCCCACATGTTTTAAAAGAGGAAATTGCTGGTAAACTCCTGTTTCTTAGGAAGCCCATGGGGACAGCTTCCTCTCTCTGTGTGCACTACAATGAGATTAGTGCTTACCTGGTGTCTGTTGGTGCTGCCTAGCGCTGGTCCATGTTGTTCCTCTGCTCTGCTTCCTCCATGTGGTTTCAGCGTGGGGGGGGTGCGCGCGCGTGCACGCCGCCTTTTTTTAGCGTCGGCGTGCGTCGGGGGGGCGGGCCAGCAGCGTCAGGGTCTGTTTAAAGAGAAAATTTTTTCTCTGGCTGGTCTTTCCCTCCTGGAGGCAGAGGAAGAAAGGATACAGAGCGTGCAGCTGGGTCTTTTGGCCACACAGGGACACCTAGTGGCGGTTTTGTGGATCTTCAGGTCTAGGACTTAGGTCCACTATTGACCAGAAAAAAAAAAAAAAAAAAAGGAAGTTTTTTTGCTTAAAGGGACTCAGCCTTAGATCCAGCAGTATCTGAGTTTACCTTGGACTCCGGCTAACGGGCATTGGTGTGTCAATACTCACAGGTTTCCTCAGTATTGCCACCTCCCAGGCGGGTAAAAATAAAAATAAATAAATAAATTTTTATTTAAAAAAAAAAAAAAAAAAAAAAAAACGAGTTTTTTTCATTTTCCTCATACCTGTCCTCATATTGGTTACTCCTAGCTGCAACAGTCAGGTGTTGGCTATAGGGGTGACTCAAGGTTGTACAATGGCTCCAAAGGGATCTGGACCAGCCAAGGCTGCTAAAGGTACCAAGAAACAAAAGGGGTCTTCATCGGGGTCAGAGGATTTGGGCCAGGCTTCAACGGCCCCACCCTCGCCAGTTAGAACACCGAGTGGCATAGTACAAGAGCCATTGGGGGTGCTGGGGGCAGAGGCGGCCCCCGATCCACCCATTCCCGTTTACGTGACGGAAGAAATGCTAGCAGCCACCATGAGTGGGCTAGAGAAAAGGTTAACTGCGTTATTTGCCCGTCCTTGGCCAAGTAGCAAGCGGGCTAGATCCCCCTCACCCAGTGTGGGGTTTTCAGATGCGGAGGTCTCCTCTTCTGAGGAACGGGACCCACAAGGGGATCAGGCAGACCCAAGTCCCGACGGTTCAGACAGGGAAGATTCCACTATAGATTAATATTTCTCGGCCTCTCAAGCGGAGAGCCTGTGGATCCAGTCTTTGACAGATATGGTTCGCACTGCCTTTAAACTTCCAGTGCCAGAACTAGTAGCCCCGGAGGTATCCTCATTGGGTTCTTTAAAGGCTCCATTAACTTGTGCGTCTTTTCCAATGCACCCCCTTCTGTGGAGCGTGATTTACCAGGATTGGGCTCGACCTGATAGAATCTTTGTCCCTCCTAAAAGATTCTCTATTCTCTACCCTATGGAAGAGGAATATTTAAAGAAATGGGCACTCCCCACGGTGGATGCAGCCATTTCCTGCGTGAATAAATCCCTGACCTGTCCGGTTGAAAATGTCCAGATGTTCAAGGATCCGGTCGACAAGAAATTCGAGACCCTACTGAAAGCCGCTTTCACCTCAGTAGGTGCCATGGTTCAGCCAGCAGTAGCAGCCATTGGTGTCTGTCAGGCCTTGAAGGATCAGGCAAAACATATATTAAAGGACATGCCGGCTCAGCATACTCATTAATTAGCAGAATTCCGTAGGGCTCTCTGCTTTGCAGTAGATGCTATTAAGGACTCCATCCAACAGGCATCTCGTTCATCTCTACTGATGGTTCACATGCGTCGTCTTTTGTGGCTAAAGAACTGGTCAGCAGAGGCACCCTGCAAAAAGCTTTTAGCAGGGTTTCCCTTTCATGGGGGAAGACTATTCGGGGAAGACCTAGATAAATATATCCACACCATATCAAGTGGGAAAAGCACTTCCTTACCGGTCAAGAAAAGACCGCGTGGGCCCACGTTTAAACGACAGGCCATTATAGGCTCAGCCCCTTCGACTTCTCGTCAGTATCGACGGCCTCCCGGGCGTCCAGCGGTTAATAGCCGCCCACAGGGTCAAGCCGCGGCAAACAAGAGACCCTGGTCTCGCAAGCCGGCTAAACCAGTCATCAAATCAGATTCATGAAGGGGCGCCCCCACTCTCTCGGGTGGGGGGAAGACTTCGGTTTTTCTCCGAAGTCTGGAAGACCAGAATTTCCGACTCGTGGGTTCGGTCCGTGGTAGTCACGGGATACAAACTAGAGTTTCGAGAAATCCCCCCTCCTCATTTTCAGGGGTCAAGTCTTCCAAGCGACCCATTAAGAAGGGCCTCTCTCGTAAAGGCGTTGGATCGCCTATTGCTCCAAGGAGTAATTGTAGAAGTACCAACCCAAGAATGGGGTCAGGGATTCTACTCCAACCTTTTTGTTGTACCAAAACCCAATGGCGACGTCAGGCCTATATTAGACCTCAAACGCCTAAATCGCTTTCTAAAGATTCAGACCTTTCGTATGGACTCCATACGTTCAGTGACAGCCAGCCTGCATCAGGGCGACTTTCTAGCATCTATAGACATAAAGGATGCATATCTGCATGTGCCGATTTACCCAGCACACCACAAGTTTCTTCGTTTTACGATAAATCAAAGTCATTTCCAGTTCGTAGCCCTCCCTTTCGGGTTGGCAACAGCTCCGCGGGTATTCACAAAGGTGTTAGCCCCGGTGCTAGCCGTCCTAAGGACAGAAGGCATCTTGGTCCTGGCGTACCTGGACGATCTCCTGGTTATCGACAGATCAGCTTCCAACCTCAATCATGCAGTAGTCCGCACAGTGCGGCATCTAGAAGAATTCGGATGGATTGTGAACCAAGAAAAATCAAGGTTACAACCCACAAGGCAGTTGGAATATCTAGGCTTTCGGTTAGATACAGAATGCCAGAAGGTATTTCTACCTCAAGGGAAGATCAGGTCGTTGATTCAAACGATTCAAATAGTCTTAGGCAAAAAGAAGCCGACTATTCGCCTATGCATGCGACTGCTGGGAAAGATGGTGGCCGCCTTCGAAGCAGCGCCCTATGCCCAGATCCATACCAGAGTTCTTCAGGCAGCTATTCTCTCTGCTTGGAACAAGTCCATACAGGCATTAGACCGTCCATTAGTTCTTTCCCCAGGGGTCAAGCGCAGCCTGTACTGGTGGCTGATCCCTCAAAAATTGTCAAAAGGGAAAACCTTTTGCCCCATCACGTGGAAAATAGTAACCACAGATGCCAGCCTAACAGGTTGGGGGGCAATCTTAGGAAAACGGACCCAGCAGGGACAGTGGTCAGAGGCAGAAAGTCTGCTTCCCATCAATGTCCTAGAGATCAGAGCTGCTCGGTTGGCCCTGGTCGCCTGGACTCTCCCCCTGCAGGGTCTGCCAGTAAGGATACAGTCCGACAATGCCACGGCGGTGGCATACATAAACCACCAGGGGGGCACAAGGAGCCTAGCGGCTCAAAGGGAAGTAAACCTGATTTTCTCATGGGCCGAAGCCCATGTACCCTGCATCTCAGCAGTGTTCATCCCAGGGATAGACAATTCTCAAGCAGATTTTTTGAGTCGTCAACAGTTACTCCCGGGAGAGTGGTCTCTTCACCCCCAGGTATTCCAAGAGATTTGCCAAAGATTCGGAGTTCCCGATGTGGACATCATGGCAACAAGATTCAACAAGAAATTGGACAAATTCGTATCCCGAGCCAGGGACCCCTCGGCCTACGGGACCGATGCGTTGGTTTGCCCCTGGCACCAGTTTTCTCTCCTGTATGCGTTCCCTCCATTACAGATGATTCCCCGCCTTCTACGAAGGATCAGGGTGGAGCGCAGGCCGGTGATCCTGGTGGCCCCAGCCTGGCCCAGAAGGGCTTGGTACGCACTCATCGTGAGGATGTCAGTAGGGGCACCGTGGCCACTCCCCCTGCGCCCAGATCTGCTGTCTCAGGGCCCGATCTACCACCCTGCTTCACAGCTGCTAAATTTGATGGCTTGGCGGCTGAATCCCTAATTCTTAAGGGCAGGGGCCTCTCAGCCCAGGTCATATCTACGCTAATTCAAGCTAGAAAACCAGTTTCTAGAAATATCTATTACAGAGTCTGGAAGACCTATGTGGAGTGGTGCGAGTCCCAAGGAGGGCATCCTCGCAAGTTTTTTATTGACAGGATCTTGCGATTCCTACAGGTTGGCGTTGACAAGGGGTTAGCTCTTAGTACTCTAAAGGGGCAGGTGTCTGCCTTAGCGATATGGTTTCAAAGGCCTTTGGCCACGCATTCGCTTGTAAAAACCTTCTTGCAGGGGGTCTTGCATGTAAATCCCCCTATTAGAGCTCCCCTCTGCCCCTGGAATTTAAATCTGGTCTTGTCAGCTTTACAAAGACAGCCGTTTGAACCTCTGAATGAAATCCCTCTTGTGCTGCTAACCCGAAAATTGGTTTTCTTGGTGGCTATGGCTTCGGCCAGAAGAGTCTCCGAGCTGGCAGCCTTGTCTTGCAGGGAACCTTACCTGATTCTGCATAAGGACAGAGTGGTTCTGCGGCCTCAACCTTCTTTCCTTCCTAAGGTCATATCCAGTTTTCACTTGAATCAGGACCTAGTCCTACCATCCTTCTTTCCTACTCCCCAGTCCAGAGAGGAAAGATTGCTTCATACTTTGGACGTGGTCCGAGCCATGAGGGTTTATCTCAAGGCTACAGAAAAGATTCGGAAAACAGATGTGCTTTTCGTTCTCCCGGATGGCCCCAAGAAGGGTCAACCGGCTGCCAAGTCTTCCTTGGCTAGGTGGATTAAGCAGCTGATTTTTCAGGCCTATGGTCTGAAGCGCGTTCCACCTCCCTTATCAGTTAAGGCCCATTCTACGAGGGCCATGAGTGCCTCTTGGGCGGCACACCATCAGATCTCTATGGCACAGGTTTGCAAAGCGGCAACCTGGTCTTCCGTACATACGTTTACTAAATTTTATAAGTTGGACGTCACAAAAGCTACGGACGTAGCATTTGGGCAGGCGGTCCTACAAGGCAGCAGTATAGAATCCTCTGGCCCGGTTCACGCCCCCTTTTTTTCTGTTGGTGGAGCTATTTTTTACCTCCTGATATATTTTCTGTTTGGCTATTTTTTGGCCTTACGGTCTCCCTCCCTTCATGGAGCATTGCTTTGGGACATCCCATATGTAATGGCTATGCGCTCTGTGTCCCGTGATGTACGATAAAGAAAAAAGGATTTTTAATAACAGCTTACCTGTAAAATCCTTTTCTTGAAGTACATCACGGGACACAGAGCTCCCACCCCTCTTTTGGGGAACATTGTGTAACCTCAGAGAAATTGCTTGCTACAAAACTGAAGCACTCTCAGTGGGAGGGGGTTATATAGGGAGGAACTTCCTGTGAAGTTGATTACACCAGTGTCCACACCTGAAGGTACCCATATAACCCATATGTAATGGCTATGCGCTCTGTGTCCCGTGATGTACTTCAAGAAAAGGATTTTACAGGTAAGCTGTTATTAAAAATCCTTTTATCTTCAGCAGGTCTGACTGTATTAACATCCCCAGAAAGAAGGAATCTAGAAAAACCAATTACGCTGGAGGAAGTGCAATCTATAATGAAAACAATAAAACATGGTAAAGCCCCAGGCCCAGATGGGTTCACTATACAATATTATAAAAGTTTTAGTACACTACTGGGGACCTATATGACTAAACTATTTAATACAGCAGGACAGACTAGACCATTACCCCTGGAGGCATTATTAGCACACATCACGGTTATCCCAAAAGAAAGGGAAGGATCCAGGGGTATGTACTAGCTTTAGACCAATATCATTAATAAATGTCGACATCAAAATTTTGACAAACATCTTGGCATCCCGCATACAGCCCTATCTATCAAAACTGGTACATTTAGACCAAGTTGGGTTTATACCAACTAGAGAAGCGAGAGATAGTACTATTAAAATGTTAAATTTAATAAATCAAGTAAATAAAAAGAAGATATCGAGTGTTTTCCTAAATTCAGACGTAGAGAAAGCATTCGACAGAGTGAATTGGGAGTTTATACTGGGAACAGTAAAACAAATGGGGTTGGGAGAGCGGATGTTACAGTGGATAGTGGGGGGTGTATGCGGGACCCAGAGCCTTAGTAAAAGTAAATGGGGTATACTCTGAGCCTCTGGCAATCACAAATGGTACTAGGCAGGGCTGCCCCTTGTCGCCCTTATTATTCGCATTGACATTATTAAATAAGATTCGACAGAATAGAGATATAGTTGGTATTCAACTAGGAGGAAGGGAATATAAAGTATCGGCTTACGCAGATGACATGCTTTTTTCCCTACTAAAAAACACAGATATCCCTTCCAAATTTAGTGAAAGAAGTAGAACTTTACGGGAAGATGTCAAATTTCAAAATAAATTATAGTAAATCTGAAGCGATGGGGATTGCTCTGCCGAAGTTGATTAAAAATAGTTTAGAATATAGCTTTAAGTTTTTTTTTTTCTCACAAGATTATTTGGGGACACAAATGCCACCAGATTTAAAGGACACTTTTGAGTTGAATTTTAAACCACTATTGGGTACAGTAAGAACAATGCTAGAGGGATGGAGTAGAGGGATGCACTCTTGGTTTGGGAGATCTAATATTTTAAAAATGAGTATAGTGCCAACATTTCTCTATCTCTTCCAAGCTCTACCAATTCAGATCCCCATGTCATATTCAATCATGTCCGGGCCTTATTTACAAAATTTATATGGGGGATTAAAAGGCCCAGGATCGGTAGGAAACTGTTGACCCTACCCAAGAAGGCCGGAGGAATATCAGCACCGGACATGTTAAAATATTATCAAGCAGTTCAGCTGGGAAGGATAGCAGATTGGAGTAGAAATGGGGATTATAAATTGTGGATCGCTATAGAGCAACAAATATGCCCAGTACCATTAAATAGGGCAATATGGTGCTATTCCGCACTACCCCTTACAGTTAAAACCCACCCAACGTTAGGCCCAACTTTATGGACTGGAAATAAACTATGTCATAACTCAAAGTTTTCGACTAAAAACTCCCCCCTTTATCCGATAATAGGAAATCCAGAATTTCAGCCAGGCATGGAATCTCAAATATTTAAGAAATTAAAAAAAAATGGTAGATTTCAAGCCTCCCACTTTCTCGGAGAAAGGGGGTGGATGACAATAGGAGAAATAGCACAAGGGGGAGGAAGTTGTGGGGGTACCGATATGGCAAGCGCGACAGGTTCGACATTTTCTGGAAACTCTGGGTGGTGCAGAAAAGTATAAACGGGCACTCACAAAGTTTGAGGAGTACTGTGGAGGAAAGGAGCCATTAGCCCATACGGTCTCTAAAATGTATACATTGGTGACTGCTCCACCCGAAGACTTTAAAATGTCGAGCCTAGTCAAATGGGAGAGAGATTTAGGCCAAACCTTTTCCCCAATACAAAGCCAAAATATTATAAATTTAGCATTAAATTCTTCAAGATGTACGAAAATGCAAGAATTAAATTATAAAATATTAACAAGATGGTATTACATGTCAGCGCGTCTAAATATATTTTTTCCTGAAATGTCAGATGAATGTTGGAGAGGCTGTGGGGAGAAGGGGACAATATTACATACATTCTGGGATGTCCAATAATAAGACAATTTTGGGAAACGGTACGGAGAATTACACAAGCATTCACGGAATACCAGATTCCAGATGACCCCTCGTTCTTCCTATTACATCATGCAGAAATTTCTCCGGTAAGATATACAGGATCAATAATATGTCATTTGATAAATGCGGCAAAAAGTTGCATTGCAATAAAATGGAAAGACCCCAAGGCACTTCCAATATCTATGTGGTTGAAAAAAGTAAGGAAAATAGGGATAATGGAGAAACTTCTCCCAAGAACAATAGACAATAAAGAGAAAATCAAAATGATATGGGCACCTTGGGAACTATTTGTACAATCGGAGGAAGGTAAAAAGCTACTAGGGGAACAAGGATAAAGATTAATGGACAGAAGAAAGAAGGGAAATAGAAGAGAGATTATATTGCGCATGAGGGGGAGGGGACATCGGAGGTGGGAAGGGTTGCTGATGTGTTTTTTTTTTCTTCTCTCTCCGGTCCGTGGATATACACGGCCGGAGGTGGAGATGGGGGTCTAGAGGTAGGGACAGGGGGGAGGGAATGAGGGGATCAAACGAGGAAGGAAGTGCTACGTGGATAACGAGGGAATTAGTCTATTAGATGGAGAATATATGGATATGTAGGGTGGAGATGGAAAACTTGCGGTAGTCTGAAATTTTGTTATAAATAGCGAGTATTTTATTTACTATATCTCTCTCAAGGGAATGGATTGAAAACTGTAAGTGATATAGATATTACAATCTCCTTCGGCAGTAACCTATGAATAGTAAATAGAGTTGGAGAGAGAGAAGAAATGTAATATGTAATATCCATATATATGTTGATGTACAGGACTGTGGCTAGTCTTCTTCCTATGTTTCCTGTATCGCCTTCCTGCTTTTTGTTTTTTGGAAAAGAAACTAAATAAAAAATATAGAATAAAAAAAAAAAAAACAAGACTGAGGAGAAGAATAAATTCAATACCTTTGCCATCTCTCCATTATTGGTAACCAGATTCCCTTCATCATTCCTTATGGGACAAATATGATCTGACCTCCATTTCTTACAATGTATATACTTAAAGAATTTCTTGGGATTTTTTAACTCTCCTGCGCTATGTGCCTTTTTGTTTTCAATCCCAGTCTCCCTAATTGCACCCTTACATTTCCTGTTGCATTCTTTGTAAAGTTGGAATGCTGATGATCCCTCAGCCTTGTATTTTGTGAAGGCCTTCTCCTTTGCTTTTATATGCATTTTTACATTGGAGTTAAGCCACCCAGGACTTTTATTAGTGCTTTTAAATTTATTTCCCATTGGGATGCAGTGGCTAATACCCTTATTTAAAGGGGTTGTAAAGGAATTATTTTTTTCCCTAAAAAGCTTTCTTTTTTCAAATCAAATGTTTATTAAGCGAGACATGGGAACACAGCTCACAACAGCCATGGTTACATGAGGCTGGTGGTAAATCGAGGACATCAGGTAGGGTTCAACAACCCAACAAAACTTGGATTAAGCATCTATATGTAAAAATACAAACATACATTTCACTGTAAGCTTTAATGAGCTGTCCTGCGTTGGTTTGTAGGGGACATGGCTGTAGGCCTTCCTTACTAAGATAAGCAGTATCTATTCCCCAATCCTTGAAAAAGTAGCAGTGTGTGATCCCGTGCCCCCAGTCTCTATTTTCATATCTTGAATAACCGTGTAATCTAAAACACCATAGAAACTTCCTGAAAACTATACAGCACGAAAGAAGAAAGAAAGGAGAAGATAAAAAGGGGGGGGGGGGAATCACAGAGCTCAGAAAGCGATAGCGAGTTAGAAAGAGGGGTCCGGGGGTCCAGAAGAAGAGAAAAAAAAAAGAAAGAAAGAGGGGGGTAGACTGAAGGGGAACCGAGAGAGAAGGGGAAGAGGGGGAGGTACCAGGGTCCAGGGAGGAGGGGCAACGAACGTGCCTCCCCTGGGCTGCTATTCTAGACCCCAACCGGGTCCGGACGGTATCCCAGGACCGCAGCCGGCATTGTTTATCTACCAAAGAGGGGTCAAACAGCCGCGTCGCTCTCAAAAAGGGCCCGGCCTTCGTCGGAGTAAACAAAATTTTTCCAGATTCTCCATGTCTCCGTAAAGCGTTCCTGTCGGTGGCGGGATGTGAGGATTAGATCCTTCATCTTTTTAATGTCTTCCACCTTTTTGAGCCACAGTCCTATAGATGGAGGTTGTGTGGATTTCCAGCAGAGAGGGATGCACGCTTTGGCTGCGCCGAGGAGGTGGCAAATCAGTGATTTTTTGTAGATTTTTTGCAGAATGTTGGATGCGTGGATCTTCCGGAATTAGGCGTTCGGTGAACCTTTGAGCCGTATGTCTGATCGTCTTCCAAAAGTAATCCAGCTTAGGGCATGACCAAAAAATGTGGATCATTGTGCCTTTGTCTACCTGGCACCTCCAACATCGGTCAGAGGCTCATGGGAGGATTTTTTGTAGTTTTGCTGGGGTGTTGTACCATCTAGTCAATATCTTGAAATTTGTCTCCTGCAACTTTGTGCAGATGGAGAATTTATATGTAAAATGGAGATAGTTTTACTTTTGCTGTGGGGAGAGTACTCTCTGGATATCTGTCTTCCATGCGCTGAAGCATCTAGGTTGATAATTTTCGGGTGGTGTAATAAACAGCTGGTACGCGGCCGACAGAGTATGAGGCAAGGCACCCTCCTCCGAGCAGTAGGTCTCCAGGGTGGTGAGGGTTTGGCAGAAACCGTTTGGAGCGGGCAGTGATTTAAAAAAGTGGTCAATTTGAAGCGCCCTCCACTGGTCCAATCTGAACCGACCTTCGGGGTCCATGATCTCAGATATGAATGACCATTTGCCGTTAGTGAGAAAATGGAGGCCTGGAAGCACCCAGAGTTCTTCATATGTCTGAAAACAGGATCCTGAGAACCCAGAGCAAATTGCGGATTCCCGAGTATCGGATACAAAGGAGAGTGGGTCGACGTAAGGGAAAATCTAAGGAAAAGAGAGGAGCAGGTCCGTGAAATCAATCCCACCAGTGGGTGATTTTTGATTTAGTTTGGCATCGAATGGTAACACTACGTTGCTCTGTTCAGCGGGAGCCTGCATTGGGATTGTTCCAACCTGGGCCACAACTTGGTGGCCTGGGGGCGATTGCAGTCCATGAGTCTGGTCAGATGAGTTGCTTGTTGATATTTCCGCAGGTCTGGGACCACCATGCAATTTAGGAAGCGTAAGTTGCTGCCTGTTTAGCCTCGGTTGCTTGCGCGCCCAAAGAAAGTCAGAAAACATAGACCTAACTTGATCAAAGTAGGTGGGGGGTATGTGAATCGGGTGGGCTTGTAAGATGTTCAAAAATTTGGGGAGGATGCTTATCTTGAGAATGTTGCACCTCCCGAACCACGAGTGAAGGCCTGTATGCCATTTGTTAAAAAGTTCTCTAGTGGTTCTCAACATTGGTGGGAAGTTCAGGGCGTAGACCTGTGACTTTTTCGGGTGCATGTAGGTTCCCAGGTATTTCGGGGCCGTCGCTGTCCATTTGAATTTGAAGTTGGCTTGAAGATTTGCCAGGAGGGAGTGCGACAAACCTACCCCCATTGCCTCAGATTTGTCAAAATGAATCTTCAAGTTCGACATGCTCCCGTATGTTTTAAACTTGCGTAGAAGATTCAGCAGCGAGACCGCCGGGTTCGTGAGTGGGCACAGCATGTCATCTGCGTACGCTGAGACTTTTTGTTGAGTGTCCCCAGCTGCCACACCCGTGATGTCCGGGTTTAAACCATACCGTGCACAGGAGAGGCTCTAATGACAGGGCGAAGAGCAGTGGCGACAGGGGGTAACCCTGTCGCATCCCATTTGTAATTGTGAAGGGTTCAGAAAGCACCCCGTTGACTTTAACCCTAGCTGTAGGGGCTGAGTACAAAGTGCTGATCCATTTGAGCATGGTATCGCTGAATCCCACACGTTTTAAGACTGAGGACATAAACTGCCAGTTCACCCTGTCAAAGGCCTTCTCCGCGTTCGTGCCCAGAAACACGCAAGGAGTGCTTCTGCCGTTGACTTTGTGTAAAAGGTTCAGGGCCTTGATCATGTTGTCCCTAGCCTCACAAGTCGGAACAAAGCCGACCTGGTCTAAATGAATTAAGGATGGGAGATATTGTTGGACTCTGGTAGCCAGGAGCTTTGTGAACATTTTTAGATCTGTGTTAATTAGAGAGATTGGCCTGTAACTACATAAAGAAGGATCCTTACCTTCTTTGGGGATCACCGCAATATGTGCCAGAAGAGTGTCGCGGGGGAATGCCGCATTGGAACCCAGGGTGTTAAAGAATTTGTGCATGAACTGGCCTAGCTGTGGTAACAAGGTTTTATAATAAAAAAAATGGTAAAACCATCCGGACCTGGGGTCTTCCCTGGCTTTATGGAGCCCATCGCACTCTGGATTTCCTCCATTGTGATAGGAGCATCCAGCAGCCCACTCACCTCAGCAGATAGTTTTGGCATTTGAGAATCAGCTAGGTATTCTGTCACTCGTAACTGAGAAGGGGGGTCCCCTGGGAGGTTATAGAGGGATTCATAGAACTTGTGGAATTCCTGCGCTATATGTTTAGGGAGGGAAGCCTTGAAGCCTGAAGGGGACCGTATATTAGGTATATAATTCGCCAGCAGTTGATCCCAGAGCGATTTGGCCAAGAGTTTCCCGCATTTGTTGCCGGATTCGTATTACACTTTACTGCACACTTGTATGGCTGCTTTGGCCTCAAAGTGTAGCAGGTCTGCTTTTTTTTTCTGGAGTATCAGAAGTTCCGTCTCTAGAGAGGTAGCCGGGGCGTGTTTGTGTCTGGATTCCACCAATCGCAAGTCATCGAGAAGGGAAGTCAACTGTAAAGTACGACGTTTCTTGATTCTGGATCCGTGTTTTATCAGCACCCTGCGGATTACTGCTTTGTGTGCTTCCCACATCATGCCAGCTTTGCTGTCTGGTGTTTCATTGGTCTGAAAGTAGTGGTCCAGTTCCTTGATGACATCCTTGAGCACTTCTTCGTCTTGTAGGAGGCTTTCGTTCAACCGCCATGTTCGCGACCTGTTAGTTAAACTATCGGTCAGTGCGTAGGAGAGTAGGATCGGCGCATGGTCCGACCACGTAATGGACTCTATCGAGGAACTTCGTACAGAGTGCAAGTTAGAATGTGGAATCAGAAAATAATCAATTCTAGAGTACTGTTTATGTGGTAGAGAGTAAAAAGTATAGTCCCTTTCGGTAGGGTGAGAGAGGCGCCAAACATCAACTGAGCCCTATGAAAAGATCGCGCAATACGTTTCCGGGAACTGGGGAGGGTCGAAGAGCCTCCCGAGGAGGTGTCTTCAGTTGGAATCAGCAGGGTATTAAAGTCACCCTGAGACTCAATTGTCCCCTTGCAAATTCCAGCAGGGAGTCCAGAGTTGTAGTGATGAAAAGGTCTTGATGGGTGTTTGGGGCATATAAGCTCGCCAGAGTTACCTCGACACCGCCAACTGTCCCTTTGATAAACTGGTACCTTCCTCCCGGGTCAGCTTTTACGTCCACACAACGCCATTGGACGTTTCTAGAAATAATTATGGACACGCCTCGGGACTTAGTGGTCTCATTGGCGGAATGGTATACCACCGGGAAGAATTTGTTTTTCAAGATTGGCAACTTGCCATCCTTAAAGTGCGTTTCCTGCATGAAAGCGACATCTGTCCGCAAACTTCGTAGGTCATGAATTAACATATGTCTCTTTTCAGGGACGTTCAGACCCTTTGCGTTCAGCGAGAGTACGTTCATCACCTCCATGGCCCCTGGGGGGGTAGTGGGAAAGGGGAGAAGAAGAAAAAATAAAAGAAGAGGGGGGGAGGGGGTGAGGAGAAGTAAAGGATAGGTTTTTGGAAGGGGCATTTTCTGGCTGGAAAAAAACCCTCAGAACTAGTGGGTTTGAAGAGGAGTTTTTCATGCTTTAACTCTGTAAGTAGAAACATTTGGCTATTTATCATTTATGAGCATTCACTCCCGTGTTATCTCTCGCCTTGACCATTGCAACTCCCTTCTTATTGGCCTGCCACTCTATAGGCTATCCCCTCTTCAGTCTATCATGAATGCTGCTCACAAACTTATCCACCTTACCAACCACTCAGTGTCTGCCAAACCCCTACTCCAATCCCTGCACTGGCTCCCGATCACCCAGCGAATTAAATTCAAAATACTAACCACAACCTACAAAGCCATCCACAACTCTGCCCCCAACTACATCACCAATCTTGTCTCGAAACATATCCCAAACCGTCCTCTCCGCTCTTCTCAAGACCTCCTACTGTCAAGCTCTATCGTCTTCTCCTTCCATGCTTGTCTCCAGGATTTCTCCAGAGCCTCTTCCATCCTCTGGAACTCACTGCCTCAACCTGTCCGGCTATCCCCCTACTCTTGCTCCCTTCAGGCGATCCCTGAAAACACACCTCTTAAGGGAAGCCTATCACGTCTCCAACTAATCTTTTACCACTTTCATCAGCTCATTCCCCACAGTTCCACAGTTACAACCTTTTGTATCACCTGCCCCACCTTATTAGATTGTAAGCTCTTCTGAGCAGGGCCCTCTTAATCCTCTTGTATTTTATTGTATTGTAACTGTATTGTCTCCCTTTTATATTGTAAAGCGCTGTGTAAACTGTTGGCGCTATATAAATCCTGTATAATAATAATAATTTTGAGGAAACGATATTCCAAACCAGATGGATCGATCATTAACCCTCTGCATTGTACGATTACAACGCCTGTTGCCTTTACCATCTGGTAAGCAGATTATTAGCACAGTGGTGTGGTGTGTTCTGCCTTGTTCACACTGAAGCTGTGGTGGAGGTCTTCTATCAGCTCTTTCAACTTTCCCCTGCATTGATTTATACTTGGACTGTCACTTTATATCATTTGAGCGCTGCACTATTTATTTACATGTTTTTGTTTGCTGAATCCACAGACTGTGCTAGCTGCTTTTTCATATAATACATTGGTTCACTTTTAGTTAGCGCAGATATTTGTTCACATTGTTTAACCACTTCCTTACTGGGCATGTATACCCCCCTCCTGACCAGGTGAAATTTCAGCTTGTGGCACTGCATCGCTTTAACTGACAATTGCGCGGTCGTGCGATGTGGCTCCCAAACAAAATTGACATTATTTTTTCCCCACAAATAGAGCTTTCTTTTGGTGGTATTTGATCACCTCTGCGGTTTTTATTTTTTGCGCTATAAACAAAAATAGAGTGACAATTTTGAAAAAAAACTATATTTTTACTTGTTGTTATAATAAATAGCCCAATTAAAAAACAAAAAACAAATTCTCAGTCTAGGCGATACGTATACTTCTACATATTTTTGATTAAAAAAAAATCGCAATAAGCATCTGGTTTGCGCAAAAGTTATTGCGCTTACAAAATAGGGGACAGAATTATTATTATTATTTATTATTATTTTTTTTTTTACTACTAATGGCGGCGATCAGCGTTTTTTTCGTGACTGCGACATTATGGCGGAGACATCGGACACTTTTGACACATTTTTGGCGCCATTCACATTTATGCTGCGATAGTGCTATAAATATGCACTAATTACTGTATAAATGTGACTGGCATTGAAGGAGTTAATGTAGACAAGAAGGACATGCGCCAAACTAAGTGTAGTAAAATAGGGATTTAATGAGGTAAAAATAGTAGTAAACAGTAGATTGGCTACTCACAAAACAATTGAGAGCAAGGGCACATCAGGGGTTAACGGCTGGTCAAGGGTCACAACGATCGTTTACAGCTGCAGGCAGGCTGACTTGGCCAAGTCATGGGAGATATGAAGACCCATCCTGGGGAAGCCTAGGAGAAGCAACAGGGGATCCAGGAGCCGTGTTTCCTGGATAGGACGCGCTATGCGTTCCAGTATGAAGCGCAGTCTGTCGCCGTACGACCGGAAGTGACGTCGAACCTCGGGCCAGCCAATGGGATGACGCGTTTCTCAGCATCCGCTTTGGATCTGATGAACCAGCGGATGCTGAGAAACTCGTCATCCCATTGGCTGGCCCGAGGTTCGACGTCACTTCCGGTCGTACGGCGACAGACTGCGCTTCATACTGGAACGCATAGCGCGTCCTATCCAGGAAACACGGCTCCTGGATCCCCTGTTGCTTCTCCTAGGCTTCCCCAGGATGGGTCTTCATATCTCCCATGACTTGGCCAAGTCAGCCTGCCTGCAGCTGTAAACGATCGTTGTGACCCTTGACCAGCCGTTAACCCCTGATGTGCCCTTGCTCTCAATTGTTTTGTGAGTAGCCAATCTACTGTTTACTACTATTTTTACCTCATTAAATCCCTATTTTACTACACTTAGTTTGGCGCATGTCCTTCTTGTCTACATATATTTTTCAGAGTCTGAACTTTTGGGACTTTTTATTTTGACCATTTTTTGTATGGTCATTCATTTGGACTATCATTATATGGTCATTTATTTTTTTCTTTGATATTGACATGGACCTTATGATCTACTAATTGTTAATTATATTATTAATTCTTTCGATTGCATTCTTTAAGTCGTGCGCCATCTACCTATATTTTTTATTGAAGGAGTTAACACTAGGGGGTGAGGAAGGGGTTAAATGTGTACCCTGAATAGTGTTCTAACTGTGGGGGAAGGGGGGTGACTGGGGAGAGGTGACTGATCTATGTCCCTATGTACAAGGGACACAGATCGGTCTCCTCTCTCCCTTGCCAGTACATGGATCTGTGTGTTTACACACACAGATCCACATCTTGTCCCTGTAGCCGCCGATCTCGAGTGCACGGCGGACATCGCGGCCGCCAGGCACGCGCATCGGCATCTCAGCAACAGTGGCCTGGCGGAGCAGAGGTCGTAAAAACAAGGCCTGTTATAGAAGTAGAACCACCCTGCGGCTGTACAAAGTCGTACGGCCGTCGGGTAGTGGTTAAATAATCATTTTGAGCCATAAGCTTTTGTGGGAATATAGTTTTGCTGAAGAATAGCCAAGAGACACAAACGCTGCAAAACGCTTAACAACGCTTACGATTTTACAGCAGCATTCTACAGCCAAAGCTACTGGTGTTTTTTATAATGTCCAGTATGCATAAAAGATAGGTTCACCTTTTTCACATATTTTTTTTTTTACTATGAGCATGCAAAGCATTGCACCCATGATCAGCAGATCACGGGTGCAATGCAGAGTTCTTGCAGATGGTCTGTATAAGCTTGTTCGAACTGTTGATGAATAAGGGGATGCACTGGAAACCTGTGCTGCCATTGTGCTATTGCTGGGTGTCTAGTGTGTCCCTATACCTTTAATGAGGGGTGGGCTCCCTTCAGGCATACCTGCCTTTACTTTAGCATGTATTATATATATGTGCTTAAACTCAGGAGACTCTCAAAATGATAGAGTTAGGACTGCAGTACACTGGGGTGCTGCGACATGGCAGCTGCAGCTTATGCGTATATTTACAAACCTGTGCAAACCAAACCCCTTGTTTTTAACGTAACTGTTAAACAGGGTCAAATCAGTTTGTTGCACCCTGGCTGGTGAGTGAGCTGGGAATATATATTTTTTTTTTTGAGTTAGGACTGCAGTAAAGTAGGGGGCCGTCATGTAGTCTTTGCTCCTTGCTGTAATGGCCAGTTATAGGTTGGGGTGGTGCCATTTGTTTGTACAGTCTGTGTAAACTGTCTGCTCATACCTAGAGTTACACTCTGACAGGAAGACTCAATTAAATATCTAGAGCACCTGACGGATGAATACCCACCTGCAAAAGGAACTTCTGGGGCTGTATCACCCCAATCGGTCTCTCCTACATCCAGCTGTCCTTGCACCAGCCCAACCAAAGTCAAGATGAGGCTGAACTGTGATCAGAGCAGCAGCCGGATGAGTCACAGGGATTTCCCCTAACTTCCTTATAACACTCTCTGTACCTCTATTGCTTATTTCCGCACAAACAATAAACCTGTTATGGACACATTACTAAAAGACATGTTGGTGTCCCTGCAACAATCACTCCACGCAGACTCTACCTCTATGACTCAAAAATTCTCTGCTGAGGTTTTTGCTCTGGGGGAATGAGTAAACATGGTTGAGGATGCTGCTAGTAATAATATAATGATTTTGTGTATGTAAATAAGGAAAGCGCAGAGGAAAGACAATGGCTGCGAGAAAAAATTACAGACATGGAGGACCACTCCAGGCACAATAATTTTAAATTGCAAGGAATTCCCGAATTAGCACTGCCTCCAGAGCTAAAACAATACACTACTGACATGTTTCGGGCACTTCTCCCTGACATCTCGCCTATTGAGCTTTCCATTGACCATATCCACCGCATCCCAAAACATGCATTCCTCCCAGACACTGTTCCTAGAGATGTGCTCTTGAGGGTGCACTTCTACTCAACCAAAGATCAAATACTGAGAAAGTCCAGAACCCTAGGGAAAATTCCCGAACCCTATGAAAACATACATATATATGCTGATTTATGCAAATTTACTATGGATCTCAGACATCAACTAAATACCATAACTAAGGCCTTACTTAACCATAATGTTGGTTACAAATGGAGTCACCCAACCAAACTGTCAGTAGACAGAAATGGGAAAACATTTACCATCACGGCACTTGATGCCGGCCTCACTCTTCTCAACGAATAGGGTATCATTCCTGACCCTCCTCCTCCTATGGGCCCATGAAAACCACTGGGCCATACCCCACCTATGTTGCACAAATTCAGTCATACCTTCCATCTCAAGTTCTGATTGGTCTCCCACCTTAAGGAACCTAACAACATAATCCCTCTCTGGTTGCCCTGCAGCCGCAGCACCTAACCAGTTTGAACTCAACCCCCCACTACATGCTATGCAGCTAAGTACCAAAATTCACAGCTGCTTATTTTTGGTTTTGTTTACCTATTTTAACGTTTACTTTCCCAGTATTTCTTCCCCCAGTCTACACCTGGCTCCAGCAGCACTTTACTACCCCCTCATCCTAAGTGATTGAACTTGAAATAGAGCACAGCTTACCAGCCTAAAAACTGTGAGTATGATTATCAACCAACACACCCATACCACACCATGGGTATCAATAATAGTATCCATAAAGCACTAAACCTGAGATGTGATATCATCTGTTCCCATGAGACACACTTTAAAGATACTGCAATCCGCTCGTTCAAGCATAAAGCTTTTCCCAAAATGTTTCCAGCCTGTAGCCCTGAGAAAAAGCAGGGCGTTCTGATCGCCTTTAAGAATACAGTTGACGTACAAATAAAATAACTAATTTCAGGCCCTAATGGCTGCTATCTGATACTGGTATGCATGCTCAACCCTGGCTTATACACACTGGTTTGCCTATATGCTCCAAACTCCCCACAAGTCTCATTCTTAAACAGCTAATAAAAAGAGTAAGGTAAGTTTAAAAAGGTTCCCTAATCTTATGTGGAGACTTTAACATTGCTCCTTATACACCAACTTGACACCTCCAATGGGACACACTTCCCCTATGCAACACTTCATCAAAACCAACAACCTCTATGATATCTGGGGATGCCTCTACACCTCATAGAAGAAATTTACATTTTGATTAACCATATATTTCACCAAACCTCCGCTAAGATGTGGAGGGCCAATGCCTTTCTCTTGAAGTTATCCCCATATGCCGAGGAAGTTCAGAGCCAACTAAACAAATTCCTATGGATGGCACACAAAGCTTTTATTTATTAGAGGGGTCTTGATAAAGAAGGGGCCAATTGCTAAAAAGATGAGGACGTAGCGAATTGAGGAGGTCCTTACACTGATCAGGTCTACCAAATCCCTAAACAAAAGATCACCTTCCCACACCCTCAACCTGCTCCATTCAAATGAAGAAAAAAAAACAGCGTAGGCTGAAAGGCCTCTCATACTCCACCAACAATAAAGCAGGTAAACCTATGGCACTACGCATTCGGGGCTACTGTACCAAAGCTAAGATCCCATTTATTCTTTACCACAACATCAAAGCTAAAATCATTAACCCACAAGGCATAGCCAATGCGTTTAGTAACTACTATGAATCTCTATGCAATCCCTTCCTAATTGTAAATCACCTGGTCCTGATGGGCTCCCAAGAGAATATTATAAACAACTTAAAGACCCTTTGGCCTCATCTCTCTGCAGCCTCTTCAATAAGCTGCCTCCTCCTCCCTATTCCCCCAGGAAATGCTGAAGGCTTTACCTAAACCTGGGAAAGACCCAACAACTCCTCAAAACTTTAGGCCGATATTTCTGCTCAATGTAGACCTCAAATTATATGTAAAAATTATTGCATCCATGTTCATGTCTATCATTCCCTCTCACATAGAGACCAAGCAGGGTTCGTCAAAGGACGTCAATCCTCTGATGCTACTAGACGCATGCCTTTCTTCGTGCACGCTTCCAAAAGTGATGTCTTTGTATTTCCCTTGGACCTACACTAGACTCCTTATCAGTAGGGAGTTTACTACTCTTGGCACCTTTTTGCACCCGAGGTTGATTTCTGAGCTTTGAGGGTCTGATACCATTAGGGTTACCAAGGGCTCCCTCAATTTCCGATAGACCACCCCTTTTCCCTTTATTTAATTTGAAAGGGATCAGATTTTTAAACACTTGTTTCGTGATAAGCGGGGGCTCTTTGATTGGGGTGACACTGGTCCCTCTCTGAGCTTTATGTACTGGCACACCCTGTCCAAACTTAGCGTCACTTGTTTCCCAATGTACACTGCATGCTTCATTCTGTCAGTTTCATCACTAACACCCTCATAAGACTGCAGCCTTGTTCTAGTCTCCCTCTGAAGGACATCCTGACTGTCTAGCCACTCTGAGGTTTCTAATTCATGCAACACCTTGCTGCACATTGGGCTATTTCCTTCCGACCATTGTTTACCAGGATTCCTCTCAGATCCTAGAAGTTCCTCAAACCTCAAGAAACCTTCCCCAGAATTACCCTCCTAAAGCTGTAGGGGGCCTAATTCTGCTATACCTTTTACATCTTCTGTGTCAAACCTACCATTCTCTATCTCACTACAATTTTTAGGGTTTTCTACAACCATATCAACTTGACTAAGACCACCAGGTCTACCATTATTTTTGATGTCACCCATGGTAACCAAACCATAAAAATCACCAATGTGCTGCATTTTTCATCATGGTCAGAAATATCAATGCATTTTTTATATTTAATTTCACCCATGTTCAGCAGGGCAGTGTCTGGAGAGGAACTGCACCCAGCGGAGTGGTTGTCTACGGCAGCTTCACTATACACAAACTCCATTGGCATGAGATCCTCTGCCAGCAACTGTCCTGACTGCTGAACATCATCGCATAACACAACATTTGGACCTTTGACTACAATCACTCCATTTATTGCTGTGCCATCTGGCACTTCCACCAACACTAGCTTATTTGGCATGGCACCATCCATTACCACATCATTAGAACCTTTGTAGATCACAGACATGACCTGTCATGGATCTGCCACCTAAGTGTTAATAGTGCAGACTGATTTCAGTGATTGGCAACAAGCTGGCTTATTTAAACACCTCAGCAGCACTGTGTCTTCGCTGCCTGATCTGCATTTCATACCTGTTCCTGTGACTTCCTGTTTCCTGTGATCTGATCTGTTTCCTGTGTTTGACCAGGCTTGTTTGACTATGATTGCTCTCTGTTACCCTGATCCCGGCCTGCCTTGTAACCACGCTCAGCTCTACACTGCTTGATATCCTGTTGCCGAACTTGCCTGTATCCTGATCATTCTCTGCCTGTCGTCTATATCTACATCTGATCGTCTGTTACCAAACCCGGCTTGTCTGACTACGTATTCAGTGTCTCCCCAGCCAGTGCACCTACCAGCCTGCTTCCTGTTTTCTGCTGCACCAGCTGAACTGACAAGACCCAAGACGAACCAGGCACACCACCAGGCTCTTGTGGCCACTGTTGCAACTTCTGTGGCCCTTAAACCGGGGTTGTACGAGAAAGCCTTCCCACTGCACATCAGGCTCATCTGGCAGGTACGCAACACCTCCTCTGTGCATTCGCCCATACTGGGCGCTTCCATCTCATGAGCAACAGGCATGTGTGAAAATGCAATAAAACTATCTCCTATCTTGTAAGCGCTATACATTTTTCGCAAACCAATCGATAAACGCTTATTGCGATTTTTTTACCAAAAATAGTAAGAAGAATACGTATTGGCATAAACTGAGAAAAAAAAAAAAAAGTTTTTTTTATATATTTTTATTGGAGATATTTATTATAGCAAAAAGTAAAAAATATTGCATCTTTTTCAAAATTGTCGCTCTATTTTTTGTTTATAGCGCAAAAAATAAAAACCGCAGAGGTGATCAAATACCACCTAAAGAAAGCTAAATTTTTGGGGAAAAAAAAGGACGTCAATTTTGTTTGGGAGCCACGTCGCACGACCGCGCAATTGTCAGTTAAAGCGACGCAGTGCCTAATCGCAAAAAGGGGCAAGATCCTTAACCTGCATAATGGTCCGGGTCTTAAGTGGTTAATGTGTGACCCAAATCATCTTAAGTAAGTTTACCCTTTCTGTAACAGAGAGTGGTGTTTTATTCCACTTTCAGTTCCAAGTCGAAATCTGGTTAATATTGGAAATTATAGTGTAAATAGTCCTTCATTTTTAAATGTATAATAATTCCTAGATATGTCACTACCTTAAAGAAGAAGTTCAACTTTCTAAAAATAAATAAATGCACATTTTGAGCAGATAAAAAAAAGTGCAATATATATATATTTTAACTTTGTATCTGTCTGCTTGCACCTTTATGGGCAGGCAGTTACACAATGACAGGAAGACTCAATGAACTGCCTAGAGTGCTCACTAGCTTCCTGGTAGCTCGTTGAGAACTACAAGCCATCAGCTGAAAAGGCTGTTGGTACTTGTAGTTCATTCATTTACAGATCTCTGTGAATGATTAATGCCGCTGTGTGGGTGCAGGTGAATGGACACTTGCAAAGCTTTTGGAAGTGTTTCCATTGTGCATACCTCTCATTCCTCAATCAACTCTAATGCCGCGTACACACGGTCGTTTTTTGCGATGAAAAAAAACTACGTTTTTTAAAACGTCATTTAAATTGATCGTGTGTGGGCAAAACGTCGTTTTTTGTCTTAAAAAAAACGACCAAAAAAAAATTCCAACATGCTTGAATTTTTTGTGTCGTTTTTCAAAACGTCATTTTTTGTTTCACAAAAAGTCACCGTGTGTAGCAAAAACGTCGTTTAAAACGACGTTTTTCAACCCGCGCATGCCCAGAAGCTAGTTATGAAGCAAGCTTCAATGGAAAAGTGTGGTGAACGTAACCTCGTTTTTTGTGAAAAAAACGATGGTGTGTATGCAACATCGTCTTTGAAAGTGACGTTTCAAAAACGTAGTTTTTTACTTCACAAAAAATTTCGTTTTTTTTCATCGCAAAAAACGACCGTGTGTACGCGGCATTACCCTCATTCTACTATAACTGGATCAGTGCAATCTCATAAATAACTTGGGAACTGTACTTGGACCTAATCCTGTGGGGTGGCCTATAATGTTGCTCCAGTACACTGAATCCTGCTTCTGTGCTCATCTTGGCACATGTGTGTAGTTGGCTGGACGTATGAGGATCAGATCACACTCTCACCTGTATAGCTGACACTCTGAGGGGGATACGAGTTCGGCACTCGTGGATTTATACCCGATGTCCTTTCATTCATGTGAGTGCATCTTCTCAAATCTTTGCCTGTTCGAGGTACCCTCACAGTGTCACGCTATATGCATTGCATATATCTTCTCTTTTCCATGACATACATTGGCCACTGAGAGCTGTCCTAGGAATCAGGAGGAGGTGTTTTATCAGCCCACTCATCCAGCTGTGATCAGTATCTCTGTTAGCTGTTTGGACAAACAGTCGTGAGGTGAGCTGCTAGCACACTCAGATGTGTCATCACTGAAGATTTCATTTGTGCATGTTGCATTTTTGGTGGAGGTGTTTCATCTAGACCAGTGGTTCTCAACCTGGGGGTCGGGACCCCCTTGTGGGTCACATAATGATTTGCCAGGGGTCACCAAATCCTGGGCTGTTACTGAAGCCCACTCTCCCAGCCATTTTGCGGCCACTCAGCTGGGCTGTTCCTGGAGCCCACGACCCCCCACTCACCCTTTTCGCAACCGCCAATTCAGTTCACGGCGTGGCTGGCGGGCAGAGACTAGAGGTCAGCTGACTGGTGAGGAGTGTGAAGTGGGAGGGGCTTAGGTGTAACTGCTATGAGACACCACAAAGTCGGAGACACAGTGAGTAACATTACCTGTGGATATAGTTGGCATTAAAAGTCCTCACTACAATTCTCAGATCAGCAGATGACCTTGATCGAGAGCTTCTAAGTTGGCTAATCAGAACTTCCCCCAGCACTGCAA
This sequence comes from Rana kukunoris, assembly GCA_029574335.1. NCBI lineage: Eukaryota > Metazoa > Chordata > Amphibia > Anura > Ranidae > Rana > Rana kukunoris. The sequence continues at coordinate 286,647,345 of CM056049.1, forward strand.
CTTATCCCATTCATCACCCCACCAAGGAGTAAGAGAAGGAATAAAAATAGAGAATACATGAAAGGGAGAGGAAAAGAGGGGAAGGAACAAAGAAAAAGGGAGAGAAAGAACAAGAAAGGCGGCTAGAGAGGGATAGGGGAAAAACAGGAAATTAGGATAGAGAGAGATAAAAGGGAAAGAAAGGAGAACAAAGTGAAAGTGTGGTACAGCCTAAACTGTACCATAAGGGGTTTTAATGTTGTAAGAGTGGAAGGGACCCGGGGAGCCCTAAATGTCCGTATGTTAGGGGTGCAAATTACTTGTCTTGCATTGGGTACTGACAACCCACGCTACGAAAATAATTTTACTGTTTGGGGTCCCCATGACTTGGGAAATTTTATCAAGGGGTCACGGCATTAGACAGATTGAGAACCACTGATCTAGACACTGTTCTGTGGAGGAATTACTGGACTGCTAGATCTGATCCTTATTTATGGACAGGACTTTATCACATGTGTGATTTTTGTGAATCTTTGTGTGATTTATGATACTTTTGCACTTTTTCACACTTATTTTATGCTAGTTTTTTCCTTTACAGGATTATAGGTGTTTGTTTACTTTCATTTGTATTGTTTTTTTTTTTTTACTATTTAGTTCACGCACGATCCCTTTACTTTGCATTCCCTTTTCATACTTCAAATTATTATCACCTTTTCTGTCAGGATCAGATTCACAGGTGCTGCTGCAGTCCCCCCCCCCCCCCAGTCCATTAGACAGCGCCGGAGTTCTCTATTTCTACATTACAGTCGGTGTCCTTAAAATACGTAGAGGTCACTAGCTTATGGTCCTGTACTTTTATGTTTAGATCAAGGAAGTGCACCTCCTCCTTACTCATCTCATGCTGGAGAATGATTCCACGATCATTATGATTAGGAACCTTTTTTAAGGGAATCAGCATCGCCATCCCATAGGAAGAAGACGTCCTCCACAGGACAAATTCTGGTCTCCGAGGGGCAATGATTACGTCCTCCTCCCACTTGGCCATAAACAAATTGGCCATACTGGGTGCACCACGGCACTGCAAATAGTAGGAACCTTGAGACCAGAAATAATTATGTCTCATGGAAAAATCCAATAGCCGCAAAATACATTTCTGTTGCAAACAATATTCCACCGCTTCCCTTCCATGCTGATGGGTAATGATGGTGTAAAGGGAAGCTAAATCCGCCGTAGCTAAGATGTAGCTCTTCTTTCACTCCACTCAATCAAGAAGATTAATCACTTGGGTGGAATCCTTCTGATAAGAGGGGGTGCTGGTGACCAATGGTTGTAAGAAATTATCAATGTAGCGACCCACCCTAGATGTAATGGAGTCGGTCAAACTGATAATGGGTCTACCTGGTGGCTTAAGGGGATTTTGTGTACCTTGGTTAAGTAATACATTGCCGGCATACGTGGGGCCATTGGAACCAAACAGTTCTTCCTCTTTTTAGTGAGAATGTTGCCCTTAAAACCTTCCTCAATGATGGTCAGCAGCTCTTTTTTAAATTTATAGGTGGGATTATTAGGTATTGTAGAATAAGTTCCTGCATCAGACCAAATCCTATTTGGCTCCTCCTAATAAGATTTCCAATCTAAAAGGACAATACTGCCCCACCTTGTCGACGGGGTGGACAACAATATCATTATGCTGTTTCAGAGACTTGGTTTGTTCTATTTGCGATATGCGATATGTCCGCCGCAATGTCACAGTCATGATAAAAATCACAGATCGCCGCCATTACTAGTAAAAGAAAAAAAAATGCCATAAATGTATCCCCTATTTCTCTTATCGTCCATGGAAGGACACAGCTCCTTAAATCTTGACACGTGGGTTATGTTCCCTGTTTACAGGAGAGGACTAGGCAGAAACATAATTAAATTACTTTAACAGAATTGAACAGCCCCACCCAGGGGGTGGTCCCTCCAGACATAACCCTCCTCCCTGCAGTATGCAGCCTCAGTTTCATCCTACCTAGTAAAGGAGAAGGACATATGGCTCCCTTTTTCTTAAAAGAATCTTCTATCAACTATTGGCTAAAAGAGAGACTGGATATATAGATCCTTGTAGTCTACTCAGTCTGGCCAGCGAGCGTAAGCACACCTTTGCAAAAGAGGCTGGGTCTGCCGCGACATACCCCATGACTCCTGGGGTGGCCGGTGAGCTCTGGTCGGAGGTCCACACATGACTGGGCTGTGGTGTTGTCTCACTCACAGTGGACCGGGCCGACAGCTACCTCCATTGCGGTTGTAGGCCTGGAGGCCTGTAGGTCAGGAATGCGTCCAGTGAGTCCTCGCTTGGATGGGTAAGTACAATCTCTCCCACTTCGGTGGGTTGGTATGGCTGGGCATTCCTGGGGTTCGAGGGTCCTCCTATCCTCCCTTCCCTGCTTCTTTTCCCTCTGCTGCATTACATTACTGCTGTCGGGAGGGGGGGGCACCTTACTGAGGGGACTGCGGTACGTCTGGCCTGTGTTTCTTTTTACTGCTGTAGTCTTTTTTTAAAGAGGAGTTTGAACACTGTTTAGCCTCTTTGCACTTTCACTGTTCAAAATGCTGCCTTTTGCTGCCATTTTTGCAGCGCTGTAGCCATTTTTGGGTTTCAGTTACTATTGAAAATCCCATTAGCGGCCATTTTGTTGTAGCCGGGCTATGGCACAGGTTACTATTGCGTTCGGCCATCTTCCTGTGGCCACGTCAGGCTCTATATGCAGCATTCGGGGGCCTTCTTGGCTGAGTGTTTGGCCTCTAGTGCTGGTCCCTACGGCGTGCAGCACAGGTCTCCTAACAGTTTACCTCACAGTTTACCCTCCTCTCAAACACGCTGTGTACTGAGGGCGGGCAGCGGTGCTGTGCAGTCTTATGCTGTGATGGTGAGTCCCCGGGATCCCACGTTCAGCGCAGCAAGAGGGTGGGTTTCCAGTCTAGCCTGAATAGGGCCCTGGGAGCTTTTGAAATGGAGTCAGTCTCTTCCCCAATCATGCCTGAGGTGGCAGCTGGTGCTCCTGCACCCAGGATTCCCACAGACACTTTGTCAGTAGTCCTGGAATCCTTTGTTGCCAGGGTGGGAACGGATGTGAGTGGGGTACAAAGCGCCCCCTCCCCCGATACCCCCTGGGGACTGCTCTGTATCAGACCAGGACCTGGCTGTGGCTCAGGTCCCCCGGTTCGTTTTATATGGAGACGTGGATGGTGGTGTAGTGGTTCACTCCCTCACCTGGCAGCAAGAGAGTCACAGGTTTAAATCTGGACTCCAACAAAAACTGCCTGGAGATTGCATGCTCTCTCCCTATGTCTGCGTGTTTTTTTTCAGTTAATCCGGGTTCCTCCAACTCTCCTATGACATGTGTGTAGAGCACTTGTCAGTGCGCTGTATGGAACTCCCTTATGCTGTCCCCGCTCTATGTTTACCATGCTGGGGTATGCATTGAGACCTGCTGTGGCCGCAACCTTGGTGTCTCTGACACTTTCTGAATGGGCAAGGTTTTGCACAGACTGTGGAGCTTCCTCCCTAAATTATTAGACTGGCCGACCAGTTAGTCCAGGGCCTTCTATATGTCTGTGATGCCACACCGGGCATCCTTGATGTCCAGAGCCTCTGTTTCGGCGCAAAACTGATTTGGCAGAATTGCTGATCTGCTGACCTAGCATCTTAAAATGCCCTTACTGATTTACCCTTCAGGGGTGGGAGGTTTTTTGATACCTCGTTGGATGACATTATCGAGGATGTCACTTTAACCACTTGACCACTGAGCACTTAAACCACCTTAATAACCAGACCAATTTTCAGCTTTCGGTGCTCTCACAGTTTGAATGACAATAACTCAGTCATACAACACTGTAACCAAATGAAATTTGGTTTTTGTCATTTTTTTCCCACAAATAGAGCTTTCTTTTGGTGGTATTTGATCACCTCTGCAGTTTTTATTTTTTTCGCTATAAATGAAAAAAGAACGAAAATTTTGTAAAAAAATGATTTTTTCTTCATTTCTATTATAAAATTTAGCAAAAAAGTTTTTTTTCTTCATAAATTTGGCCTAAAATGTATACTGCTACATATCTTTGGTAACAAAACAAAAAAAAATGTGGATATTATTTAGTCTGGGTGAAAGTTATAGGGTCTTCAAGCTATGGTACCAATTACTGAAAATTTATCAATTTGATCACACCTGATGTACTGACAGCCTCCTTCATTTCTTGATACCCTAACATGCCAGAAAAGTACAAATACCCCTAAATGACCCCTTTTGGGAAAGAAGACATTCCAAGGTATTTAGAAAGAGGCATTGTGAGTTTTTTGAAGTTGTCATTTTTTTCCCACAATTCTTTGCAAAATCAAGATTTTTTTAAATATTTTTTTTTCCCCACAAAATGTTCATATTAGCGGGTTATTTCTCACACACAGCATATGCATACCACAGATTATACCCCAAAACACATTCTGCTATTCCTCCCGAGTATGGCGTTACCACATGTGTGAGACTTTTACACAGCGTGGCCACATACAGAGGCCCAACATGCAGGGAGCACCATCAGGCGTTCTGGAACACCCAGACCAATTCTGACATTTCTCTCCTACATGGAAAAATCATAATTTTTTCGCTAGAAAATTACATAGAACCCCAAAACATTATATATGCTTTTTTAGCAAAGACCCTAGAGAATACAATGGCGGCTGTTGCAACTTTTTATCGCGCATGGTATTTGCACAGCAATTTTTCGAACGCGTTTTTTTGGAAATAAAACAGTTTTGTGCTTTAAAAAAACAAAACAGTAAAGTTAGCCCAATGTTTTTGCATAATATGAAAGATGAAGTTACGCCGAGTAAATAGATATCCAACATGTCACCCTTCAAAATTGCACACGCTTGTGGAATGTCGCCAAACTTCGCTACTTAAAAATCCCCATAGGCGACGCTTTAAATGTTTTTACTGTTTACATCTTTTTAGTTGGAGAGGAGGTCTAGGGCCAAAATGATTGCTCTCGCTCTAACATTCAAAACCATACCTCACATGTGTGGTTTAAACACCGTTTTTATATGTGGGCGGGACTTACGTGTGCGGTCGTGTCTGTATACGAGCACACGGGTACAGGGGCGCTGTAATTATTTTTATTTTTTTATTGTTTATTTTACTTTATTTATTTTAGTTTGACACATTTTTCCCCAAAAATAAATGTTTTAATTACTTTTATTCCTATTACAAGGAATGTAAACATCTCTTGTAATAGGAATATAGCATGACAGGTCCTCTTTACAGTGAGATATGGGGTCAATAAGACCCCACATCTCACCTCTAGGCTGGGAAGCCTGAAAAAAAAATGATCGCAGAGTATTGCGCAGGGAGTATTGCGCAGGGAGTATTGCAGAGTATTGTGCGGGGGTATTGCAGAGTATTGTTCAGAGTATTGTGCGGGGTATTGTTCAGAGTATTGCGCAGGGGGGTATGCAGAGTATTGCGCAGGGGGGTATGCAGAGTATTGCGCAGATGGGTATGCAGAGTATTGCGCAGTGGGGTATGCAGAGTATTGCGCAGTGGGGTATGCAGAGTATAGCGCAGAGTATTGCTCAGGGGGGTATGCAGAGTATTGCGCAGGGGGTATTGCAGAGTATTGCGCAGGGAAGGCAGAGTATTGCAGAGTATTGTTCAGAGTATTGCGCAGGGGGTATGCAGAGTATTGCACAGGGGGGTATGCAGAGTATTGCGCAGGGGGTATGCAGAGTATTGTGCAGGGGGTATGCAGAGTATTGCGCAGATGGGTATGCAGAGTATTGCGCAGTGAGGTATGCAGAGTATTGCGCAGTGAGGTATGCAGAGTATTGCGCAGTGAGGTATGCAGAGTATTGCGCAGTGGGGTGTGCAGAGTATTGCGCAGTGGTGTGTGCAGAGTATTGCTCAGGGGGGTATGCAGAGTATTGCGCAGGGGGTATTGCAGAGTATTGCGCAGGGAAGGAAGAGTATTGTGCAGGGGGTATGCAGAGTAATGCACAGGGAAGGAAGGGGTTAATGCAGGGATGGCTGAGCAGGGATGGATGGATCTGTGACTGCAATAGTCACAGATCCATCCCACACTGCTGCTGCCACCCGTGCTCTCCTCTCACACTGTACCGATCGGTACAGAGAGAGGAGGGAGTAACCGGCGTCATCAAATGATGCCGTTTTGTTTACATGTGATTGCGCTGTCATTGGACGGCGCGATCACGTGGTAAGGAGCCGCTTCCATTGGCTCCTTACCGTGATCCTTTTTGCTGCGGGTCCCGAGTTAGGTAACCAGCTAATGGACGTATTTCGTCTATAGGGCGGTTACTAAGTGGTTAAGAGACCGGGGTCTGTCCGTCTCGGCCATCTCACCCATGCTAAAAGCAAGGTAGTCCTCTTTCCTTTACCATCGCACCTAGAAGGCCTACATCTCTTTGTGCGAAGAGATGGGGTGACGTTCACGGACGTACTCGGTGTCCAGGGTCCTACTGTTTTTACTGCTTGGAATGGATCTAAAAATTGCCTTAAGCACCGTTTGGGGGCAGATTTCTTTTATGTTTTTTTCAGTGGCCGTTTGCGGCCCATTCCCTGGTGGGTACCTTTTTGCGCTAGGGGTTTAACATGTACTTCCCTCTCTTGGTTTACCTCTTCCCCCATGAGTTTGAACTCTGGTGCTCTCAGTTCTTCTGGAACCTTCCTTTTTGGAAACATCAGAAAGATTCTTCTCTTGACACTCGGAAGGTGTCATTTTTAGTGGCTATTACTTCTGTCAGAAGGGTTTCTGAGTTGGCGGTCTTTGTTCTTCCATCCTTTTGTCCTCGGCCGACGCATCCTAAGGAGGTTGCGTTTCCTACTTTAGATGTGGTTAGCGCTTTGTGGGTGTACCTGCCTGCTACAGCTCCGTTTCGGAGATCTGACGCTCCTTTTGTGTCGGTGTCTGGTCCACAAAAGGGCCTGGTGGTCTCGACGACCACCCTTTTTTGGTGGATAAGGCAGACCTATGCTCTTAGTGGGCGTCCGAAAACAACGATTTTCGATGCTTTGTCGAATTTTCGTCGTTCAATTCGACAGAGCATCGAAAATCATCGTTCTGAATACAGTGAATAGGTAGAAATGGAACGACGAAAATTCGATGCTTTGTTGAATTTTCGTCGTTCAATTCCTACCTGTATTCATCGTATTCACTGAATGCAGTGAATAGGTAGGAATTGAACGACGAAAATTCGACAAAGCATCGAAAATTGTCGAATTTTCGTTGTTCAATTTCTACCTATTCACTGTATTCAGAACGATGATTTTCAATGCTTTGTCGAATTGAACGATGAAAATTCGACAAAGCATCGAAAATCGTCAGATCTGAACGAAAACGAAAATAAAGCATTTTTTATGTTGGATCTTTCGGTTTTCGTTTCTTGCGCTTTTGTTTTTGTTCGTTAAAACGATAACGAAAATACCCGATTTTCGGACAAAAATGTATTCTAACGAAAACGAATGCACATGTCTAATACAGTGTTTCCTAACTCCAGTCCTCAAGGCACACCAACAGGTCATGTTTTCAGGATTTCCCTCAATTGAAACAGCTGTGGTAATTACCAAGGCAGTGAAACTGATCGAATCACCTGTGCAAAATAATGGACTGAGCCTTGAGGACTGGAGTTGGGAAACACTGGTCTAATATATATACTGAATCATGGCATAACCATTTTAGTTATCACTCTGATATACCCCATTTAACAAATTTTCATGGGCTTCCCTTCTTTTTTTCTTAAGGCGTGCTTTTTTTTTTATCCCTTTGAGATAATGTAGGATTTACAGGATAACATATAACATAACATATATATAACATATAACTACTGTGATATTTAGCATGGGAGTGTTTGCCACCAATTTCTGACCAATGCTCTTCTGCTCCTCATGCAGCCTCTGTTCCTCTAGTTCTTGGGGTCTCTTGGCCTCCATGTCGCTGGGTAACCTTTTTTATTGCTCTTCTTGTGCTCTTCAGGCTCTCTGGGCTGCTGCTCTTTCTCCTGTGCCACCCTTTCTAGATCTTTCTGCAGCAAAATATAATAGCTTCCCTTCTCATTCTGTTTGGTGACGCTCTTGTTCTCTTTCAGCTGCAGTCTGCAGCTCTTTTTTTGTACAGAATTAAATAAAAAAATACTAGTTTACTGTGGCTGTGATTTGACATTTTTGTCTATATTACTATGCTTGAAAACTTGGGTTTCACTTTGAGGAATGGTAACGTGTGTACACTTTTCTTGAGCAAAGGACATTTTAGGAAGGTTTCCTGCACTTTATGTGGGCTGTAGGTGATTAACAGTTACCTTTCTTTGAGCACAATTAAAAAACTCATAAACTAGCAGTTTCTTGTATGGAATGACGTTATTGCCTTGCTTCAAGCTAGTGCCTTGTAGTCTCATGTTAGTTTTAACAAAAATGAAACTTTTATATATTTTTTTTCATGTATAGGATAGTGAAGCCTAAATTCACGTGGTGCAAAATTTGGTTACATGTTTGCCACTGGTTATGATCATAGTGTATATGTCTGTGTACCATGTGCATTTTAAATGTATGCATTAAATAGACACATTTGCATTTTAGACTATTGAAAACTAGTTCCCTGTTCTATGCCCCAGCCAGATGTAGTGTAGAAAGCTTTGCTAATGTGCTTCTACTAACTTCTCACTCATGGGATGACCCCTGACCTGGAATGAAAACACTGCAAAAGAATGAAAGTGATTCAGACCCCCTCCTTATCACACATCTGGTGCACACTGAGCAAAGTGTGAGCTGCTTGATTCCACATAAACTTCATGTGATAGTTTGACAATTAGATAAACATTCCAAAGACTTCTTGCAAGCTAATGTTATATTTGTTTAACAGTATAATATTTAATATTTGCATAGCAATCAGCCAGTACAAAAAGAACGGTGACTCCTAAAATCCAGTTGCCTGATGTAAAACAGTAGCTAGGGCACTGAGGATTCTTGAAACCAATCTTTTGAAATGTATATTAGAAAAGTATCCAAATGTCTTAGTTTTACATACAAAACGCATGTTTTTTTTTTGTCTTTAAAAATGGGTTATGTGCAGCTACCTTCAGGTACTTAAACACTCCAGGGCCTGAAGACAACTTCAGGGGTGTATCCATTGTGGAGGGCAAAACTAAGATGAGGGACTGGTCTCTTAAATCCTGTCGAAAAGTAAAGAGGGTTTGTGCACTTTTTCCTTTATACCTCCAACCATTCCATATCTTCATTCGACAATCCTGGTGGCAGTAATCCCTCCCCACATCATTCCCCCCAACTTCCACATCTTTCCCCCTGACTTCCACATCACTTACCTTGCATTCTGCACCAGCCACTGTCATTTCCTTCCCACCTCCTCTCCCCCCACCATCATCCAATCCATTTCTCACTCCACCCCTCTGTGTTTTCTGACCTCCACTTCTGCTACGCTAAGAAAGAGGGGTGCTGTTCCAGCACCCTCCAGTGCCTTCACTACACTAAGAGAAACAACAGGAGCAGACACAGACTTGACAACCACACTTACTGACACTGGGGAACCACAGACTGTCATCGGTATCCCCCGACACTGACAGCACAGAGGACCTCACAAACACAGATTCTAATGGGATAGAGACTCTAGGATCCCCTGGTGTAACTGGTGTAACCTCAGTTAACCCAGACTCTTCCCTATCCATACAAAAGATTTCCTTCACTAGCACTGGCTTATTGTGCAAAGCCTCAGGGCACTGGCTATAAGGGTGACCAACCTTATATTTATTTTTCAAGGCACTATATATACACTCACCGGACACTTTATTAGGTACACCTTGCTAGTACCAGATTGGACCTCCTTTTGCTTTCAGAACTACCTTGATTATTTGTGGCATAGATTCAACAAGGTGTTGGAAACATTACTCAGAGATTTTGGACCACAATGACATGCTAGCATCATGCAGTCACATGACACTGGGGGGGGATGGCTAATTGGGCCCAATTTGGACATTTTTACTTAGGGGTGTACTCACTTTTGTTGCCAGAATTTTAGACATTAATGGCTGCGTGTTGAGTTATTTTGAGGGGACAGCAAATTTACACTGTTATACAAGCTATACACTCACTACTTTAAATTGTAACAATGTAATTTCTTCATTGTTGTCACATGAAAAGATAAAATAACATATTTATAAAAATGTGATTCCCATGCCCAGACCTCATGTCTGCAGGGTGGAGTCATCTCCACCTGTGAGCCTAGAGCCTTGGTCTGGTCATTACTTAAAGCCCAGTATACAGCTTACTCATTAGTGAACTGCCTGTTTATTAGACCTGGATCCTGGCAGGGTACCGCCCTGCTACACCCGATACACTTTTTTTTCCCAGTCTCTGTGCCTACAAATTGACTTACCTCTCTGATCACCACTTCCAGGTCCTCAGCGCCGCTTCCCCCAAACTTACAGGTATTGAGGCTTGTACCCTGTGCACTTGACAAGCACAGTTCACCAGGAACAGGGCAGGCTCCAGCCTGTCATTTAGCTTCTCAAGGACGGAGCAAGGAGAATAGCCAGAGCTTTGAGCTACTGTGTAGTTTTGGAGACTTTACCAAAGAGCTGGATGGGAGCGCACATTCAGTGGTGGCTCTATGGGTGCCTGTGAGAGGATGGAGCCACCTGCAGATGAGGGAGGGGAGAGTAATGATGTCTACAGCAACCCTCAAAATTTCCACTCGCCTGATTAAAAATTGCAAGTGGTATTCAGTGCAGTGAAAAAATGGGGGTACCAGAAGTTGCGCCAAAATGTGACAAAGTATTAATAATAACTGAATGAAAGCTGCTAAACACCACAAATTGACATCATTTGTAAACGAGCATAAAGAAAAAATAAAGTGTAGCGCTACAGTAAATATTGTAACATTTACCTTATACCATAAAGTCATAGGGGCAGATTCACATAGAAATGGATTATCGTAGCGTATCAGAAATACACTACGCCGCCGTTTTTTACCTGGCTCTACGTGGAATTCAGGTAGATTTTGTCCAGTAAATGACGGCGGCGTAGTGTATTTCTCCCGTCGCAATCCATATAGACGAATAGGGGGCGTGAATCATTTAATTAGGCGCGTTCCCGCGACGATCGATCTGCGCATGCTCCGTTCGCAAATTTCCCGCCGTGCATTGCGCGAAATCACGTCGTGACGTCATTCGTTGTTTAGGTAGCGTCGTTTGCGGGCGATCCTAGTCCCGAACGAGTTACATAAACAAAAAAAAAATTTAAATTAATTCGAAGCGGGAACGACGGCCATACTTAACATGGGCTACGTAACGTTAGAGCAGCAAAAAGCTGCTCTAACATTACGTACACAAAAATAGACGAAAGTGATTGCGACGACCACTCGTATCTTCGGGAATCGCCGTAAAAAAACATTTGCATATCCCGACGCATCAAAACGACGCGAACTTCTCCCAGCGGCCGCAAATAGATGGCAGCGTAGATCCGAAGGCTTACGAAGACGTAAGCCTCTCGGATCGAAGCCCGAAGCCGCCGTATCATGGTTTGAGGATTCAAACTAGTGATACGGCGTGCGAAATTTGAAATTACTCCTGTCTAACACCAGTTAGACAGGCGTAATTGCTCTATGAATCTGGCCCATATAGTTTACCATATATATAACACAACAGTGTATGGCAATCAAATAGTGATCAGTGACACACGTTGAAACACAAAACAGGAGAAATAAACCCCTAAGTGAAAAATATATATATAAGTGTAAGTCTCACTCAGTGTATCATGAGTAATGAGTGAAAAAATAATTTGATGTGAATATCCAATTAGTTAGAAGTCCATGTGAGGATAGAATCCAAAATTGGAAGCTGGTATGTGATCCAAATAGATGCAAATATTCAATCCACAATAACGATACGAGTTATGTGATCTCTTGATTTGGTGTGATATTGTTGTGTCACCCGGGAGTGCCTTCACCAGTGGATGGGGAAAGATTGAACACTCTTACCGTGTCATGTGGATCCAGGTCACCATACGGTGGTGGATCTATAGAGCTAAATCACACCAATGGCATTGATGAGTTGTATACACAGGAACCAGAAATCTTCCACACAAGAATCCACCAATTGCGACTGTGAATCCAGATAAGGGTCTAATGACCGTGGGTGGTGCTCACATTTAGTGTATTTAGTGCAGTTCGAGTGGGGAGCAGGGGCAGACCAGGCTGACAGGTTCCTGGCTTATTCCCCTCCCCCAGGCCGCTCTGATGTAATTTTAAAAAGCCTGCACCGATTCTTGCTTTTTGCTATGTACAGTACATGCTATGTGTTATAAATATCTTATAAATTGACAACTTTGTGTAAAAAAAAAAAAGGCATTTTAATTTTCTTTCCACATTTTCCAAAGACTTGTGGAAAAAATGACAAAAATGACATGTTCAAAAGACTCATTATGCCGCCTAGATTATGTGCTGGGGTGTTTATTTTACAAAATAGGGTAATTTTTTGTCCATTTCTATTTTCCTGGTGTTCAAGGGACTTCAAAAGTGTAATAGGTAAAGTAAAGGTCAAGAAATTAAATGTGTAGTTTATGTCCCTAGAATACCTGATGATGCTCTCTGCATGTTGGGCCTCTGTATGTAGCCAAGCTATGAAAAAGTCTAACACCTGGTATCGCCATACTCAGGAGGAGTAGCAGAATGTGCTTTGGGGTGTAGTTGCAAGTTTGCATATGCCATGTGAGAGAAATAACCTGTTAAAAAAAAAAGAAAATATAATCTTCGTTTTGCAAAGAATTGTGGTAAAAAATTAAAATTGAAAGGGTTCATGTGGGGGAAGGGATTTATTTATCCTTTCCTGGCTTGTTAGTGTCTCAAGAAATGAGATAGGCTGTCAGTACATCAGGTGTAATCAGCTTTCAATGATTGGCACCATAGCTTGTAGACTCTAATGGCCCATACACATGATCCGAATATCGGCCTATGGATCGAACGACTTTTTTCGCTTAATAATCGCAAGTAAAATAAAATAGGTTATTAAACTCACGAAAATTCTCGTACGACAGAAAAAAAAGATCGGAAGTGATGTCACGTGTTGTAATGTATTGTATTGTCGGACGACGGCTGTACTGACTAAACGAAAATCGTACGATCTGACATCGCACAAGAAAATTTTTCGCGCTTGTCTGAACGGAAAATATCGGACGAACGGTCGTCATCGTACGATCGTTTTCGTCCGATATTCGGATCGTGTGTACAGCCATAAGGCCCTTTTCACACGAGAGGACCATTCAGGTCCGCCTGTCAGTTTTTTCGGCGGACCTGAACAGGCGCTCCATGTAAGTCTATGGAGCGTTGGATGTCATCGGTGAGCATGTCCGCTGACATTTGATCCGAGAGAGCTCAGAGGGCAGAGGGGGACCTGTCATTGGCCGGCTTAGCGGAGATCAACGGAGAGATCTCCTGCTGAGCTGGCGGACTCCGCTGCAACGGATCCGCCCTTAGATCAGTCTGCAGAGCCCCCCTTACATCAGAGTCTGCAGAGCCCTCTTTACATCAGAGCCCACAGAGCCCCCCTTACATCAGAGTCCACAGAGCCCCCTATACATCAGAGTCAGCAGGGTTGTGTGCGGATCCCAACCATATTGTCACCATCCTTCCCCAGCCTGGTCCAGTGTTGTTGGCCAACAGCAGGCTTTAGCTGTCTGCTAAAAATCAGTCGCCAAAGTGCAGAACGAACTGCACTCTTGTGATCCACAGGAGAAATAGCTTTGGCTGTACTTCTCCATTTAAGCAATTTTCTTTTCTTTAACCATGGGTTGAAGGAAGTAACATTTTTGATTTCCCCCATCAACACAGTTAGAATTCCACTTTATTGAAAGTTCAACATTTTTAAAATGTGCTAAATTTAAAGTATATTTCTTCTTGACCCCCTATTTTGTTTGTTATCAGAGTTAGTTTTCAATTTATGTTTGCTTTGTTTGGTTAAGAGGATGCTCTCCTAATAACCCATGGTTATGTAGCATTATGCAGGGTTTTTCAAGAAGAGCTTTAGCAGGCCAGATTAAATAATTTACTGCCAATTAAAGCAGGATATTTGAGTTTGTATTAATGTTCTCCTGGTGACCTGTTCTTTTATGATCATCTTGACTTTTTCATTGACCACCTATATTTGGAATGGTTTTGTTTGTTACATGAAGCAGGGCTTTAGGTTGAGCTTGTGCAGTCTGGATACAGTTCCTAATTTGGGACACTAAAAACTTTGCTTAATTTATTCAGTTCAGTTTTCATTTGTTTTATATATTTATTTTGTTTTTCTCTTTTTTTATTTTTTATTTTTTTTCAGCCTTTACGTAGCCCGTAGCTCTACGTCAGCTACATTTTCGTCCACTAGGGGGCGCGCGCGCGCCGCCGGCGGCAGCGCATGCGTCCCCGGCGGCTGCGCAAGCGTCCCCGCTCGCCCCCGGGTCCCACGCGCGTGCCCGGCGGGTACGATCGCCGCCGGGCACACGCGATAGCTCGTTACAGAGCAAGGAACGGGAGCTATGTGTGTAAACACACAGCTCCCGGTCCTGTCTGCGGGGGGAAACGCTGACCTTCTGTTCATAAAATGTATGAACGGAAGATCAGTGATTTCCCCATGTCAGTCCACCCCCCTCCCCATACAGTTAGAACACACCCAGGAACTCACTTAGCCCCTTCCCACCCCCTAGTGTTAACCCCTTCACTGCCAATGGCATTTTTATAGTAATGCAATGCATTTTTATAGCATTGATCGCTAAAAAAATGCCAATGGTCCCAAAAATGTTTCAAAACTGTCCGAAGTGCCCGCCATAATGTCGCAGTACTGAAAAAAAATGCTGATCGCCGCCATTACTAGTAAAAAAAAAATATTAATAAAAATGCCATAAAACTAACCCCTGTCTGGTCTGATACTATGATCCATTTTTGACCAGACTTTCCAGGCCAGAACTCAGGGGTTAACTCTACTCCAACCCTTGCACAAAATACTTCAATACCCCTGACTAACATCTCGGTGCATGCCAGGAAAGAAAAAGATAGACGGGTGTAACACCCGCTCTCCACACTCTTACTAACTATCTCTTGAATCTAGAGCGCTCCACTAATACTACAAAGATGTCCCACAATGGAGCAACTCCACATACAGCCTCCAAAGGTTCCACACAGGCTCACGCCACTTCATCAAGAAATAATAATCAAGCTCTCCCCCTTACTAAAGCTGATTTGGATGACAGTCTGACAGCAATTTATGAAAAATTGGTTGGCAAGCTTGAAACAGAATTGCACAAAACCGCCAACGCCTTATCCCAGGAGATCGCCAGCATAGGAGGCCGTACAGACATCCTCGAGACCAAGCACGACGAACTATCTTTAGCCCATAATGACCTCCGCAAAGATTACGAGACTTTGGCTGACAGTTTCTCCTTTATGCAAGCCCACATAGAGGACTTAGACAACAGAAACAGGAGAAACAACATTAGGGTACGTGGTGTCCCTGAATCTGTCACCGATCTAAATCAAGCTATCACCAAGTTGTTCCATAACCTTGTTCCTGATAAGCCCCTATCTGCCTTTGCTTGCGACAGGATTCATAGAGCTCTACGACCTAAACCTACGCCAGATAAACCACCAAGAGACATTATAATGTGTATGAAAGATTTCATCACCAAAGAAGATATAATGAGAGCCTCCAGAAACAAGCCAACTATAGAGCTTGATGGCACCAAGCTGCAAATTTACCCAGATATCTCCCCTGCCACTCTGGATCGGAGACGTAGAATGAAAGAGGTCACCAATATCCTCCAAGCAGCTAGAATTAAATACCGCTGGTGCTTCCCTTTCAAGCTTTCCATCATTCACAACGGTTCTACCTATACGGTGTACAACATCATAGAAGGCAAAGATCTTCTCGTTAAATTAGGTCTACTTGAACAACCCACACCTCGTCATCTCCCTTCTACCCCTAGATCGTCACCTATTTGGTCCACCCCTTCATCCAGACGTCCTCAACGTGAACCTTTGAGAGTGATGCATCCGTTCCATAATCACCTGGCTCCCTGATTCTCCTAAATCTTCAGTAGGGGCTCCTACAGAATTCAGCTTTGACTTTTTTTTTTTTTCTTTCCCCAAACCTCTTGATCCAAAATTTCTTCAACGGCTTGTTTGTCTGGTTCCAGTTAACTACTGGGGAAAATAGACAACCAGGAAAAGGGGGAGAGGGAGCTCTATTCAACCCCCTTTTTTTTTTCTTCCCTCCCACATCCAATGAAGCACCTTCCCCTACATAAGACATGTTCACCACTAAAGCTTATTTTTGAGGGTGCTGATTCCCACAACTGTGACTGCCTGGATGCCATCCTTCACCAAACTTATCTGTGCTAGTTTTGTTTTTCCCTTTTTTTTTTTTTTTTTTTTCGTCCCCCACTCATGGGATTGTTTACTTCATTCTGTTCTGATATCTCTCACGAACTGTTTATTATTTGAGTGTGCCCGTTTATATACTGTACCTATAACACTTTTGTTCTACCTGGTTGTTTTGAAAATGTTAACCATATACTAAGTTATATTTTGCAGTGCACCTATAGAAACTTACAAGATGCCTGACGTGTCCGCCGTCGCTAGTTTGTTCCCCAATCCACCCCTGTGATCCACCGCCTTCCCTGTTTGGATGGCTGGTCGCGTTCCAGAGATGGATTCAGGACTTTATTGTCCTCGGTATGTAACTCTGTGGCTATGGGTCCTCCTGTCCCTAAGCCCCCTTTTTTCTACCATTTTTTTCAAGCAGATTTTAGCCCTTTTGGCTATTATTGACATGTTTATCAAAAGATTTTCTTTCTTTCATAAGGTATGTTTACTCATGACAGAAGCAATGACAGATTATCCTGACACTTTGAACTCTCTCAAGCATAGGCATGACGCAGTTATTATCCTTATTAATTTCTATCTTCTTGCCCGACCACATAATCATCCTCTATTGCTTATACACCTAATGTGCTACTTGATAGCTCCTGTTAGACCGTCACCCCTCCTACCTTCCTCACCTAGCTCACCATCAAAATTTTACAATGGGTCTTAAGATATTCTCACACAACGTACAGGGTTTCAACTCGCCCAACAAGCGTAAAAAAGCTTTTAAACACTATAAAAGATTAGGTGCCGACATCATTTTGCTACAAGAGACTCACTTCTCTTCAACTAACCACCCAAAATATTTTGATAAATCCTTTAGTCAGGTACACTACACAACTTTTTCCAACAAATCTAGAGGGGTTGCCATATTCATCCGTAACTCGATTGTTTTTGAGCTGTCTGATATTTATAAAGACGTAGACAGCAGCTTCATCATCCTGAAAGGTTGTATAAATAGACGCTCCCTTACCTTTGCTTCTGTGTATGCCCCAAATAACGCACATTCCACTTTTTTCAACAAGTTTTTTAACACCCTTGACCAATTTAATTCTCCACATATGATTATCGGAGGCGACTTTAATCTAGCAGCCCATCCTGCACTTGACAGGAGCAGAATAGTTCCCTCCTCCAAAGCATTTTCCAAATCAATTAACCGCTCTCTAGGTAAATTCTCAGCTAATAGACTCGTGGAGAGCACATAATGTCGGTACAAAAGCATACACCCACTACTCCCACCCCCACGACTGTTATGCCAGACTGGATTATGTATTTTGCACGCCTATTTTGCTGGCAAACTCCTCCTCTGCCTCGATACACCCATGTCCATGGTCCGATCATGACATGATGTGTGTTTGTGGTGTGTTTTGAAACTTCCCATATAGGCCTAACCCAAACTACATTCAGTTGGAGACTCAATGATTCTCTCCTCTCTGATCCCTCCACCTTTCAAAAAATATACTCACATCTTGAAGACTACTTTGCAGATAATAGACCCAATGATTCTTCCCCCTCTTCGATTTGGGCTGCCCATAAGGCAGTTTTGAGAGGCCATTTCATCAATATCGCTGCAGCTAGAAAAAAAGCTAAATTAGCTGACATCAAATGTCTAACGAAGGAACTACACGATCTGTATAATAACCTAAACCACTCACTCTCCCCTGAATTAACTGCTCGTATTCGGTCAAAACGCCAAGAGCTCGACTCTTTATTATCAGAAGATACTGAGAAAACTCTAAGGTTCTCTAAAGCTAAGTTTCTGTTACACGGAAACTCGGCCTCAACAATGTTTGCTAGGAAATTGAACTCGGACTCCAAACCCCCTCACATTTATAAACTCCGTAACCATAAAGGCAATATAGTATCCCACCCCCAAGATGTCCTGGACATCTTTACTTCCTTCTATAAGGATCTCTTATCGGGTCCTCAAACACACCCCCCCCCCCTTCTTCTTTAGTTTGGCTTAACAACCTTAACCTCCCCACCCTTTCAGAACAGCAAATATCTTCCCTAAATGAACCATGCACAGAATTAGAAATTTTGAACATTATCAAAGACCTTAAAACCTCTACGGCCCCAGGCCCTGACGGTTTCTCTTCAATCTATTACAAAAAATTTGCCCCCCTACTAGTTCCTAGTCTTACCAAATTATTCAATTATGTCTTATTGGGAGGCCAATTTCCGGAAGAGATGCTATTGGCGAATCTATCCCTGATTCCGAAACCCCACAAAGATCATTCCCTGCCTCAGAACTTCCGCCCCATCTCTGTCCTCAACAATGACGTTAAATTGTTTGGGAGACTTTTGGCAAACAGACTGGCCTCAGTGATTACTTCACTTGTTAGTACTGATCAATCTGGATTTATTCCTGGTAGACAACTGACTGACAATATCAGACTGGTCACCAATATAATACAGGATGCCAATCTTAACTCCCGCCCTATCTGCCTCCTAGGCCTTGATATTCACAAGGCATTCGACAGTGTTAATTGGGCATACCTTAATCACCTTCTCCCCAAATTTGGTATATCAGACAGATTTATCCATGGCTTCAATGCACTGTATCACTCCCCTCAAACCAGAATTAAAATCCTGGGCAGTAACTCTGAATTTTTCTCCCTCAGCAGAGGTACCAGGCAGGGTTGCCCCCTCTCACCTCTATTATTTGCTCTAGCTATAGAACCCCTGGCTTTAGCCATTAAACAAAATACCAATATTAAAGGATACCAGAAAGGCCCAGACCAATTCAAAATTAGCTTATATGCGGATGATGCCCTACTTTTCCTAACCGACCCCTTACTCTCACTCCCCATTCTTCTCTCTGAACTTAACTTATTCCACAAACTCTCAGGTCTATACATTAACACCAATAAAAGCTCTGCTTTACCTATAAATATCCCACCTAACTTACTATATTCACTACAAAATAACTTTCGCTTCAAGTGGTCCACTACATCATTCAAATACCTAGGCGTTCATATCACTCCCTCCCACAAACATTTGTACAATGCTAATTACCTACCCCTCTTTACGCAAATTAGATCGCTGCTCAAATCCTGGTCTTCGTACCATATATCATTTCTGGGAAGGATCTGTGCCTTCAAAATGACTATCCTTCATAAGCTCCTTTTCTACTTTAGAGCACTCCCTATTAATGTTCCAAAGACTCGCATTGAAGCCCTCCAAAGGGAAATAAATAAATTTATCTGGAATAACAAAAAACCTAGATGCAGTTATGTCCTTATGTATGAATCTCAAAATAAAGGTGGCCTAGGACTACCCCATCTCTGGGCCTATTTTCTGGCTGCCAGACTTACCCACATTGTGCAATGGCACTCCACAGACACCAACATTCCCTGGCTTAAATTTGAATCCTCTTCGATCTCCCCATTAATTCCTAAATGCATTCTTTGGTCCAGCCTGAAACCCCAACAAAATATTATCAAGAATAATATGATTATAACCCACACCTTTCAATTATGGAACAAAATTAATAATTCATACATCATATCATCTGCAACCCCCCCACTGGCCTCATATTTAGGAGATGCCAGGTTCCCTTATTTCGATACCAATGTGACGTTCTATCATTACTGGATAAGAAACAAACTGATTACTCTTAAATCCTTGATGATAAATCACAAGTTTCCCTCCTTTCCTATGATTCAAGCCAAATTTAAACTGCCAGATTCTGAAATTTCTCATTACAACTTGATACGTGACTTCTATACTACACACTACTCTATTGAACTCTCTACTCCTAGCACTCCTTTTGAACAAATTTGCATCACCTCTCCCAGAGATAGAGGACTTATCTCTCAATTATACAAATTTTTAAATAATTCCCAACAACCTCCGAAAACTTCCCCCATGCTCCACTGGGAAAAAGATTTAGACTGTATCTTTCCCATAGAATCTTGGTACAAGATGCTGGATAACTTGCGTAAAAACAACATAGCCACTGCCTTTAGAGAATCCCCGCTGAAATTGTTCACTAGATGGTATATGACCCCCCACTAAAATCCACACATTCTATCCATCTGTCTCTCCCTCCTGCTTTGGGGGATGTCCCGAAGAAGGCAATTACCTCCACATATTTTGGAGCTGTGCATTTCTGCAACCTATATGGCAGGCTGTTATAAATAGACTTGAATCCTCTTCAAAATGCAAGATTGCCCTCTCACCACAAGTATGTATCTTATTTGCAGACGCTCCAAATATCCCTCGGCCCTGTAATAAACTTCTTCACTCATTAATAGGTGCTATCCAATGGATGATAGCCTTGAACTGGAGATCGCATAACCTGCTGTGGTCCCAAGTCCTTTCCAGAATGGAGTCCATCAGACTCACTGAAAGGATCCATCATACGCTTTCTGATACTATGCAATCCTTTGACAAAAAATGTGTATACTGGTCTCTCCCACTAGAATAACCTCCACTAAGAGACCCCCCCCCATGCCTATTAATCTCCCTATCTGTAGTTTTCACGCTACTGTACTCCTTACATTACTTATTACCAATCAAATGATCTTCTGTTTGTAATTCCTGTACATTGCCATGCCATATTGCATAATATATTCTGTAAGTAATGCACTTCTGTTATGATTTAATCTTTCAATAAAGCTTTCGTAAACAAAAAAAAGAATACGTATCGCCCTAAACTGAGGATTTTTTTTTTTTTTAATATATATATTTTTGGGGGATATTTATTATAGCAAAAAGTAAAAAATATTGCATTTTTTTCAGAATTGTCGCTCTATTTTTGTTAATAGCGCAAAAAATAAAAACCGCAGAGGTGATCAAATACCACCAAAAGAAAGCTCTATTTGTGGGAAAAAAAGGATGCCAATTTTGTTTGGGAGCCACGTCGCACGACCGCGCAATTGTCAGTTAAAGCGACGCACTGCCGAATCACAAAAAGTGCTCTGGTCATTGGGCAGCAATATGGTCCAAGGGTTAAGTGGTTAAATGTTTATCTTTCAGGAAAAACACAAAGTAACAGTCTCTAATAAAACAACCTGTCCAAAGAAAGTACCTAATATAACTCTACCTCTATAGATGTTTAATGCTTACCTAATACATAAACTTCACATGAAACTGCCGCTTAATCCTAGTTTTCCCAAAAACATTTATGAGAATATGCTTTAACTGTTTCTACGCATACAAAGCTATCTGATGTAAACTACTCATGATTTTTTTTAATTTTGTGCAACTATAGGGTTGCTGAGAATTTCTCTATAATGAATAGTATGAAGATACGTGGAACATGAATATTTAGTTCTCAGTACACTAATTTTAGCTGGCCCTTATGTTTAGGATAAGATGGTTCCTATTATGAAATATGAGTGGTGCAAACTTTTTCCTCTAGGTTTAATAAAAAACTGGCTTGATTTCTAAGTCTAAAAGTCAAATGTCTTAAGGTGTATGTCCATCCAAAAGTTTTTCTTAGTTTTGGATAGTGTAGGGGAGGCTTAAAACTGTTGCCATGTTTTTACTACTATCAAAGACCCTTTTAGAGAAATTAGCCACAAATTCTGACCTGTGGACAGATATTGAGGGGGCGCTCCAACATCAACACACATCATCTGCAAGTCGTTCAAAATACGGCCGCCAGACTTGTGACTGGAAAAAAACCCTGGGAATCCATCTCACCTTCACTGAGATCCCTTCACTGGTTACCAGTCAAAGACAGGATTGCTTTTAAAGCTCTCTGTCTAACGCATAGATGTGTCCATGGGAATGCCCCCCAATATCTATGCGATAAAATAAAAGCTCACAATCCCAATCGCATCCTGCGATCCACCAATCAGAACCTACTACAGATCCCAAAAGCCAACTACAAGTCCAAAGGAGAAAGAAGATTCGCCGTCCAAGGCCCCAGACTATGGAACGCTTTACCAACCAGCATTCGGTTGGAGGCGAATCACTTAGCCTTCAGGAGAAAGATCAAGACTCATCTCTTTTGATATCAAAGGAGACAGGAACAACAAGCGCCCAGAGGCGATTCAGTTCGCATGTGCCGCGCTATATAAGTTTTTCATTCATTCATTCATTCATTCAGAAATACTTTTCTTAGGTAAAGTAGGGAAGGCCTTGAACCTCTGCCAGATTATTATTTATTTTTGTGTCCTTGGTTCATATTTTCCTGTACTTTCCTTTCTAGTGAAACTGTTGTCAGTAGGGCAGAAAGTGAGGGTAAATTTCCTCCCACTCTGTGCTAAACTAGAAAAAAAAGCTATTGGCACACAAAGGCCCGGATTCACAAAGCACTTGCGCTGGCGTAAATCAAGTTACGCCGACGTAAGTGCAAATGTGCGACGTAAGTGCAAACCAATATACGCCTAAAAACTGGCCACCCTACGCCGACGTATCTTACTTACCCCGGCGTAACATGGGCGCATTTTTCTTCTAGACGCATGTTGCTGCTCCCATTGATTAGCCATTTAAATATGCAAATGAGGGAAATAGCCGATTCATGAACGCACGTGCGCCCGGCGCAGGCTCTACGCAACGCTCGTAAGTTTTCCGTCCGGCGTAAAGTTATTCCCCATAAAGGAGGTGCAAGTCAGCACCAGACATGCAAAGGTCTGCACCAGGGAACTCAAGCCTACATATTTTACGTAGGACGTGGGTCTGGCTGGGCGTAGGTTACGTTAACAGCGTACACAGTGATCCGGCGTATCTTAGGCAGTTTTCCCAACGTGGTTGTGAGCATGAGCACGGGGATACGCCCACGTCTCGACCCATGCGCAGTTATTTTTAAGTACTTGTCTGGCGCCCGGCCCATCATTTACATGGGGTCACGCTTCATTAGCATTGATCACGCCCACTTCCAGCCCACTTCCACCTACTTCCACTTACGCCAGCCTGCGCCTTCAAAATGTACGCTACGCCGGTGCAGAGTTGGGAGCAATAGCTTGCTGAATTCAGTGCATGCCTCTCCGCGCTGCGCCGGCGTAGCATACTATGTGTGCGCTACGCCCGCGTAAATATGCGCCCATCCCTGTGAACTACTGCCATACGTTTATGAATGATGGAGTGGTGAAAGTTATTTATGCAATGCAATCCACAGACACAGTGTACAGAGCTGATTCAAGTGGCTCTGTTTCTCGTGATCACTGTGATCACCAATCAAAGTAATCACAAATATACACAGTACTACTGTTTACATTGGAGAGCCCACCCCTTCCTCCCATAACATAGGAAAAAATAACTAATAAATAAATGAATCATTTGATAATTCCAGATTACAGGCAGCAGCAGATTTTGAGTGTGGGATATTTTCTTTTAACCCTTTCATCACCCTTCCATCTCCTTTACATTTGAGAACACTTTACCTCCATTATCCTGCACACTCATGTACTAAGTGTTTGTAAAATGTATATTACAGTAACTTCTCACCTCTTCCTCCTCCTTCTGTATACAACCTGTACATTTAATGATGCACTGCACTTGGATCCCTCATACCAGTTACATGTTTTAAGTATACTATATTTTTCATTAATTTTTTACCTTATGAATTAAAGCAGGGGTCTTCAAACTTTCCAAACAAAGAGCCAGTCCTTACTGTCCTCAGACTCTAACCACTTCAGCCCTGGAAGATTTGGCTGCCCATTGACCGGGCCATTTTTTGCGATACGGCACAGCGTTGCTTTACTGATGAAGTGCGTGGCCGTGCAATGTAGTACCCAAACAAACAATTTTTTGTGCTATAAACAAAAAAACAGCCGTCATTTTGAAAAAAAAAAAACCACAATATTTTGTACTTTTTGCTATAATAAATATCCCCATTTTTTTTCCCAAAAAAGCTATTTTTTTCTCAGTTTAGGCCGATATGTATTCTTATACATTTTTTTGGTAATAAAAATCGCAATAAGCATATATTGATTGGTTTGTGCAAAAGTTACAGCGTCTACAAAATAGGTGATAGATTTATGGCATTTTTATTATTATTATTTTTTATTTTTTTACTAGTAATGGCGGAAATATGCGATTTTTATTGGTACTGCGACATTATTGTGGACACATCGGACACTTTTGACACATTTTTGGGACCATTGCCATTTATTCAGCAATTAGTGCTAGAAAAATGCACTGATTACTGTGTAAATGTCACTGGCAGGGAAGGGGTTAACATTAGGGGGCGATCAAGGGGTTAATTGTGTTCACTGACTGTGTGTTCTAATTGTAGGGGGAGGAGACTCCCTATAGGAGATGACAGATCCTGGTACCCAGCTTATAGAAACTCACGATCTCTCTCTCCTTTCAGAACGTAACAGGGATGTGTGTGTGTATATTTCATATACATGTATGTATACCAATATTTAAAATGCTGTGGATGCATTTTTTTTTTTTCGATCAGGCTGGTTGTACAGAAGTCAACTGAGAGATTGACTTCTGTACAACCTTCCTGCGCATAGATGGATTAAAATGTGTCCAGTCCCTGCTGAGCTGTCCAAATTTTGATCCATCTATGGCCAGCTTAAGTTTTTACCTTTTGATCTTCCTACTTTAAGCCATCGTTATCTTTATTAAAGGATGTATTTTAAAGAGCTGATGTTTTTAAGTACCCCCTGGTGTGTAAGTCACCTTATCTCAAGTACCTTTGGGCATGCATAGATGTATTAACTGTACCCACAAGTTATGTCTAAATGGCTTCTAAACAATCCCTTATGTTTTCAAAAGCTAGCAATACTTTGTAAGATTAAAGCACATGTAATAGTAAAAAGCCTGCATTGTAAGTATCACATGTGATGTTTAATTCTGCTAAGCTATAATTGACAGCAACGAATGATCTAGTTGCTCAGGGAAAGGGGAAGGTGGGGGGCTGCTATAAAAAAGTATTCTAAGGGCCCTTTCACATGGGGCTGTCCGTGTGCAGGCAGATGACAGGATTGTCTTTGCACACTGTGCAGGGACCGACCTGTCAGAGCGTCGGTCTGCTGTATGGGGGATCGGATGACGATGGACCGTAGAGTCCATTGTCATCCGATCCGCCAGACGGATGGAAAAGTAGGGTTTTCCTCCGTCACACTTTGGCGGATCCGAACGGGTCGGATGTCAGCAGGCATGTCACCGCTGACATCCGTGGCTCCATAGAGGAGCATGGAGTGCCCATTAACTACATGCCGACCGCCCGCCGTCATATTACTGCGGAGCGGTGGCTCTGTCTTGCGGGAGCACGTAGCTCTATGTCCTCCCTTTAGAGACTTGTAGGGCGTGCGCGCCCCCCGAGTCCCGTGCGCCGGGCACCCGCGATTGCTCGTTACAGAGCGGGGAACGGGAGCTGTGTGTGTAAACACACAGCTCTCGTTCCTGTCAGCGGGGGAAACGCTGATTTTCTGTTCATACATGTATGAACAGAAGATCAGTGATTTCCCCTAGTGAAGCCAACCCCCCATACAGTTAGAACACACCCAGCAACACACTTAACCCCTTCCCTGCCCCCTAGTGTTAACCCCTTCACTGCCAATGGCATTTTTATAGTAATCCAATGCATTTTTATAGCATTGATCGCTATAAAAATGCCAATGGTCCCAAAAATGTGTCAAAAGTGTCCGATGTGTCCGCCATAATATCGCAGTACCGAAAAAAAACGCTGATCGCCGGCATTAATAGTAAAAAAATAATAATAATAAAAATGCCATAAAACGACCCCCTTTTTTGTAAACGCTATAAATGTTGCGCAAACCAATCAATAAACGCTAATTGTGATTTTTTTAATGAAAAATATGTAGAAGAATACGTATCGGCCTAAACGTTTTTTTATATCTTTTTTGGGGATATTTATTATAGCAAAATGTAAAAAATATTGCATTTTTTTCAAAATAGTCGCTCTATTTTTGTTTATAGCGCAAAAAATAAAAACCTCAGAGATGATCAAATACCACCAAAAGAAAGCTCTATTTGTGGGGAAAAAAGGACGCCGATTTTGTTTGGGAGCCACATCGCACGACCGTGCAATTGTCAGTTAAAGCGACGCAGTGCCGAATCACAAAAAGTGCTCTGGTCTTTGGACAGCAATATGGTCCGGGGGTTAAGTGGTTAAATATACAGTGGAGGAAGATATTGCTTGAACACAGGAAAAGACACTTTGATACACATTGTACTGGGATTATAATCGTTCCTGTATAATCACATTATCGCATCGCATTATATTAAGTTTTTTATTAGGATTGTATTGGTCATATTCACAAATTTTATATATTTTCTATATATATTTGATCTGGGTCTACATATTTTTCGTAAAAAAAAATCGCAATTAGCGTTTATTGATTGGTTTGCGCAAAATTTATAGCTTTTACAAAAAAGGGGGTAGTTGATGGCATTTTTATTAATATTTTTTTTTTACTAGTAATGGCGGCGATCAGCGTTTTTTTCAGTACTGAGACATTATGGCGGACACATCGGACAATTTTGACAAATTTTTGGGACCATTGGCATTTTTATAGCGATCAATGCTATAAAAATGCATTGGATTACTATAAAAATGTCATTGGCAGTGAAGGGGTTAACACTAGGGGGCAGGGAAAGGGTTAAGTGTGTTCCTGGGTGTGTTCTAACTGTATGGGGGTGTTGACTCACTAGGGGAAATCACTGATCTTCTGTTCATACATTGTATGAACAGGAGATCAGCGTTTCCCCCGCTGACAGGACCGAGAGCTTTGTGTTTACACACAAAGCTCCCGGTCCCCGCTCTTTAACGAACGAGCGTGCGTGCCCGGCGGCGATCGCGCCCGCTTAAGGGAGGACGTAGAGCTACGCGCTCTTGCCCAGCAGTGCCACTGTCCTGCCGTATATTGAAGGTGGGTGGTCGGCATCTGGTTAAATAGTTCAAGATACCACACCAACATGCAAGTGGGTCACACCACCCTTTTCTCTAATGCGTTCACCTCAAGATATATAATCGCTTCGATTTTCCTGCATATCCTTATCTTCTTTTTTTTATTAAACCTGGTGAATATCTCTTTAAGACACCACTGGTCTCTACCTTATCTGCTGCCATTATGCTCAGAAAAACATAGAATGGCCTCTCATTGTGTAGTAATCGAAGTAGGATTTAAATGGGGATGCCTAGTTGCAGCTAATTGCAGAAATTCCCCCTAAGGTTCTCGCGTATAATCGGCAGGGTGCATTTGCAGGTGTGAGTGCACCCTTAGGCATAATTGTCACAAACAGTGGAAATCTTAGTTTTTTGGATAAAATCTTAAGGCTTATTCAGCTGCTGTATTGAAGACAGCAAGATATGAGATGATGCCCACTAAAGTGGTTAAAGCGGAGTTCCAACCACAATTAACATTTTTTAAATGTATGTCCTTTCATCATGCGTTTTTATAATATAAATCCGGTCACTTACTATTTTACAATCCGCCGCCGCTCCGCATAGTTATTCCAAAAAGATAGTTTATAAAACTATGTCCACTGTTGTCATTTTGCTTGTGGGCATTGTGAAGCCAACAAGCACTTACTTCCTGGAAGTCTTGGATGGGGAGTGATAATTGGACACCGCACTGCATCCTGGGAAATGATGACACACATTTCCCAGGAGCATTAGAGGGAGATGATGTCAGAATCGTAGGTGATTTCAAAGGCAGATTTAGTGGGACCGCATAGCAACAGGCATTTCCAGATGAGTTAAAAAAAAAAATGTTTATTTTTTTTTTTTTCCTTTTTTAGGTCTAATGAGCACAATAATGAAAACAAAAATTTGGGATGGAAACTCCACTTTAACCACTTGCCCACCGCGCCATAGGCATTTTACTGCTACGGCGCGGCGGGGTTACCTCGGGACGACGTCCCTGGGACGTCGTCCTTCACTTTCGCGATTGCGCGTCCCCTGGGACGCGCTCACGAAAGTGTCCGTGCTCGCCGGGTCTAGAAGACCCGGCGCATCACGGATCACGGTAAATTGCCGCTGATCGCGGCCGTTTACCACGTGATCGCGCCGTCAAATGACGGCGCGATCACTTGTAAACAAACCGGCGTCATTTGATGACGCCGGTTCCTCCCTCTCCTCCCTCTCCGCTCTGTACAGTGTGCGAGGAGAGGGGGGGGGAGCGGGGTGTCAGCAGCTGAGCTGTGGCTGGATCTGTGACAAATGCAGTCACAGATCCAGCCATCCCTCAAAACATCCCAGCTCTGCCATCCCCCCAGTACCCTGCAATCCCCAGTACCCTGCAATCCCCAGTACCCAACAATACTCAGCAATCCCCCAGTACCCAACAATACCCCAGTACTCAACAATACCCCAGTACTCAACAATACCCCAGTACTCAACAATACCCCAGTACTCCAGTACTCAACGATACCCCAATACTCGGCAATACCCCAGTACTCGGCAATACCCCAGTACTCGGCAATACCCCAGTACTCGGCAATACCCCAGTACTCGGCAATACCCCAGTACTCGGCAATACCCCAGTACTCGGCAATACCCCAGTACTCAACAATACCCCAGTACTCAACAATACCCCAGTACTCAACAATACCCCAGTACTCAACAATACCCCAGTACTCAACAATACCCCAGTACTCAACAATACCCCAGTACTCCAGTACTCAACGATACCCCAATACTCGGCAATACCCCAGTACTCGGCAATACCCCAGTACTCGGCAATACCCCAGTACTCGGCAATACCCCAATACTCGGCAATACCCCAATACTCGGCAATACCCCAATACTCGGCAATACCCCAATACTCCAGTACTCAACGATACCCCAGTACTCAACAATACCCCAGTACTCAACAATACCCCAGTACTCAACAATACCCCAGTACTCAACAATACCCCAATACTCGGCAATACCCCAATACTCGGCAATACCCCAATACTCGGCAATACCCCAATACTCGGCAATACCCCAATACTCGGCAATACCCCAATACTCCAGTACTCAACGATACCCCAGTACTCGGCAATACCCCAGTACTCCAGTACTCAACGATACCCCAGTACTCGGCAATACCCCAGTACTCCAGTACTCAACGATACCCCAATACTCGGCGATACCCCAATACTCGGCAATACCCCAATACTCAGCAAAACCCCAATACTCGGCAATACCCCAATACTCGGCAATACCCCAGTACTCGGCAATACCCCAATACCCTGCATGATACTTTGCAATACCCCAATACTCTGCAATACCGCCTATGGGGATTTTTAGGTAGCAAAGTTTGGCGCCATTCCATGAGCGTGCGCAATTTTGAAGGGTGACATGTTGGGTATCTATTTACTCGGCGTAACTTCATCTTTCACATTATGAAAAAAAATTGGGCTAACTTTACTGTTTTGTTTTACGCACAAAACAGTTTTTTAAAAAACACGCGTTCAATACATTTCTGCGAAAATACCGTGCGAGATAAAAAGTTGTAACGGCCGCCATTGTATTCTCTAGGGTCTTTGCTAAAAAAGCATATATAATGTTTTGGGGTTCTATGTAATTTTCTAGCAAATAAATGATGATTTTTCCATGTAGGAGAGAAATGTCAGAATTGGTCTGGGTGTTCCAGAACGCCTGATGGCGTTCCCTGCATGTTGGGCCTCTGTATGTGGCCACGCTGTGTAAAAGTCCCACAAATGGGGTATCGCCATACTCGGGAGGAATAGCAGAATGTGTTTTGGGGTGTAATTTGTGGTATGCATATGCTGTGTGTGAGAAATAACCCGCTAATATGACAGAAACAAGATTTTTTTATTTTTTTTTACAGAATTTTCAGTCGTTTTTCTTTTATAGCGCAAAAAATAAAAAACCCAGAGGTGATCAAATACCACCAAAAGAAAGCTCTATTTGTGTGAAAAAAAGGACAAAAATTTCAAATGGGTAGAATGTTGTATGACTGAGTAATTGTCATTCATATTGTGAGAGCACCGAAAGCTGAAAATTGGTCTGGTTAGGAAGGGTGTTTAAGTGCCCAGTGGTCAAGTGGTTAAGGACTAACCATTTTTTGCAGTGGTTAGCATCAATATCCTAGTATATTTTTCAATTTCTCCATCACCATTACTGTATGTCTGTAAGTCTAAGTTAACACTAGCAGGTTTGGGAACGTGTCTAAATCACATGCAATCCCTGATCTGCAAGTAAGGGTTCCTGTTGCTTTTGCTGTTGCTTACTTGGGTTTAGGCTTCCTACTGGCACCACTCTCTCCTGCATCCTGGCCTTTAACTTACATCAAGCCAGAGGCCAGGACCAGTAATCATCATGCATTCTACACTAGTGCCATGTGCATTTGGTACCCTGCTGCAGCTCTGCAAGTGTGTTCTGAGCAGTGGAACTGATGTTTGCAACCCCGGACCTTAGCTCGGTTTGGCTGTTGTACATAGATAGCTGCTCTGATCTTACAGATAGCAGGTGCGGTCAAGAGCTGGTGGCAATCAACAGGTTGCTGACCCTGGCTTTGGAATAATACATCACCTCTGTGTGGATGTTGCTGCATTATGTAAAACTATCAGAATAGTTTTTTATATTTTAGAATGGGGTGCTTTGAGACTGTTCATAATTTTAAAGGGTTTCTTGACTGAAAAACACAGCAGTAGCTGATATTCCATAGTCTGTAATTTGGGGAAAAAATGATTTACGAATTTGAATTACTAATTTTAATAAGTACTTTTTTTCGTGTCCGGTCATACATTACTAAATTATGTAAAATAATATATATTAACACATGAAAGCTCAGAATAGAAACCTAATGTGGAGATCCTAACAGCTTTAAATGATGGTCAGTCAGCAGCACCTAAAACAAAATAAGTTGAGGTCTTGGAGACTTGTTCCAGTCACTGTACTGATTGAAGCAGTTTGTCTACTTACTTTGTTTTGTAGATGCAAGTTATTTCCTTTGCTGGCAGAAACACTATTACCATAGGACGTATTTATTTCTTTTATTTAGTACTGTTTTTCATTACAGGCATGCTTATGTTCTTTTATTGGTAGAATGACTGCTGCTTTTTATCTTTGCTTTTTTTTTTACAAGAATTTTTAAAGTCATTACAGGAAAAAGTATTGAAATTGTAAATCCATGGGTTAATCAATAATGTACAATTTGTGTAATCTCTTAACAAAGTGACAGATGCATTTGACTGTTTTTACTGTTCTCCTGCTGCATTCTTAAACCACAACTTACATGGTTTCAGGCTTTTTAAGACCAAAGTTAATGACTTGGCTCATTATTAGAAGGGGGACAAGGAGGGGGTAGTGAACAAAACCAGTTCATTAGACGACAGGCAGCAAAGTAACTTTTTTAACCAATCCTCCCCATTTCTTTATATCTTTTAGGAATAACAACATTTGAAAACATAGTTTTTGTTATATAGTTAACATAAACTTTGCAGAAATATTTTTTTCAGTTGTGTGTGTACATATTAACAGTGTTACCTTGTTGTTTTTTACACAGGATGGGTAATGTAAGGGAGACTTGCCACAACACATGCAAAAGATTATGAGATGGCTGCAAATATAATAATTACAGCATGGAGCAGACTGAGCTGGCAGATATTGGAACACAGAACTCCCTTTAATCATAGTGCTTCCCATAATGTGGGTGGTCACAGGCTAAAAACATCAGTCATTCCAAATGGCATAAACAGAATTCAATATACAGGGAGTGCAGAATTATTAGGCAAGTTGTATTTTTGAGGATTAATTTTATTATTGAACAACAACCATGTTCTCAATGAACCCAAAAAACTCATTAATATCAAAGCTGAATATTTTTGGAAGTAGTTTTTAGTTTGTTTTTAGTTTTAGCTATTTTAGGGGGATATCTGTGTGTGCAGGTGACTATTACTGTGCATAATTATTAGGCAACTTAACAAAAAACAAATATATACCCATTTCAATTATTTATTTTTACCAGTGAAACCAATATAACATCTCAACATTCACAAATATAAATTTCTGACATTCAAAAACAAAACAAAAACAAATCAGTGACCAATATAGCCACCTTTCTTTGCAAGGACACTCAAAAGCCTGCCATCCATGGATTCTGTCAGTGTTTTGATCTGTTCACCATCAACATTGCGTGCAGCAGCAACCGCAGCCTCCCAGACACTGTTCAGAGAGGTGTACTGTTTTCCCTCCTTGTAAATCTCACATTTGATGATGGACCACAGGTTCTCAATGGGGTTCAGATCAGGTGAACAAGGAGGCCATGTCATTATTTTTTCTTCTTTTATACCCTTTCTTGCCAGCCACGCTGTGGAGTACTTGGACACGTGTGATGGAGCATTGTCCTGCATGAAAATCATGTTTTTCTTGAAGGATGCAGACTTCTTCCTGTACCACTGCTTGAAGAAGGGGTCTTCCAGAAACTGGCAGTAGGACTGGGAGTTGAGCTTGACTCCATCCTCAACCCGAAAAGGCCCCACAAGCTCATCTTTGATGATACCAGCCCAAACCAGTACTCCACCTCCACCTTGCTGGCGTCTGAGTCGGACTGGAGCTCTCTGCCCTTTACCAATCCAGCCACGGGCCCATCCATCTGGCCCATCAAGACTCACTCTCATTTCATCAGTCCATAAAACCTTAGAAAAATCAGTCTTGAGATATTTCTTGGCCCAGTCTTGACGTTTCAGCTTGTGTGTCTTGTTCAGTGGTGGTCGTCTTTCAGCCTTTCTTACCTTGGCCATGTCTCTGAGTATTGCACACCTTGTGCTTTTGGGCACTCCAGTGATGTTGCAGCTCTGAAATATGGCCAAACTGGTGGCAAGTGGCATCTTGGCAGCTGCACGCTTGACTTTTCTCAGTTCATGGGCAGTTATTTTGCGCCTTGGTTTTTCCACACGCTTCTTGCGACCCTGTTGACTATTTTGAATGAAACACTTGATTGTTCGATGATCACGCTTCAGAAGCTTTGCAATTTTAAGAGTGCTGCATCCCTCTGCAAGATATCTCAATATTTTTGACTTTTCTGAGCCTGTCAAGTCCTTCTTTTGACCCATTTTGCCAAAGGAAAGGAAGTTGCCTAATAATTATGCACACCTGATATAAGGTGTTGATGTCATTAGACCACACCCCTTCTCATTACAGAGATGCACATCACCTAATATGCTTAATTGGTAGTAGGCTTTCGAGCCTATACAGCTTGGAGTAAGACAACATGCATAAAGAGGATGATGTGGTCAAAATACTCATTTGCCTAATAATTCTGCACTCCCTGTAGTTTACAATGGTTCAGGAAAATTGGAAACTTACTGTACATACCGTATATTTTGCTTTATAAGACGCACCTGACCATAAGAAGCATCTAGGTTTTAGAGGAGGAAAACAAGAAAAGAAAATATTCTTAACCAAATGATGTACTAAAATATTTACCAGTGGCCATAAAATGCAGCCCGACCATTGCCAAAGAAATGCAGCCCGACCATTGCCAAAGAAATGCAGCCCGACCATTGCCAAAGAAATGCAGCCCGACCATTGCCAAAGAAATGCAGCCAGACCATTGCCAATATTGCAGCCTTACCTGTGCCATCGCTCGGGCTGCTCTATCTTCTCAGCAAGTGTCAGGACATATCAGGCTGGCTCCTGTGTGTGGCTGTCTGGTTTCCTGGTGTGGATGGGTCACCCTGGGTGGCTGGCTGGCATCCTGGCCCTGCTGTGAGTATGTCGCTGTTATTAGCTGGCTGGCACCCTGCTGTGGGTCAGTGGGTGGCTGGAATGGTGCACCCTGCTGTGGGTGGGTGGTTGGCTGCCCTGGCTCCATGCTGTGAGTCGGGTGGGTGGCGTGGTGCACCCTGCTGCGGGTGGCTAGCCTGGCTCCGTACTGTGAGTGGTTGGCTGGCACGATGCACCCTACTGTGGCTGACAGAGAGGGGTGGGCTGAGAGAGGTGGGTTGACAGGGGAAGGGGGGCTGACGGAGGGGTGCTGATAGAGAGGGGTGCTGACAGAGGGGAAGGGGGCGCTGACAGAGGGGGAGGGGGCACTGACAGAGGGGGAGATAGAGAAAGGGGGCTGACTGACAGAGAGGGAGGGAGCGCTGATAATAAGGGGGGGGCACTGACAGAGAGGGAGTGCTGATAAGGGGGGGCACTGACAGAGGGAGGGAGTGCAGATAATAAAAGGGGGCACTGACAGACAGGGATGGGCTGATAGAAAGGGGAGCTGACAGAGAGGGGTGGGCTGATAGAAAGGGGGGCTGATAAAGAGGGGGGGGGCACTGACAGACAGAGGGGGAGGTGGGCTGATAGAAAGGGGGGCTGACTGACAGAGTGGGAGAGGGGCTGACAGTATGACAGAGGCAGACCTCAGGAGACACAGCACGCCAGGCAGAGAGGCGAGACTCGTGCAGCTGTTCTGGTTGCCATATCTGACTGAACACCATGGTCACTCACAGACCAACCCCGCCTCCACATTCGCTGCTGGGGCCAATCACAGACGCCCATGTCGGTCGCCCCACCAATCACAGGGCACTCGTTGCTGGGCTCGCAGCATTCAGTAAGGTATGTGTGTCGGTTCCGGTCAGTCCACCCCTGCAAGTGCTGCTATATCGAGCCGGCCGACGGGAACTGCATTTGTGCAGGTGGGGGGCTTGGCTTTTTCCCTTTCCATAGCCCATAACACAGCACTGAGCTGGGGGAGTTGCTGGCAGTGGCAGGGGGCGTTGACAGCGGCAGCAGGGGGCAGTGCCTGACGCACATTCGCTCCATAAGACGCAGGTACTTTTCCCCCCGTATTTTTGGTCCGAAAAATATGGTATGTACTTTTTAAGCTTTTGTTGCAATTATTTCATTGATATTTGAATAGATTTGGAAATTAAATTTTGACTACCATTTGTTATCACTCTACAAACACTGACCCCTACAGCTTCTCCAGCTTCTTCAGCTACCAATCCAGCTACTCGGGCTCATGAAAACAACAACAGAGAACACTCCATACCATAATACTGTTTGTGTTTTATTAAGAAAAATGTTCCCAGTGCCCCCCTTCTTCATATATACATACACAGTAAAAGTAAAAAATAAGCAGAACTGCAGATGAAATCGCTGATACGAGGGATGTAGTTACCACCAGCCGTCCGTCCGTAACGAACGCTTCCAGCTATACCTCAGTGAAGTGCACGCGTCACTTCCGGGTAACGCGATGAGTCACAGCCCTGACGTTTCGTCCAACTCGGACTTCCTCAAAGGGTGTGCACTTCTGCTTATTTTTACTTTTACTGTGTACGTATATATGAAGAAGGGGGGCACTGGGAACATTAAGTTGTTTTCATGAGCCCGAGTGGATCCCAGATTCATATGCTTTGTAAGGAGATTCTAAGAAGGAGAAAAGGATATCTGTTTGTGTTGAAGGATATATATACTTATCATTGTGGTAAGCGCATCCCCAAGAGGGGTCTTCTGTTGTCACGTGGTGTCATATTGGTGGACTGCTAAGAGGATCCATTTCATCTTTGTCATCTACAGTGCACAACCTTCCCCCTTTTGAACACTCTCTTTCATTAGATTGGCATGACCTTTCCTTTATGACTGTCATCTCATAAAGAAGTTTGTTCCCTTCAGTGAGTACGAAATTTATATTTGGATTACTTGGTTCTTTTATTTTTTGTTTGTTATCCATATCTTTTAATTTAAGCGGCTGCTAATTTTTGTTATGTGATTTTGGGATCAGTTCCCCATCATTATATATAACTTATCAACTGTTTATTATTTTTCTTATCATTGATACCTTAAAACCTTAAAACCCCAGACCGCTGGGTGGTGCTGAGAAAGGAGGGCAAATTTAGCACTGTCTTTACATACGTGTAAGGGATTGCGCCTGAATATTGAAACTCAAAAAACACAGTGAAAAACATTTGTGAATAAAATCGAATGTGAATAACAAAACAGAACCTGTATACAAAACACACTGTAAGTTATGTGTGGTGAAGTCCGAAACAAAAATATAACCTTCCAATGTAGTGATAAAAATATAAGACAGAGTCCACAAAAACTGGAAAAAAACAAAGGAAACTTCTTCCTATTGAAGTGACACCGAATAGTAAATCGTAAAGGTGAAGGAAAGAGTTGCCTGTAGTCACTCTTAAAACTTTTCTGAGGTAAGTGAATGGGGTACTCTTACCAACTATGTTGGACACACCTGTCTTCCGACAGTGGGTCATGGGAGCTTAGGGTCCTGGTTTGTCTGGATCCGATGTATAATTTCCTAATCGTGACCAATCGGGACCATCCACTTATGCTCAACAGGGCATCCAGACCATCTACGACCCTACATGACCCACTGTCGGAAGACAGGTGTGTCCAACATAGCTGGTAAGAGTACCCCATTTACTTACCTCAGAAGAGTTTTAAGAGTGACTACCGGCAACTCTTTTCTTCACCTTTACTATTCGGTGTCACTTCAATAGGAAGAGGTTTCTTTTGCTTTTTTCCAGTTTTTGTGGTCTTATTTTTTTTATCACTACATTGGAAGCTTATATTTTTGTTTGGGACTTCACTACACATCACTTACAGTGTGTTTTGTATACAGGTTCTGTTTTGCTATTCACCTTGAAGTTTATTCACAAAGGTTTTTTCATTGTGTTTTTTAAGCAATCTCTTACACATTATTATTAGCGCTACACTACTTTTGCACTATTCCCATTAGCCTTTGTTTGTTTGAGTGTTAGCGGCTTTTACTTTTGTTTTTTATATTTGGGTTTCAGCGCAGTTTTTTACTGCATTTTTAAACATAGAAATATGCTTTAAGAATATAAAGCAGAAGCTGCCGAAGGGACAATAAACTAAAGGCTAGTTTTGAAAATAATTGTGGGATAACAGTTTGTTTTCATCCACACCAGCTACAAGTAGAATTTACTATTGCAGTTCATCCATGTTGTAATCACAGTCAGTGGAGGAAAGAACAAATGGACTGTGTAGGCATAATTAAAAAAGTTTTTGTACAAATTCTATAAGAAAATCTTGAAAAAGACAGATATGAAATACATATACAATGGTAGGTAGAATTATTGCTAAAATTGACCAACAGAAGGCCTAGATTCTTGAAAGTATTACATATAACAAGTTTGTTAAACCACAAGAAACTCCTAAGTTGGAAAGTTGCCCCAATATAATAATCAGAATGGTAACTTGGACAATTGAAGTCCTGCTGAAGGTAAAAAGGTGTTAACACGAGCCAGCTCAGAGTATGTCACTTCTGCATTGATAAAGATTCAATTTGTGCTTGACTAGTTTCTTCTGCATCTAAATATATCTAATAAAAATACAAAGAAAGAAGCAGATTGGTATTTGTGTGCATACAAAGGGTATATGTACAACAATTAGCTTACCCAGTACAATATAAATACAATGGCAAATGAACAGTCATTTACAAGGTTAATAGCAGATTTTTGTCAGCTAGGCAGAGGGATGCAAACAGGTCAGAAAAAGTGGGTATAGGGGAACTGGAATGGTTATCTTCTCATTCAGATATGTTGATGCTCTGTAAGCATTATTATAGATTTTTTTTATTACCAGTGCTAATGGTCACCAGAACAAACAGAAATTGTTAATCTACAACACAGGCAGGGAATCTAACCCTTCTCTACTCTATCTAATACAAAAAAAAAAAGCTTTTAGCTTTGGGTCTATCTAAAAATGTTTACACACAATTATAGTTATTATTATACAGGATTTTTATAGCTCCAACAGTTTAAAGCGGTTGTAAACCGCATATACATTAAAAAAAAAAAAAAAAAAAAACCTGCAAGACATACTGCATACTAGCGCATTATGAAATACTTACCCCTGAACGAGGAAAGTAGAACTTACCTGGTCTACGCCGAGCGAGATGTCATCTTGACTCGGCGTGTCTTCTGGGTATCGCTGCTCCAGCGCTGTGATTGGCTTGAGCGGCGATGACGTCACTCCCGAGATTTTAAATCGACAGGGTTCGGCGGATGCCGGTCCTTTCGCCGTGGATTCCCCCCTGCGCATGCGCCGCTGCAATCAGCGGCGCATTGCGAGGGGAATATGTCCTAAACTGTACAGGTTTAGGAAATATTCTTTATACCTACAGGTAAGCCTTATTATAGGCTTACCTGTAGGTAAAAGTGAAAAAGTGGGTTTACAACCACTTTAAGCAACACTTTACAATATAACACAGAGACAGTGCAGTTACCATACAATAAAATTCAAGACGGTTAAGAGGGCCCTGCTCATAAGAGTCCCTCAATCTAAGAGGGTGGGACAAGTGGTATAAAAGATTATAACTGTGGGGGATGAGCTGATGGAAGTTGTAAAAGATTAGTGGGAGGCTTGATAGGTTTCCCTAAAGAGATTTGTTTTCAGGGATCGCCTAAAGATAGCCGGACAGATTGAGGTAGAGAGTTCCAGACGATGGGAGAGACTCTGTTCGGGTGATATTTGTAAAAAAGATTGGTGATGTAGCTTGGGGCAGAGTTGTGAATGGCTTTGTATGTTGTAGTTAGTATTTTAAATGTAATTCACTGGGAAATCAGAAGCCAGTGTAGAGATTGACAGAGAGGGGTAGCAGACACTACAGCGGTTGATAAGGTAGACGAGTCTGGCAGCAGCAGTTATGACAGATTGAAGAGGGGATAGCCTATGAGATGATAGTTGCAACAGTCAAGGGGAGAGATAACAAGGGAGTAAATAAGTAGATTGGTGCTTTCATTTGTTAAAAAGGGGCAAATTTTGAATATGTTAAGAAGGTGAAAGCTACAATCGTTTGACAACGTTTCGATTTGGGGCTGAAAAGACAGGTCAGAGTCTAGGATTACACCTAGTACCCTGGCGTGAGGGGGGATTGATTGGTTGCATTATTGATTTTGATGGAAAAGCCATGGAAGGGGGGCACGGGCAGGGGAGGAGGATTATCATCAGCTTAGTTTTAGAGAGATTTTGCTTAAGGAAGTGGTGCAACATCCATGCTGTGTTAAGTAGGGTTGAGCGAACCCGAACTGTGAAGTTCGGGTTCATACCAGACTTTTTTTTTTTTTTGTACCTGGACCCGAACCCGAACAATTTGCTGTAAGTTCGGGTTCGGTGTTCGGCAATGTAATGGCATGCTGCAGGGCAGCCAATTACTATTTGTTTTACTTGTGTGACCTAGAAGCCATCACATCCATGCCTACTAATGTCATGGCTGTGATTGGCTAGTGCAGCATGTGACCCAGCATGTGACCCAGCCTCTATCTATATAAGCTAGAGGCACATAGCACAGCTCGTCACTCTGCTTTAGATAATAGGGTAGGCAAAGGCTGCCGCTGCTGCTCTCAGGGAGAGATTTAGATAGGAGTCAGACTGTCCTGCTTCAGAAACACCAGCACTGCATATGTTACTCTGAGATACTCTGCAAGATAGTTTAGGGAAAGGTTCCCGATTGTGCTTGTAGGGAGAGATTTACATAGGAGTCTGTCCTGCTTCTAAAATATAATTACACCAGCACTGCATATGTTACTGTGAGATACTCTGCAAGAAACTTTAGGGCAGGGGTCTCCAAACTTTTTAAACAAAGGGCCAGTTCACTGTCCTTCAGATTTTAGGGGGGCCGGACTGTGGTCAGTGGGAATATAAAATAAATGAAAGTTATAGTGCCGGTAGTCAGTAGGTGGAATAGTGCCCCATAAAAGGTATTAGTTATAGGAATAGTGCCCCATTGTTGGTGTCATAGGGAGGAAAAATGCACCATCATTGGTGTCAGTGGGAGGAATAATGTCCCATCATTGGTGTCAGTGGGAAGAGATAGTACCCCATCATTGGAAGGAATAGTGTCCCATCATTGGTATCAGTGGGAGAAATAGTGCCCCATCATTGGTGTCAGTGGAAGAAATACTGCCCCATCATTGGTATCAGTGGGAGGAATAGTGTCCCATCATTGTTATCAGTGGGAGGAATAGTGTCCCATTATTGGTGTCAGTGAGAGAGATAGTACCCCATCATTGGAATCATTGGGAGGAATAGTGTCCCATCATTGGTATCAGTGGGAGAAATAGTGCCCCATCATTTGTGTCAGTGGGAGGAATAGTGTCCCATCATTGGTGTCAGTGGGAAAAATAGTGCCCCATCATTGGTATCAGTGGGAAGAAAAAGTGCCTCATCGCCTGTATCATTGGGAGGAATAGCGCTTCATATCTGTAGGAGGAATTCCCAAGGGCCGCAAAGGCATGCAAAGGGCCGCATCCGGCCCTGGGGGCCACAGTTTGGAGACCACTGCTTCAGGGGAAGGTTCCTGCTTGTCGAGATTATATATTTTTTATTTTTATGTATTTTAAGTTATTTCCCTATCCACATTTGTTTGCAGAGTACTTGCCATACTCTTACCAACATTTTGCTGCAACAGTTGGTGCAATTGTTCACAAATGGAAGAAACGCAAAATAACTCGGTCTGGGCCTTAAAGCGGAGTTCCACCCAAAAATTGAACTTCCGCTTAATCCCCTCCCCTCCCCCTTACATGCCACATTTGGCATGTCATTTTTTTTGGGGGGGAGTGGGGGCTTCAGTAGGAGTGGGACTTCCTGTCCCACTTCCTGCTTCCGCTGAGGGGCTGGTAAGGCGATTAGGCCTAATCGCCTTACTGCAGCCCCTCCCTTTGGCGATCGTCTAGGACACTGACAGGTCCTAGACGATCGCCTGTCCAATCAGCGGCAGGCCGCGCGCACAATCGCAATGAGGACGCCGGCCGGGGAGAGGAGCGGAGCCCCGGTCGGCGCGTCGCTGGAACGTGGAGAAGGTAAGTGTCTGTTTATTAAAAGCCAGCAGCTACACTTTTTGTAGCTGCTGACTTTTAATAAACATTACATTTGGGTGGAACACCCCTTTAATGCAGGATCTCACCTTGTGGAGATACACAGGAGAATCTTGTCAATGATCTCAAAGCAGCTGGGACCATAGTCACTAAGGAAGCAATTGGTAACATATTACGCCGTGAAGGACTAAAAACGTGCAGCGCCTGCAAGGTCCCCCTTCTCAAGAAAGTACATGTAGAGGCCCGTCTGAAGTTTGCTAATGAGCATATGAATGATTCAGAGGAGAAATGGGTGAAAATGTTGTGGTCAGATGAGACCAAAATCAAGCTCTTTGGCATCAACTCAACATGCAGTGCTTGGAGGAGGAATGCTGTCTGTGACCCCAAGAACACCATCCCCACCGTCAAACATGGAGGTGGAAACACTATGTTTTGGGGGTGTTTTTCTGCTAAGGGGACAGAACAACTTTACTGCATCAAACGGCGATGAACGAGGCCATGCACCGCCAAATCTTGGGTGAGAACCTCCTTCACTTAGCCAGGGCATTGAAAATGGATTGTGGATAGATATTCCAGCATGACAATGACCAAAAACACATGGCCAAGGGAACAAGTGGCTTAAGAAGAAGCACATTAAGGTCCTGGAGTGGCCTAGTCAGTTTTTAGACCTTAATCCCATGGAAAATTAGTGGAAGGAGCTGAAGGTACGAGTTACCAAACATCAGCCTCGAAACCTTAATGACTTGGAGAGGATCTGCAAAGAGGAGTGGGACAAAATATATTCTGAGATTTGTGCAAACCTGGTGGCCAACTACAGGAAACGTCTGACCTCTGTGATTGCCAACAAGGGTTTTGCCACCAAGTTCTAAGTCATGTTATGCAAAGGTGTCAAATACATATTTCACTCATTAACCGCTTTAGCCCCGGACTATTATTCAGCTAAAGGAT
The DNA here is from genome assembly GCA_029574335.1 of Rana kukunoris. Lineage (NCBI taxonomy): Eukaryota > Metazoa > Chordata > Amphibia > Anura > Ranidae > Rana > Rana kukunoris. The sequence goes on from CM056049.1 coordinate 286,689,405, forward strand.
CAGGCCACTTTTTGCAATTCGGTCACTTTAACTGACAATTGCGTGATCGTGCGACGTGGCTCCCAAACAAAATTGGCGTCCTTCCTTTTTTTCCCACAAATAGAGCTTTCTTTTAGTGGTATTTGCTCACCTCTGCAGTTTTTATTTTTCGCGCTATAAACAAAAATATTATTTAAAATTTTTGCTATAATAAATATCCCCAAAAAATATATATAAAATATTTTTTTCGTCAGTTTAGGCCGATACGTAGTCTTCTACATATTTTTGGTAAATAAAATCGCTATACGCGTTTATTGATCGGTTTGCACAAAAGTTACAGCGTCTACAAAATAGGGGATAGTTTTATGGCATTTTTATTAATATTTTTTTTTAACTAGTAATGGCGGTGATCAGCGATTTTTATCGTGACTGCGACATTATGGCTGACACATCGGACACTTTTGACACCATTTCCCTCCCCTTGGCACTGCAAAGTATTCGTACAACATGCCAGACTTCCTGGTTTACAGGCATGTGTGCACCTACCCCCTGCCTCTCATGCTGTGGTTGGACACAGCACAAGTTTGTCATCAGGATCACAGCCAATGATTTTACCTATGAACCTGCTGATTCCTTTGGCTTATCACAGCACAGATCTTTGTGTGTTAGTAAACACAACCCAGATCTGGCTATTTTTTTCTTCTTAATTTTACTTTACGTTCAAAGCTGAAATCAGGAGGAAAAGCCACACAGTGTATAAGTGAGTAAAATCAGCACACATACACTTCTTAGACACACAGTAAACCATTTGATTTCCCTTCTGATCACTGCTGCCATTGAGCCAGTGTCATTAGTACAGTCACTTTATACATTATTATCACTGATTACTGTGTTAGTGTCACTAGCGACATTAGTGGCAGTTAAAGTCGGTTAGCGTCCCTCCCAGCCAGAGTTAGTTAGGGCCAGTTCCTGGTTGCCCACCACACTATCACAGTCACTATAGATCGCTGATCATTGCCATTGCTAGTATAGTGTCTGTATCCTGGTCATGTTCAGAACTATACTAGTGTCCCCAAAAATGCAGTGTTAGCATGATCAGCCCTGATCACTACTAGCATTTGCGACATGTAGAAGAATACATTTTGGCCTCAATTTATGAAGAAATTCGATTTTATTGGATATGTTTTATAACAGAAAGTAGAATTTTTTTTTTTGCTATGTTTAAAAAAAAAGAACCCAGTGGTGATCAAATACCACCAAAAGAAAGCTCTATTTGTGTGAAAAAAAATTATATAATGTATTTATTGGCGTATAACACACACTTTTTCACCCTGAAAATTGGGTGCAAATAGTGTGTGCATGTTATACACCAATACTACAATTTGGGTTGCCTCGGAGGGAACAGGGAGGGCTGTCAGATTACATACAGCGAGAATCTCCTGTTTACTCAGCGGCCTCTGTAATAGGAAGTCCTGTCTCTTAGGTCGGCATTGGACCAGTGTTCTGTCTATCATAGCAGTTGGTCCAGGAGGCAGGACTTTGTATTAAAGAGGGCGCAGAATAAACAGGAACTTCTCTCTGTATGTAATCTGATGGTGCTAATCCCGCCCCCCTCCCTGTCCCCTCCGAGGCAGCAGTAATCTGAGGTGAGGCTGCAGATGGGCATTGATCAGGCTGCATTGATGGCAATGGTGAGGCTGCAGTGATGGGCAATTGTGAGGCTGCAGATGGGCATTGTTCAAGCTGCATTGATGGGCAATTGTGATGCTGCAGATGGGCATTGTTCAAGCTGCATTGATGGGCAATTGTGAGGCTGCACATGGGCATTATTCAAGCTGCATTGATGGGCAATTGTGAGGCTGCAGATGGGCATTGTTCAAGCTACATTGATGGGCAATTGTGAGGCTGTAGATGGGTATTGATCAAGCTGCACTGATGGGCAATGGTGAGGCTGCAGTTGGGCATTGATCAAGCTGCATTGATGGGCAATGGTGAGGCTGCATTGATGGGCACTGACCCTCGTTTTGCTTCAAAGTTCTTTATTTAAAAGTTAAGGTTTTTCCCTGAAACTTCCCTCCCAAAATGAAGGTGCGTGTTATATGCCGCTAAATACAGTATATTTAATTTGCGTACATTGTTGCATGACTGAGCAATTGCCAGTTAAAGTAGCACAGTGCTGAATAGCAAAAAATGGCCTGGTCATGAAGGGGGAAACACATTCCACAGATCAAATGGTTAAACTAAGTTAGTAGGCCAGAGACTATTGTATACAGGCTGATGCCCCTTGTAGTAAAAATGTTACCTCAGTTTTGACAGACTTTCAGGAAAACATTGGTAAGAGCAGAGCAAATGCTAGTTGCTACAGCTGTGGTGTCTGGGCACAAGTGTTTTTTACAGGTGGATGTGCTTTTGCATTCAGCATCACTGTGTTCACGGCAATCGATGCATATGTTTCAAGCCCACAATAGACTCTCACTATTTATTTGATCTTTATCCATTTCACACATCCAATAAGGGTGCTTGTTTACTTTGCTTGCTTTCTATTCTTTGAGATGAGCTGTTGTAAACACTAAGGCCGCGTACACACGAGGGGATATGTCCGCTGAAAACGGTCCGATGGACCGTTTCAGCAGACATCTCCGCTCGTGTGTATGGGCTAGCGGACAGATTTGTCCACCCGACAGATTTCAAAGCAAGCTTTGAAATCTATCCGGTGGGAATCTGTCCGCCCGACATGTCTGCTGGTTAGTACACTTACCAGCAGACATGTCGGCTCCCACCGCCGCCGCGCCGCTGCCGAATGGATTCGGCGCATGCGCGGAAGTGTTTTACTTCCTGGTGCGGTGACGTAGCGGTGACGCGGCGGCGTCAACGTCACCGCCGCGTCATCGCCACGTCACCGCGCCGTCCGGCGGCGGGGAATTTGATCCGATGGTGTGTACACGCCATCGGATCAAACTCCCGATCGGACATATCCGATGGAAATGGTCCGCGGACCGTTTTCATCGGATATATCCGATCGTGTGTATGGGGCCTAAGGCCACGTACACACGATCGGTCCATCCGATGAGAATGGACGACAGACCGTTTTCATCGGGTCACTGCTGAAGTGGCCTGATGGTCTGATGTGCGTACACACCATCAGTTCAAAAACCGATTGTGTCAGAGGCGTGGCCAAGACCGGCATGTGAGAAGACGTGTGTCTCACAGCTCCTCCGCAGCACTTGCTATTGATCCTCTCCCAGCAGCGATCCGACGGCTTTAAACGGCTTTTCCGCTGGCTACCAACCCGGTCACCCTCCCGGTCCACCCGCTGGCTCTCTGCACCCGCGGAATGGCAAAAGCAAAGGAAGATTGGCCGGCGCTAGAAATCCAAGATGGCGCCGGCGCGGCCCTGGCTCTCCGCACAACACAAGGCACCGACAAGCCCAAGGAGGGGACCAGCAAAAAGGCTACAAAAACACAGGGTAAGGAGTACCCGAGGGACATGACCTATTACACCCAAAAACTGGGGGGGGCACCCGGATCAGGACGAAGGGGGGGGGGGGGTGCGGAGCGGGACTCTATGGCGCTGCAGGCCTCTCAGGGACAGCCAGGTGGAGGGGTTTGGAGCTGTGCTGAGCGGGCTGATGCAGGGGAACAGTCTCTGTCCTTCCCAGTAGAAGCAGATGCAGAGGCTGGAGACACTGAGCAACCGACCCTGGCTGAGATACTAAGAGCGGTTCATGCTTGCACCACTTCAGTGAATACTCTTAAAGAACCGTTTGGGGGCCTCAGAGAAGATGTGTCCCTGCTGCGACAAGATCTACAAAAGATCCGGGAACGCACGACGGCTGTGGAGAGCATGGTAAGTGAGGTGGAGGATAAGCTGCCCCCAGTTGCTCGCGAGGCCCATGCAGCACACCAGCTAGCCAGGGACACTAATAATAGAGCTGATGACATCGAAAACCGATTACACCGGAATAATGTGCGCATAGTGGGGTTGCCGGAGAAGACGGAGGGCCGGGACCCCACCACCTTTATCGAAGGCTGGCTGGTGGAAGTATTTGGAAAGTAGACCTTTTCCCCATTCTTTACAGTTGAAAGGGCGCACCGCATACCAGGCTGCCCACCACAGCCTGGCGCCCCCCCTAGACCCATCCTGGCCCGGTTGCTGCATTATAGGGACAGGGAGGCGGTGCTGAGACATGCCAGGGAAGGCCAACGTCCAGGTGAATGGAGTCCGGGTGTCCTTCTACCTGGACTTCTCTGCAGAGGTACAGCGTCGGCAAACCAAATTCTCATATGTGAAAAGGCGTCTTCGTGCACTACAACTACCTTATGCTATGCTATACCCCGCTAAGCTGAGGGTCACTGCCGACCGGCAGACCCACTTTTTTGAATCGGCTCAAGATGCTGCAATATGGCTTAATCACAATGAGCAGGCTCTGCGTACACATGGCAGAGAACCTCGACGGGCAGAACACATCGTTCCGCCCGTCGAGGTTCTCTGCCGGCCGTCGAAATCGGCGACCCGCCCGTCGGGAATGGCAACCAGCCATTCATCCAGGCGGGCCGTCGAGCAAAAAGAGAGTGTGCTCTCTTTTCGCTCGACGGGATTCCCGACGGGCGGGGCGAGCGCTCTGTGTACACACGGCCGAGGTCCTCGCTGGAATGCAGCTTCCAGCGAGGTTCTCGCTGGTTTCCAGCAAGAACCTCGGTCGTGTGTACGCGGCCTGCGTCACTGTGACAGAGAAGAGGAAGGAGACTGATTCTACAGGGGCTGTAACAGGTTACTATGCTTTACTTTTTAGTGCACTGCCTGCGCACCCATATATGGAGGGTCTGGTAGATGTCCCCCCCTGATGGCGGCACTCACTCTGTTGGTTAAATTCTTTAAGTTCTACACAAAAGTGACTTTCTATCTTTTTCATGTCACCTGTGTTTTTACAATGTTCTGCTGGGAGAAGTTATATTAGGATGTGAACTCTGAGACATCTTGTAAAAGTTTCAAGGAAAATGCGATCTCTCCACAGGAAACATGGAGGAAATGTGCCTTATGGGGGTCCGCTCCCTGTTGGAGCTGCGGGGCCTGCCCTGTTGGCGGCCTGGACTCGTTCCTTTTTTTTTTTCAGACTACTGTACTGTTTACGGATTACAGGCCATAAGTACGGGTCTGATCTGTTGACGGCCCGGGCCTTTCGTTTTTTGCAATTTTACCATCTTCATCGAGAGCTCTGTTTTCTTGCTACTGCACCATGGAACTATGACTGTGTATCCCTGGCCATGCCCGGGTCTCTTAGTACCTGCCTGGAACTGTTGTCCCTTGGGAGGGAGCTGCCCTCACTCATGATGTCTTTACCATTTAATTTATGTTTATTTTTTTCCAATGGCTGAACTGCCCATAATCTCTTGGAATGTGAGGGGCCTAGGCTCCCCACTGAAGCGTATGATGGTGTCTACCTGTTTGAAAAAGTATCCTCCCATGATTCTATGTATGCAGGAAACGCATTTAACCACTAAAACACAATGTTGCCTTAATTATGCTTGGGTGGGTAAGGCCTACCATTCTACTCACACCTCGTATTCTAGGGGTGTGAGTGTAATGATACATGCCTCTGTTAACTTTCAGGAACTGGATGTGCGGGTAGATGATGAGGGTCGATTTGTATTTCTGCATTGCCGGGTGGGTAAACTGCACTATATATTGGCCTGTATTTATATACCCCCGCCGTTTACGGCGGCGGTGCTCCGGCTGCTGCTGGCCTATTTGGAGGGCAGGCCGGACCTTCCGCTACTGATAGTAGGGGACTTTAATTGCTGGCTGAGGGAATCTCCACTGCTGAGATTGCTCAATGAGGTGGGGTGGGTAGATGTGTGGAGGCTAAGATACCCGTTAGAAAGGCAGTTCTCCTGCTTCTCCAAAACCCACGGGACACTGTCCAGAATAGACCTGGCGGTGGGTAACCCTGCAATGCTTAGTGATTACCTTAATTATCTCCCCACACTCTACACTTCCAAGGGCCCCATGGAAGTTTAACGCCTTTTGGCTGAAATTATTCTTGACACATGAGGAGGTGGAGCGGAGCATGCGGGAGTATCTTGATAGTGGAGATTTTGCCGAATCCCCAGCGGAGCAGTGGGATGCATTTAAGGCGTATGTGAGGGGGTTACTTATCCGTGAAATAAACAGGGTGAAGAAAGACTCTTCTGGGCTCAGAGAGGACCTTGAAAAACAGGTAGCGGCCCTGGAGGAGGCTTTCGTGCACACCCTGACGGAGGCTGCCAGGGAGGCATGGCAGTCCGCTCAATCAGCATATGAGCGGCTGCTGCCCTCCAAGGCAGAGCGGAAGTTATTTTTCTTCAGGTTGGCTTTCTTTGAGGAGGGTGAAAGCACAGGACGCATGCTGGCCAGGATAGCCAACTCCCAACAAAGATCTCCCAGCATTGGGGCAATTAAAACTAGAGAGGGTAAGATAGTGAACTCCCCAGACCTGGTCTTAACAGAACTAGCTAGATTTTATGAGACTCTGTACCACCCAACAGAGCAGTTTACCCGGACAGAACTCCTGACCTACTTACATGACATTGACTTTCCCCAAATGGGATCTGAGCAGCGGAAGGCCCTGGACGCCCCCTTTACCTTGGAGGAGCTGCAGGCTGCGTTAGCTGAGTTTCCCAACTGCAAGGCTCCGGGGGCAGATGGATTGCCCATGGAGGTATACAAGCACTATGCGGATATCCTCCTGCCAAAACTTTTAGCGGTGTTTAATGCAGCCAGGGAGTGGCAGATTTTGCCTGCTTCCATGGCTATGGCTAATATTGTGCTAATACTGAAACCCGACAAGGCCCCCTTGGACCCGGGCTCCTATAGGCCGATATCGCTGTTACAGAGTGATATTAAGCTGCTGGCCAAAATGCTAGCGATTAGACTGAACGGGGTCATCACAAGCTTGGTCCACCTGGACCAAGCTGGCTTCATGCCTAACAAGTCGATGGCTGTCAACTTGCGAAGGCTGTATCTTAATATGCAGTCCCCGGCAGATAATATGGGACAAAGGGCCCTGCTTTTACTAGACGCTATGAAGGCCTTCGATAGCGACGAGTGGGAGTACCTATGGGAGGTCCTCGGGAGGTTCGGTTTTGGTGAATCCTACATTTCCTGGGTTCGTCTGCTATACTACAATCCACAGGCGGCCATCCGGTCGTCTGGGGCGGTGTCGAAAACTTTTTTTGGGGGGAGGGGCACGCGACAGGGGTGTCCTTTTTCGCCTCTACTTTTTGCTTTGGCAATAGAACCCCTTGCAATTAAGATTAGAGCCAGCTCGGAGGTAGTGGGGTTTAGGTACAGAGACAGACAAGAGAAAATAATGCTATATGCAGATGATACTATGATTCTGCTTGGGGACGTGGAGAGCTCACTGACGGGGGCTATGGCTTTGATAGGGGAGTTTGGTAGATTTTCAGGGCTACAGATAAATTGGACAAAATCCTCACTGATGCTTATTGATGAAGGGGGGGCTCCCCCGACCTCTCCCACGGTGCCCTTGACTGCCTCATTTAAATACCTGGGTATCCAGGTGACGCCCAGGATATGTGAATATGGAAGACTGAATGTGTCCCCGCTGCTAGAAAAATTTTGTGACCGTATTAAGACGTGGAATTCGCTCTGCCTGTCGGTTGCAAGTAGAGTGAACCTGATCAAAATTGATTCTCATGCCCAAGTTGCTCTATGTGCTTCATAACGCCCCCACGGTGGTGACCTTGAAAGTATTCAGAATTGTCAACTCACTGTTTTGCTCGCTCATATGGAAAAACCGCACACCTAGAATTAAGTTGGAGCATCTCCAGTGCCCAAAGGATGAAGGGGGGCTTGCCCTACCCAACCCATGGCTATACTATATAGCCGCTCAGCTGCAGCACTTGATAGGCACAGTCCATACTGGGGAGGGGAGGGATACGGCTCTTCTGAACTGGTGATGCTTCACACAGTTGGGAGGGAGTCGGTGACATCTGCCCTGGAATCGCTAGCCTTTGGGAAACCGAATAAAAAATACCCGACCTATAACCTTATTCAAAAAGTTTGGAACAAGGCTAGGTATCTGCAGGGAGTGACATGGTTCACAAACTATAGTCCCATTTGGTCTAATGATTCATACCTGGAACTCGCTAAGCTACAGCATGGGACACTTTGGAGGAGGTATGGGGTGGTCCATTTGGGGCAGATATTTAGCAATGGGAACTTATTCTCTTTCGAGACCCTGCAGGACCTTTTCAGGCTACCACAGTCAATGAGGTTCTACTATATGCAACTTAGACATGCAGTGAAGGCCCAGAGTGGTGCATCAGAGTGGACCCCCTCCCCTACCTCTTTGTTTAACTTGATCGCAAGGGCAGCTAATACCAAGGGGTTTATATCATAATGCTATGATATGCTGCTGCACAGCTTTTTGACCAAACACCCGCTGAGAGTGAGGGCCAAGTGGGAGGGAGAAGTGGGCCCGATGGAAGGCGAGTAGTGGGAGGAGGCTCTCCGGGCGGTACCAATTTGCTCTCTAAATGTGTCCCATAAAGTGTCGCAATTGTACCTACTGTTGAGGGTGTATTACACCCCCCACAGATTGTTTGCCATGGGGCTGCGGCCCACCCCACTATGTACCAGATGTAAGAGAGTTCATGGTGACCTGATTCACCTACTCTGGAGATGCCCGAAGCTTCACCCATATTGGATGGGAGTGGTAGACACCATTAACAGGGTGTTCCAGATCTTGTTGCCCCCTGAGCCAAAACATTGTCTGCTCCTTATATTGGAAGAGTTGGAATGGGAAGAAGGTACTAGAGTCGCGGTAATTAGGTCTCTATTCTTAGCCGCGCAAGCTCATAATGTCTCACTGGATATCGGAGGAGTCTCCTAGTCTGAAAGAGTGGATCAATACAATGGGGGATATGCTCCGGAAGGAGAAGGTGATATACCAACACAGAGGGTGCCCCCAGAAATTTGAGAAGCTGTGGGGAGCGTGGCTGGATGTACCGGGCATGGCCCCGGTGGACCTGGTCATGGGCAGGTTGCTGGGCCTGGGTAATTAATCTTGGTGATTAGCTTGAGACAGGGCCTCTTCCAGGAGATATGGGGGCCACCTACAGTGGGAGGTGGAGGAGGGCATGGCGGGGACTGGCTAATAACATGTATATGGATGGTATGTCTTTGACAGATGCTGCACTGGAATGTTTTACTTCTTATTTTTATGTTTGAAGCCTCGATGTATGTTTGTTTTTACATGTGTCTCAATAAACTTTTTTCTGGATAAAAAAAAAAAAAAAAAAACGATCATGTCAGAACGCGGTGACGTAAAACACAACGACGTGCTGAAAAAAACGAAGTTCAATGCTTCCAAGCATGCGTCGACTTGATTCTGAGCATGCACAGGTTTTTGAACCGATGCTTTTGCGTACTAACGATCGGTTTGGACCGATGGTCAGGCGTCCATCAGTCTGATTTTAAAGCAAGTTTTAAAACCTTTATCCGAAGGACAACAGACCGATGGGCCGTACACACGGTCGGTTTGGACCGAGGAAACTGAACTTCAGTCCATTTTCATCGGTTTAGACCGATAGTGTGTACGCGGCCTGAGTGTTTTAGCTTTCAGATAATAGATTTATGTTATATTCCAGTAACAGTGCCAAAGTGCAAGTTACCATGCCCGCTTAGCCAAATCACTAAAATTTTAAATTGTACACAATCAAACCAATTATTAATTTGTAGGTTCTGTTCAGACAGTTCAGTAGTCAGAATGTATATTTTTTATAAATAATATTAGAGAATTATTAGAGAACTGTCGTCATGCCCATCTTGTTATTGGCAAAGTTGACATTAGCTTTGGGTCTCAAATTTTCTTTCTCGTACATCACGGGACACAGAGCGGCATATTCATTACTATATGGGTTATATGGAGTACCTTCAGGTGTGGACACTGGCAATCTCAAACAGGAAGTCCCCTCCCTATATAACCCCCTCGCCTAGAGGGAGTCCCTCAGTTTTTTCGCCAGTGTCTTAGGTGTTGGTCACGGAATAGCTTTGCTCCACATCCTTAGAATTAAGGGCGGGCTAACCGGATCTGTCCAAGGAGCCTCAGTGCCAAAGTGGACAGTACCCGGGCCCCAAACCGTGGGGTTTTGCCTATAATGCTCCTCTTTGGAGGGCTGGACCCTGGGCCCAGGACTTGGAGTTCGTAAGGACCATAAGTTCCTGTTTGCCAGGGTGCTATATAGGTCCAGGACAGTGGGTACCTTCCAGGACCCCAGGGCCTGAAGGTCTACTACGCTACCCACGGAGATGGGAGAAGATTGGACCGTTTTTGCTAAGCAAACGTCCTGCAGCATGGAGCAGGTAAGAGGGGAGCCTGCGGGACTTGGTTCGACAGCAGGCTCTCCAGGGAGACCTTAAAGGGGGGTAGCCTAAGTATGCTCTGCATTGGCAGCCTTGCTCACTATGTCTGAGAAGACAGGATGATCTCATTTCCCCCATCACTTGGTCCCCCTGTCAAAGAGACTTTAGAGTTTGCTAGCTACCTGCTGCTTTCTTCCCAGGGCTAATAAGGATCCCTATGGGGCCTTTTGGAGAGTCCTACCTGGCCGGGGGTTTGATTCTGCCGCCTGAAGCTGCAGTCCTGGGTCTCCAGCAGCGCGGCTCCTCCATGTGTTTCCTTCCCCGACATACGCGCGCACGCGTGCGCGCGCACGCGTGCGCGCGCACGTCTTATAGACGTTTTCGCGCCGTTTAGAGGGAGGGCGGGGGGGGGGCGTGCCTGCAGCGTCATCAGGGGCGCGCCGTTATTTGCTGTTATAACAGCAGGCCATGATCATTGCTCAGTCTGAAGCTGATCTGAACAGGGAGAGGACGCAGAGCGCAGAACAGTGACTCCCGGTGGCGGAAGAGGGGTAGTGCATGCTAGAGTTGGTTCCTATGCTTTTGTGTTAAGCCAAAAATCCCCTTTGGCAACAGGTTGGAGGCTGGCAAACTAAAATTTGGGGACGCTGTATGTTTTGAAAAAAAAGTTATATATTATTAAAAAAAAAAAAGGAACATACGGGGCCCCATCGGTTTTTAGGCAATAGTGATCTATTGTCCACTAAACCCTAATTTTGTACTCCTGGCCACTACAGTCGGTTGTTGTAGGCGGAGTCCCTCGATTTTGTATTATGGCTTCCAAAGGTTCGGGATCAAAGGGTACAAAAAAGAACAAAAAACAAAGGGGTTCCCCCTCTGATTCTGATGATATGCCGATACTTTCCCCGCAGCTTATTCCCATGAAGGTCGCCTTGGATGAGCCATTGGGGGGGTCTGGTGCTGAGGCTGGCCCAGATCAGCCCAACCCTGTGTTTATCACAGAGGAAATGCTAGCCGTCTCCCTAGGGGGGCTAGAAGAAAGATTGGCAGCGATGATCGCTAGCTCTATTCCTGGCAAGAAACGGGCTAGATCCCCATCGCCAAAAGGTGTATCCTCAGATGCTGAAATTCTCTCTCCGGAGGAATTGGAATCTCAGGAGGATCAACTAGACTGGAACCAAGAGGGTTCAGGGATTGAGGAATCTACCTCGGAGGAACCATTTTCAGACTCCCAGACAGAGAGACTGTGGATACAGTCTTTGACGGACATGGTCCGCTCGGCATTTAATTTACCATTGCCAGAACCTCAGGTTCCTGCGGTATCCTCTCTGGGCTCTTTGAAAGCTCCTTTGAGCAACGCGGTTTTTCCGGTCCATCCTCTGTTGGAGGAATTGATCTTTCAGGATTGGGTACGACCGGACAGGATTTTTCTGCCGCCTAAGAGATTTTCGGTCATTTACCCTATGGAGGAAAAATTCTCGAAGAGGTGGAAGCTCCCAGTGGTGGATGCAGCCATCTCATGTGTGAATAAATCATTAACGTGCCCGGTGGAAAACATACAAATGTTTAAAGATCCGTTAGAGACACTTTTGAAGGCATCCTTTGCTACGGCAGGAGCAGTGATACAGCCAGCTGTGGCTGCAATTGTAGTTTGTCAGGCGTTAAAGGACCAGACAAAACAAATGCTTAAAGACATGCCTACCCAACAGGCAAAAGAGTTTTCTGACATTCCCAGAGCTCTGTGTTTTGCGGTAGATGCTATAAAGGATTACATCCAGCAGGCCTCTCGTTTATCACTATTTTTGGTGCACATGAGAAGGCTCTTATGGTTGAAGAACTGGGCGGCGGAGCCCCCATGCAAAAGGCTTCTGGCAGGGTTTCCCTTCCATGGAGAACGACTCTTCGGAGAGGATCTGGATAAATACATTCAGACTATTTCAAGCGGCAAAAGTACCCTTTTACCAGTCAAAAGGAGATTCCGGGGTCCTACATTTAAAAGGCAGCTCTCTCCTGTCTCAGGGCCCCCAAATTCCAGGCAGTATTGACGGCCGCCTGCGCGATCAAACTTTAACAATAAATCGCAGGGACAGGCCCCTGGAGGTAAGAGGCCCTGGTATCGCAAGCCGACAAGCCGACAAAGCCAGCCCCTAAGTCTGCCTTATGAAGGCGGGGGGAAGGCTTCGTTTCTTCTCAGAAGTTTGGGAAGCCAAGATCCCCGACGAATGGGTCCGGTCGTCTGTAACCACAGGATACAGACTGGAGTTTCTAAAGTTTCCTCTGCCTCGTTTTCAAGAGTCAAGGCTACCAAAAGATCCAGCAAAGAAGGCCTCGATGCTGGCAGCTTTGGATCACCTGCTTTGCCAGGGCGTGATAATAGAGGTACCAGCCCAAGAGCAGGGGCTAGGTTTCTATTCCAATCTCTTTGTCATACCAAAGCCCAACGGCGATGTCAGGCCAATCTTGGACCTAAAGAGTTTAAATGTTTACCTAAGAGTTCGTTCCTTCCGGATGGAATCCGTCCGGTCAGCAGTCGCCACGCTCCAGAGGGACGACTTTCTGGCTTCCATAGACATAAAGGATGCTTACCTTAATGTACCAATCTTTCAGCCGCATCAAAGATTTTTACGCTTCGCAGTGGGGCAGCGACACTTCCAATTCATGGCGCTCCCCTTCGGGCTGGCCACAGCCCCCCGGGTATTCACTAAGATCCTAGCCCCAGTTCTGGCCAATCTAAGGATCCAAGGGGTCACAGTCCTAGCATACTTGGACGACCTTTTAATCATAGATCACTCACGGCCGTGTCTGGAACAAGCAGTAAACCTCACGGTTCAGTACCTCGAGAGGTTAGGCTGGGTCCTAAACCGGGAAAAATCAGCGTTTCATCCTACGAAGCAGTTGGAATACCTCGGCATGAGGTTAGACACAGAATAGCAAAGGGTGTTCCTGCCCCTTGTAAAGGTCGAAGCTATCAAGCGGTTGGTTCAGTTGGTTCTAAGCAAGAAAAAAACAACTATTCGCCTGTGTATGCGATTACTAGGCAAGCTAGTGGCCACGTTCGAGGCAGTACCATAGGCTCAGATCCACACTCGCGTCCTACAGGCAGCCATTCTAGCAGCCTGGAACAAGAGAGCACATGCCTTGGAGTCCCCTTTGACGCTATCATCAAAGGTCCGACAAAGCCTGGCCTGGTGGTTGAACCCTCAGAATCTTCTGAAGGGAAGGTCCTTCAGCCCCGTTGTCTGGAAGGTAGTTACCACAGACGCCAGCCTGGCAGGCTGGGGGGCAGTCTTGGAGGGGTTCACTCGCCAGGGAACTTGGGCGGAAGCGGAGAGGCAGCTACCCATCAATGTCTTGGAGATCAGAGCTGCTCGCCTAGCCCTCCTGGCATGGACTTCCAGATTACAAGGGTCCCCGGTGAGAATCCAGTCAGACAATGCCACAGCAGTGGCATACATAAACCACCAAGGGGGAACCAGGAGTCAGGCCGCTCAGAGGGAGGTGAGCTTGATTTTTCAGTGGGCAGAGGTTTATGTACCCTGCATTTCGGCGATATTCATTCCCGGAGTGGACAACCTGCAGGCAGACTTCTTAAGTCGCCAGATTCTGTCGCCGGGGGAGTGGTCTCTTCATCCCCAGGTCTTTCAGACAATCTGCCAGAAGTGGGGAATGCCAGACATAGGCGGCGTACACACGAGGGGATATGTCCGCTGAAAACGGTCCGATGGACCGTTTCAGCAGACATCTCCGCTCGTGTGTATGGGCTAGCGGACAGATTTCTCCACCCGACAGATTTCAAAGCAAGCTTTGAAATCTATCCGGTGGGAATCTGTCCGCCCGACATGTCTGCTGGTTAGTACACTTACCAGCAGACATGTCGGCCCCCACCGCCGCCGCGCCGCTGCCGAATGGATTCGGCGCATGCGCGGAAGTGTTTTACTTCCTGGTGCGGTGACGCGGCGGCGTCAACGTCACCGCCACGTCACCGCGCCGTCCGGCGGCGGGGAATTTGATCCGATGGTGTGTACACGCCATCGGATCAAACTCCCGATCGGACATATCCGATGGAAATGGTCCGCGGACCGTTTTCATCGGATATGTCCGATCGTGTGTACGCCGCCATAGATGTAATGGCATCCAGGTTCAACAAGAAACTAGACAGGTTCGTGTCTCGAGCAAGGGACCCTATGGCCTGCGGAACCGATGCGTTGGTTTGCCCTTGGCATCAATTCAAACTTCTATATGCATTCCCCCCGCTACAGTTACTTCCTCGCCTGTTGCGCAGGATCAGAGTGGAGCACAAGCCAGTCATTCTAGTAGCTCCAGCTTGGCCCCGCAGGACATGGTACTCACTAGTCCTGAAGATGGCAGTGGGAGACCCTTGGACTCTTCCTCTACGACCAGACCTACTCTCACAAGGTCCGATCCTCCATCCTACATTACAGCGTCTAAATTTGACGGCCTGGAGGCTGAATCCCTGATTCTCAGGGGTAGAGGTCTGTCTAGGCAGGTAATTCCTACCCTGATTAGGGCTAGAAAGCCGGCCTCCAGGGTGATTTATTACAGGGTGTGGAGGACCTACGTAGGCTGGTGTGAATCCAAAAGATGGAATTCCCGCAAATATACCATTGATAGGGTGTTAAGTTTTCTCCAGCTAGGGGTGGATAAAGGCTTGGCATTAAGCACAATCAAGGGACAGATTTCAGCTCTGTCAGTGTGGTTTCAGAGGCCGCTGGCCACCCACTCACTGGTAAAAACCTTCATACAGGGGGTCTTGCGTATTAATCCTCCTGTCAAGTCACCGGTTTGTCCATGGGACTTAAATCTTGTCCTGTCCACTCTACAGAAACAACCCTTTGAGCCGTTGGCTGAGATTCCTTTAGTTTTACTGACAAGAAAGTTGGTATTTTTGGTCGCCATAGTTTCGGCCAGGAGAGTGTCAGAGTTGGCAGCCTTATCTTGTAAGGAACCCTATCTCATTTTGCATAAGGACAGGGCAGTTCTCCGGCCTCATCCTTCCTTTCTACCAAAGGTTATATCCAGTTTTCACTTGAACCAGGATTTGGTACTTCCATCCTTTTTCCGAAACCCACATCTAGAAAGGAGGGGTTGCTGCATACCTTGGATATTGTCCGGGCCATGAGGGCCTATCTTAAAGCTACAGAAAAGATCCGGAAAACAGATGTGTTGTTCGTTTTACCAGATGGCCCCAAGAAGGGGCAAGCAGCTGCAAAATACACCATCTCGAGATGGATTAGACAATTAATCATTCAGGCCTACGGTTTGAAGAGGGTACCTCCTCCTTTGTCGGTAAAAGCCCATTCTACCAGGGCCATGGGCGCCTCCTGGGCAGCACACCATCAGATCTCTATGGCTCAGATATGCAAGGCGGCGACGTGGTCGTCAGTCCACACGTTTACAAGGTTTTATCAACTAGACGTGAGAAGGAATGCGGATTCAGCCTTTGGGCAGGCAGTACTACAGGCTGCGGTTTAAGATCCTCGGGATCGGGGGCACCCTTGCTTGAAAGAAAAAAAAAAAAAAAAGATTTTCAAAATTATTTCTTGACTAAGTTGGATTTATTATTATTATTTGAGTATACCTCTAAATTAAATCCCTTTGGAGAAGATGTCTCCCTCCCCTCATTAAAGCATTGCTTTCGGACATCCCATATAGTAATGAATATGCCGCTCTGTGTCCCGTGATGTACGAGAAAGAAAAAGGGATTTTTTAATACAGCTTACCTGTAAAATCCTTTTCTTGGAGTACATCACGGGACACAGAGCTCCCACCCCTCTTTTGGGGAACATTTTTGGGAGGCATACTGCTTGCTACAAAACTGAGGGACTCCCTCTAGGGGAGGGGGTTATATAGGGAGGGGACTTCCTGTTTGAGATTGCCAGTGTCCACACCTGAAGGTACTCCATATAACCCATATAGTAATGAATATGCCGCTCTGTGTCCCGTGATGTACTCCAAGAAAAGGATTTTACATGTAAGCTGTATTAAAAAATCCCTTTTTTTACCCTTTGCTTGTTCTCATAACATAATATTGGGGACAGAAGCTTAAAAGGCACAAATACGCTGTATACTACAAGTTTACATCTTAGGCCGCGTACACACGATCGAACATGTCCGCTGAAACTGGTCCGCAGACCAGTTTCAGCGGACATGTTCGATCGTGTGTACGGCATATCGGACTGTTTTCCAGCAGACCAAAGTTTTAAAACATGCTTTAAAACCTGTCCGTCGGACAGGTTCGATGGTTAGTACACAAAATCATCGGACCAAAAACCTGCGCATGCTCAGAATCAAGTCGACGCATGCTTGGAAGCATTGAACTTTGTTTTTATATCACGTCGTTGTGTTCTACATCACCGCATTCTGGTCTGATCGGATTTTAGTCCGATGGTGTGTACGCACATCAGACCATCAGACAAGTTCAGAGTTGTCTGATGAAAACGGTCCGTCGGACAAGTTTCATTAGACATGTCTGATCGTGTGTACAGGGCCTTATTTGTATAGTTAAGGAAGTGACAAAGAATCACCAAATAATTTTATAAGTGAGCCTATAGTTAAAGTGTCATTTTAATGAAAATCTATGTAAATCTATGTAAAGAAAACAAAGCTTTGGTACAACTAATGCTGTAATGTGCTAAATAAAACCCTTATTTCAGAATCCTAGTGGTTTGGAGCTTGGCATGGGTTGAAATTGGGATACATTTTCAACCACAAGGCAGCTAAGTAGACATGTGCACTGCCAAAAAATTCGTTTTTTTCGTTTATGTTATTTTCGTTTTTTTAATTTTTTCGGAAATTCGGAAATTCGGGAAATGAAAAAAAAATGTTTTCGTTTTTGTTTCATAAGTTTTTTTATTTTTTTTTCGAATTCGTAAATTCGGGAAGATCGAACAAATATTTTTTTTTTTATTCGTTTTTTTGCTTTTTTCGTATTCGGGAAACGAAAATTCGAATTTTCGGATTTGAAATTAAAACTCCGAAAAAAAACGAATGAAACGAAAATGAAAAAAAAAATAATTTTCGGAAATTAAATTCGAAAAATTCAGAAATTTCCCATTTTCGAATTTTAGATTTTCGAACTTTAGATTTTTTAATGTTACAATTTCGAAATTTAGAATATTTGAATTTTCGATTTTTCGAAAATTCGAAAAATAAAACATTTGAAAATTCGAAATTCGAAAATTAGAAATTTCGAAAATTCGAAAATTAAATAATTCGAAAATTCGAATTTTCAAATTTTTTCAATTTTCGAATTCTCTAATTCGAATACGAATTATTTAATTTTCGAATTTTTAATTTTCGAATTTTCACATTTTTCGAATTTTTAATTTTCGAAAATGAAAAATCGAAAAATAAAAAATTGGAAAATTGGGAAATTCGAAATTTCGAAAAATGAAAAATTCGAAAATGAAAAATTTGAATATGAAAAATTTGAATATTCGAAAAATAGAAAATTAATAATTCGAATTTTCGAAAAATTCGAAATTCGAAAATTCGGAATTTTGAAAATTCAAACATTTGAAAATTAAAAAATTCGAAAATTAAAAAATTCGAAAATTAAAAAAAAACTAAAAATGTTCGTATTTCCGAAAATCGGAAATACGAACATTCGGAAATTAAACAATTCGGAAATACAAAAATTTGGAAATTCAAAATTCGGAAATTGGAATTTTCAATTTTTTTCACGAATTCTCTAATTCGAATATTCGAATTATTTAATTTTCGAGTTTTCGAATTTTTCATTTTCAAATTTTTTATTTTTCGAATTTTTCATTTTCGAAAATGAAAGATTCGAAAATATTTGAAAATTGGGATATTCGAAATTTCGAAAAATGAAAAAATTCGAAATTGAAAAATTCGAAATGCGAAAATTCAAAAATTGGAAATTCAAAAATGCTAAATTTCGACAATGAAAAATTCGAAAATTCGAAATTTCGAAAATGAAAAATTCGAAATTCGAAAATTCGAAAATTGAAAAATTCGAAATTCGAAAATTCGAAAATTGAAAAATTCGAAATTCGAAATTTCGAAAATGAAAGATTCGACATTTCGAAAAATAAAAAATTCGAAAATTCGAATATTCGAAATCCGAAATGTGAAAATTCGAAAATGAAAAATTTGAATATGAAAAATTAGAATATTCGAAAAATAGAAAATTAATAATTCGAATTTTCGAAAAATGAAAAATTCGAAATTCGAAAATTAAAAAAATCGAAAAAAAAAAAAACTAAAAATGTTCGTATTTCCAAATTTCTGAAAATCTGAAATTCGGAAATACGAAAATTCGGAAATTAAACAAATCGGAAATACAAAAATTTGGAAATTCAAAATTCGAAAATTAAAAAATCGGAAATTGGAATTTTCGGAAATACGAAAATTCTGAAATTCGAATTTTCGGAAATACGAAAATTCCGAAATTCGAATTTTCGGAAATACGAATATTCGGAAATTCGAATTTTCGGAAATACGAAAATTCGGAAATTCGCATTTTCGGAATTCCGAAAAATCCGAAATTCGGAAATTCGAAATTTTCGGAAGTCCGAAAATTCGGAAATAAAAAATTCGTTAATACGAAAATTCGGAAATTACGAATTTACGAATTTTCGTTAAAAAACGAATTAGAAACGAAACGAAATGCACATGTCTACAGCTAAGCGCTATGTTGCTGCAGATGTCTGTCTGGCATAAAATCTGTGAAATTTCTCTACAAGTCCTCAGTAAGAAAGATCAACAACTCTGGATGTCTAATTGTTTGGTATGGATTCCGCAATTGGTGTCCAATTTCTTTTTGGCATCAACAAAAATACTGTATGTATGGATTGGGCAGCACTGCTGTGATCTGAAAGGTTTGAAGATATTTATATTAAAAGCATTATTGCAATCTTATGCACATTGCATATATGTGATATAATTGGTATTCCAGAGGTGAACAGTTAACTAGCCATTGACTCAGCTGTATGTAAACTTTAAAACCTAACAGATCTAATACATGCGCAAGTGAAACTCATAGCATTGCTCAGCGTGACTCACTGATGGAACTTGGATATTTTCCACCACAGAGTTGTGTGGTCTTAGCCACAGTAGCAGCACAGCATAAGTTTTCCTATCCTAGTAACACTGAGGTACAAGGAAATGAGCTGGAATCTGTAAAAGGAATATAGTAACAGAAATGACAGCCTTTTTTTCTTCTAGTATTTTTGGCTCTCCCTCCATTCCAACCCAGGTTCACTGTGGTTAACCAAAATTTTGAAAGAAACACAAAAACATTTGACATTCAGAACACTGGTTTCCTTAAAATGAAACCAGAAATGGCATTTTTTTATTTTAATTACAGTAATTTCTATTTTCCATGTTATTAGTCTGGATTTTAGTTAATTGCTAGTGTGATAGACTAGACTTTTGCCTAGAAAATACCTAATATTTGTTGTTTTTGTTTCCACTATTTTTCTGTACTGTTTTCAGTCCAGTGTGCTAAAATCATGTTCCTTCATTGAAGTCTTCATCCATTTATTTCTATTTCATCTGTTCTTTGCTAGCATAGAGCTACGCACCGACGTTCGGGTTCCTTCGGCATCTCGTGACGCGCTGTATGCGCCGGGCTGAGGGACGTCAATCACAGCCTGTGATTGTAAACGCTTAGTCCCGCGGGATTGCCGGAGGGGAAGAGAGCCCGTAAAAAGGTATGTACAGGAAAAAGAAAAAACACCGGCATACTGCCGGTTGGGTGGGTGGGCCACGTGGCATGCTCAAGTTTTTTTGGAGGGTGAACCTCCCCTTTAAGGCCTCATGTTCACTGCTACTGGTAAACTGACAGTTAGAAGCAGTTGGGAATTTTTTTTAGCTGCCCCTGAACTCTTCTCTATGTTATTTTTTTTTTCTTCCAATTTTTTATTTATAACAGGGAAAGGCCCCACGGGCCAATACAGTACAGAGAATGCGTATGGTAATACAATAATCCATATACAGAACATAATAAGTAAAATTAGGACAACATGTCCGACAACTGAGTACTTTATGATGGGCAACATCTATACATCCTGACAGTGAGGTGTCTTGCTTGACCCCGAAGGTTGTCTAGACATTACTTCTGTACGGAACATGGGATGCTAGCAGGAAAAGACCTCCTACGCAAGGGAGGGTGTATATATGACTGTTCCTATTAGGATGCCGGGCCCCTGCGCCCAGTCCCCTTATTTTCTCTTTTTTATCAGTGAGTGGAATAGAGAAAGGAGAAGGAAGTAGATAGGGGTGGTGGTCAGATTCTAAGGAGAGGGGGAGAGAGAGAGAGAAGAAAAAAAAAAGTTGGGGAGGTTCTGGTCCCTCCCTTGAAAGGATGCCAGGGGGTGCTACCATACAGAAGCTAAGGTCATCCATAGTAGCAATGTCAGGATGTGAGAAGAAGCAGGCTGGGGAGTGCATGTCCACACGGTAGCAGCTGGTTCTCTCAACGCCTGACCCTCATCCGAATATATATATATATATAGAGGTTCCACATCTGCCAAGTGTTCTTAAATGTTTCCTGTCTATTTTGTGCTGTGAGAAAAAGATCTTCCATGTGCTTTATTTCCTCCACTTTTGTGAGCCATAAGGACACTGTTGGTGGATGTGTGGCTTTCCAGAGGAGTGGTATGCAGGCCTTGGCTGCATCCAAAGGGTGCCTTATCACAGACTTTTTGTATACTTTCTCTGGGATGGTAGATGCATGAAAGAGAAAGAATGCTGGCTCGTCTGCAATGTGCGTTCTGTGAATTTCTGGACCACCTCTCGTATCACTTGCCAGAAGTGTTTCAGACTGGGGCAGGACCAGAAAATATGCACTAACGTGCCCTTGTCTGCCCGGCAGCGCCAGCAAATGTCCGACGTCGCCGGGAAGAATCTGTGGAGCAACGCAGGGGCCCTGTACCACCTTGACAAGAGCTTGTAATTTGTCTCCTGTGTTTTGGCACATATGGAGGACTTATACGTAAATCTCAGGATTCGCTGTCTTCTGGGCTCATTGAAGTGACAATTTAGGTCAATTTCCCATTGGATGAGTCCCTGGGGTTGTAAGTCTACCTGTGGTGAATTTAAAAGGCTGTAGGCCAGGGAGAGTGTGTGTGTTATGGCGCCCGAGGTGTTACAGAGTTCCTCCAATGTTGTAAGAGGTTGGTCGTTGGCAGCAGGGGGCCTCAAG
The DNA here is from genome assembly GCA_029574335.1 of Rana kukunoris. Lineage (NCBI taxonomy): Eukaryota > Metazoa > Chordata > Amphibia > Anura > Ranidae > Rana > Rana kukunoris. The sequence goes on from CM056049.1 coordinate 286,710,941, forward strand.
GAGTGTAGGAAGTGAGCTAGTTGACGGGACCTCAGGATTTTCAAGCAAAAAGGGCCCTCGGGGTCGGAGAGGTCAGCAATACTGAGCCAACGTCCGTCAGCACTAAAGTGGGATGCCTGGTGAAAGCCTGCCTCTCCCAGTCTCAGGAAGTTCGCGTCTTGTATCCCCGGTGTAAACCCGGGATTTCACAATATGGGGTATAATGGTGAGTTGGGGGAAGAAACTGATGGTTGTGAGAGCAGTCTCGCGCAGACTCGTGTCGTGTTGCCGATCAGTGGGTGGCGCTTGGTCTCTGCCGGTAGGGACGCGTAGCACCAGGGGGCTCTGCCGAGAGGTATTGTGCTTTGGCTCTGCTCCAGTTATGTCCAGAGCTTGGTTTCTAGGTCTATGAGCCTTCCTAGGTCTACTACCTGGTGGTACACACGAATGTCTGGCACAGTAAGACCCCCGTGACATTCCGGCAAGACTAGGAGCTTATGAGAGAGTCATGGTCTCTTTTTGGCCTAAATGAATTCTGTAACTGTGGCTTTTACCTGTCTAAAAAAGGGTGCGGGGATACAGATAGGTAGCGCTTGCATTAGCATTAGATAGAGGAATTTCGGGAGGATCGTCATTTTCAAGATGTTACAGCGGCATATCCACAAATGGAGGCCAGTGTGCCATTAGTTCAACAGTGTCCGAACCAACAGCAGCGGGGGGGGGGGGGTATTGAGTTAAAATAGCTAAGAGAATGTATGAGGGACGTGCGTGCCCAAGTATTTCAAGGCCGTCGTCGTCCATTTTAATTTAAAGTTGGATTGTATGTGCGTGAGTTGTGTTGGCGGTATCCCCATCGCTTCCGATTTAGTAAAGTTAATTTTCAGGTTGGAGAGCACCCCATACAATTTAAATTCCCGTAGCAGATGTGAGAGGGAGATAGAAGGTGTAGCTAGTGTGAACATAAGGTCGTCGGCATAAGCCGACACCTTATGTTGAGTTTGATTGATCTTTACTCCTGGGATGTTAGCGTTCAGTCGTACGTGACAGAGGAATGGCTCTGACGAGAGGGCAAACAGGGGGGACAGCAGACAGCCCTGCCTCGTCCCGTTTGTGATCAGGAAGGAGTCAGAGAGTGCTCTATTAGCCCTGACTCTGGCCGACGGTGTTGCGTATGTTGCAGAGATCCAACTTAACATATGATGACCCAGGCCTATATGACGTAGCGTAGCGAACATGAAGGCCCAGTTAACCCGGTCAACCACTTTTTCAGCGTCTGTGCCTACAAAGACACTAGGCGTTTTAGTGTGGGTGGCCGAATAGAGTACGTTTAGGACTTTTGTGGTATTGTCCCTCGCCTCTCTCGTTGGGACAAAACCCACTTGATCTAAATGTATCAAGTGGGGTAGGTGGGATTGTAGTCTAGTGGCCAAAATTTTGGTGAATAATTTAAGATCTGCATTTAGCAGATATATGGGTCGATAGCTCCCGCAGCTCGTCGGGTCCCTGCCCTCTTTAGGGATGACAGAAATCTGCGCCTGCAATGTAGTGGTATGTAGTGCACCTCCCTTGGTGAGGCTGTTAAGCAGGTTAACTAGATGAACATCCAGGGATGGTAGTAATGTCTTGTAATACTTGTAAAAGGGTGAGTCGATCTGGCCCGGGGGCTTTCCCCAGCTTGGAACTCCCTATCGCCTGTTGTAATTCGGGTAGCGTGATCGGGTCTTCTAGGAGGTTGCGTGCTTCAGTAGGTAAAGTGGGCATGCCTGAGGAAGTTATGTAGTCTTTCATATGATCCAGTGTTGGGGGTGTCATGTGTAAATTGTAGAGGGCCTCGTAGTAAGATTTGAATTCCTGCGATATTTGCTCAGGCATAGCAACCTTTTGGCCGTGGCGGAGTACACATGTGGTATATACGATGCCAGTTTCTGGGAACGTAAGGATTGTGCTAGGAGCCTGCCACATTTGTTGCCCAACTCATAGACCTTCCTGCGGGATATTTGGAGCGCCGATTTGGCCTTAAAAGTGAGTAGGTCAGTGACTTGCGTGCATAGGGTATCAAGTTCCATTCTCAGCGGGTCCGTTGGGGTCTGCTTGTGTTGAAGCTCTAGGGTCTGGAGTTTGTCAAGGAGGGAGATCAGTTGGGCAGTCCTGTGTTTTTTTTAGCCTCAACCCGTGTTTTATAAGGACTCACCGGATTACTGCCTTGTGGGCCTCCCATATTAAACCCGCGTCACCGCCAGTGTCATTATTGATGTGAAAGTAGTCGAATATTTTCTTTGTCACGTCAGCTAGCACCTCTGGGTCTTGAAGAAAACGGTCATTGAGCCTTCACGGCTTCTTTTGACCCCCGGAACAGTCAGTCAATGCATATCTCAGTGTGACCGGGACGTGGTCCGACCAAGTGATGGTCCCTTCTCAGGTGCTTTTAACCGCTTGGAGTTGAGCGTGAGGAATAAAAAAATAGTCTATGCGCGAATATACGTTGTGGAGTAGAATGTGTAGTCCCGCTCGCCGAGGTGGAAAAGTCGCCAGGTGTCAATGAGCTGTGAGTCATGTAGTGCTGGGTGTATGGCCTTTTGCAAGCCTCGAGTGGTGGAAGAGCGACCCGTAGAGGTGTCTTCAGCCGGGATTAGGGGGATGTTGAGATCTCCCCCAAAAATGAGTTGCCCTTCGAGAATTTACGGAGGGTAATCAGGTGTTTTTTGATGAAACCGTCTTGTTGGCTGTTCGCAATGGTAACCTTCACGCCACCAATTGGGCCCTTGAGGAATAAGAATCTGCCCATTGGGTCAGTCATGACCGTGGTCAGAGACCACGGTAGTTTTGCCGAAATCAGTCTAGAGACCCCTCTAGATTTAGGTTCCTTGCAGGCAGAATGGTATACCGTCAGGAAGAATCTGTTTTTGAGGATCGGGAACATGTTTTTCCGGAAATGGGTCTCTTGCAACAGGACAATGTCGGCGCCTCATGTTGTTTAGCAGCATCCGCTGTTTCTCTGGGACATTGAGGCCCTTTACGTTGAACGTGGCCAAGTTAATCTCATCCATACTTGTGGGGGGGAGAGGGGGGCGAAAAAAAAGGTAAGAGAAGAGTAAGGCAAGAAAGAAAAGAAAGTCAGTCCCCCGGAGGATGACCACTCCTGCCGGGGATGGAGACGCGTCTGATGAAGGGGTAAACCCTCAGCGGGCTCTATCCAGCAGTGCTGGGTGTCCAAAGTTTCTGCAAAATACTTGCAATGACGCTCTCCGCTTTCACCCGGGTAACGAGCGTCGTCCTAAGTGGAAAGGTGTTCAGCAAGGGCTCCTGGGATACTCCCAGTCCCTTCCCGACCATCAAGACCATTTCTGCGTGTATAAGTGTGGGCCATAGTAGAATAATTAGCGTTGCAGGGCTAATTAGTACATGGAGTTTTAAGGACAGAAAAAACATATAAGCTATACAGGTTACAAATGGTTTAAATATAACAACTTCAACAATTTAAACAAATAAAGGAGCAAAGGCTGGCTGTCAAACAAAAATCGCGTCCCCCCGGGCCACACCCCCCCTCCCAGTAAGAGCCCAAACCAACATCCCATCCGAGTGCCCCCTCCCGCCAGGCGCCAATCCGGCAACGTCAGGAGGAGAAAGCTTATAGTACCCCCACATACAAAAAAGTTCCCCGCCCCCCTGCAGGGACGCGGAACCCCACTCACATGGGACCCCACATTACCAAGCACAATCCCCTCCGGGACACCAGCACAGGTAGAGCGGAGCCACCTCCCCCAAACGTATAAACATATCTCCTGGATTTACAGTCAGTTGGGGACCCCTCACCTCCCCCCTGAAGTTGTATCACTCCCCCGTGCGATTCACATGAACCGAAGGGGTACAGTGTTGTGGACTCTGGCATCCCTAGGGAGTTGAGAGACATCACCTTTAGTGTGCTCATCTGGTGAAGGCATCAGGTGTAGTCTGAAAAAACAGTGGGGGCGTAGGGAAACCCACTCAGGGACAAACAATGGGAAGGAGATGGGGAGGTCTTCCCGCAGCGCCAGCCGCAAGGCCCCCGCACCGCCCCCCAAAACCTGGATAGTACCACGTGTAGGCCCGTTCCGCCCGGGGGGGGGGAGAGAGGCAAGGTGCGGTGTGCACAGGCACGTAGGTGGGTAATGCCAGTCGGCGATCAATAGCAATGTCTGTCTTCATCGCCCGGCTAGAGACACAGGGGGAGGGCAAGCGGACCAGTTCCGAGTCCACATTAGGGCAACCGGGGGCCGGGGGGTAGCACACAGCAGGTGTGGGGCAGCATAGGCAGCCAGTGGGCAACAAAAATATACAGTCAGCCAGGGGATTTTCAGGACTTACGCGTGACCCAGCGTTGGAGGAAGCCCGGCGGCGTCTTCTGATCCTCTGGGAGCAGGCCGGCTGGTTGGATCTGCCGGGACCCGGTCCCACACAGCCGGTCGGCCGCGGGATTTTCATTAGCCAATTCGGAACCTGGATAGGCTCCACTCCCAGGAACCAAAAGAAATCCGGTAGGTCTGAGGGTGTCCGGTCTGCTACTGTGTGTAGCTCTGTCCGCACCTCCTGAATGTCCCTGTTGTGCGATTCTTCGATCCACAGGATCGTCCGCTCTTGTGGGGAGGGCCTGCAATATTTCGCGGAGGTCTGTATCTAGCTGGCTCTGGGTGGGAGCCGCCACATCGGGTAGGAAAGCGGCCGGTGTCCACCTGTACATGAAGCCTTACATGTTATGTAGAAATGCAATTGTGCATGGGACAAATGAGTCATGTTGCAAAAAAAAGATACACATGCTCTACTGTGGGCCAGATTCAGGTAGATGGGAGCATCTTTGCTCCAGAGTAACGCTTCTCATTTACGTTACTCTGCCGAAATTTTAGCAGCAAGTGCTGTCATTCACGAAGCACTTGCTCCTAAAGTTGCGGCAGCGTAACGAAAATGAGCCGGCGGAATACAAATTGGGCGGGTACGGGGCGTGTAGTATTTAAACTAAGCGCGATCCCGCCGCGAACGTACTGCGCATGCGTCGAGTGTCAAAGCATCCCCGTGCGCATGCTCCAAATTCTGTGAATGAACGTCAATGACGTCACATTCCCATTCATGATCTTTTTACGCAAGCGACGTTTTTTTTTTTTTTCCAGACGCGATGACGACGCCTATACCTAACATAGGATACTCCAACCCCATGTAGGTATATCTTCGCGCCGCGTATCGCTTCCGGAAACGTCGTACCGTCATTGCGTTGCGCCGGAATTCGCTCGTGAATTGCCGATTTCCGCTCATTAACATATTTTTTGAAGTAACGATGCGATGGCGAAACTCAGTTACGCTGATCGCATCGGAGCTTCAACCCGGCGTTTCTTGTTTTCTGGTTACAGAAAACAAAAACGCCGGCTCAAAAATCACTGGATCCGCCAGCCTAACTGTTCCTGAATCTGGCCCTGTGATTATACCTTCGATAAGTTCAGCCAGTTTTACAGGTTTATGTTTTTCTGTTTTGAGACAACCAGGATAATACCTTGCATCTAAATGGACATTTTTAGAGAGCCATGGACATCAGTTTTTATAATGGATCTCATGAAAGTATGTACACAGTACTTTCACTACTTCTTTACCATGATTGGGTGGGTATGGTCTGCTGTGATCATAGTAAAGAACCTGATAACCACTGACAGTGTAGCTTTTCTTACTGGATGTTTACCCTACTCACTCTGATTCTGTGAGATGTTTCTCAAAATAAATACTAAATGGTTAGCTTTACATCAGGAAATACTGTATAGCTGGAATAAAGGCTGAAATGTTGTGGTGTGACAGATAACCACTTAAGACCCGGACCTTTAGGCAGCTAAAGGACCCGGGCAGTTTTTGCGATTCGGCACTGCGTCGCTTTAACTGACAATTGCGCGGTCGTGCGACGTGGCTCCCAAACAAAATTGGCGTCCTTTTTTTGTCACAAATAGAGTTTTCTTTTGGTGGTATTGGATCACCTCTGCGGTTTTTATTTTTTGCGCTATAAACAAAAATAGAGCGACAATTTTGAAAAAAATTCAATATTTTTTACTTTTTGCTATAATAAATATCCCCCCCCCAAAAAAAAAAAAAAATATATATATATATATATAAAAATCCTCAGTTTAGGCCGATACGTATTCTTCTACCTATTTTTGGTAAAAAAATCACAATAAGCGTTTATCGGTTGGTTTGCGCAAAATTTATAGGCCCAGATTCACAGAGCAATTACGCCTGTCTAACTGGTGTTAGACAGAAGTAATTTCAAATTTCGCGCGCCGTATCACTAGTTTGAATCCTCAAACCATGATACGGCGGCTTCGGGCTTCGATCCGAGAGGCTTACGTCTTCGTAAGCCTTCGGATCTACGCTGCAATATTTTTGCGGCCGCTGGGAGGAGTTTGCGTCGTTTTGATGCGTCGGGATATGCAAATGTGTTTTTACGGCGATCCACGAAGATACGAGCGGTCTTCGCAATCGCTTACGTCTGTTTTTTTTTACGTACTGTTAGACCAGCTTTTTGCTGGTCTAACGGTGCGTAGCCATGTTAAGTATGGCCGTCGTTCCCGCGTCAAATTAAATTTTTTTTTTTTTTGCATAACTCGTTCGGGAATAGAAATGTCCGTAAACGACGCTACTCAAACAACGAATGACGTAACTACGTGATTTCGCGCAATGCACGGCGGGAAATTTGCGAACGGAGTATGCGCAGTTCAATCGCCGCGGGAACGCGCCTATTTTAAATCCTTCACGCCCCCTACTCGTGTAGATGGATTGCGACGGGAGAAATACACTACGCCGCCGTCGTTTACTGGACAAAATCTACCTGGATTCCACGTAGAGCCAGGTAAAAAACGGCGGCGTAGTGTATTTCTGATACGCTACGAGAATCCAATTCTCTCTGAATCTGGGCCATAGCGTTTACAAAATAGGGAATAGTTTTATTGTATTTTTATAATTTTTTTTTTTTTTTACTACTAATGGCGGCGATCGGCGATTTTTTTCGTGACTGTGACATTATGGCGGACACTTCGGACAACTTTGACACATTTTTGGGACCATTGTCATTTCACAGCAAAAAATGCATTTAAAATGCATTGTTTACTGTGAAAATGACAATTGCAGTTTGGGAGTTAACCACAAGGGGCGCTGAAGGGGTTATGTATGACCTCATCTGTGTTTCTAACTGTAGGGGTGTGTGGCTGTAGGTGTGACGTCATCAATTGTGTTTCCCTATAAAAGGGAACACACGATCGATCACGGCGCCACAGTGAAGAAAGGGGAAGACGTGTTTACACATAGCTCTCCCAGTTCTTCAGCTCCGTGGACCGATCGCGAGACTCCAGTGGCGATCGGGTCAGCGGGTCCCGCGGTCACAGAGCTTCGGACCGCGGCTGGGCACTTCAAGAGGACGTACCTGTATGTGCTTGCGCCCAGCCGTGCCATTCTGCCGACGTAAATGTGCAGGAGGCGGTCCTTAAGTGGTTAAGGGCATTCACCCAAGAAAAGGAAACTCAGTTGCCATTAGATTGCAGGCTATTGAGCTACAGTGTGCCCATTCACACTGGTGTGTAAGGTAAATGTGCATTATGGCAACATACATCACTAACCATGAAAGTACAAGTTTCAAATTTGGTAGAGCTGGCTGTCCACCTATCAAGCATTTATGGGACACAATTTTTAACCTTTATAATGATTGCTATATTATGAAACCTAGAAGCAAACCACAAATAGCATTATTTTTTTTTTTTTACTCAGAAAAAAATGGGTTTTATTGTGTCAAAAGAATAAAACATACAGCACATATCCGTATCATAAACAGCTGTCATAGCCGAAAATCAAACATTGCGATGAGGAGAGTACAATTGTGCTAAAGAACCCACCATAACATAATGTGACACACAAAAGGGAAATAAAAATATAAATAAAGGGAAAACAAAACGGGGGGAGGGAGAAGAAAAGCTATGTCAGGTGGGCAGGAATAAACCCACCAACCCCACACAGCAGAACAAAGGGCCAACAGGCCAACACTAAGTAAACAAAGCCCACAATCCACCTGCATATAAAGAGCTTTTTCTTTCCATCAACGGCAGATAAATGCCAAGAGTACCTTATCTAGATACACAAAATACTGTTCACTTGGTTAATTATAATCATAATTAACACATTTGTAACAGTCGATGCAGAATTAAACTAGAGGGTGCTAGCCCCCGGGGTTTCCAACCACGCCTGCCAAATGGAATAAAACTTTCTGAGTGTGTTTCTATGCTGATATGTTAAATGCTCCCTAACAAGGACCTGATTGACCTGCTCCACCCACTGTTTACCGGTTGGGACATGCGGAGACAGCCAGAACCTAGCCACCAGCTTACGAGCCAAATATAGTAGTCTGATCACAGCTATGTATACTTTTCTTCATCCACCGCTCCCAAAATACATATTAGGGGATCCAAAGGGACCCCAACCTGAAAAACTGAGGAAATAGTCTTGGTGACATCCCCCAGTATGCAATTTGGGGCAGCGCCAGATCAGGTGGATGAGAGATCCCTCGTCCCCACAACATTTGGGGCATATAGAGGAATCCCGTCTTCCCCAGCGATGCAGTTGTATAGGTGTACGATAGGCTCTATGCAAAAGAAACAAATGGGACAGCCTATGCGACTGAGAAACAGAGGTAATGGGTCCAGCTTGTAGACACACATCCCACATCTCATCAGAAATCTCCCCCAACAAATAGCATTATTATGTTCACTGTGATCTGTGAAACAATCTTGAGAATTCTTAGCGGCTAGACAGATCATTTCACAACATTGGAAGTCTAAAGTTTTTACCTGGGTTGAGTGGTTTGAGGCCCTGAGTGATCGAATAGAGTGCATGCTGGCACAAGATAACTAAATCTGAACAATTTTAAAATATGTGAATGCAATAGTGGATGCTTAGTGACACACCCAAATGCTAATAATAATTCTCCTAAGGCCCAGGGCAGGCTCTGTTAGAGTTTGTCTGCTCAGCAGGGAATCTGTCTGCTAATTCCCACTGAGCAGCTGGATGGCTGGTTCATATCCACTCTGCTTATGCACACTCTCCTCTATAGGCGGATGCAGGGCCGATCCTCCCTATAGGCGCACTATGCAAGCCGCTTAGGGCCACTCAAAGCTGCAAAGGGCCCCCAAAATTACTAGAGGCCCCGTCTGGTGAGAAGTCATTTTCGCACCCTCACCCAGCTTCGAAACTCGCTGGCTGAGTCATTTCCGGCAGCAGAACGCCCCCTCCCCCCGCTTCTCAACTTTCTTTCATGTGACATGTCACTGTCGTCGGATTTTGCTTAGGGCCCCAGGGAGGTCAGGATCGGCACTGGGCGGATGGATGTATCCCAACCCAAGTTTTCGGTTGCCATCAGAACAGTAAAAGAGGTAAAATCTTCCAATAAGGACTCTAATTCTGTAGACCCTGGAGACACCCTGGGATTTCCTTACTCCTCTCACTTCCTGTTTTGGATATGGGACAGGAAGTGAAACCTTCCCAATGGGACAAACTAACAAGCAAACAAATTGAGGGGGATTATAACCCACCTTACTCTATTCAAAATGAAAAGTTTTGCCTTTTAGTTCTACTTTTAGGCGCACACAGTGCATTGCTGTACCCTTAATTTTAAATATCACCCCAATGCACTATTGCAAAAGTAGGTAAAGCAACAGCACTGCAATGCACCACAACATTTATACTGCACATTGTGCTGCAGTGCACTGTGTTAAAAAAAATAAGGGCCCAGATTCACAGAGAGATTACGCCTGCGCAACTGGTGTTGCGCGTGCGTAAGTCTAAATGTGCGCGTGCGTTTAGATGCGCGCGATTCAGAAAACGAATTACGCCAGAAATCTACTTTTTTTTGTCCGGCGTAATTTCGTTAGACAGACGCATCCGTCCGCGCAAAAATGTGCTAGACACACCATTGATTTGCTAGTCAAATATGCTAATGAGGGAGTTGCGGGGATCCACAAAAAAACGCAGTTGCTGCGCAGGCTACGCGATGTGCGCAACAGCAAAATGTCCTGTCTAAAGTTAGAGCACCTAAAAGCTGGTCTAAAAAATGAAAAAAAGTCTACTTGTCAGATAAAGCAACACTGTTAGTGAGGAGTTCAGCAGTCACACGTGTTGCCCAACAATCTGTATGCCAACATGCCAGGGGCATCGTCGCGCATAGCTATACTACTGACTTTAGATGAACAAAGAAGGAGGAGGGCACGGAGGATGGCACTAAGGAGGGCACGGGAGATGTTTTTTTTATTTTTTTATTTGCTTATATAAAATTTACAATTTAAATTAATCTAATACAATAGTCTTATCTGATACAAGCCCCTCACTCTTCACTTGATATATCACACACGCATAGACATCTTTGGCATGAGTGATTCTGAGGTGTCTCGCATCTTCAGATTCACCCCTCATGCCATCCTGGAATTACCACAACCTTGCAGGAGGACATCAGCAGCCCAACACATGGCACTACCCATGACACCCATGACAGCTACATATACAATCAGAGACCCATCCCCACAGATTTCGAACAGAACATGTATGGGGACAGCTGGCTGGTTGGTGAGTGACATGGGTGGCAGGCATGACTATCCCCTCCCGTGATGCACACCTCACAAGTGGCACATGCATGACTAACATCCTCCTGTCTTTTCCCTTCAAGGTGACTCTGCATATGCACTGGTACCCCATCTCATGACCCCATCTCATGCCAGCTCACATTATGCATCTTTGCACGTTAAACACACACATTAATCATGGCACAATGAGAATGCATGCATGCACACCACTGTGGTCCCTAGCACACACACCCCACATCCTCATCACATTGGATTGGCACCAGTCCACCATGCAGGACTTGTGAGCTGCAACGCCATGCCACGGCTCCAATTATGTCACTGTACATTCATACACCATTCACACAGACCTGGGGATCACTTCTCCACCACAAATGAGGGTGACACCCCTTTTCCCGCAGGAATATCACCCCCACATTCCAAAATCATACACAAACAGAACCAAAAAAATTAAATAAATGACGAGCAAAAATAAAAAATGCCCAGCAAAAATATAATTTAAACAAAATAACAACAAAGAAAACACAGAAAAGACAAAAATCACTCTGCAAAACAGTCCTCAAATATCTCAAAGACACGTCACAAACAAACAAAAGCACCTTGCTGTAGAGGGAGGGATACAAAGGGATGTATTTTTGCAAAGTAAGTGCATTTGTGTCTGTCTATTTATGCTGTCTGCGTAGTTCATAAAGTTGCCCTAGTCCATTTCCAATTTCACTGATTGCGCCGCTCCCGAGTTGTGAGCATGCGCACATCGGAGCTGACCATGGTCTCCTTCAAGCGCGCATGCGCGAGCCGGCCGGCCCTTCATTTGCATGGGGTCACGGCTCATTTCAATGTAACACGCCCACGTCCCTCCCAATTTGTATTACTCCTCCTTACGCCTCTGGAAAAAATCTTACGCTTGCGCAATTTCCTGCGCAAAAGCTACGTGAATCGGGGGATTACGCGGCTAGATGGCGCAAGTCTAACGTAATGGCGGTGCGCTACGCCGGACCGATAATGCGCCGATGTACGTGAATCTGGGCCATGGTATTTCCAGTCTTTTGGATGTTACCATGTACAGGAAGTTGATTCATAGTAAATGCCTTAACACAGCAAATATTAGCAGACGACATAACAAATATTTTTGCTCTGCAATGGCCCAGAAATATGTAAATATTCCCTAAAGGGTTGTTGCATTGGCACTAGATTTCAATTAACATGATTAGCATTGTAGTATTAATGAATGATCAATTGTTTATTGCCAAATCACCACTTACTATACAAGTGCCGGACAAGTCCTGAAAGTGAAGCTCCTGCAGATTTTGCACTCTGCAGTAGACTGGTAGGTAAATTGTTGCATTTTGATCAGAAGCTAAAGCAAAACTTTAGGCAACAGAGATCTTAGGCTCCATTCCAACCTGGATGTTGTATTGCATTTTTTTTTTTGGTGCATTTTTGTGGCTGAAGAGCATGAGTCACATGTCTAAGCATCGTTACTAATCTATTGATGGGTAAAACCATTCACATATATGTATTTGTTCCTAGCTATTTGCTTGGAGTTCAGCTTTAAAGCAGGATGGGTAAAGATGACAAATTATTCTCAGTATCTTTTTTGCCTATTAGCTGCCCTACCAACGTCAGAAACTGAAACCGAGTGGTTAGTAGGTTAAGCCTAGAGACCTAAAAAAAAATTGTCATTAGAAAATGTAGTAAAGTCTCCCAAGGCTCTAGTGTATGAGTGTGCTGCTTGTAAGTCAGCTGCAGAACACTTGATTGCCCACTGTCTCCATTGATGAAAATGTGATATCAAGTCTCATGATGTTAAATACATGTCCTCTTGTGCAAGTTGTCATGTTCTGTGTTTTCAAAACCAGTGTAATAGAAGTCAGCAAGCACCCTGCTAAGTGGAATCTTATGGATGTAACTCAGCCCAAAGAATCAATTTTGAGATTATTTCCACATTTACTTGGGAATGATTCCAGAACCGTGTTCTCTGAAATATTGCCTTGTAGCAACAACTCAGTGGCTGAAGTTTCCTTGGGGGTCAGAGGAGTTAGGTTTTCTCTCATGATGTGAACCTTTCAATGCGTTTTAAGACTTGCCGGAAAACCAATCTCTACATTTATTGTGTCATTTGATTTATGTGTTCAGAAATAAAGTATAGCTGCCTTATGGGAGATTGAGGTTTCTGCAAGTAGTGGGTGGCCCATGTCTTACTCATTTAATTTTTTTCCTTTTCCTGACCTAGCCAAGCATATCGAATAGGCACGTAATAGTTTGGTTCTGGTGACTTAAGTCTATGCTCCAACAGAGAGTACATATTATTTACTAACATTCAACAGTGGCCCACATTACTGTTCTTATTGTTTAAAAAGGCATTGCAAATTAGATAAACTGTGTAAACTAGTTGATATTATGTTTGTCTTACAACTCTTCCCTTTACTATGTTGTTTCACAAAATGGTATACTGTATGTTGATCCAGCTATATTTATTTGTCTTTTAACAATGTGTTTCAGAAGAATTTCAAATGTCCTAGTTATGTTTGTTGGTAAATAATATCCAATCCCTATTAATTATAACACCGCCAACTAGCCATTTTTTTGCACAAGAGTAGTTAAATACAAGCTTTTTGCTGCATCAAGCATTCTATATCGAGTGCTGATACAGTATAGGAAAAACACAGCTCATACAGAACACGGACCCTGTCACATGACTAAAACAGAGTACAATGAGATGAACTTGAGAAAAATCAGTTAAAACAAGATAAACAAATGCGGTACAGTATTGCAGTTAAAGCAGAACTATAGTACTACATCTGAGCATCACAAACCAAAAACACTATTTAATGCATTTTTTATATTTAAAGCAATCTCACCCCTCCATCCAAAGTCTCCATGTTAGTAGTAAATGTGATAGACTTTCCAAATATCTATCTACTATATACCATTCCGATTACTTTCCCTCAGATCTTTTTCAGACATATAAGGACACTATTTACTACCTTTGTATGGCACAGGAAAAAACCCAAATTAGCATATACATTATTGCTCAGATGGGAAGCAGATGGAGTTTGGGCCTTCCCGATATAGCTTTGAATTTTAAAACCATGGCTCTTGTATGTCTTTTGAATTGGAATTATAACATCACTGACAAACTGAGAAGTCGATGGCAGGTAAGAGTCTAGCTGGACTGCTGTGGATACCAGCATCACATAGAGGCCTTACAGACTAGAAATCTCCCCTGATGCTCAAGACTTTGAAAGCATGGGATAGACTGAATGCTACTGGGGATTTGGCACCTAAAACCTCTCCTCTGGTCTCGTTAGGGGGCTTTCCATGGTTCAAGCCTGGAGAGGACACTTGTTTTTTTTAGAATCTTAGGGCTTAATGGGAATACCATTTGTACCTAGATGACTTCTAATGAAAAATGACTCCTCTTGGAAACTCTAAGGCCTCGTACACACGAGTAAATAGATTTGTTCAAAACGGTCTGTCCGACCGATTTGAACAAATCTGTTTGCTGGCATTTTGGTTTGCTCGCGTGTACACACGAGCAAACCAAAATCCCCGCCAGCAGACAGCGCGCTGACGTGTCGGTGAAGTGGCGGTGACGTTGACGCCACCACGTCACCGCACCAGGAAGTAAAACACTTCCGAGCTTGCGTCGAAACCATTTGGCGCGTGTGCGAGAAGACATGTCTGCTGGTTAGCGTACTAACCAGCAGACATGTCGGGCGGACGGGTTCCCAGCCGACAGATTTCAAAGCATGCTTTGAAATCTGTCGGGTGGCCAAATCCGTCTGTTTGCCCGTACACACGATCGAATCTGTCTGCTGAAACGGTCTAGCAGACTGTTTCCAGCAGACAGATTTGATCGTGTGTACGAGGCCTGAGGGATACATTTGGGGCTTTTCCAATGGATCATCAGAGAAACCGACAGCTCTCTGATTGCACTAGTAAGGCCACCCTTAAAATATGAGCAAAATCCTCTTTATTCACATTTGAATCTTTATGGCATACAACCCAAGATACTAGACATCCCTGTCCCAGGTTTGTAAATTACTTTTGGGATCTGCTGCTTCATGTACCCCATACTTGCTCAAAGAATGGGAGAATGAACTTTGAGTGGAGTTCTCCCCACCCCAATTGCAAAAGATCTTAAGACTTACACATGCCTCCTTTATAAGCTCTAAAGTGCAACAGCCATGCTACAAATTCCTAGCCAGGTGGTATAAAACACCTGCTCGCTTGGCACAAATATTTCCAGGTTCTGGCTAGAGGTGATGTATCCAAAAGGATACATTCTTACATATATGGTGGCCATGCCCTAAAATTAAAACCTTTTGGGATTTTATTTCCCCTTTAATACAAAAGATCACCCTTAATCCCATCAGGAAAACAACCCTTTTTTCTCATAATACCTCTTTCTCCTTTAAAAACTTGATCCCATGATTCTGGAAATAAGCCACATGTCTTAATTTTAAGGACTGGAAAAAAGGAGGTGGATGAAATTATGGAAGCAGACCAGGAGAAATGCTGACTGGCATTGCTCTGCTCGGGGAGGAGTGAGAGCCGAGCCATTGGCGGTGTTCTGTGGCTCGGTTCTCGGTGCAGAGATCAGTCTGATGCTTCATCCATCGAGGTAGGTATGATTATCAAAAAGAACAAACATATTTCTCTTTTAAATGAGCTACTGCAACCCATTCCATTGCTGTTCATTTTGGTTTTGATGCATATTACGCATTTTCTGTTAATCCAATAAACCTTATTTCACTACTGAAATATTACTGTCTCCTTCAGTTATATGATAGATCAAAATGAAATTGCTGATCCAAACATCCAAATATTTATAAATGACAATCATGAAAATTGTCAGGGGTTCCTAAACTTTTGCATACAACTCATAAATAGAAAGCATTATGAGTGGTATGTACATTTGTTTCAAGCGTGATAAAGAGCCACATATGGCACCAAACATTGCTATGGGTTGGTGCAGCTCCAGGTACTGGAAAACAAATACCCTTGCAGATGGTCCTCCCTGCACTGCAAGGGTTAAATACTCATTAGGTCTAGGGTTTGCAGAATAAGCTGTTTCTACTACTATATTATATTATTCGCTCCAGCAGCCCTTCTACATGCTGTGAGACTGGTCCCTCACCGCCTGTTCTGCTTATGGCTGACAATCGAATGCTGATGTCGTTGTATACAATGCAGGGACAATAGTCTTGTATTGTACTTTAGAAGGGCAAGGGCCCATCCACACTATGGAGTATCAAAGAATTACACAAAAGTGTTGGGGGCCGGGGAGTGAATAAAGAATGTTTTTTTTTTATCAATTCCCTAGACATTATGAGCATGAAACTCAGTGGTGCCCCCAAGGAAAAGGTATTTATTTTTATTTTCCCACTGGAGTTCAGTTTTAAACATTTGAATCAAAACAGCTATATTCTATATTAAGATGTGGGTGCAGATGAAAAGTGTTTCTCCACTCAACAGGGTACTGAACTGCCCAAGTGGTCTTTCTATTGGTATTAGGAATCTTAAGGCCTTGTACACACGAGCAGACACATTTGTTCAAATCGGTCGGACAGACCGATTTGAACAAATCTGTCTGCTGGGAACATATTGGTTTGATCGTGTACACGCGATCAAACCAAAATTCCCGCCGGCAGACGGCGCGCTGGCGTGGCGGGGACGTTGACGCCGCCACGTCACCGCACCAGGAAGTAAAACACTTCCGCGCATGCGTCTAAACCATTCGACGCGTGTGCGAGAAGACATGTCTGCTGGTTAGCGTACTAACCAGCAAACATGTCGGGCAGACGGGTTCCCAGCCGACAGATTTCAAAGCATGCTTTGAAATCTGTCGGCTGGCCAAATCCGTCGGCTAGCCCGTACACACGATCGAATCTGTCTGCTGGGACGGTCGGGCCGACCGTTTCCAGCAGATAGATTTGATCGTGTGTACGCGGCCTAAGGTGTTCAGAAAATCACATAAACTACCTATTCAGATAGAAAAAAAAAGTGTCTAAAATACAAACAATTTTTTTTACATTTTGGTTAAAATACCAGAGGATTTAGAACCGGTCAGGTTTTTATTGGTCCCTGTTATGGAGATTTACACCTCTATTTGTCCTCAAGACCATTACCTGGACTTAAAAGGTGAGGAAAAATTGCTAGAGTTGTCAATAGAACATAAATAGGGAAATCTTGCAACTGGAACATTTCTTTAGGTGACATCTGTCTACAGGGGATTTCTTCTCACTTCCTGATATGTCTGCAGGACAAAGTTATGCTATAAAATAATAAGATTTATGTATAAATAATAAAGTTATACTTCAGATATTAAATGGATAAGCAAGAGAACGGGTGTAAGCTCATTGTTTTTCAAGGTTCTATCAACCATTTCAACATGTATACATGTATTTGTCTTCACCCCCCATATGTCTTTTCAGAAAATGTAAGCGTTTACAACCACTGTAACAGCATCTAGCACAGGAAATAACACTGCTTGGAAGCAATTGCAAAAAAGAAACATCTAGGCTGAATACAATCTACTGCTACCTGCAGATCACATAAAAATGTGAAAGTAAATTCTGTGAAATTGCCATATTCATACACATACCTATATGTTTGTTGTTTTATAAAGCGCTATTTATTCTCCTTAAAACTGTGACAATATCCGAGATTTTTTTAATTTACGTTTTAAACCTCTGTCTTTGTGCTACTTCACTGTGAAGGGGTAGGAGTTTTTTAAGCCGTGGTTCACACTGATGCGATTTCAGATGGGGTCCAGAAGGCAAGGAGTGACAAGTGACATATCCTTGTTTTTTTTATGGAGGCTGTTCTCCTATATGCTGTGTAAATGTAATTTTAAAAAGGGCCCTGTGCGTCTTTACAGCGGAGTGGACCTCCATAAAGTTAAATGTTAATTGCACACCAAACACTTATCTGTTCAAATATAAGTCGATTCCTGTGTATTTTCTGAAAGTCTCTACTGTGTTCATCACCTCTTTTTGAGAGAGAGATGCGCAGGGAAACCGCATTGGAATTGCATCTGAGCCCCATCAAGCTGCACTGTACGTGCTCCTTAAAATGGCACTAGAAAACTCATTCAAATCGCACTGCATTGTGAATTGCAATGTGAACCTAGCTTTAATATTTTTTCATTCAATTTTATATTTTTTTCTTAGTTAATCAATATTGTGATCAGTGGCTGTAATTCCTTTCATCCAGATAATGTATTTGTGTTGCTTGTAAAAATGTGATACTTGTTTCAAAGGGCAGGCCTGAATTGGAAAAAAAAATGGTGCCAAGTTATCAGTTGCACCACATTGCCCTCTTGTGTCTACTGAAAGGATACTACACTGTTGTTTCCAAAACCAACAAAAAAAAAAACACTTTTCTTTTTGATTACCCTTATTAATAAAAAAAATGCAGTTAACACTAATTGACGCTTTTTTCAAATTTTTACAACCTTTCTTTTTTTAGTTTCCCATTAGTCTATGTTTCCTATTTAATTCCAGTTAATGTGCTAAAGAAGTATTTCCTTTGTTTATAAATAGTGTTTCCTCTTCTTATATTAGCTTTATGGATATGTGTTGCATTTATTTATATTATTATATATTTTTATTGTTTAACTGCTTGCCGACCAGCCGCCGTCATTTTACTGCGGCAGGCCGGCTCTCCTGGGCGAGAGCCCGTAGTGCTACGTCGGCTACTTTTGCGGCCACTAGGGGGCGCGCGTGTCCCCGCTTGCCCCCGAGTCCCGCGCGCGTGTCCGGCGGGTACGATCGCCGCCGGGCACACGCGATCGCTCTGTACAGAGCGAGGACCGGGAGCTATGGGACAGATTCAGGTAGATTGGAGCATCTTTGCTCTGGAGTAACGTTTCTCATTTACGTTACGCTGGCGGAATTTTAGGAGCAAGTGCTGTTATTCATGAAGCACTTGCTCCTAAAGTTGCGGCAGCGTATCGCAAATGAGCCGGCGGAATTCAAATTGGGCGGGTACGGGGCGTGTATTTAAAATAAGCGCGATCCCGCGGCGAACGTACTGCGCATGCGTCGACTGTCAATGCATCCCAGTGCGCATGCTCCAAATTCTGTCAGTGAACTACAATGACGTCAAATCCCCATTCATGGACGTTTTACGCAAGCGACGCGATTTTTTTTTTTTCCCGACGCGATAACGACGGCTATACTTAACATAGGATACTCCACTAGGGGGCTGCTTTATCTTTACGCCGCGTATCGCTTACGGAAACGTCGGAAAGTCACTGCGTCGCGCCCGAATACGATCGTGAATTGCCGATTCCCGCTGATTAACATATTTTTTCAGCGCCATTTTTAAATTAAAGTTGCGATGCGATGGCGAAATTCAATTACCACGATCGCATCGGAACTCCAACCCGGCGTTTCTTGTTTTCTGGTTACAGAAAACAGAAACGCCGGCTTAAAGTGACAGTTAGGCTGGAGTATCACTGATACTCCAGCCTAACTCTACCTGAATCTGGCCCTATGTGTGTAAACACACAGCTCCCGGTCCTGTCAGTGGGGGAAATGCTGATCTTCTGTTCATACAATGTATGAACAGAAGATCAGTGATTTCCCCTAGTGAGTCCACCCCCCCCCCCCCCCATACAGTTAGAACACACCCAGGAACATACTTAACACCTTCCCCCCTAGTGTTAACCCCTTCACTGCCAATGGCATTTTTATAGTAATCCAATGCATTTTTATAGCACTGATCGCTAAAAAATGGCAATGATCCCAAAAATGTGTCAAAAGTGTTCGAAGTGTCCGCCATAATGTCGCAGTACTGAAAAAAAACGCTGATCGCCGCCATTACTAGTAAAAAAAAAATATTAATAAAAATGCCATAAAACTGCCCCCTATTTTGTAAACGCTACAACTTTTGCGCAAACCATTCAATAAACGCTAATTGCGTTTTTTTTATTTTTTTTTTACGAAAAATATGTAGAAGAATACGTATCGGCCTAAACTGAGGAAAGAAAATGTTATTTTTATATATTTTTGGGGGATATTTATTATAGCAAAATGTAAAAAATATTGCATTTTTTTTCAAAATTGACGCTCTATTTTTGTTTATAGCGCAAAAAATAAAAAACGCAGAGATGATCAAATACCACCAAAAGAAAGCTCTATTTGTGGGAAAAAAAGGACGCCAATTTTGTTTGGGAGCCACGTCGCACGACTGCACAATTGTCAGTTAGTGCCGAATCACAAAAAGTGCTCTGGTCTTTGGGCAGCAATATGGTCCGGGGGTTAAGTGGTTAATGGCAACTCATTGTTTTTACCTTCCTGCTGCTACTGCACATATGCCAGGTATTGGTGCCAATTTGGCTTATCACACAAAGACACTACACTATCCCTGAAGTGTACCTGGCTTTCAATGACAGTTTGGCTGATCTCCTCTACCTAAAGACTCTACACTAGGCCCAGATTGGACCCGGCAGGTAGCGACAGTGTTGCAGATCTTCTCAAATCTGCAGCAATTTTTTTAAGATACCTGCAATCAGCATCCATCATAGGAAGTCTCTTCTCACTAATACCTTATTTCTGGCTGTCATGATCTACTGAAGAAATCTGCAAATATGTTATAGCGGTGGAAGGCTTCCTGCACCGGAAGCTGATTGCTGCTATGTGCGGGGATCACTGAAGTTTAGCGTAGACCACCAGTACTGTCACTAAATGCCAGGTCTTGCTTCTCATGCATGTGCAGTAGAGCTCTCCAGACAGAACATTCTACTGGCCCCATAGAAGTCTATGGGGTTCTATGCAAAGACAGCAATAAGTAGAAGACGCAGCAGCCTTAGCTAAACATTGCAGCAAAATGCTGGTTGATTTGGTTTCGGAGCCTCATCGGTATACAGCAGAGAAGATTTAGAGTGGATCACACAGTTTGAGGAAATAAAAGGTAAAAAAAACTGTTCAGAAATTTTTTTTTAAAAGGTTTATGTATTTTTTAAATGAAAACCAATTATAAGGCAATTATTTTGTTTCTGATCCTGCATACAAACGATCGTTTTTCGGCATGAAAAAAAAAACATGTCATTTAAAATGATGGTGTGTGGGCTTCACATAATTTTTTGGGTTCTGAAAAACGACAAATTTTTTTTTCCGAACATGCTGCACTTTTTAACAACGTTTTAAACAATGTCGTTTTTCGGGTTGTAAAAAATGATTGCGTGTGGGCTAAAACGACGTGAAAAACCTGCGCATGCTCAGAATCAAGTTATGAGACGGATGCGCTTGTTCTGGTAAAACTAGCGTTTGGAATGGAGATAGCACATTGTGTAATGCAGCGCCTTCTTTTATTCTTTTTAATAATATTCTTTTTAATGCTACACTAATCCAATTTTTTTGCTGCTGATATTGTTACATGACAAGCTTGTTACTTTATTATTTATTGTTATCTCATGAATATTATTGTTTTTTTGTTTAAGCCAGATCTCCGTCTAAAAAGTTTTCTGCATATTTAAAATCTTATAGTGTAGCTATTATTTTTTGATTATTAATTGGATAATATTTTAGACTGATTTCCATTTATTTATTTAATTTTTGGAGTGTGTCAAGTTACCACAACAACATTATTATTTAGTATAATTTACCCACAAGGAGGTTAGTGTCCCTTGTTAATTAGAAAATTTTATTTTTTTAAATGTCCCTGCCTACTCACTAGCGATCTCTGTTTTTTTAATAAAAACACATGGTCAAGTTTTGTCAGCAAACAAAAAATCAATTTATTCTGGTGTAAAAGTAATAGAAAATAAAGACTGATGGCAAACAAAAAGCTCTGTTAATAAAAACAAAGAAGCCAGGAAGGCAGCACTGTAAAGACGCAGATCCCCACAGCAAACAAACAAGGATGTGATCCAAAAAATTGCGACCATTAGAGGCATCATCTCTCATCTCTTTGATTTTCTTGTCTTCTTCCCTGGAGTCTTCCTTGCAGACCGAGTCCTCTGAGGCTGGGTTCCTGGAGGCGAGGTTGTGCTAGGAGCAGGACCCAGAGCAGGCTCAGGAAGAGGAGCAGGAGAAGCGATACGCACAATGTTGGTGTCGTCATAGAGCTGCCCCAACATGGCCATGTTTACTGCCTTAAAGATGAGCGCACACGCTGTCCCCTCTCCAGATTCTGGAGCTTGCTTGCGATGAGCGCTGCAAAACCCTCTCAGAGGGCCACAGTTGTTTCGCGAATCAGGGCCTGGGACTCCTCCTCCATTTGAATAAGCCTCCTGGCCCTTTTCATGGGAGTGCGCAGAGGAGGAATACGCAAGATGGTATCACGCTGTGCCTCCTGTCTCCCACTGGGGCATGCCTCCCCCTGGCTCCCAGTGGGCTCTGCCGCCTCCTGTCTTGCAGTGGGGCCTGGCTCCCTGT
Organism: Rana kukunoris; assembly: GCA_029574335.1. NCBI lineage: Eukaryota > Metazoa > Chordata > Amphibia > Anura > Ranidae > Rana > Rana kukunoris. The sequence goes on from CM056049.1 coordinate 286,732,932, forward strand.
GGGCCCTGCCTCCTCCTGGTTCCCTGTGGGCTCTGCCTCCTCCTGGCTTTGCTCTGTCTGTATATAAAAAAAAGTACATAGTTTATTTTTTGTCTTCATACATCACACACATTTTTTAACTCATGACAGATGCAAATTGAATGCTAATATATATTACAGACAGGGCCACCATCATGAATTTTGAGGCCCCTTACACAGCTTCAGGCATGGGCCCCCTGGAGCAGGGGGGGTGCTTCCATCTGAAATTGAGAAGCTGGGGGGCCTTTACCCCCAAAAAATTATAGAAATTATATATATATATATAAACATTTACTAAAAAGGGGGGTTGCCATCTGGGGCCCTGGGGACCTCCAGCCCCTTACAGGTGTACTGCCTGTACCCCCCTGATGGCGTCCCTGAAATTTACAGACAATCATTCTGACCCCAGCATTTTTCATTCTTGTCCCCATCATGTTTGGCCACTAGTGTCTATTGATATGTCCAACACTTTTTGTTTAATCCTTTTAAATTTGGAGCACTAGTAACATCAATTTGATATCATTATACTTTGATTCCCAAAAATTGTTCGCACAATGCAATACCGGGCTTCATGGTTTACCAGCAGGCTCCTCCAGGAACTCTGGCTCTTCCTCTGAGAATGGCTGCTCTTGCCTGCAGGGAAGGCTGGAGGGTTGACTGCAGGGAAGTCTGGAGCTCCCTCTGGGGGGAAGGTTTGAAAGGGATGTCCTGGACTCCAGGTGGTTGTCCAGGAACTGGAGCTGACTTTAGTACCAGAGGTTCGGCCTATAGATACTGTCAGCTGAAGCTCCAGACCTCATCGAGTTCAGGACTTGTGTTCGTTGAGTTCTGTAGGTGCCTCTAACGGTCACAATTTTTTTTTTCACAGTCTTGACTGTTGCTGTGGGGATCCTTGTCTTTACAAAAACAAGCAGGGTCTCCAGTGCTTTGTTCCTGGCCTCTTTGTTTGTATTAATGTTGTTTTTAGTTTGCCACAATATATGGAGATCCCTCCACCTTTGAACAAATTCCTTGAAAAAAAAAATCATGTTCTTTGAAGGCCTCCATTATTTCTGCAAGTCAAAATTAATAAAAAAAATCTAATGTCAGTCAAGCCTCTACTAGTAAGCTTTCTCCCAATATATAGGCCACAAACTCATCCACTGATCACCAAAGTCCAAAATCAAGTTACTTACTGTCGTTGTACATGGTTGTTTCTTCCGCCTTCTGTGAACTGTGAACGTCTTTTTCACTCATGCGGTATCCCTTTATACACTGCGCATGCGTGAAGCTCTGCACGTTTCCCCACCCCTGGGGTTCGTTCTAGTACTTTTTCCGCCCCTTCTCAGTCATTTAATGTAATACAACATGGAGGACACTCGGCAAGTGGCAACCTCAAGCCAGGAGCGAAGCCAGGCGGTAGCACACACCAGATCCAGGACCAGGAGATACAAGGCCACAAATATGGCGTTTGAGGAGATTGTGGAAATGGTGGCAATATTGAGGAGGGAGAATTATGATAGAAAACATGGCCCTTACAAATATCCAAACAAGGTGAAGGCCCAAATCATGGACAAAGTGGTGAAAAGTCTCTACCAAAAATTTGGGGTGCACAGATCTAAAGAAGAGCTCCGCAAAATATGGTCTGACCTAAAATTGAGGGAGCCGGAGCAATTGCAGAAGATTAAAAGACTCATTAGAAAAAGTAAGTAATTTTACTGTGTACTCAGATTAGTATTTTATTATCATTGTGCTGCATGTGCTTTTTCTTTCATGTTTCAGTTCAAGATGTCTCAAGTTTCATGTTTGTGGGAACAATAATTGGTCGTATGAGTCGTCGTTCATTCGCTCACTTATAATAAAATACAATCTTTTTGTCTGATACAGTGTTTTTGAAATGTGGAGTTAACACTGTATCAGACAAAAAGATCGTATTTTATTATTAGTGAGCGAATGAACGACGACTCATACGACCTATTGTCGTGCCCACAAACATGAAACTTGACATCTTGACCTATTTATGTGAGACATTTTTTTTTTTTAGTGTAGAAGTGTTCTTAACTAGATTTAACCAATCAAACTAAAGTCAATATACAGTAAGGAGAGTATGCTCAGCAGTTGGTTACACATGTGGACTCAGTAGCACAAGTGTTGGCCACAAGAACAACCTATTTAGGGTGTCGCACACAGGTGAACCAGTGGGTACTTGTTTGGTTTCCATGTTTAGGTAATAGATGCAAGACTGCATATTTATAATACATGGTGTGTTTCCAAATTTCAGGAGCTTTTCGGGCTGGGGACGGCTTGAACACATACAGCGTTAATTGGCGAGGTGATGGCCTGCTGGGCTGACATAGAGGATATCAATACATGTTTGGGCAGATGAGGGGAAAAACAAAAAAGGTGGAGCGACGACTAAAAAATGTGATGGATGTTCTGGGGAGGATTTAAAAAAAAACGCTACATGCTAAAATGTTGGTCATTGTTCATGAGTTTTAACCAGAAAAAAATACTGTTATACAAGATATATTTGGAATAAAGTAAAATAAAAATGTATTAAACAAAAAAAATATATATAGAAAAATATTTCTATCCAAAAATATAGATATTAAAAAAAAAAAAACAGAAACAAATATGACACATTTTAAATGTGAACCAATAAACATTTTTGGATACTCAACAATGTGTGGCTTCTTATTATATCAATGCTTCCTAAAGGAACAAATCTATATTTGTGGTGTTTACATTGACAATGATAGGTATTTAGTAAACGAAAATAAACATGGCACTAGGATAACCTAGGAGAAAGATAAAATAAACCCAAATTAGAAAATAATCAGACTAAGAAAAATAACAGACTTTTTCTTTCAAAAACACATTTTTATTTCAGCCAAGATCTGGCATTGGAATGGCCCCCTTCCGCCAAAAATAGTCGACATAATGTTGCTGTACTATGGTGCTTTGGGGGGCCAAGCCTGTAGGGCCAGCCTCACGGGCCGTCACTGGAACAGGATCAAAGGCCTCATCAGGCACAAGTGTAAGGTAGTTCGATGAATGTCTCTTCAAGTAGTTATGCAAGATGCAGTAGCAAACTATGACATGATTCCATTTATATTCTGCCAGGTTGATGGCAGTTTGAAATAACCAGAATCGGCTGGCCATGATGCCAAAGGCGTTTTCGACCACCCTCCTGGCTTTGGCCAGCCGATAATTAAAAGCCCTCCTCTCAGGGGTGAGGGTACGTTGGGGAAAAGGCCTCATGAGGTGGGGACCCAAGGCAAATGCCTCATCAGCAACGAAGAGAAACGGCAGCCCATCTTCCTTGTCCTCCTCAGGTTGCAATCCAAGGTCACCCAACTGAAGCCATTGGGCGAACTCGGTCTGGGCAAACACCCCGCCATCCGACATCCACCCTTTTTTCCCCAAGTCAACACATAAAAATTCATAAGTGGCCGACACCACCGCCATCAGCACTAAACTGTGGAACCCTTTATAATTGAAGTAATAGGATCCAGAACGGGGTGGTGGCACGATGCGGACGTGCTTGCCATCAGTGGCTCCTCCACAGTTTGGAAAGTTCCAACGCTGCGCAAAGTCCGATGCCACAGTCTGCCATTCCCTTGGCGTGGTGGGGAACTGTAGAGAAAAAAATAAATAAAAAAATTCACACAAAATTCAAACAAACATTGCAATTATATAAAAACATTCTTGCCAAAACAACAGTATATCATTAATTTGAAGGAGTATTTTAGGAGCCACAAAAAATAATGGATCACTAATCAGATTCATCACCACCTCTGATGGCCCAAAAAATGAATGCACTTTATCTGAATTCAACAACAATTTTAAAATGCACACATTTAGGGGGGGGGGGTACAATGGAGCCGACAAAATACTTGGGGAAGTGACTAGGCTAGGTGTGTTTGGGCCCAGGATAGAATTTTGGAGAGGTTGGCTATTGAAAATATGCATGTAGGCCAAAAAAGAAGCATAAAAAGCTTACAGCATGCATGGGGACAAAGGGAACATTCACAGCATATTGCAAACGTGGTTATTAGTAAGCATTAAATACATAGATTGTGAGATTAAAGGACAAAACGTACTTTAATATAGTCCTCCTGCAGAACAGGTGTCCGGGACTATGATGCCCAGAGCTTCAAATCCTGCAAACTTCTTCCTGTTGCCAAGTATCGCAACGTAGCAACTAGCTGCTGCTCAGCAGTGATGGTTTACCGCATAACGGTGTCCTGCCTGGTGATATACGGAGACACCGAAGCCAAAAGCTGCTGGAATACTGGGTCAGACATCCTCAGGAAATTCCTGAAATCATCAGGGTTATTTTCCTGGATCTCCCGCAGCAGAGGCATATGAGAGAACTGGTTTCTGCAGAGAAACCAATTTTTGGCCCACAAACTCCTCCTCACCCATGGACCGGGGCCGGGATAAAGCAGAAATCCCTGCACCAAGCACAGCACGATCTAGACGACGAGAAGGTACCCATAACATGGCTAGAGAACGGTCGTCTAATCAGATCGAACTAAAAGAACGCACTGAAGAACAGCAAGGCCTCTGAAGAACGACCTGAAAAACGGTAACAAGCGGACAAGAACGCACTGCAAAAACAGATACGAACTGACTACAAGCACTGAAAGACAGATACGAACCCACAAGCACAAATTGAATGACAGAAAATGATCTTTAAAGCACGAAGACTAAAAAGCGCGAATCGTCTCTCACCAAACTTTTATTAACACGCGGTAACACAAAATCAGCAAAAGCAGAACCAAGGGTTGCGTCATCCGCATGGAACTGCCCCTTTATAGTGCTGTCGTACGTGCTGTATGTCACCACGCTTTGCGGTTCCGAGACCGAGATGCTGAAGGCGGCTCAACTTTGCGACCTGGCGAAATCCGCCCCCTGGAGTTGGGACAGAGGGGGGAAGGCGCAAGGAGACACCGGTACAAACCGCAAAGCTGTGGTCTTGATATGAATAGTCGGAGGCTTAGCTGATGGTGGTTCACTGGAGACAAACTGTGGATCAGGCAACAACAGTTCAGGTATACACAGCACGTAGTCGGGGGCAAGGACTGAGGGCGGGTCCAGGGTACAAGCTGAAGGTCAAGAGTTGGAGAAGACAGAGAATCCAGAGGTACAGGCCAGAGGTCAGGGACAGGAGACGGCAGCAATCCAGGGACGTAAGCCAGAGGTCAGGTTCAGGAGAGAGAGCAGAGTCGTGAGGAAATCCGGGTCAAACAAGGCAGGTTTAGTAACAGGAAGCACAGGGTTGAAGCTGACAACAAACCAGCAACCTGTCAAAAGATAGGGGCTGGTTTAAATAGGCAAGTCAGGCCTCTGGCTCTGGAATGAGGGCGTGCGATTTGCGCACAGGCATGCGCCACAGCGCTGTTCTACCGCGCATGTGCGCTATTCTGCGTCTGGCTGGGTTGTCTCCCTGACAAATGTTGAATAAAGATACAGGTACATCCTGTTTAACTTACATTGTGTTGTGATGCACTACAGTGTTATGCCCTGTACACACGATCGGTTTGTCTGATGAAAACGGACCGATGGACCGTTTTCATCAGACGAACTGATCGTGTGTGGGCCCCATAGTTTTTTTTCCCAGCGGTGAAAAAAAATAGAACCTGTTTTAAATTTTTCTTATGGTTAAAAAAAACAATCGTCTGTGGGGAAATCCATTGGTCAAAAATCCACGCATGCTCAGAATTAAGTCGACGCATGCTCGGAAGCATTGAACTTATTTTTCTCAGCACGTTGTTGTGTTTTATGTCACGTCGTTGGACACAATCAGATTTTTAACCAATGGTGTGTAGGCAAGATTAATGAAAGTCCGCTTCATCGGATATCTGATGAAAAAATCCATCGGTCTGTTTTCATCAGGCGAACCAATCGTGTGTACAGGACATAAGAGTCCATTGCCGCCTACTGTACTTGTGCATTATGGTGCCATTATATTTTACTTACATTGCAATGCACAGCACAGAGTATCCCATGTTTCATAGGCTTAAAAGGGGCCTAAAGGGTAACTTTCCTTGCAAACAATATATTCCTAATGACCTTTCTTCCTGTGTTAATTGAACCCCTTTGCATTTACCTCTCAGATCAGCAGGTGATGCAGTTCAGATGGCACTTGATCAGAGACGCTTCCCTGCAGGATTACAAGTAGACAGCTTTTGTATTCTGACCTATAAAGAACTCGGTACCCCAGGCACCCTGAACTCCTACCATTTACCCCCCATGCTGCCTTGACACTGAACCTTCTTGTCTCTGAGCTCCCCTGTCAGTGAACCCCAACTCCCCAGACACTGCATCTCTCTGCTAGCTACAACTCTGTCAATGCGTATTCCCCTACTGCTCCCCCTGTTCCTGTTCTCTCCTATCAACTTTGCAGGGACAGAGAGGTGGAGCATGTAGTTTCCTGGCTCACTGCCCACTATCTTTTCGCTCTGGTGACATCAACTTCTCACTCCTCCTAAACTTCTGAATCATACACCTATGCGAAAGGCCATCATTATTTACAAGAGCTGCATAGGTATTCTGTGAATTTTGTTTGCAGGCAGTATGATTCATGTCTATTGGGACTCAGCACAACTGCTGGTCTCAATTTGACAGCCATGCAGGTGACATGCACCCACACCTGCACGGCTATCAAATAGAAGTAAATGTGATTTCATATTATTAGCGCAGTCTACACCACATTTTTTTTTTCAACGCCACGGCCGTGGCTTCGGTCTACCATCAGGTAGACCGGCAGGCGGACTACTGGAGTCGCCAGATGCTGGACCAGGGCGACTGGTCTTTGTGCATGGAGTTTTTCGGCTCCCTTGCAAGGCATGGATCTCCTGGCCGCTCGTCTCCACCGCAAGGGTGTCAAAGTTTGTGGCCAGGTCTAGTGATCTGGTAAAGATGAGTAAGTTGCGCTGGTTGCCCTGTGGGGTCTGTATCGGTGACTTTTTGCCATTCCTCCATTGTAGTTGCTTCCTCAGCTGCTCCACAGAGTGGAGGCTGAGGAGATCCCGATGATTCTAATCGCTCCTGATTGACCTTGGAGTCCTTGGTACGCCGATATCGGGCGCCTGGTAGTGGAGGTACCCTGGCGGTTGCCAGGGCAGAAGGTCCCTCTGTCTCGAGGTCCCATACTTCCTCCTGTTGTACAGTCACTGACTTGCTCAACATGGCTATTGGAAGCCAGACTTTATGTGACCGGGGTCTGTCTGACTCGGTCATCTCAACAATGCTGAGGGCACAGTAGTCTTCTTCTGGAGGATCTACCATCGCACCTGGCAGGCCTACATCTCTTGGTGCGAAGGGATGTAGTGACATCCACGGACATACTGTGTCCAGGGTGCTGCTGTTTTTACAGCTTGGAGTCGATCTAAAAATTGCTTAAAGCACCGTTTGGGGACAGATTTCAGCCTGGGCTGTGTTCTTTTAGTGGCCTTTTTGTGGCCCGTTCCCTGGTTGGTCCCTTTTTGTGTGCAGGGGGTTTGTCATATACTTTCCCCTCTTGACCCATCTCTTCCCCCCTGATTTTTGACTCTGGTGCTCTCGGTTCTTCAGGAACCTTCCTTTTGGAAACATCAGAGAGATTTTCTTTTGACACTATCTCAGAAGGTGGCCCCTTTAGTGGCCTTTATCTCTGTTAGAGGGGTTTCTGAGTTGGCGGTCTTGTCTTGCAAGCCACCATGCTTGTACCTCCATAAGTATTAGGTGATGGTGCGCCGGCGACCTTCCCTTCTTCCGAAGGTGGTTTCGACTTTCCGCCGGAATAAGAACATTGTTCTTCCATCCTTCTATCCTTGGCCAGCACATTCTACGGAGATTGCCTTTTATACTTTAGGCGTTGTACGCGCTTTACGGGTGTACCAGCCTGCTACAGCTCAGTTTCGGAGTTCTGACTCTCTTTTGTGTCAGTGTCCGGTCCATAAAAGGGCCTGGTGGCCTCGTCGACCACCATGGATCAGGCAGGCCGTCATACGGCCTATGCTCTTAAGGGGCGGGCTCTCCTTTCCGGTCACGGCACTTTTGACAAGGGGTTGGTGCTTCCTGTTTTTTTTTTCAACATCATGCATCGGTCTCAAAGGTGTGCGAGGCGGCGACTTGCTCGTCCGTTTACGCTTTTTCCAAAGATAACATGGTTGCTGTGAGTGCATCTTCCGATGCTTTTTTCGGCCACTAGTTTTTGCCGGCAGCTGTTTAAAGTTGCACCTCCTCCGTTGAGGAGCTCTGCTTGTTTTGGGGTGAAGTTAAAATTGGTTTAACTGATATATTTCCCACCCCTCGTTGTTTTTGACACTGCTTGGGGACATCCCACTTGTCAAGATTTAAGGAGCTGTGTCGGTCCATGGACGATAATCCTTTTTCTCTGAGTCCATGGACAAACACAGCACCCACCCCTCCTTTTTAGGTTTGTACTGCTTGTTACGAACTAAGGCTGCATGCTGCAGTGAGGAGGGTTATGTCTGGAGGGACCGCCCCCTGGGCGGGGCTGTTCAACTCTGTTAATGTAACGTGTATTTAATTATCTAACATGTTTCTGCCTAGTCCTCTCCTGTAAACAGGGAACATAACCCACTTGTCAAGATTTAAGGAACTGTGTCCGTCCATGGACTCAGAGAAAAGGATTTTACGGTGAGTACAAAAAATCCAATTTTTTCTGACTAAATGCCAGAGAAAGGGTACCCTGTACATAAAATGTATTGGCGTCCAGGTTCAACAAGAAGTTGAACAGCTTTGTGTCAAGGACAAAGTATCCACTTGCATGCGGGACAGATGCGTTAGTGACCCTGTGGGACCAGTTGTCACTGGTTTATGCGTTCTCTCCCCCAGTGCCACGACTTTTGTGGCTTCTATGCAACATCAGAGAGGAATGGTTATATTGCTTTTCTCTCAATATAGATGAGAGCAGTTAAAAATCTATCTGAAGCTTTCAGATATAGGAAACTGACGTTTTGTTGTGCTGCCAGAAGACCCCAGAAATGGGCAGGCAGTGTTCAGATCAGCTGTTATAATAGTTACACTCTCTCTCTCTCTCTCTCTCTCATTAGAGTAAGAAAAGTCAAGGCCTCTCTGAAGCGGCTGCTTGGATACGGAAAACTGATGTTGTTGCGCTACCAGGAGGCCCCAGGAAAGGGCAGGCAGCGTCTAAATCAACTTTTTTCAATGTTGATTCATCAGGTTATTATTCAGGCTTGTGATTTAAAGAGAGGGTTTCCCCCTGTTTCTTTTAGAGTGCACCCTACCAGGATAGTAAGCGCTTCATGCATGGTGCATTACCAAGCCTTTATGACTAAGATTTGCAAGGCCGCAGCTTGGTCATCGGTGCTTACATTCGCTAATTTCTATCAGGTAAATGTAAGATGGCAAGAGGATGCCGCTTTTTGGCGCAGTGTGCTGCAGGCAGAAGTATAGGTCCTCACGTCTGATGGCGGTCTGCGTTATTTGTGTCTCCCTCTCCCCTCAGTAGGCATTGCTTTGGGACGTCCCATGTAGTAATTACTAGGCTCTGTGTCCCATGATGTTCGATAAAGAAAATAGGATAGCTTACCTGTAAAATCCTTTTCTTGTAGTACATCATGGGACACAGAGATCCCGCACCTCTTGTTTGGGGATATTGGGACACTTATTGCTTTGCTACAAAAACTGAGGTGCTCCTAGTATGGGAGGGGTTATATAGGGTGGAAACTTCCTGTCTAATTGGTTACACCAGTGTCCAGCACCTGAAGGTGGAATATAAACCACTTAGTAATTACTAGGCCCTGTGATGTACTCCAAGAAAAGGATTTTACAGGTAAGTTATAAAAATCCTATTTTTTTTTGCTAGAAAATTACTTAGGACCCCCTAAGTGTGTGTGTGTGTATGTATATATATATATAAAATTCCTAACACCCTAGACAATAAAATGGCAGTCGTTGTAATACTTTTCTGTCACACCATATTTGCGCAGCGGTCTTAGGCCGCGTACACACGATCAAATTTATCTGCTTGAAACGGTCGGCCAGACCGTCCCAGCAGACAGATTCGATCGTGTGTATGGGCGAGCCGACGGATTTGGCCAGCCGACAGATTTTAAAGCATGCTTTAAAATCTGTCGGCTGGGAATCCGTCCGCCCGATATGTCTGCTGGTTAGTACGCTAACCAGCAGACATATCTTCTCGCACATGCGTCGAATGGATTCGACACATGCGCGGAAGTAATTCACTTCCTGGTGCGGTGACGTGGCGGCGTCAACGTCACCGACACGTCAGCGCGCCGTCTGCCGGCGGGGATTTTGGTTTGATCGTGTGTACACGATCAAACTAATACATCCCAGCAGACAGATTTGTTCAAATCGGTCTGTCCGACCGATTTGAACAAATCTGTCTGCTCGTGTAAAAAAAAGTGATATTTTTTCTCCAAAAAATGCACTTGTAAGGCCCCGCCTTACAAGTGCATTTTTTGGAGAAAAAATATCACTTTTTTTTAATTAAACAATAAGACAACAGTAAAGTTAGCCCCATTATCTTTTTATATTGTGAAAGATGATGTTATGCCGAGTAAATTAAAACCCAACATGTCACGCTTCAAAGTTGCGCCCGCTCATGGAATGGCGACAAAATTTTACCCTTAAAAATCTTCATATGCGACATTGAAAAAAATCTACAGATTGCATGTTACAAAGGAGCTCCAGGGCTATTGCTCTCACTCGAACGATCGTGGCGATACCTCACATGTGTGGAATACCATTTTCATATGCGGAGCTACTCACGTATGTGTTCGCATCTGCATGCAAGCTCGGCGTGACGGGGCGCGTTTAAAAATTGTCTTTATTTTTTTTTCACCTTTTATTTTTTATTTTTTACAATGTGAGTATCCCTTGTAATAGAAAAAAAAGCATGACAGGAACTCTTAAATATGAGATCTGAGGTCAAAAATGCAATAAAAAATTAATTAAATGTCATTTGAAAAAAACATTTTGCTTTAAGAGCATTGGGCTGAAGTGACGCTTTGACGTCGCTTCCACCCTGCAATGGTGTGGAGATGGGTGGGGGCCATCTTCCCCTCACTCATCTTCATACCACAGAGGGGAGAGGATCTAGCGGCTCCGGTAAGCGGCGATGGGCACCCGAGAGTGGCGGGAGGGGGGCCCTCTTCTGCCACCAATAGAAGTGATCTTCCGGTGAATCTGCCGTAGAGACCACTTTTATCTGAACGTGGACCACCTGCTGAAGAACACGATACCAGGGATATGGCATCTAGCCATGATTTGTGTTTGAATTCAATTACTCTGTGATCGCTGTTTTCTATGTTATTCCTCATTTCAATAACTGCAATCAGATCGGCATTGTTTGTAATTAGTTGATCTAGCAATTCCTTTTTTTTCTAGTCTGGGTATCCACCAATTGACAAATTACGTTGTCCTGCAAGCCATGAGTGAGCAGTTATGTTCGTCCAGAGATGGTGCCATAAGATTTTGTTAATGCTAAGTGGAGAGCATTGTACTGCATCTTTACCCACCTAGAGTGATGAGAGAAATGTGTGTTTTCTAAATGAAATGCAATTTAACTATAAAGGAGGATAACCAAATCCACTTTAATTATAAATGTATGCTTGTAGAAGTAAAACTACAAATTTAACTAATGGTGTTTTTGTTTGTGTTTTCTGTCTTCTCAAAGAAACTAGTTTGTCATCTGTTTTCCTCATCTGAACAAAAAAAAAATGGAGAAATGGAAATCATTGGCCAGCTGGGATGTTCAACTGCTGAATACTATGATTTGCTTTTGAAAAATGTAAGCATTTCTTGTTTTAAAATTGTAACTGTTCTAGAAATGTACTATTGGCTGAACACTAAAGCATAAGGTTACCATCTTATAAAACCACTGATTAAAAGCTAAACTTCAGGCCATTACCTGAATACACAGTTGAAGTACATCTATGTGAGCTGGTTTACCTGCTGAAGGATTTGTCACTCTGTTAATTTCCTCTTATAATCCTAGCACTGTGCCAGTCAGCACAGCCAGGTCTGGCAACTCACTGTAGACTACCACTAAGTATTGCAGCCTGCTTAACGAAGTTGTAAAGTCTCAAGGTTTATTTACCTTAACCAGTTTAGATCCACGCTATAGCCGAATGACGGCTTCAGCACGGATCTAAATATCCAACAGGCCGTCAATTGACGGCCTGTCACTAGCACGTTCCCCGCGCGCGCTCCAGAGCAGGCAGCGGGGAAACTCTGTGTTGGTCATGTCCCTTGGACACAGCCAATCACAGATCGCCGCGAACGGCCAATCAGAGTGGCTGTTTGCGATGCGATCTGTGCGGCCAATGAGAGATGATCTCATATGTAAACATATGAGATCATCTCTCATTGCCGTTTTACACAGAGACAGCGTCCTGTCTCTGGATAGGAGACCGATCTGTGTCCCTTGTACATAGGGACACAGATCGGTCACCTCCCCCAGTCACCCCCCCTCCCCCCACAGTTAGAACACAATGCAGGGAATACATTTAACCCCTTCCTTACCCCCTAGTGTTAACCCCTTCAATGCCAGTCACATTTATACAGTAATTAGTGCATATTTATAGCACTGATCGCAGTATAAATGTGAATGGCGCCAAAAATGTCAAAAGTGTCCGATGTGTCCGCCATAACGTCGCAGTCCCAATAAAAATCACAGTTCGCCGCCATTTCTAGTAAAAAAATAAATAATAAAAAATAATAATTCTGTCCCCTATTTTGTAGGCGCTATAATTTTTGTGCAAACCAGTCGCTTATTGCGTTTTTTTTTACCGAAAATATGTATAAGAATACGCATCGCCCATAACTGAGAAAAAAAAAATGTTTTTTTTTTAAATTGGGATATTTATTATAGCAACAAGTAAAAAATATTGTATTTTTTTTTTAAATTTTCGCTCTTTTTTGTTTATAGCGCAAAAAATAAAAACCGCACAGGCGATCAAATACCACCAAAAGAAAGCTCATTTTTGTATGGGAGCCACGTCGCACGACCTCGCAATTGTCAGTTAAAGCGACGCAGTGCCAGAAGCTGAAATTTCACCTGGGCAGGAGGGGGGTATATGTGCCCAGTAAGCAAGTGGTTAATGCATTCTATGCATTAGGGTGAAAAACCTTCTGTGCTGCAGCAGCCCCCCAGAGCCCCCCTTTTTCTTACCTGAACCCAATCGTCCTAGAGATGAGAATGAGCACAGCAGCTCCAGACACTGCTTCAGACCCCCATTGGACAGATTGATAGGAGCAGGAGCCAATGGCTGTCAATCAAATCCAGTGTCACGGTTGGTATGCATATTGGGCTAGAATTGGCTACTATTTAGACTCATTCATATTGCAGCACCCCCATTATCATTTAACTTGTCAATGTACTGTTATGTGCTGCAGTGTGTTGAGATGTTTTACAGCACATACCAATGCAGCATGTTGGTATGAACTGAAACAATAGGGCAGTTTACTCTTACATCAGGACAGAGCCAGCGCAGCACTGGTGTGAATGGGCCCTTACAGTAAAGTTTAAGATTTAAAAATAATATATTAGGGCAGAAGTGTGAGTTGCTGTTGCCGTCTTGTTTTTAAAAGTGAGCATGCTGGAGCTGTGTCTTTAATCCTGGTTAATATCACTTTGCTGGAGTGATAACATTGTACTTACATTCTATGTTTAATACTATGGTCTTTTTCAGGGGGACCTCTGTATAACATAGTAGAGGAGGAGAACCCTGTCGCATTACTTTTCAAAGTCATGTAACCTGGGGCAGACTGACAACTCATGGGGCGCCGGGCAATAGGTGATTATGGGGCCCCCAGGCTTAGAGATGGCCGCCATCTTTTTTTGATGCAACATGAATGTGGGCAAACCCATGCAGAGAGGCACCAAGCTCCGTGACATGCTGAGTGGCTTAGAGTTGGTGACCCACTAAATTCACCAGACGCCTCTCATAGGCAAACAATTGCAGCCTCACTGTGTCCCATCAAATGCAGCCACTGTGCCATTAAATGCAGTCCACTGTGCCCCATCTAATGCAGCCAACTTTGCCCCGTCTAATGCAGCCAACTGTGCCCCATCTAATGCAGCCACTGTGCCATCAAATGCAGCCAACTATGCCCCATCAAATGCAGCCACTGTGCCCCATCAAATGCAGCCAACTGTGCCCCATCTAATGCAGCCAACTGTGCCCCATCTAATGCAGCCAACTGTGCCCCATCTAATGCAGCCACTGTGCCCCATCAAATGCAGCCAACTGTGTCCCATCTAATGCAGCCAACTGTGCCCCATCTAATGCAGCCAACTGTGCCCCATCTAATGCAGCCATTTGTGCCCCATCTAATGCAGCCAACTGTGCCCCATCTAATGCAGCCAACTGTGCCCCATCTAATGCAGCCAACTGTGCCCCATCTAATGCAGCCAACTGTGCCCCATCTAATGCAGCCAACTGTGTCCCATCAAATGCAGCCAACTGTGCCCCATCTAATGCAGCCAACTGTGCCCCATCAAAATGCAGCCACTGTGCCCCATCAAAATGCAGCCACTGTGCCCCATCAAATGCAGCCAACTGTGCCCCATCTAATGCAGCCAACTGTGCCCCATCTAATGCAGCCAACTGTGCCCCATCTAATGCAGCCAACTGTGTCCCATCAAATGCAGCCAACTGTGTCCCATCAAATGCAGCCACTGTGAGCCTCAGAACCCCCCCCCCCACATGGGGCACAGTTGGCTGCATTTGATGGGGCACAGATGCAGCCACTGTGCCCCATTAAATGCAGCCACTGTGCCATCAAATACAGCCACTGTGACCCTCAGCACCCCCTCCCCCTGTTGTCTGACCGACACTTGCCGCATCTTGGTTGATGATTTTTGGAAAAAAAAGTGCTGGTCTGTGTATATATAGATAAATCATCCTGATAGAACACACTGCTGCTGCCCCTTCTGCCATGCTGGTACTTGTAGTGCCCCAGCAGCTCACAGACATAGCATGTGGTAATACAGGAGAGGAGGCTGTGCCTGTGTACTGGTGGGCAGGTAATGAGTAGGGAGATGTAGCAGAGATTGGAGACGTTCAGCACATCCTTCTTCCAGAAGCATGGCACTTCTCACACACAGAAAAACGATCTAACAGCAAGAGGAGCCCTGCCACACAGCCTCCCCCCTCCCCCTCCCCCTCCTCACCAGGATAGGTAAGCACTGATAATAATTTCTTCCAGCTCAGCCAGCTTACCTTTTTATCAGGCAGAAATCCACCCCACACTGCAGGCTGTCCCCTCCTCCCTCTCCTCTCCTGCAGCAGTCGGCATATCCTGCTCGTATGTCAAAAAAGCCGCGCTAAAGAAGGGGGCGTGTACAGTGTGCTCCCATTGACTGAGAAGGCAGTGGAGGGGCGGGGCAGCTACAATCAAAATGATGTCGGTAGTGGCCATTTCAGTGATAGATGTCAAAATACACTGATTCCAACAAACTGTCCCTGCTTTTACCAAGGCTGGCAACCCTGATGGGGCCCCATGGCCACTCGGTCCGTGCCCAAGTGCCCTCATGGTCAGTCCGCCCCTGCATGTAACAAAATTCCAACCCGCCATGCCAATTAATTAAGCACAAAGCTGAGTTTTATTAATGTGCTATATGATTTTTTAAAGCAACAATATTGTGACATTTAGGCTGTACAACTGCTTTATTAATGGGCCCCAAAGGGTTAGTATGTGGGGTTCATAAGCCAACAAATAATCTGTGTAATACTATTTATCAAGAAGTGAAAAAAAATATATAATGTTACATAGTAGGTGAGGTTGAAAAAAGACACAAGTTCATTAAGTCCAACCTATGTGTGTGAATATATGTCAGTATTACATTATGTATCCCTGTATGTTGCGGTAGTTAAGGTGCTTATCTAATATATTTTTTAAACTATTGATGCCCCTCACTGAAACCACCGCCAGTGGAAGCGAATTCCACATTCTTATGGCTCTTACAGTAAAGAACCCTCTATGCAGTTTAAGGTTAAACTTCATTAACCACTTAAGGACCGCCTACTGCACATTTACGTCGGCAGAATGGCACGGCTGGGCACATCAACGTATATATACGTTGATTTTAGTACCCAGCCGTGGGTCGCGGGCGCGCGCCCGCGACCCGGTCCGAAGCTCCAGGACCGGGACCGCGGGATTCGCGGACCCGATCGCCGCTGGAGTGCGGCGATCCGTCCCTGGAGCGGAAGAACGGGGAGAGCCGTGTGTACACACGGCTTCCCCGTTCTTCTCTGTGGCCGTAGCATCGATCGCGTCATCCCTGTAATAGGGGGACGCGATCGATGATGTCACACCTACAGCCACACCCCCCTACAGTTGTAAACACACACATTAGGTCACACATCCCCTACAGCGCCACCTGTGGTTAACTCCCAAACTGCAACTGTCATTTCCACAGTAAACAATGCAATTTAAATGCATTTTTTGCTGTGAAAATGACAATTGTCCCAAAAATGTGTCAAAATTGTCCGAAGTGTCCGCCATATTGTCACAGTCACGAAAAAAATCGCTGATCGTCGCTATTAGTAGTAAAAAAAAAAAAATTAATAAAAATGCAATAAAACTATCCCTTATTTTGTAAACGCTATAAATTTTGCGAAAACCAACCAATAAACGCTTATTGCGATTTTTTTTACCAAAAATACGTAGAAGAATACGTATCGGCCTAAACTGAGGAAAAAAAAAATTTTTTTATATATTTTTGGGGGATATTTATTATAGCAAAAAGTAAAAAATATTGCATTTTTTTTTAAATTGTCGCTCTATTTTTGTTTATAGTGCAAAAAATAAAAACCGCAGAGGTGATCAAATACCACCAAAAGAAAGCTCTATTTGTGGGGAAAAAAGGACGCCAATTTTGTTTGGGAGCCACGTCGCACGACCGCGCAATTGTGAGGCGCCGTACACACGTCCGAGGTTCTCGCTGAAAACCAGCGAGAACCTCGCTGGAATGCACATTCCAGCGAGGACCTCGGCCGTGTGTACGCTCTCGGCGAGCATCCCGTCGGGAAGCCCGTCGAGCCGAAATAGAGAGCACGCTCTCTATTTCCTCGACGGCCCGCCTGGAAGAATGGCTGGTTGCCATTCCCGACGGGCGGGTCGCCGAATTCGACGGCCGGGAGAGAACCTCGACGGGCGGAACGATGTGTTCTGCCCGTCGAGGTTCTCTGCCGTGTGTACGGCGCCTCAGTTAAAACGACGCAGTGCCGAATCGCAAAAAGGGGCAAGGTCCTTTACCTGCATTTTGGTCCGGGTCTTAAGTGGTTAAACTCCCTTCTGCGAAAGAGTTTTATCCCTATTGTGAGGTCACCAGTACGGTATTTGTAAATTGAAAATCACCTCTCAAGTGTCTCTTCTCTAGAGAGAATAAGTTCAGTGCTCGCAACCTTTCTTCATAACTAATATCCTCTATTCCCTTTATTAGTATTGTGTCCTTCTCTAGACTCACTCTATTTTCAGTACATCCTTCCTGAGGACTGGTGCCCAGAACTGGACAGCATACTCCAGGTGAGCCCGGACCAAAGTCTTGTGGAGCGGGAGAATTATCGCTTTATTCCTGGAGTTAATCCCCTTTTTAATGCATGCCAATATTATGTTTGCTTTGTTAGCAGCAGCTTGGCATTGCATGCTATTCCTGAGGCCTATCTTCTACTAGGACCCCCAGGTCCTTTTCCATCCTAGATTCCCCAAGAGGTTCACCTCTCTAGTGAGTAGATTGCATTCATATTTTTGAGACTCGAATGCATTATTTTACATTTTTCTACATTAAACCTCATTTGCCATGTAGTTGTCCACCCCAATAATTTGTTCAGATTTTCTTGGAAGGTTTCCACATCCTGCAGAGAACCGTGGGGGACCCACTTCCCACCCCTGACCATTGAGAGTATTCCCCATTTATCACCACACTCTGAACTCGCCCTTGTATACAGTTTTCAATCCATGTACTCACCCTATGGTCCATGTCAATGCACCTTACTTTGTACAGTAAACGTTTATGGGGAACTGTGTCCAACACTTTTGCAAAATCCCTCAAGAGGCTTTCTGCACACCAGTAAGAAAGCCTTGGAAATGAGCATTTCTCAGAAGAAATAAGGACATTTAAAAGCAAAATGGAAGGATGAATTAAGTGAAGGAGGACTTCACTAAGGGAAAGGAAGCTATTTAGGGAAAAAATGTTTTTCCTTTACAAACCCCTTTAACTGCTTGCCGACCAGCCGCCGTCATTTTACGGCGGCAGGTCGGCTCTCCTGGTCGAGAGCCCGTAGCTCTACGTCAGCTACTTTTGCAGCCACAAGGGGCGCGCGTCCCCGCTCGCCCCGATCGCTCGGTACAGAGTGAGGACCGGGAGCTATGTGTGTAAACACACAGCTCCCGGTCCTGTCAGCGGGGGGAAATGCTGATCTTCTGTTCATACAATGTATGAACAGAAGATCAGTGATTTTCCCTAATGAGGCCACCCCCTCCCCATACAGTTAGAACACACCCAGGAACATACTTGACCCCTTCCCTGCCCCCTAGTGTTAACCCCTTCACTGCCAATGCATTTTTATAGCACTGATCGCTATAAAAATCCCAATGGTCCCAAAAATGTGTCAAACGTGTCCGAAGTGTCCGCCATAATGTCGCAGTACTGAAAAAAACTCTTATCGCCGCCATTACTAGTAAAAAAAAATTATTAATAAAAATGCCATAAAACTACCCCCTATTTTGTAAACGCTATAACTTTTGCGCAAACCAATCAATAAACGCAAATTGCGATTTTTTTTTACCGAAAAATATGTAGAAGAATACGTATCGGCCTAAACTAAGGAAAAACTAAAATTTTTATATATTTTTTTGGGGATATTTATTATAAAAACTGCAGAGATGATCAAATACCACCAAAAGAAAGCTCTATTTGTGGGAAAAAAAGAATGCCAATTTTGTTTGGGAGCCACGTCGCGCAATTGTCAGTTAAAGCGACGCAGTGCCAAATCACAAAAAGTGCTCTGGTCTTTGGGCAGCAATATGGTCTGGGGGTTAAGTGGTTAAAGACGTATGCAAGTCGGGAGTTTTGGATTCACTCTGGCTTTTTTGTGACCTGGGGTTGGAGCTTTAGAAAGTGCCAGAGCCAGAGACAGCCAGGTAACTAGCATTTTCAGATGGCAATGGCTGCCCTTAGTCTATCCAATCAACGAACACATGTTTGCAGATTTAACCTTTTGCCTTGTATTTTCTTTTTCTTTGTAAGCTGTAGTCAAATGCTAAGTCATTTGACGCTTTATTTGCGCAAACAGGATTTTGTGTACAGGTTTTTACATCAGAAATAAAATCTCAGTATCCTCTTAACATGTGCATTTTTCTAAAAGTTTGCTCACAGTTAAGGATGAGCTCCGCCGTGTTCGCACAGTCCACGTGCAGAGCCCGCCAGGAATTCTGCACGGCGCTGCGCTAATCACAGGGAGGGAGACATTGTCCCGATGCTCAGCTGCAGAGATTGTGAAATGTCTCCCTGCCTGTGGTTAGCGCCGTGCAGACTTCCTGGCGGGCTCTGCACGTGGACTGTGCCGGAGCTCATCCCTACTCACAGTTGACTGGCCAAAGTCATATGGGATGCTCTCTTCTAAAATGTCTGTGAAATTCCCTTTTCTTAGGCCTGTTTAACACTGGTTTCAACTTGTATAAGAGCAGTGTGAACAGCAAGCTTTGACAAAGCATTTGCAGAGCTTTCAACAAACTTTGTTGAAGCTTTTAATGCACGATTGAGCTCCACTCTCCAAATGTTGAATACCGATCCTAATGGATATGTTGATTGCCACTTTAAGCAAGTTGTGAACAGGCTTCAGCATTTTTTGAAATTTGTTGAAAGCCTGCTGAAGCCTACTAGCAGATTTTTCCTTAAAGTTGCAATCAACACTTACATTATTAGGATCTGTGTTCAGCTGGACGGTAATTTAATAGCTTCAACAAAGCTTTTCGAAAGCTCTGAAAATGCTTTGTCAAAGCTTGCTGTTCACACAGCTCTTATACAAGTTGAAGCCTGTGTGAAACAGGTCTTGTAGGTTTTCTACTTTATCACATGTGTAAACATGCTTCCTGAGACTTGACTGAAAACTTGTGCTGTACAAATGTAATATTTGTTATGGTTCTGAGGGATTAAAGCACTGAATACAGCATAAACTTTCATTTTATTTATTTTTTAAGGAACTAATATTTTAAAGTGAGTGGATTGCATCAACAATGCATAATCGTATATTTTTGCTTAGGGGTAGCAACATTAACATATTTTTTTTCACAGATCATTTCATCATTAATTATTCAGATTAAGAGAAGCTGGTCAGATGAAAACAAAAAAGAGTAAGTGTTTTACTTTTTATATTGGTAATATCTGTATGCAATAGTTATCAGGCCTTTAAACATAGCTCCCAACTGTCCCTGATTTTGAGGCCCTGTCCCTGATTTGGAGCAATGTCCCCCTGTCCCCCATTCTTCCCCATTTGTCCCTCATTTTGGTCTGATTTATATAGATATATATACAATGCACTTTTTATCTATCAAAAAGTGTTTTCCAGTGCCAAACCTTTCATCTGATTTCTAGATTGCTGCATTTGTAAACTCCAGAAGCCAATATAAAGGAATAGTAATGGTAAAAATAATGGTTTAACCGTTTCTATGCCTGCATACTTTTGCTGATAATCCCCATCTCAGAAAGTTGGAAGGTATACTGAATACTATATTTCTGTCTGCAGTCACTGTTATTGTGTTTATTTGTAATATAATAATGCAAGACACATAGATTTTGATTACGTTTACATTTACACCCTGTAATAATTAGTTGTTTAGTTACAGTTTATTATACCTTGGATAGTCGCTGCAATATAGCCATTTGCATTGGCTGGGAGACCACTTACTATAAGGGGAAATTATTGGAAGGATAGCTATGCCTATTAATAATCAAGCACCCACTTCCCCTCACGAATTCCCCCTCCATATACCCTCTTTTATTTACCTTAGAATAATCGGCAACTTCATACACCAGCTTTGGCCTATGCCAGCTCTACTACTCTTTATTAAATCTGGAGAAGGTATCTTCTTGCTTTTTTGCTGTATTCTTGCAGGGAGATGACTTATTTATCAATTTTCTTGGAGAAAATAAAGCTGGATACCCACTGCCTGAAAATTGTCCGGTTCAGCAGGAATTGACTGACTTTCGGTCAGTGGGGGTTATTTACGAAGGGCAAATTCACATTGCACTACAAGTGCAAAGTGCACTTGAAATTGCACTGAACGTGCAGTCGCTTTAAATCTGAAGGAGTAGATCTAAAATTAAGGGAAGCTCTGCTGGTTTTATTATCCAATCATGTGCTAATATGCTCTTTTCTTTATCGTACACCACGGGACACAGAGCCATTAATCATTACATAATGGGTTGTATGGATACCAGAGGTGATTGGACACTGGCACAACCAATCAAAAACAGTTTCCCTCCATATAGCCCCTCCCATCAGGGGAGCACCTCCGTTTTTTTAGCCAGTGTCTAAGGAATGGACGAATGGGAAAGTGCAAAGGGAAGCTCAAGCAAACCCTGCTTAGGGACAGAAGAGCTATACCGCTGGGTCCATCCAGGACGCTGAATTAAAGCCAAAATTGGATGTGACTCGGGCATCTCGCAGGAGGCGTCACCTGTAATGTCTCTCCTTGGAGGACTGGGCTCTGAGGTTCCAGCACTTTCGCTATTGCTGCTAAAAGGCCTGGTCAGAGTCTTTTACAAGGCCCAGGGAAGAGGTATCCTTTAAATAGGAACCCAGACCCCTAAAGGTTGGCACACAAAGCCTGCGGAGATGGGTGAAGACTGGGAGTAACCCTGCGGCGGGGATAAAGTAAAGGAAAAGGAGCCTAGGTGTATCTTAGGACCTTTTCCAAAAATATTTTTTAGGGAGGTGTCTTCTCAAAAACGACCACCGGAAGGGAGTAAAGAGTTAAACCTGCTTACCTCAGACCTCACACGTGCCAGAGCCCAGTCACACGCTTCTCCAGCAGAGCTCTGCTTCCCAGCGCTGGTGAAAGAAAGAGGGGAAGATTAAAGAGCCCCAAAGAGGGTACAGACGTTCTCCCTATGCCTCCAGGCAGCCACAGCAGCGGCATTACACGCAGGGGGGCGCGCACGCACATGCTTTTAAAGCCACAGGACCGGAAATCATGGGAGCTCGCACGGGCACACTAAAACTTTTAAAGATGGCGCCCAGCAGTAGAAAAGGCCAGCACATACAGCAGCTCTCCCTTGGGACACAGCAACTTGGGGCACGTGAGTTAAGGTGGTTGGTGGCACTACTAAAGAGAGACACCTACCCTTTGCATTGAACCTGTGTGTTTAAGTTGCATACTGTCATGTAGATTGCTAAACTGAGCACAGTAGTATATGCATATTGGTACCTCGGCTTGTTGCTTTGAAATGTCTTCCCTTAAGAAAGGTTCAGCGTCGAGAAATAAAAAGTCAGTACCGCCGGAGACAGGGGGTTCTTCCCGCACCTGTTCGGTACCATCCTCCCCTGTAAGCCTTGATTTGCCTACACAGGAGGATCCTTTGCCACTTTCAGGAGTCTCTCCAGTGGCACCTGGGTCTGCTTATGTCACTGAAGACACTTTTACGGCAGCCATGGAGAAATTAGAGGAAAAGATTGCGACCTTAATTGCTAAGTCCTCTCAAAGGGACTTAGGGACGGCTTCGGCAGTTTTCTGCGGTATGGCAGATAGAGATCCAGGACAGATGGGTGAAATCCACAGTATCTCTGGGGTACAAGCTGGAGTTCAGAGAAATCCTATCTTCACAGTTCCGAAGTTCAGGTCTCTCCAAAGATCCTCTAAAAAGTTCACCTTCCTTCAAGGGATTGGATCACTTGCTGTCCCAATGGGTAATCACAGAAGTACCCTTAAGGGAGCAAGGTTCAGGTTTTTATTCAAACCTCTTTGTGATCCCAAAACCAAACGGAGACATCAGACCCATTCTGGATCTAAGATCTCTAAATCAGTTTCTGAATATTCGCCATTTCCGAATGAAAACTATTCGTTCAGTAGTCGCCAACCTACTAGGCGGAGAATTCATGGCAGCAATAGACATCAAGGACGCCTATTTACATGTACCTATCCATCCCACTCACCAGAGATTCTTAAGGTTTGCGGTAGAGCATCGCCACTTCCAATTTGTAGCTCTGCCCTTCGGGGTAGCCACCGCACCCTGAGTGTTTACAAAGGTACAAGCCCCTCTGCTAGCAAATCTCAGAGCACAGGGCATAGTGATAACAGCCTATCTTGACAATCTACTCATGGTAGATCAATCAGTGGCAGGATTAAATCACACGGTATCCACTACAATAGGATACCTGGAGAGATTAGGATGGATAATAAGCTTACAAAAATCCTCGCTACAAGCCCAAAGAAGGTTAGAGTATCTGGGCATGATCATAGATACAGCCCAAAGCTGTGTGTTTCTACCAGAATTAAAGATCAAATCCCTAAGGGATTTGATCCACAAAATGAAGGCAAAGAGAAAGCCATCTATTCGTCTTTGCATGAGGCTATTGGGGAAGATGGTAGCCTCTTTCGAGGCTGTCCCTTACGCCCAGTTTCATTCAACACTGCTTCAAGGTTATATTTTACCGGCCTGGAACAGGAACATTCAGGCTCTGGATTTACCCATACACCTGTCTTCACAGGCGCGCCGGGACTTCAGTTGGTGGTTAGGGACCAAGAACTTACAGAAGGGAAGATCTTTTTGCCCAATCACCTGGAAGGTGGTGTCAACAGATGCCAGCCTAAAGGGCTGGGGAGCTGTATTGGAAGAGGCTTCAGCCCAGGGAATCTGGACCAAAGCCGAGAGAAACTTACCCATCAACCTACTGGAGTTGCGGACAGTATATTTGGCCCTCAGAACGTGGACAAGCAGGTTACAGGGCCACCCTGTTCGGATTCAGTCCGACAATGCTACAGCAGTGGCTTGCATCAATTACCAAGGAGGCACCCGCAGCCAGGGCACCCAGAAGGAAGTGAATCGCATCTTGAGATGGGCAGAAAAACATATTTATTGCCGTTCGGCAATTTTCATTCCAGGGGTAGAGAACTGGCAAGCGGACTATATGAGTCGCCAGCGGTTATCACCAGGAGAGTGGTCTCTCCACCCCGAAATCTTTCGGGCCATTTTCCAGAAATGGGGGACCCCGGATGTAGACCTATTAGCTTCCAGGTTCAACAGGAAGTTGGACAATTTTGTATCCAGGACAAAAGATCCTCTGGCTTACGGATCGGATGCACTGATAGTGCCATGGAATTGGTTTTCATTGATTTATGCCTCTCCACCAATTCCCCTTCTACAAAGACTCATTTGCAGAATCAAGAGGGAAGAAATTCCAGTAATCTTAGTGCCTCCAGATTGGCCCAGAAGACCCTGGTACGCCGAGATCATAAAGATGTCAGTAGGAACGCCGTGGAAGCTTCCGCTTCGTCACGACCTGTGATGACAAGGTCCAGTGTTCCACCCTTTTTTTACAAGGGCTAAATTTGACGGTTTGGCTGCTGAGACCCACATTCTAAAGAAGAGAGGGCTCTCTGGACCAGTACTTTCTACAATTATTAAGGCCAGAAAGCCAGCTTCCAGACAGATCTACTATAGAGTGTGGAAGTTATATGTTTCATGGTGTGAAAATAACAAATGGAATCCTCAGAGATATGACATTAGTAGGATTCTTGCTTTTT
Source organism: Rana kukunoris (assembly GCA_029574335.1). Taxonomy (NCBI): domain Eukaryota; kingdom Metazoa; phylum Chordata; class Amphibia; order Anura; family Ranidae; genus Rana; species Rana kukunoris. Next base: position 286,757,685 of record CM056049.1, read on the forward strand.
GCCAGCTAGGAGTGGATATGAAATTAGCCCTTACTACTATTAAGGGTCAAATATCAGCTCTATCGGTCCTCTTTCAAAGGCCTCTGGCATCTCATTCCCTGGTGAGAGCTTTCATTCAAGGGGTACTACGATCAATCCGCCAGTTAAATCTTCCTCATGCCCATGGGATCTGAATTTAGTATTGTCAGTGTTGCAGGGGCAACCCTTTGAACCTATTCGCCACATTCCGTTGATTCTTTTAAGCAGGAAATTGGCGTTTCTGATTGCTATCTCTTCAGCAAGAAGAGTATCTGAATTAGCAGCTCTTGCTTGCAAAGAGCCTTATCTAGTTTGTCATAAAGACAAAATTGAACTATGACCCCCAACCTGCTTTTTTACCTAAGGTGGTGTCGGCTTTTCATTTAAATCAGGACATTGTCCTAACTTCTTTCTTTCCAAATCCGCAGACAGCGGAGGAAAAATTGTTACACTCTCTAGATCTTGTGAGAGTTGTAAAGATGTATCTGCAGGTGACAAATATTTTGTTCATTTTGCCAGCTGGTCCCAAGAAGGGACAAGCGGCGTCAAGATCCACCATCTCCAGGTGGATTCGACAGACTATTTTTCAGGCCTATAGTTTAAAGAATAAGACTCCTCCTTTTTCTGTTAAGGCGCACTCAACCAGGGTGATAAGTGCTTCATGGGCAGTGCACCACCAGGCTTCGGTGACTCAGATCTGTAAGGCTGCAACTTGGTCATCAGTCCACACATTCTCTAATTTTTTTCAGATAAATGTGAGTGCACGTAAGGATGCCGCCTTTGGGCAAAATGTACTGCAGGCGGCAGTATAAAGCTTCTAATACCTGGCAATTTGCTTGATCTGTGTCTTTCCCCCTTCATATAGGGCATTGCTCTGGGACATCCCATTATGTAATGATTAATGGCTCTGTGTCCCGTGGTGTATGATAAAGAAAGTAGGATTTTTATAACCGCTTACCTGTAAAATCCTTTTCTTGTAGTACACCACGGGACACCCTTCTTGTGGGAATCCTTATTGCTTTGCTACAAAACGGAGGTGCTCCCCTGATGGGAGGGGCTATATGGAGGGAAACTGTCTCTGATTGGTTCTGCCAGTGTCCAATCACCTCTGGTGTCCATACAACCCATTATGTAATGATTAATGACTCTGTGTCCCGTGTACTCCAAGAAAAGGATTTTACAGGTAGGCTGTTATAAAAATCATATTTTGTTATTTTCCTTGCATGTCCCCTTCGGATCTAAAGAGACTGTACTTCCAAGTGCACTTTCAGTGCAATTTCAAGTGCACTTTGCACTTGTAGTTTTCAATAGTTGTGCAAAGGGCATTTGCCTTTCATAAATAACCCCTAGTGTCTAGGACAGTCTGTCCATCAGAAGCCAACCCAATAACCAGCTTTTGTTGAAGGGACATGCTAGAAAACCAGCATCCAATCAGTGTATTCTTGCAGGAGGCAGTACAGCATGGGAGATCGCTGCACCAACACTAAATAAACAACACGTAAAAACTTGCAGTGTGTATCGGGTTTATGTACAGTAAACCACATTTCACTGAGTCAGTTAGGAGATCTGGATGCCTTGGGGGATAAAATGCCATAGGGGAATTTTGATCATGCCTGCACATTAAACCATTCTCTATCTGTGAGCCACTTAAAGGATAAGTTCACCTTTTGGCAAAAAATAATAAATGCACATATTTTTGCAGGGAAAAAATGTGCATTTATTATTTTTTCCCTAAGGCGCCTCGAAAGCATTGCATTTGTGATCAGTGTACCAGACTCCTGCAGCTTTCAGCCAGTACCTTCCTAAGGACTGGCTGTTTACAAGCTGCAGGGCTTGTGAATGTAGTATGAGGCCGCACATTAGTCACCTTGCAGGCCATTCAGAACTACAAGCCATCAGCTGCAGTGGCTGATGGTAGTTGTAGATAATGCATTCTCAGGAAACTGTGAATGAATGGCGAGGCCCTGTGGGCGGAAACCCACACAGCCAGGTAATTTTCAAATAATAACCGCAGGCATGGGTAGAAGATCCCCCAGCTCGCTATCACAGGAAGGTGGGGGGAGAGGTTAAGGGTGGAGCATGTAACACGTTCCAAAAGGTGAATTTATTCTTTGAACATTTTAGCAATTATCTTGACTACTGCTTGCTTGTTTACAATACAGGACAGCAGCTGTGAGACTGATCAAGAGAACTATACTGTAAAGCCCCATACACACTATCAGTTTTCCCTCAGGTTTTTGTCTTCAGATTTACCAAAACCATCTAATATGAGGTCAAACCTTAAGAGATCCAATTCGTATGCAATCAGGCAGGCCCTTGTACTACATGGTTTTGGTAAACCTGAAGACAAAAACCTGCAGGAAAACTGATAGTGTGTATGGGGCTTTAGAGTAATAGCATTCTGCTTTGACACTATAATAACACGTGCTGTAATGACTAAAAATGTAATGATTAGAAATAGTGTAATTAGTAAGATATTCTAGGGTCTTTTGCACACTGTACTGATAAATGAACATCAGACATTCCTGTCAGAAAAAACACAAGGATAGGCTACATATCACTTGGGCGTATTTACGTATACACACACTCGGGTAAAAGGTATTTCTCTTATCGTCCATGGACGGACACAGCTCCTTAAATCTTGACAAGTGGGTTATGTTCCCTGTTTACAGGAGAGGACTAGGCAGAAACATGTTAAATAGGTAAATACATGTTACATTAACAGAGTTGAACAGCCCCGCCTCAGTTTCGTTCTGCCTAGAAAAGGAGAAGGACGTATGGCTCCCTTTGGGCCCAGCGCCCTGAGGAAAAGATTTTATTTTATTTTATTTTTATTTTGTCTTTTTGACTTCTATCAACTGCCGGCTGAGAGACAGGCTGGATATTATAGATCCTTGTAGTCTTCTCAGTTCGGCCAGCGAGCGTGAGCACACCTTTGCAAAGAGGCTGGGTCTGCCAAGACATTCCCCATGACTCCTGGGGTGGCCAGTGAGCTTTGCTCCAAGGTCCACACATGACTGGGCTGTGGTGTTGTCTCACTCACAGTGGACCGGGCCGACGGCTACCTCCATTGCGGTTGTATGCCTGTCTGGAATGCGTCAGCGAGTCGTAGCGTGGACGGGTAAGTATAGTCCCTCCCTCTTAGGGGGGGTGGTATGGCTGAGCATTCCTGGGGTTTGGGTATCCTCCTTTCCCTGCTCCCTTTTTTCCCTCTGCTAATTGCTGTCGGGTGAGGGGGGGGCACCTGGGTGAGGGGACTGTGCGCCTGGCCTGTGTGTATTTTACTTTGAGAGTCCGCTTTTCTGGACTTTTTGGGGTGCTGGGCAGCCTTTCTAGGTGTTCCCCTTTTGAAATTCTGTGTTTTGCCGCCGTTCTGACGACGCTGGCACCATTTTTTGTGGATTTTCAGTTGCTATTGAAAATCCCATTGGCATATTTTGGTGGCCGGCCATTTTCCTGTGGCGCGCCAGGCTCCATATGCTGCGCTCAGCGGCCATCTTGCCTGAGTTCTCTGCCTCTAGCGTTGATTCCTACGGCGCGCAGCGGCGTTATCCTCACAGCACCTTACAGCTCCCCCCCCCCCCCCGGGTCAGCGCAGCAGGAGTGGTGTTTTTTTCTCTGTTCAGTCTGAACTGGGCCCTGGGAGTTTTTTTACTAAATAATGGAGTCAGTGTAGCTTTAGTTTGTCTGCATTGACAGGTGCTGCATGCACCTACATGTTTGCACATTATGTAAATTGTCTTAAGCTATGGAGCAGTATCTGGGTCCTTCCCCAACATGATTCCCACAGAGGCTTTATCATTGGTCCTGGACCCTTTTGTGCCAGGGTGGGGTTGGAATGCGGACGGGGTTTGAAAAGAGTGCCCCCTCCCCCCGTTATCACCTGGGAAATGCTCTGTAATGGAGCCGTGGACCAGACACCTGGGTCGGTGCAGGATAAGGCATTATAGGTGCACTTCTCACTGCTGTACAGCACTCTCTTCAGCTGGTTAGTGCAGCTGGGTTTCCGCCAAGGGCTCGGTTTTTTTTGATTCACAATTCAGACCGCTCTGTGTAGGTTTTTTCCTTCTGTGCCCTTCTTTGATAATTTCTTAGATACAAAATGAGAAAAGCCGCTGAGGGCTTTTGTAGTCCCTCACCGCTGGGCAGTCCAGTACTCCTTTGAGGGGAGCCCTTTCCAGAGGTGGGCTTCTTCTCCGGTGGTGGACCCTCCGGGCATGTATAGGTGACACTCTCCCTATTGCACGGGACCCCCGCTTATATGGATCTGACTGATAACAGATCCGAAGTATTGACCCTTTCCATGTTTTCATGCTGGGGTCTGACTGGCGGCCTATTGGGCGTCTCATTTACTCACGGAGTGAGCATTTTGCACTGGACGGCGGAGGAGCGTGACTCTCCCCCGAAGTTATTAGGCTAGCGGACCAGCTGGTCCAGGGCCTCATATAGGTCTGTTTCAGAATGATTTTTATGCACACGGCGGTGTAGTGGTTAACTTCATTACTTGGCAGCAAGTGAGGCATTCGTTCAAATCGGACACTGACACCAATCTGCCTGGAGCTTGCATTGCAGCTCCCTGTATCTGCGTGCGTTTCCTCCGGGCACTCCGGTTTCCTCCAAGGGTGTGTGCATACACATACATAATATTCATACACGCTATGTGTGTGTGTATTAATTAGGGGCAACCCTCCCAGGCCATCAAGGGCCCAGCTGGGGGTCTAATCTGTCCCTGGGTGCGTATGCAATCACGCCGGCACCCAAAAGCCTGCCAATGTATGTAGCCTTCCTTCCCTGTCTCTAGGTAAGGGGGCAGCTGGCAGGGTTACAATTCGGTGAAACCTCCCTGCTCTCTGACCAGTGGGTCTGCGAGGTGGTCTCTTCGGAGTACTAGATAGGGTTTCCTCCTATCCACAGGGCAAAGTTATTTTTCCTCGTGTCTTCCTCTCCCGGCCCATCGGTCTGCCTTGGGCATTGTGTGACTTGCTAAACTGCAGGGTAATTTTACTTTTCCTGCAGGACGAGAGGTTGGTTTTTTTTCTAAGGGTCTCAGGCCCTGAATATCTTTGTGAACGTCGAGTAGTTCCGCATGGAACCATTCGTTTGGTAACTGCGCTCTCTTCGGGGGACGTCCTGACGTCCTCTGACATCAGGGATGCATACATGCATGTCCCGTTTTGCGCATGTCACAGTGTTCTTTCTGTGCTTTATGATGATAGAGGGTCTCTGTCAGCCTGTGGCCCTCCCTGTCGATCTGGCATCAGCACCATGGATTTCCAGCTAGGACCTCGCACTTATCCTAACTCTATTGGGACAGCGAGGTTTTGCCTCGTTGGCTACTTCGACGACTTCCTTCTGAGAGCAACATTTGTCTCAGACCTAGTGGATGTGTTATTCCCATTTGGACCCTCCGAAGACTTGGGTGGGTGTTAAACACCGGAAGGTGTAGCTCAGTGGCAGCAAGTCTGCCTTCCATGTGTGCAACCCAGGGTTCAAATTCTGGGCATGCTAGGTTCCGACTCAGCATTGGAGTATCTAGGATTGATCCGGACTCCTCAGCGACGAAGGTCCTTCTTTCCCTGGAGAAATTGCAGACTCTTCAGTCTGAGGTGAAGGTATTGACATCACGCAATCGGTCTTCCTGCTGGTCCGGGGCCTGTGGGTAGCCTCTTTCGAGGCGGTACTGTATGCCCAGCTCCACACTCAGGTTTTCCGGGGAAGTACTATCCAGGTGTTAAAAATCGCTTGTCTCTGAAATCATCAGATTCCGGGGGGGCCGCCTAGTCAGAGTCTTTCTGAGTTGGTGACGGAGATCCCTGACGCTTCGGTCCGGAAAGTTTTTTCTTCCTTCAAGTGGTCGGTATTTACGACGGATGCCAGCCTCAAGGGTTGTGGGCCTGGGGGGTCCTATCGGGTCTGAGTCGCTGGACTTGCGTGGATCTGCGGCCACACCTCCCTGTATGTGCCCGCTCTTGCCTGGTCTCGGTAGTTACCCAGGGTCAGCCCTGGCTAGTGCCTGGGTGGGTGACCGCCTGGGTCCACCAGGTGTTGTGGACCCTGTCTACTGGTCTTTGTCCTATTTTAGGCAATCGGGCTATGTCGCTCCTCGTGGTCGAGGAGGTTGCAAGGTCGTCCGATCTGGTTTCGGCCGGACAATGCCAGGCAGTGACTTCGGTCTACCTTCAGGTATACCAGCAGGTGGGCTACTGGACTCTCCAGATGCTGAACCAGGGTGTCTGGTCTTCGTGCTGGGCTCCGTTGCAGGTGAGCCTCACAGGGCACCTGGCCGCTCACCCCCACCGCAAGGGTGTCAAAGCTAGTGGTCAGGTCTAGTGATCTGGTACAGATGCACCGGTCAAGCTGGTGGCACTGCGGGGCCTGTATCGGCATTTTTTTGTCACCCCGCCATTGTAGTGTTTCCTCGACTGCTCCACTGAGTGTAGATTTAGGAGATCCAGATGCCTCTAATCGCTCCAGTTTGGCCTCGGCGTCCTTGGCTCGTCTAGGGTTGCCAGGGCGGGAGGTACCTCTTTTCCGAGGTCCCATGATTCGTCCTGTTGTACAGTCACTGACTTGCTCAACATGGCTATTGGAAGCCGGACTTTAAGAGACCGGGGTCTGTCAGACTCGGTTATCTCCACAATGCTGAGGGCACGGTAGTCTTCTTTTGGGGGATCTACCATCGCACTTGGCAGGCTTACATCTCTTGGTGCGAAGAGATGAAGTGACGCCCACGGACGTACTCGGTGTCCAGGGTCCTGCTGTTTTTACAGCTTAGAATGGATCTAAAAGTTGCTTAAAGCACCGTTTGGGGGCAGATTTCAGCATTGGCTGTGTTTTTAGTGGCCTTTTTTTTGCGGCCCGTTCCCTGGTGGGTCCCTAGTTTGTGCAGGGGGGTTGTCATATACTTTGCCCTCTTGGCCCATCTCTCTTCCCATGAGTTTTGACTCTGGTGCTCTCGGTTTATCTAGAACCTTCCTTTTGGTAACATCAGTGAGATTCTCCCTTGACACTATCTCAGAAGGTGGTCCCTTTAGTGGCGTTTACCTCTGTTAGAGGGGTTTCTGAGGTGGCGGTCTTGTCTTGCAAGCCGCCATGCTTGATCCTCCATAAGGATTAGGTGGTGGTTCACCCGCGACCTTCCCTTCTTCCGAAGGTGGTTTTAGCCTTTCGCAGGAATAAGGACATTGTTCTTCCATCCTTCTGTCCTAGGCCGGCGCATCCTATGGAGGTTGTATTTCATACTTTAGGCGTGGTACATGCTTCGCGGGTGTACTAGCCTGCTACGGCTGAGTTTCGGAGTTCTGACTCTCTTTTGTGTCGGTGTCTGGTCCACAAAAGGGCCTGGCGGTCTCGTCGACCACCATTTCTCGGTGGATCAGATAGGCTGTTACACAGGCCTATGCTCTTAAGGGGCGGGCTCCCTTTCCGGTCACGGCACTTTAGACCAGGGAAATTGGTGTTTCCTGGGGTTTTTTTCCGACATCATGCATCGGTTTCACAGATATGCAAGGCCGCGACTGGTCTTCCGTTCACGTTTTTTTTTTTTTTTTTTAAGAATTTACGTGGCTACTGTGAGTGCATCTTCTGATGCTTCTTTCACTCGCCAGTTTTTGCAGGCGGCTGTTTAAAGTTGCACCTCCTCCGTTGAGGAGCTCTGCTTGTTTTGGGGTGAATGAATAAATGAAAACTTATATAGCGCAGCACATGGGAACTTAATCGCCTCTGGGGTGAAAATAAAAATGGTTTTACTGACGTATTTCCCACCCCTCGTTTTTGACACTGCTTGGGGACGTCCCACTTGTCAAGATTTAAGGAGCTGTGTCCGTCCATGGACGATAAGAGAAAATAGGATTTTTTGTACTCACCGTAAAATCCTTTACTCTGAAGTCCATGGACAGCTCCTACCCCTCCTTTTTAGGTTTGTACTGCTTGTTACGAACTGAGGCTGCAAGCTGCTGTGAGGAGGGTTATGTCTGGAGGGACCGCCCCCTGGGCGGGGCTGTTCAACTCTGTTAATGTAACATGTATTTAACTATTTAACATGTTTCTGCCTTGTCCTCTCCTGTAAACAGGGAACTTAACCCACTTGTAAGATTTAAGGAGCTGTGTCTGTCCATGGACTTCAGAGAAAAGGATTTTACGGTGAGTACAAGAAATCCTATTTTTAGCCTTTTTCTAATGAATAAAGTGTGATGTATATTATTTTCTTGTATATGCACAGAAATACTCACTGGTAACACAGATTCCTGTATTTTATTTTTACTGATCTATGCGCAGTGCATGCTTACACCCCGTTGTGTACAGGCACATTGAAATAAATGGTCTGCATTTACATCAGTTAAAAAAAAAATGCTCGAATGCCTCAAAAAAAGTTTTATGTTTTTTTTTAACAGATACATATTATTAAGTTTAATCAAAGAAAATGAGTACAGTGACATAAATCATAAGTGGCAAGCACTTGGTCAAATGGTGAAAAAGTTACAATAACAATACACTTGTTAGTGTACCAGTTCTTCCTAGCCACTCCAACTAAGCTACCATAATTCCCATCCATAGACAAAACATCCTGCAATCAACCCTCAGGCGGCGTACACACGACCGAGGTTCTCGCTGGAAACCAGCGAGAACCTCGCTGGAAGCTGCATTCCAGCGAGGACCTCGGCCGTGTGTACACAGAGCGCTCGCCCGCCCGTCGGGAATCCCGTAGAGCGAAAAGAGAGCACGCTCTCTTTTTGCTAGACGGCCCGTCTGGATGAATGGCTGGTTGCCATTCCCAACGGGCGGGTCACCGATTTCGACGGCCGGCAGAGAACCTCGACGGGCAGAACGATGTGTTCTGCCCGTCGAGGTTCTCTGCCGTGTGTACACGGCCTCAGACCATACGAGTAATCATCTTGGGAGATGGGAAACAGGGGCAGCGAGGTAGGAATACCAAAGGAGGAGTGCAAGGAGGGGAAAGGAAAATGGGGGGGGGGCGAACAAGAAGTAAGGGTACGACAGGGGGAGCAAGGAACTAAGAAGCTACCAGGAGTTCTGCAAGTATTGAGGAGCAACCGACAAACTCAACCATTAGCTCTTTTACAGTTTCAAGTCTTCAGCTTTGACCCATGCTTCCCAAATTTAGATAGATTTCCTTGGGCAATTTCTACCAAAATAATTAAGCCTGTAAAGGGTATACATTGATTAAATGCTGTTGCGCGGTATAAAAATCTCAGTGATTCTAAATAAAGTCTTAATAAATACAAATACAGAAACAAAATTCAGGTGAATAACTCATGTAAAAATGTGAATGAATGAAATAAAAATAAAGAAAATCAAAACAATATAGTGTTCATCCCTCATAAAAATGTATACAATATTGTATAGTCTGTGAACCCTTCACCTCTGCATACACAGCCTCATACAAAAGCATGAGACCCCAAATTATAGCATGTCTATCAAAGCATGAAGCTGCGTTGATCATGGACAATTGAAATGGATCCTTAACCACTTCAATACCCAACCATAGACAATTGACGGCCTGAGATGTAATCTACCATCCTAAGTGGCCGTCAATTGACGGCCTGGGCTTTGCGGGTGGATATCTGAATGATACCTGCAGCCAGAGGCATCATCCAGATATCCTCTTCTTCAGCCGGCGATTCTGCACGACGTAAGAATGATCATAGCGGCGGTTCTGCCGCTTGATCGTTCTTACAGGCCGCGGGAGGGGACATCCCCCCCTCCCGCCACTATCCGGTGTTTCTCCGGGCTCTCCCGTGCCTTCGGGGGCCCGGAGAACGAATCGTCGGCAGGAAGCATAGAGTTGACTGGTGACCAGATGGTCACCAGTCATCTCTATGACCGTCGGAGGACCCAGGCGCGATGTGATGACGTCACGCCTGGGTCCCCGTAACTAAACAAAGCCACCATTCATGAGATCTGTGAATTTTTTTTCACCGATCTCATGGTTTCCAGCCTGGAGGAGAGATGTGAGGTCTTATTGACCACGCATCTCTCCTTAAAGAGGACCTGTCACACACATTTCCTATTACAAGCGATGTTTACATTCCTTATAATAGGAATAAAAGTGGAAATTTTTTTTTTGAAAAAAAGTGTAAAAATAAATAAAAAATAAGTAAAAAAAATAAAAATAAAAGATAAAAAAAAAATTAAAACGCCCCTGTCCCTGATAGCTCGCGTGCAGAAGCGAACGCACACGCAAGTCCCGCCGACATATGTAAACCACATAAGTGAGGTATCGCCGCGTGCGTTAGAGTGCCAGCAACGAATCTAGCACTAGATCTCCTCTGTAAATCTAAACTGGTAACCTGTAAAAAATAAATAAAGCGTTGCCTATGGAGATTTTTAAGTAGTGAACTTTGGCGCCATTCCATGAGTGTGCGCATAATTAAAGCGTGACATGTTGGGTATCTATTTACTCGGTGTAACATAATCTTTCACATAATACAAAAAAATTGGGCTAACTTTACTGTTTTGTTATTTTTTTCATTCATGAAACAATTTTTTTTACAAAAAAAAGGCGTTTGAGAAATGATTGCGTAAATACCGTGCGAGATAAAACGTTGCAATGACCGCCATTTTATTCCCTAGGGTGTCTGCCAAAAAAACATATATAATGTTTGGGGGTACTGTGTAATTTTCTAGCAAAAGAATGATGATTATTACATGTAGGAGAGAAGTGTCAGAATAAGCCCGGTATGGAGGTGGTATAAAAGCCCGTTATTGAAGTGGTTAATAACAGGGTTGCTTGCGGCACAATAAGACTGTAATCTCCCTCTCACGTTCCACTGTTACACCCTGCAAGAGAATAAACAAGCCTCCAATAGTAAAGTACCGCAGGTGTTTACTAGTACCATCTACTTCAGGGGTGACCAACCAGTGGCCTGGGGGCCACATGTGGCCCGCGGAGCCCTCTGATGTGGCCCGTGACCTCCTGCTCTGGAATGGCGGGTTGGCAAGCCCAGACCACAGGTTGCCGAACCCGCCATACCACAGCATCAGTGTTGTGAATGAAGCTGGTGGTAGAGGAAGAAAGTGGCTGTGGAGCAGAGCCCCATAAGCCGATGCTTCCTCTACAGCGCTGGCTTTTGCCCCAGGGGGGGTCGATGACAAAGTTCAGCTAACCCGTAGGATAGACACAGGTGCACTACGCTGCACCAGCGGTGTGGGTAAACCGCAGCACATCAGTGTGAAAGCAGTCTTGGGACATTTTCACACCACCAGCCCGACCAAATGGGACCCTTAATTCATCTCTAGAGCAACAGATGTCCATTTACGCTCACCTACTTCCAATCCGAAAAACAGAAGGGAATCCGTCCCCTTCCATCTGGGCGGATCAGAGGGTCTATAGAGTAGCCGTGACCTGCCTGCTCCGCTCATTGTGGCCTGCGACTGGTTACCAAGTTGCTTAAGTGGCCCTCGCTCTTCAAAAGGTTGGGCACCCCTGATCTACTTGAAGAAAATTGTTATGAATGGCACATGAATACATATGACTGCCACTGGCACTGGCTCCAGCGCAGCATAGGAACTGCCAGCACAAACACAACCTGACTCTAAGGCCGCGTACACACGATCAAATCTGTCTGCTGGAAACGGTCTGCTAGACCGTCCCAGCAGACAGATTCGATCGTGTGTACGGGCGAGCCGACGGATTTGGCCACCCGACAGATTTCAAAGCATGCTTTGAAATCTATCGGGTGGGAACCCGTCCGCCCGACATGTCTGCTGGTTAGTACACTTACCAGCAGACATGTCGTCTCGCACCGGCGCCGAATGGATTCGGCGCATGCGCTGAAGTGTTTTACTTCCTGGTGCGGTGACGTGGCGGAGTCAACGTCACCGACACGTCAGCGCGCCGTCTGCTGGCGGGGATTTTGGTTTGCTCGTGTGTACACGCGAGCAAACCAAAATCCAAAGAGACAGATTTGTTCAAATCGGTCGGTCCGACCGATTTGAACAAATGAATTGCCTCGTGTGTACGAGGCCTAACAGCAGCAGCATTTGATATATGTATACACTACATTTGTATGTATATGCCTCTGAGTGCAGCTGTTTATGGATTAGCACTGCTATTTATGCATGGTTCAATTTGAGGCCATTTTTTTTTTTGTTTTTTTATTATTTAGCACCGAGCGCAGTTTTTTTTTTTTTTCACATTTAAGCCTGTGAAGTGGCAGAACTTTGTTGACCATGGACCTCCACTGTTGCATAGTGGGAGGATCCGATACTTTCCATTTGGTAAGAATGGATTTCCTGGTGTAGTACACCACAAATAGGATAAATAGCCTTTGTGGTGAGTAATGTCAGTTGTCTCACATATGCCCAGCGGGCACAAGAGCGGGTCCATGGCCACCACCAAGTCACTTACTGCACTAACATCAGCCACCACTTCCTGACAAAAAAGCTTACAGAGGAGGGCAAGGCCAAACCATGTGAATAAACGCACCCTATTCAGTTTTGCATTTAGGACAGGAAGAGTCTATAGTAGCATAGAGAGCTGAAAGGCAGTAGTAGTCCCTATGAATACATTTCAATTTTACCCATCTTTCCTTAGCCGAAATCATAAAAGGGAGCAGGTTGGATACCCTCTCAGTCTGTCAATGTAGGCATGTCCTGTTGCCACATTCAATACAATGGAGAGACCCTACATGACTGGACCAGGGGAGATAGAGATTTAGCCACCTATTCTAGCCGAACAAGAAGCACTCAACCGCATGGGACCTAAAAATGATGTTTGTAGGCAGCAGTGTGCAAAAGGCCCATAGGATCCCTTTAAAATATATGTTTTTCCTTGCTTCCTTAGACATAGAAGTTTCATACAGACACATTTGTAGTTATATGTTAACATCTAAGCATGAAATTCTTTTCTTTTCTCACCCAGTGTTTTGGCTGAGCATGTACACACACTATCTGTGACCTGTTTATGTGTTCTTTCGTTGCCTGAAGTAACCCCATTGCTGGAAGCACTGCTTCTCTATTATTGGTCTGGGCCAAAAGAGGTTCTCGACAACTGCTTCTTAGAAGCTTTAAATGATGTTGTGTTGAGGTAAGTCAGCAAAAGCTTATTGTGCTTAAAGATTAAATGGCTTGTGACAAAATGAAAGAAAGGAAGCTTATATTGCTCACAAGTTTGTTGTTTTAGCCTAGGATTCTGTATCTGCGGTGGGACATATCGCAGGTAAATAACACTGGAAGCGCACCACATTCCTGTGCAAATCACATGCAATGTGTGTGCAGTGCGATTTGAGCCATTCATTTGTATGGCTCAAATTGCAAAAAACCTGCACAAAAATGTTGCAGGACCCTTTTTTTTTCCTCACTGAAATCAGATTGCATGGTTCTTCATACCTATGCAATCTGATTCTATCAATTGCACTGCATTTTGCAGTCTTCATTTTAACATTAACACACCCTGCGGTTCTCATGATGCTGTGTGATTTCAATGCAGTGCTGGAAACCCTCAGGATTCTCTGCATTTCCCACACAGCAATGTTTATTTTTCTTCTGAAAGTTGTTTTTACTTTGTTTTTTTACTTGCTATGAAAATTTAAATTTTGGTGATTTCTGTAAACAGTCTTAATTTTATATCTGATATCTAGTGGGTAATATTTTTGCTATACAATATAACAAAAAGATTTTTGTGTTTGAGTAAGGAGACACATTGATAAGTAAATCAACCCAGTCACATTAGTAAACTTGTTTCAAGCAAGCACATACAGCCATGGACATATTTTGCTGAAACCTTTCCAAAAAAGGAAGAACCCATAACTTTCTCGAAAAATTAGCATCCAACAAATCCAATGCTTTGTTGCACAACCTTTAGAAGCAGTCACTACTATCAGTTTGTTTCTGCCGCTCTCAGTACGAGTTCTGCAACAGCCAGCAGGTATTTTGTCCCACTCTTCTTGAGAAAACTGCTTCAGCTGTCTCAGATTTGAAGGGTGCCTTCTTACGACTGTACATTTTATTATTTTCCATGTTTGATATGATTCATATCATAGAAACCCACTTCAGAACAGTCCTGTGTTTTGTTATAAGCCATTCTTGGTTGGTTTAGGCTGTGTGTTTTGGGTCATTATCCTGTTGGAGGACCTATGATCTGCGACTAGGACAGAGCTTTCTGGAACTTTACAGTACACTTTGCTACTGAATTCCTTGGTAGTCTTGAGATTTAATATGTGTTCTGCACATACTGGGCCAGATTCTCGTAGATGCGCGCCTAATTATGCAGGCGTTGCGCATCTCAGATGCACTACGCCGACGTAAGGCGGAGTGGCAAGTACCGTATTCCCTAAGTAAATGCGCTCCAAGATGCGCCTGCGTCACGTAAAATCATCGGCGTAATCCGGCGCAACAACAAAGTAGGAGGGAAGTGGGCGTGTTGCATTGTAATGAAGCGTGACCCCATGCAAATGCAGGCCGGGACAAACGGAGCATGCGCCGTAACGTGGATGACCCACGTCGTGACGTGGTTGACTCGCGCCGTGACGTGGATGCCTTCTGCGCATGCGCAAAGCCTCCCTACGATTCGCCGGCGCAGGGTATATAATGCGGCCACACATGCGCCCGTGCAGCGCAAACGTCTCCCATTTTATTGATTGTGACGGCCAAACTTTGTGCAGGACAATGACTAGTGTTGGTAAGGAGAGGAGGAAGAAAAATTTCTCCCCAGATGAGAGGGCCATTGTTGTGAGGGCAATGGAGAAATATGATTCGCGGCTCCATGGTGCTGACAGTGCCCGGACCAGCAAGTCCCGGAGGGATCAGATCCTAATGAAGGTCGCTTGCCAAGTAAATGCCCTTTCTCATGAGGTCCGGACACCGCAGGACATAAAAAAAAAATGAATGACCTACGGCGTCTCGTGAAGGGCAAACTGGCTGCGATTGCTCGGCATGCCAGGGGCACTGGAGGGGGCCCACCCTGCACCGTCCGCCTGACTGAGGAGGAGAAGGTGATTGCCCGCTGCCTGCAGACGGAGCAGGTTTAGGGAGTTGGGGGCTACGAGTCCGAAAAGCCAGCCCTGAGGACAGGTAAGTGTGTTTTATATTCTATCTGTTGTGTAGCATGTGTGGGGGTGGAAGGGAACATGTGCCAAGTGTGTGGGTCCACCAACATGGGCATCTTTTGTGTCATCCACAGATGTGCAGGTGGGAGCGGGGCCATCTGTTGCTGCCAGGGCCCGTCAGGATCCATTCCCCGAGCATCCAGTCCCTCTGGCTGCCCCCCTGGAACAGGACTTGGAGGGAAGTGGGCACACGTCTACGGAGGAGGTGGTTGAGGAGGATTTCGTAGACGATGGGTTGCCCGGACCAGCCCAGGCTATCCCCCCATTTTTATCAAACCCCTCAGTGTCCCCCACCCAACCTCTCCAGTCCCTATGTTTCCCCCCCTCCTCATCTCCGGCCCCTCAACATCCTCCCCTTATGCCCGGTCCCCTGCCACTCCCCGGAAGGCGACGTGCAAGACCAGGGGTGTTCACAAGGTCCTGCCGGAACAGCTGGCCAGACAGCAGGACCAGCAAAATCGGCACCTGTCAGAGGTCGTGGAGGAGATGAGGCGCCTGGCCGACAGCCTGGCCTCCTCAGGACACCTTACAGATGCCATACAAGACATTGCTGGCAACAGCGCAGCGACGCTGACCAGCCTGGGGGAGCTGCAGGCGACCACCTCCAACCTTGTAGGCGAGGTTCATGCCCTGCGCCTTGCAGTCGAGGAGCAGACTGCTGTGCAGACCCACATAGCGGTTGCCCTGGAGGGCATGCAGGCAGCCAGGGAGGGACGTGGGGATGCTCCTCCTCCACCTGCTAACCCACCCCCCCCCACCCCCCCCCCACCTGTGGCTGCCCCCAGGCAAGTGAGGGGCAGGAGCCGTGGCACCAGGCGGAGCCCCCGCCAGGCCCATTAATTTTTTTTTCTTATTATTTTGCTCTGGTTAAGAGCTTTTTATTTTTATTTATTTTATGCTCTGGTTAAGAGTTTTTTATTTTTATTTATTTTATGCTCTGGTTAAGAGCTTTTTATTTTTATTTATTTTATGCTCTGGTTAAGAGCTTTTTTTATTTATTTATTTTATGCTCTGGTTAAGAGCTTTTTTTTTTTTTTTTTATGCTCTGGTTAAGAGCTTTTTTTTTTTTTTACTTGATACTGCACACGGTGCAGAGTGAATGGTGTGTGTATGTAAGGGGGTGGCACTCCTGCCAGTAAGGGGTGTCACCCTCAGCCGTGGTGGAGAAGTTATCCCCACGGCTGTGTGAATGGACAGCAACATCATTGGGGCCTTGACGTGGCTTGCTGCTCCCAAGTCCCACATGCTGGACTTGGGCTAATCCAATGTGATGTGGATGTGGGGTGTGTGATCTAGGGACCACAGTGGTGTACACACGTGCATTGTCTGTGTGCCATGATGAATGTGTGTGTTTAACGGTCAAAGATTCGTAACACGAGGACCCTCCTGACTGCTCTTCCATCAGCAGACGGGGTCTCCTCTGGCAGGGGGGGGCTGTGTGGTTGGGGGGTCAGGTCATCACGTAGGGCAATCTGCAGGCCCTTTCTCATGGCAAAGTTGTGCAGAATGCAACATGCACCAATGATCTGACCCACAAAGTTGGGGGAATACAATAGGGCCCCCCAGACTTATCCAGGCATCGGAAACGGGACTTCAGGAGGCCAAATGTGCGCTCCACCACTGCACGAGTTTTGATGTGTGCTTCATTGTATCTTCTCTCTCCTCTGGTTTGGGGGTTCCGGAAAGGAGTCATGAGATGGGGTCATAGTACATATGCAGAGTCACCTGTAAGGGAAAAGACAGGAGGATGTTAGTCATGCATGTGCCCCTTGTGATGTCAGCATCATGGGGGGGGACAGTCATGCCTGCCACCCATGTCACTCACCAACCAGCCAGCTGTCCCCATACATGTCCTGCTTAACCACTTAAGGACCGCCTACTGCACATTTACGTCGGCAGAATGGCACGGCTGGGCACATCAACGTATATATACGTTGGTTTTAGTACCCAGCCGTAGGTCGCGGGCGCGCGCGCGGGCGCGCGCCCGCGACCCTTTCCGAAGCTCCAGGACCGGGACCGCGGGATTCGCTGACCCGATCGCCGCTGCAGTGCGGCGATCCGTCCCTGGAGCGGAAGAACGGGGAGAGCCGTGTGTACACACGGCTTCCCCGTGCTTCTCTGTGGCCGGAGCATCGATCGCGTCATCCCTGTAATAGGGGGACGCGATCGATGACGTCACACCTACAGCCACACCCCCCTACAGTTGTAAACAACACATTAGGGCACACATTCCCTACAGCGCCACCTGTGGTTAACTCCCAAACTGCAACTGTCATTTCCACAGTAAACAATGCAATTTAAATGCATTTTTTGCTGTGAAAATGACAATTGTCCCAAAAATGTGTCAAAATTGTCCGAAGTGTCCGCCATATTGTCGCAGTCACGAAAAAAATCGCTGATCGCCGCTATTAGTAGTAAAAAAAAAAATAATTAATAAAAATGCAATAAAACTATCCCTTATTTTGTAAACGCTATAAATTTTGCGAAAAACCAACCGATAAACGCTTATTGCGATTTTTTTTACCAAAAATATGTAGAAGAATACGTATCGGCCTAAACTGAGGAAAAAAAATGTTTTTTTATATATTTTTGGGGGATATTTATTATAGCAAAAAGTAAAAAATATTGCATTTTTTTTTAAATTGTCGCTCTATTTTTGTTTATAGCGCAAAAAATAAAAACCGCAGAGGTGATCAAATACCACCAAAAGAAAGCTCTATTTGTGGGAAAAAAAGGACGCAAATTTTGTTTGGGAGCCACGTCGCACGACCGCGCAATTGTCTGTTAAAGCGACGCAGTGCCAAATCGCAAAAACCCCTTGGGTCATTTGCCAGCGTATTGGTCCGGGTCTTAAGTGGTTAAAATCTTCTGGGATGTTGCTTTGACGGTATATGTAGCTGTCATGGCTGGACCCGGGGTCTTTGGCACGGACGTGCCATATGAGGTATTTGGCATCGGCTATCACCTGTACGTTGATGGAGTGCCAATGCTTCCGATTGCGGTATATGTGCTCTGTGGCACTGGGGGGCTGGAGTGCCACATGTGTGCAATCAATGGCCCCGATGGTGCGTGGGAATCCGTCAATTCTGTAGAAATCTGTCATTGCCTTCTGCCGCAGGTGCTCAGTGGTGGGTCTGATGATGTGGTGGGACATGCGTCTGAGGATTGCGGGGACAACCTGGTGCAGACATCTGCTTATGCTGGTTTGTGACATCCCAGCCACCACTCCACTTGTACGCTGGAATGATCCACTGGCCAGGAAATGGAGTGTTGCCAGTACCTTCACCAGTGGCTGCAGTGCATGTGAGCGGTATGTCTGGCTGGTGATGTCATCCTGCAGGGCTGTGGTTAGTTCCAGGATGGCAGCAGGGCTGAATCTGAAGATGCGATACACCTCCTCATCAGCCATGCCAAAGAGGTTCATGCGCGCTCGGTAGATCCTCTCACTTGCCACCCTCCTCCTACTCCTCCTTCTATGCTCCTCTTCCTCTGCATACATTAGTAGTGATAAGACCATGGCTGCCCCTGGCATGTTGGCATACGAATGTGTTGTCCAGTAAGTGTGATTGCTCAGCTCGTCCGTTATGGTGCTGCTGTAGTTGCTCTCCAGCTGACTTGCACACACGGTCTTGAGCACAGTTACCCGTGCTTTTATGAGGGGTATGTTTACTCAAGGCTTTCGTGTTACGCGCACCACGAGTAGCCAACGCCGAACACGCGTAGTTTCGGGAATCCGCGCATCTCCCTCATTTGCATATTTGCATGCTAATTCAATGGGAACTGAATATTTACGATGCGTAAGTATGCGCCTACGCCGCGCTAGCTTAAAGCATTTTCGCCGCTCAGACGAAAAAGATTTTCTCGCGTATGTGGTTCTGTGTTTACCGCGCATCGATACGCAGGCGCACATTTACAATTACGCCGCGCATATCCATTTACGCAGGCGTAGCGCCGCTGAGAATCTGGCCCCTAGTATTCAATGTACCCTATGCCGAACACAGCAAAGCAGTCTCAAAATATTACAGAGCCTCCTACATGGTTTACATTATTTAAGGTGTTATTGAAAATTTTAGGTTTCATTTGTGAATATAGAACTGATGTGACTTGCAAAAAGCTCCAGCTCCAGCTCTGTCTCATCATTCCAAAGAACATTCTCCCATAAGTATTGTTTTTTGTCAATCTGCATTTTAGTTAATTCCAGTCTATTTATTTTAGTTTGTGAACATTAAAAATTCAGGTCAGTGACTGTGAAAGCATAAAGAGCATTATAGTGAAATATAAATGAAAGAGGGGGCTTCTGCGCTAAAATTCAAGGTCGCCCTAAACACACAGAAAAAACAATGCAGCAAAAACAAAAAGTGCAAACACAACACCTATAAATAAACAACTATAAGGAAAAAGTAATTGCGCAAAGTGAATAAGACCAACAAATGTTAGATATTAATTTGCAGAGTGATGCAGGTGACATATAAATCAATAGTGCCAAATACTATAGTGCCAGATACTATAAAGTGCAGACAGAGTCCATGATGTTATAGAAGGTGTTCCAGGATATCCGCTGGTTCCGTGAAAAGATGTGCACTTCACCACACACACATTCTGGTCTCCCAGAACTCTCACCTCTAAACAGCTAAAAAGAGACCTCAATGTGCAGATCCACTGCTGGTTATCTCCCTGATGTTCCTGGTGTCCGCAATATGGATAGGAATGACCTGGATCTCAGAGGTGGGGTATAAACAGGAAAAAAGACCTCCAATAGTGCATTACCGTTGATATAAAGGAGTTTTAATGAATAAAATTGCACTTACAAATATAGAAGTAAAACGAGCATATAACACAGCGGCACCGCGCTGGTGTCACGGCAATCCCGGTGTGCGTCTCCCTTCACCCTACGCGTTACGACTTACGAGTCTTCAACTGGGGTTTGAAGACTGCACATCTTTTCACGGAACCAGCGGGTATCCTGGAACACCTTCTATAACATCATGGACTCTGTCTGCACTCCATAGTATCTGGCACTATAGTATTTGGCACTATTGATTTATATGTCACCTGCATCACTCTGCAAATTAATATCTAACATTTGTTAGTCTTATTCACTTTGCGCAATTACTTTTTCCTTACAGAGCATTATAATAGAATGACAGCCAGTTAGCTAACATTTTCAAGAGTGGTCAGCACTTTAACCACTTTAGCCCCGGACCATATTGCTGTCCAAAGACCAGAGCACTTTTTGTGATTCGGCACTGTGTCGCATTAACTGACAATTGCGCGGTAGTGCAACGTGGCTCCCAAACAAAATTGGCGTCCTTTTTTTCCCACAAATAGAGCTTTCTTTTGGTGGTATTTGATCATCTCTGCGGTTTTTATTTTTTGCGCTATAAACAAAAATAGAGCGACTAGTTTGAAAAAAATGCAATATTTTTTACATTTTGGTATTATAAATATCACCAAAAAAGATATAAAAAAAACATTTTTTTTCCCCAGTTTAGGCCGATACGTATTCTTCTACATATTTTTTGTAAAAAATATCGCAATTAGTGTTTATTGATTGGTTTGCGCAAAATTTATAGCGTTTACAAAAAAGGGGGTAGTTTTATGGCATTTTTATTAATATATTTCTTTTACTAGTAATGGCGGCGATCAGCGTTTTTTTTCGGTACTGCGATATTATGGCGGACACATCGGACACTTTTGACACATTTTTGGGACCATTGGCATTTTTATAGCGATCAATGCTATAAAAATGCATTGGATTTCTATAAAAATGCCATTGGCAGTGAAGGGGTTAACACTAGGGGGCAGGGAAGGGGTTAAGTGTGTTCCTATTTGTGTTCTAACTGTATGGGGGGGGTGGACTCACTAGGGGGAATCACTGATCTTCCGTTCATACATTGTATGAACGGAAGATCAGCGTTTCCCCCGCTGACAGGAACGAGCGCTGTGTGTTTACACTCACAGCTCTCGTTCCCCGCTCTGTAACGAACGAGTGCGCGTGCCCGGCGGCGATCGCGCCTTGCCGGGCACGCGCGCGGGACTCGGGGGCGAGCGGGGGGTGCGCGCGTGGGCCGCCGGCGGCGCGCACGCGCCCCCTAGCGGCCGCAAAAGTCCCGACGTAGAGCTACGGGCTCTCGCCCAGGAGAGCCGACCTGCCGCCGTAGAACCACGGCGGCTGGTCGGCTAGTGGTTAAAGTGGTTCTAAAGACAAGAAATTGTTTACCTTAATGCATTTCCTGCATTAAAGTGGTTGTAAACCTCAGTATCCTTTCCATCCAATCTCCTCATTGAGCTCTGCAGAGTGTAATGCCGCATACACACAATCATTTTTCGGCATGAAAAAAAATAGTTTTTTCAGCATTTTTCCAACTTCATCATTGCCCACACACCATCTTTTTTAAATATGCTCTAGCAAAGTGCGGTGACGTACAACACGTTTGACGGCACTATAAAGGGGAAGTTCCATGCGGATGATGCCACCCTTGGGGCTGCTTTAGCTGATTCCGTGTTAGTAAAAGACGATTCGCACTTTTCTGTCTGTTACATCGTGATGAATGTGCTTACCCCATTATGAACGGTAGTTTTACCAGAACAAGCGCTCGTGTCGTTTTTCAGAAGTCTAAAAATGATGTGAAGCCCACACACGATCATTCTAAATGTCATTTTATTAAAACAATGTTTTTTTATGAAATAATTAAATTTTGATCATCACAGAGTGGAAGTGTGGATCAAATAGGATATATATATGCCACGTCCCGGAATTAGTTTTAAGCAAATGAATATACACCATGTAACCATACACGAGTGTATAGTAGAGAATGTACTTTATAGGCGTAGTACAGTTAAAAATAGATTATTTATTACATGGAAAAAAAGATACATAATGGGTGAGACACAAAAATATATATTAAAACATAAATTGTCACAATGAGTGGCAATTGACTAGCACATATCGAAGTGAGACAGACCACTAGAATGTATTTATACACATATAAAGGTAACCAAAATGTAGAGATTTCACATCTACTTAAATTGTATGGAATTTTGGAAACCAGTGCAATTTCTGTAGGTGGAGTGTCACACGGTGGTTAGCCCAACAATGTTTCGCGTTTTTGATGCTTCTTCTGGAGCTTTTTAACACAGATCTATAAAATAGTACAAAAATACAAATAAAAATAATGGGACAGATTCAGATACATCTGCGCATTATTGGACCGGCGTAGCGCACCACCTTTACGTTAGACTGGCGCAATGTAGCGGCGCAATCACCCTATTCTCGTCGCTTTTACGCATAAATTAGCGCATGCGCAACGTTATTTCTGAGGCGCAAGGCGGAGTAATCCAAATTGGGAAGGACGTGGGCGTGTTACATTGAAATGAGCCGTGACCCCATGCAAATGAAGGGCCGGCCGGCTCGCGCATGCGCGCTTGAAGCAGTACATGTCAGCACCTCTGTGCGCATGCTCACAACTCGGGAACAGCGCAATCAGTGAAATTGGAAGTGGACTAGGGCAAAATCATGAACTACGCAGACAGCATAAATAGACAGACACAAATGCACTTCCTCTGCAAAAGTACATCCCTTTGTATCCCTCCCTATACAGCAAGGTGCTTTTGTTCTGTTGTTAGTTGCATTGTGGTTTGTCTTTGTGATATTTGTGGACTGTGTGATCTTGTGTTTGTTAGAAGATATTTGTAGGTGATTTTTGGTGACTGCTTGTGAAAGTTTTTGGTTGTTAGTTTTTTGTTCGTTTGTTTTCTTGCTTGATTTTTCCTGCTTGTTTTTTGCTTGATTTTTCCTGCTTGTTTTCTTGCTTGATTTTTGCTGCTTGTTTTTGTGAGTGATTTTTCCTCCTTGTTTTTGTGCGTGATTTTTGCTGACTGTTTGGGAGTGAGTTTTTGTCTGATTATGACGGAGAGAAAGAGGAAGTTAAATTTTACTTTGGGGGAGAAACGAATTCCTGCCCGGGCCATTTCAGATTATGGGCGTTACCTCCACGGCCCGGACAGTGCCAACACCACCCCGGCCAGGAGGAGAGAGATTTTGGACAGGATTACTGACCAGGTGAATGCATCGGGGGGGGGAGACCCGGACACGGATCGGGGATTGAAAAGAAAATCAATGACCTCCGGCGTCTGGTCAAAAAGAAGCTGGCCAAAATGCTAGCCCATGCCAGGGGCACAGGAGGGGGCCCACCATGCCCTGTTAGGCTGACAGCGGAGGAGCGTGCGGTGGCCCAGACCTTTCATAGGCAAGAAGTGGAGGGCCTGCCCGGCTATGACTCAAGTCATGAAGGCGTGATGCCAGGTAAGGTTTTTTGTCCCTATCAGGTGTGTAGCATGTGTGGGGGAGGGGGTGAAAGAGAATATGTGGCAAGTGTGTGGATCCTCCAACCTGTGAATGTTTTGTGTCATCCACAGATGAGCAGGAGGGTGCTGGGCCATCTGGACTGACCGCACAATCCCAGCCTGATGAGGACCCCCCGACAAGGCCGGAGTCCTCGGAGGAGGTTGAGGAGGAGGAGGAGTCCATGTCAGGCACTGGACTTTTGTTTTTGGAGGACTCTTCCCCTCTGGCTGGCAGCAGCCAGCCCTCCATAAGGGGTAGCCCCCCCCCCACTCCTCCCCCAACAGGGCTCCTCTCCCAAGGGCCTCCCCTTCTCCCCGGCCACAAGCCTCAGCTGGAGGCAGGAAGGCGACCCAGAAGACCAGGGGGCTGGCCGATCTCCTGCCCGCCACTCTGAGAAAGGACCAGTTCCTTCAGACCCGCCATCTGGGAGAGGTCAGCCAGACCTTGGGGCGGATGGACGAGAGCCTGTCCTCCATAAAGGATACGCTTGGGGACCTGGACTGCCACTCCCGGGCTCTTACAAACTGCCTAAACGACCTGCAGACTACAACAACAGGCGTTGGGCAGGATGTGAGGGCCCTCACCCAGGCTATCCAGGCCAATACGGCATCATTAAGTGCTGGCCTAGACAGAATTGCCGTGGCCTTGGAGGGCAGGCCGCCAGGTGGGCAGAGACCAGGGGCTGCTCCTCCTTTCCCGGTTTACCCCCTGCCCCATGAGTCTCCCCTGAGGAGCCGGGGCCGTGGCCGTGGGCGCCCCAGGCGTGGCTCACGTCAACGGCATTAATTTGTTTTTCCCCTTTTTTTTTTGGCCTGGTTTTTTTTGCCCATTTATTTTTTTGGTGCTGAAATTTTTTTTTTTTTGCTGAGCATTTTTTTTTTTTTGGGTTGTGAATGCTGTTTGAATGTGGGGGTGACATTCCTGCCGGAAAAGGGGTGTCATCCTCAATTTTGTTGGAGAAGGGTTCCCCAGGACCAGGGAGAAGTGATCCCCAGGTCCGTGTGAATGGTGTATGAATGTACAGTGACATAATTGGAGCCTTGACGTGGCGTTGCTGCTCACAAGTCCTGCATGGTGGACTGGTACCAATCCCAGGGCCCCATGTGTCAAACCCCCTTTTTTTATAATTGTTTATTTTTTTTAGTTTTTTATACATTTTTTTAATATATTTTTTTTTATTAAAGGGCCCCGAGGTCCCCAGGGCCCTGGAAGGCAACCCCCTTGTTTTTTTTTTTATATATAAATGTTATATTTAAAAAAAATATATATATATTTTCTCTCTTTTTTCTTTTTATTTTATAAAGGGCACAGAGGTCCCCAGGGCCCCGGATGGCTACCCCCCTTTTTTATATATATTTTTCTTTATTTCTTCTTTTTGTAAAGGGCCCCCCCCGCTTCTCAATTCGCGAATTCGCGGCAGCACCCCCCCCGCTTCTCAATTTCATGCGGCAGCACCCCCCCCCCCCCGGTTCTCTGCCCTCTGCTCCAGGGGGCCCATGCCTGAAGCTGTGTAAGGGGCCCCAAAATTCCTGATGGCGGCCCTGCATGCATTCTCATTGTGCCATGATTAATGTGTGTGTTTAACGTGCAAAGATGCATAATGTGAGCTGGCATGAGATGGGGTCATGAGATGGGGTCCCAGTGCATATGCAGAGTCACCTGGAAGGGAAAAGACAGGAGGATGTTAGTAGTGCATGTGCCCCTTGTGATGTGTGCATCATGGGGGGGGTCAGTCATGCCTGCCACCCATGTCACTCACCAACCAGCCAGCTGTCCCCATACATGTTCTGTTCGAAATCTGTGGGGATGGGGCTCTGATTGTATATGTAGCTGTCATGGGTAGTGTCATGTGTTGGGCTGGTGATGTCCTCCTGCAGGGTTGTGGTTAATTCCATGATGGCATGAGGGGTGAATCAAAAGATGCGAGACACCTCAGAATCACTCATGCCATAGATGTCTATGCGTGTGTGATATATCCTCTCCCGTGAAGAGTGAAGAGTGAGGGGCTTGTATCCGCTAAGAATATTGTATTAGATTAGATTAAATAGTAAAGTTTATATAAGCAAAAAAAAAGTTTTTCAAAAAAAAAAAAAAAAATCCCGTGCCCTCCTCAGTGCCCTCCTCCTTCTTTGCTCATCTAAAGTCAGTAGTATAGCTATGAGCATGGATGCCACTGGCATGTTGGCATACAGTTTTTTGGGCAACATGTGTGACTGCTCAGCACAGTGTTGCTTTATCTGACATGTAGACGAATTGTCTAAGTTTAGAGCAGCTTTTATATGGTCTAATTTTAGACAGGACATTTAGCTGTTGCGCACAGCGCGTATAGCCTGCGCTGCACCAACGTTCTTTTGTGGATCCCCGTAACTCCCTCATTAGCATATTTGAATAGCAAATCAATGGTGTGTCTAGCGCAGTTTTGCGCGGACGGATGCGCCGGTCTATCGAAATTACGCTGGACAAAAAAAAGTAGATTTCTTGCGTATCTCGTTTTGGGGATGCCGTGCATCGAAACGCACGTGCACAATTAGACTTACGCCGCGCATCTCCTGTTACGCCGGCGTAATCGCTCTGTGAATCTGGCCCAATGAATATAACAACCAGTTAAAAACAAGGAATAAACAAATCATAAAGGTTTTTTGTTCGATCATTCTCCACGATGTCTACAGACACGCCCCAAAGCACATAGCCAATTATATTTATTGTAGTTGAAAATTCTACTTACATTGGATGAATAGTGCTAAAAATATGTAAAAAATAACAAAAAGGAATTTGCATGGGCAGAGGTCGAGGATGAAGGTAAGTACTTTTTCACAGCAGGTTCAAGGCAGTATGGTTATAGTAGACTTCTTGATGTATACTGCTAAAGAAAGAAAGAAAAAAAAAAAAAGAAGAAAGAGGTAAGTTGGCGGGATGCCCACAAGTATGTCCATAGCGATTGATATTCACCAATAGGTGAAGCTATAAATAAAAAGCTTTTTGATACAGTTGTACATGTATCCATTGACGAGATATCACTGACATACAGTAGTATCAATTATGGCATACAAATACCCACCACTGTCACATTGGCAGTCCAGAATGGCTATTGAAGATAGCCTGATGTCTACTTGCAGGATAAATCCACCCAAGAGGGCCACACATAGAAAGGGATCAACAAATCTCCTGAGGGGAGTTCTCCACTACAGGAAGGTCATCTAAAAACAAGCCATATGAATACTGTCTCACTTCGATATGTGCTAGTCAATTGCCACTCATTGTGACAATTTATGTTTTAATATATATTTTTGTGTCTCACCCATAATGTATCTTTTTTCCATGTAATAAATAATCTATTTTTAACTGTACTACGCCTATAAAGTCCATTCTCTACTATACACTCGTGTATGGTTACATGGTGTATATTCATTTGCTTAAAACGTTTTTTTCATGCCGAAAAATGATCGTGTGTACGCGGAATCAGTTTGGCTCCCCGCCCTCTGCTTTCTGAGATCCCAGACAAGCTGTATAAATTCTGCACTTTGAACTTTTCTCACAAGACAAAGAGGCATCAGCAGAGGAGGGCAGTCATGCTGTGTGTCTAGCTATGGGGACACACACAGAAGAGGAGCAACCAAGAATGCTGCCTGGTGACCCTAGAAAAGGAGGTTCGGGGATGCTCTTTGCAATACCATTGCAGAGAGCAGATTTGTATACCATGTTTGTTATATTAAGAAAAAATATTAAGCCTTTACAACCACTTTAATGCCGCGTACACACTGCCGTTTTTCATGACGAGAAAAATGCGATTTCCTAACTGGTTGATAAAAACGATCGTGTCTAGACTCCAGAGCATTTTCCTTGACGAGAAAAATGGGCATTAAAAATGTTGAACCTGCTCTATTTTTTTCGTAGTTTTTCTCGTTGTGAAAAATGGTCGTGTGTAGGCTTTAACGACGGAGAAAAAACGTGCATGCTCAAAAGCAAGTTATGAGAAGGGAAATTTGCATAATCAGCCCGAAGGGTGGTGCTATTGGAATGGAACTTGCCCTTTATAGTGCCGTTGTACGTGTTGTACGTCACCGCGTGTTGTAAGTCACCGCGCTTTGCTAGAGCATTTTTTTACACGATCGTGTGTATGCATGGCAGGCTTGAGAGGAATCGCGTCGAGAAAAACATGACATGAAAAACGGTCGTGTGTACGCGGCATAAGACTTAATCTCTCACGGTTCCATGAAAGCTAGCTGTAGACATAAGCTAGGTAGTAATCCAACCCCTACATTATCTGTATTAAATTTGTCCTTTACATTTGTATGCCTAATTTATATCCTATTTGGGTGATGCCTGCCACACACAAAACACAATAGTTTAAATCTGTTATAATAAAATATATTGATAAATTACTACTATATGGGTTTATTTTACAAGCACTGAAAAAAAAACTTATGAAACATTCAACGGTCAACCATAGCACTACTTCTTTATAAACTTTAGCAATGGAGCTTACTAGCTACTAAAAGAAACTTCAGTAGTTTTGCTCAGTGTTATTTCTGATTCATCTTATCAGCCCTATATGATTTGCTGACATTTTTCATCATGAATGAAATATTGTGCTACTTCAATAAAAAAATTATTTAGAAAAATAGTTTTCACTTAAAAAATGCAAGAAATGTCTAAAACTGCTATACTGCTAGCATGCGTTGGAAAGGCCGCAACCTGCCAAATCAGCTTCTTTTGTCAGAAGCAATTTTACAGAATAAGAATTATGGGGACACGATAAAGAGATGATTATGCAGCTAAGTCATTTAAATATTATTCAGATTTACTATGAATCGGTAATAGTAATATGAGTTTGTAATACATATGCTTAGTTTTTTTGGAATTTGTGCTTGGTAATATTGCCATCTAGTGGCACACTTTTAAAATTGATAAAGGAACACTTTAGATATTTTTCCTGAATTTAAAGACATGGATGTACAAAGTTGGACACAGAAGCATATCCAGCTACTTTGAAAAAAATGCACCATGTTTCTTGAACTTGGACCCCAGGAAAACAGCATGGAAAAATATGACTTAATTGTAATTTTGACAGGTAGCAGTAAACTACAAGGCTATTGTATGCTCTTTGTTTATGTCATTCCAATTACCTTGGTGACCGTATATCTCTTTGCTGCACTTTGTTATTTATGTCATTGTGCAGATGTACTAAATATGGGAGTCTTTCCACTTTTCCTTGCACTTTTACTGTAATTGTCTTAAAAATAATTTAACAAGAAAGGCTTTAGCTGCATAGTCTGCTATTAAAACATCACAGCTAAATGCATAGTGCATGTAAAATCTTCAGATATAATGAAGGGTATGATATTAGCACAGTTAAGCAGTGTGTGTCACTTGATTAAAGTGTTTGTAACCCTAACAATTACCTTCTCTTTTGGTTTGTTAAATGTATTATTGAATATGTTTATTTTTTTATGTCTAGTTCGTGAAAAATACTTGATACTGTCAAAAATCCATTGAGCTTTAAACTTTCTGTGCACTGTGGGGCAGATTCACAAAACAATTACGCCTGTCTAACTGGGGTTAGACAGGAGTAATTTCAAATTTTGCGCGGCGTATCACTAGTTTGAATCCTCAAACCATGATACGCCGGCTTCGGGCTTCGATCCGAGAGGCTTACGTCTTCGTAAGCCTTCGGATCTACGCAGCCATCTATTTGCGGCCGCTGGGAGGAGTTCGCGTCGTTTTGGTGCGTCGGGATATGCAAATGTGTTTTTACGGGGATTCACGAACATACGAGCGGGCGTCGCAATCGTTTTCGTCTATTTTTTTATACGTAATGTTAGAGCAGCTTTTTGCTGCTCTAACTTTACGTAGCCCATGTTAAGTATGGCCGTCGTTCCCGCTTCGAATTTATTTAAAATTTTATTTTGTTTACGTAACTCGTCGGGACGTGGATCGCCCGTAAAGTACGCTACATAAACAACGAATGACGTCACGACGTGATTTCGCGCAATGCACGGCGGGAAATTTGCGAACGGAGCATGCGCAGATCGATCGCCGCGGGAACGCGCCTAATTTAAATGTTTCACGCCCCCTACTCGCGCAGATGGATTGCGACGGGAGAAATACATTACGCCGCCGTCGTTTACCGTAGAAAATCTACCTGAATTCCACGTAGAGCAAGGTAAAAAACGGCGGCGTAGTGTATTTCTGATACGCTACGATAATCCATTTCTCTGTGAATCTGCCCCTGTGTCTCTGCTGCACTAAAGTCTTAACCACTTCAGCCCGGGAGATTTGGCTGCCCAATGACCAGGCCTTTTTTTGCGATTCGGCACTGCGTCGCTTTAACTGACAGTTGCACGCAAACCAATTTATGTTCTTTTTTCCCACAAATGGAGCTTTCTTTTGGTGGTATTTGATCACCTCTGTGGTTTTAATTTTTTGCGCTATAAACGAAAAAAGAGTGACAATTTTGAAAAAAAAAGCAATACTTTTTACTATAATAAATATGCCCAAAAAATATATATAAAACATACTTTTTTTCCCTCAGTTTAGAAAAAATTGCAATAAGCGTATATTAATTGCTTTGTGCAAAAGTTGTAGCGTCTACAAAATAGGGGATATATGTATGCCATTTTTTTTTTTATTCTTGTTTTTCTAGTTATGGCGGCGATCTGGATTTTTATCGGAAATGCGACATTATGGCAGACACATCAGACACTTTTGATGCTATTTTGGGACCATTGTCATTTATAGCAATCAGTGCTACAAAAATGCACTGATTACTGTATAAATGACACTGGCAGGGAAGGGGTTAAACACTAGGGTGCGATGAAGGGGTTAAGTGTGTCCTAGGGAGTGATTCTAACTGTGTGGGGGGGGGGGCAGGGCTACAAGTGACAAGACAGCGATCACTGCTCCCGATGACAGGGAGTAGTAGATCGCTGTCTTGTCACTGGGCACAATAGGGAAATGCCTTGTTTACATAGACATCTCCCTGTTCTGCTGCTCCGCAAAACATGATCGCGGGCACCCGGGGGACATGGAGTCGGCGGGACCCGCGGTCACACTCACGGAGCTCTCAGCAGGTGCGTGTGTCCACAAGCCGCGTTTTAAAGGGGACATATAGGTACATCCCTTTGTGCAGCCGTGCCATTCTGCCGATGTAATTTGTAGTATCAGCCCTGCCCAGTTCACCTTCGTAAACTACAGACTAGGGCAGTGATGGCGAACCTTGGCACCCCAGATGTTTTGGAACTGCAGAGTGCATGAGCATCATGGGAAATGTAGTTCTAAAACATCTGGGGTGCCAAGTTTCGCCATCACTGGACTAGGGTTACAGTACTATGCCTCCTGAATAAGCATTGTCACACCATGGTAAGAACTTTGCTATTGGCAGGATGACCAGGTAAAAATATGTAGAGAAGTCTGAAACAAGAAAACAATGGCAGCTACCACATCTAAGAACTGGTAAACTGCAATATATTAAATGTTTTTTATTTAGTTTAGATACACTTGAAATGGTTGATTTAAGTATCTTACCATAGACTGAATAGCACACTACATGGAAGAAATCTATCTAAAGTGTTTTTTTCTTTTTACATTTTAGTTAGAGTGAAACAGGTTTCATTCCCCTACTGGAACCATAAATGGAGAGCCTACTTCCCCTTTAACACAGCTATGACAAACCCACCCAGCTCAACTCTGCAACTGTCCTTTGTGTATGACCTTCTATACATAGTATGTTCTTCATATTTTTTTAGGAAGAATCCAGAAAAGCACAACTAATTCTGTCTGTTAGCCTGTCTCCTTAAAGCGGGGTTCCAACCATAATTAGCATTTTTTAAATGTCCTTTCATATGTTTTATAATATAAATCCTTTCATCATACCGCTCCGTTTTTCAAAAAAGATAATATATGTCCAACCGTTGTCATTTTGCTTGTGGGCATTGTGAAGCCCACAAGCACACTTACTATTTTACAATCCTGGGAAATGAGCCATTTCCCGGAGCATTAGAGGGAGATGATGTCAGAATCCTAGGTGATTCCAAAGGCAGATTGTGTGGGACTGCATAGCAACAGGCATTTTCAGATGAGCAAAAACATTTTTTTTCTTTATTTAGTCTAATAAGCACAATAATTAAAAAAATATTGGGATGGAAACTCCACTTTAACAATGTATGGAGTATTCAATTCAAAGTAGCTGACTTTGGCTTAAAAATGTATCTCAGCTTGTCATCGACTGAAGGTAATATCTCCACTTTGCAATCCCAGTAAAGAATGAGCAAAGGACTTCCCATTCCAAACAAAATGGAAAAACAATCAAAAAGAATTTAGCAAATATGTGTCCGAAAAACTGGAAATTGCTCAAAGCACCCCTCAGCGTTTTGTAGCTTGAAGCTCCAAGCTCCAGAACGCTGTTGGAAAAAAAAAAATTCTCTATGGAGATGGTTCACATCTCCCCTCCATGTTGCCTGAAGCCAAACTCCTGAAGCACCAAAAAGTTTTGTAGCTTTTTTTTGTAGCTTGAATTGGGCAGATTTTGGCGCATTAATATTTCCATAGAACGCAATAGAAACATGTCATTCACTGGTTTTTGTGCACATGTGCACATTTTTTCATGTGATTCTCTTTTTAAATGGAAACAAAAATTAAAACCTAAAATAGTAATAATATATAAATAAATGTAAAATAAATACACAAATAAAAATCATCATAAATAAAATAAATAAAAATTGTGTAATAATACATAAATAATAACTCCTAACCCCAAAAAATATTAAATTATACTAATAATAATATTAATGATAAATAAACCTGAAAAAATTAATAATACTAATATATTTATTTATTTTGTGTTAGGGTTAAGTTTTTTTTGTTGTGTTTATTTTTATTTTTTATTTTTTGTTAAGGGTTAGGGGTTATTTTTGTTTATGATTACCCAGAATTCATTTATTGGATTTATTTATTTATGATTATTTTTATTTATTTGTGGAGTTTTTTTTTTAACATGTAGATTCATTTATAAATATTTTTTAGTAGTAGTAGTATTTATACCCTAACAAAAAAAAACTTTTTTTTTTTAATAATCCTAACCCTAATCCTAACTCCTATTTTAAATCCTGACCTAACCATAACTCAAACCCCTTACCGTAAATAAATAAATAAATAAAAGCTAATGGAAAAACTTAAAAGCTGAAATATCTAGCAACAAATGATACAACATATGAGTTTTTCCTATTGGCTAATAAAAAAAACTCCAAAGCTCAAAATCGCACATAAAAACACCCAAGTCGTATATAAAGATGGGCCAAAATCACGCATTAAAAATGTGCACAAAAAAAACATGCTACACTCAGGTGTGAATGCAGCCTGAAAGCACAGCATCAGCTTAGCAGCCAGACAACTAGGTATTTCAGAAGAAATGAAACTGCATGGGCAGCCCACCTGTTTTTATTTTCATAAGTTTCCTTTTAGGAGGATTTACCAGCTGCTTTAAACTGTCGCCTCCAGTCATATGCATAAATATGGCAGCAACAAGGCTTTTGGATCACTGTTTTGCCGAATACAGGTGAAACTCAAAAAATTGGGATATCATGCAAAAGTTCATTTATTTCACTATTGTAACTTAAAAGGTGAAACTAATATATGAGATAGACTCATTACATGCAAAGCAAGATAGTTCAAGCCGTGATTTGTCATATTTGTGATGATTATGGCTTACAGCTTATAAAAACCCCAAATCCACAATCTCAGAATATTAGAATATTACATGCAATCAATAAAACAAGGATTGTACCTAGAACCACTTTGGACCTCTGAAAAGTATAAGCATGCATATGTACTCAGTACTTGGTTTGGGCCCCTCGATGCGGCATGGCATGGAAGCTATCAGTCTGTGGCACTGCTGAGGTGTTATGGAAGTTCAGGATGCTTCAATAGCGGCCTTCAGCTCTTCTGCATTGTTCAGTCTCATGTTTCTCATCTTTCCCTTGGCAATGCCCCATAGATTCTCTATGGGGTTAAGGGCAGGCGTGTTTGCTGGCCAATCAAGCACAGTAATACCATGGTCATTGAACCAGGTTTTGGTGCTTTTGGCAGTGTGGGCAGGTGCCAAGTCCTGCTGGAAAATGAAGTCAGCATCCCCATAGAGCTTGTCTGCGGAAGGAAGCTTGAAGTGCTCTAAAATCTCCTGGTAGATGGCTGCATTGACCCCGGACTTAATGAAGCACAGTGGACCAACACCAGCAGATGACATGGCTCCCCTATTCATCACAGACTGTGGAAACTTCACACTGAACTTCAAGCATCTTGTAGTGTGTGCCTCTCCATTCTTTCTCCATACTTCAGCTCCTTGGTTTCCAAATGAGATGAAAAATTTGCTCTCATCAGAAAAGAGGACTTTGGACCACTGAGCACTAAGAGGAGAAGTAGGACACTGACGAGCTCGCTGCTCATGGAGATAAGCCCCTGATCCTTTCACTTCATGTAAGTGTATCTAGTGCAGGTTGCGTGCTAGGTTCCCTGTGGTATCAGTATTACGCTATTTTGCTGCGTGTCTTCTCCCCGCATGTATTGCCTGACCCTGGGACTCTAAGAACAGTATCCTCCACAAGATCAGATCTTCATGTGTAAGCTGCTGATTAGGCTGTACTCGTCAGCTGTGAGGTGAGCTGCTGGGACCACTAGAGGTGTGTGTGTGTGTTACTCCGAGGTGTACGGCTTGCCTTTCTCACAGATTCGATTGCTGGGTCTTCTACCATCCGACTCTTCTCTCTTCCTTTTTTCCATTATTTGGATCTGGACCCTTTATTGACTGTGTGGGCTTCGCTTTTGGACTATCTATGCCTGTTATTATATGTGTGCCACCATTTGACCTATTGAGATTGTTCATTGCTACCATGTTGTAACACTTTACTTGTATTCACTTGTTTCCCAGTCATTTGTGCCCCTCCTTATACTCACTCATAGCCCAGTGCTATTTCCATTCATTTAATTTTATTTTTATTTCTCCCGAGCGTCTTCCAGGACAGCCCATGAGACCTAGGGCTCCTCCCACCAGGACAGGAAACACGTTAACCCCCACCAGATAAAAGGGCGGTCCTCCAGGCCCCATGCCAGTATTAGTGTTTCCTCCGGACGGGGGGTAACATGTTTCCTGGAACTGGTTCCCCTAGGTCTCTAGAGCAGGGCTCCTGGAGAGATGGGTGAGTGTTTGTTTCCTACCTCTTCCTACCCAGAGCGGCACATCCATCGGGGAGTTGGTTTGTGGCTGCTGTCCCTGTTCTCGGTACATGGGGAGTGTCTGTACCGTCATGGTGTCCGTGCTCCCCCTGCAAAGAATCGTTGGTTCTTTTTACAGCGCTGCGGTGGAGCAGCAGAGCGGCTTTTCCCCTGTCAGTACAGCCAGGCTAGAACATGCAGGGGAGGGAGGAAGCCGCGCGGCAGGAAGGGGCGGAACTTGCGTTCCACGCTGGTTCAGGAAGTCCCAGAGGGGTCGCTTCCGGGGCGTATGACGTCATAGGCGGGCGCCGGAGACGCTGGTTCCTGTCTCAAAAAAACGGCGCGAACAGGGACGCTGGGTGACTGGCGTTTTAAAAAGCGGTAACCCAGCACAGGCTGTGGACCACGATGGGGGCAGGATGGACTCCTTTGAAATTCCTGCACAGGCAGTGGAATCAAGCCCAAACGCCAGCTCCTCACAGGTAAGCCTGAAGTAATGCTTCTTCTTGCACAAACCTGTGAGTGTCTTTCTTCCCCTTGTAACTAGTAAGGACTAGGTGAAGGGTGCACATTTTTCTTTTCTCCTGCACGGGGTGTGATGGAGGGTATGTGGCAAGTGTATTTATAGGGTTATTTGTTCTCTTGCAGGCCAAGATTCAGGACAAAGCCCAAGCGCAGCCACCAAAAAGGAAGTGTGCAGTGTGCGGTAGTAAACTGAGCTCCTCATGGAGTAAACCAGTTTGCCGCTCCTGTATTTCAGTCCTAACAAAAGATGAGCCGGCAGCCTCATGTCAGAAAATACTGACTTCAGTTAGTGATGAGCTTAAATCTACCTTTAGCTCTTTTAGAAATCTAATTGATAAATTGCAGGCTCCCTCAGAGGGTCCATCTTCAGCCAGAAGATCCACAGTTAGTAACATTACACAACAAAATGTGGAGAGTGAGGATTCTGAGACTGAAGCTAGATCTACCCGTTCTTCTCCAGAGGAATCAGGGTCAGATTCAGGGCCCAGGGATAGAGAATCCTCTAGGGGCTCAAGATATAAGTTGTCTCTGGAGGAAGTGGATAGCTTATTAAAGGCCATTTATGCAACCCTGGAAATGGAAGAGGAGGAGGTACATTTGTCTAAACATGACCTTATGTACAAAGGTTTGCACAAAAAGAAATCTAAAGTTTTTCCTGTGCACAGTTCCCTCCTTGATACTATCAAGCTGGAGTGGGAAAATCCAGAAAGAAAACCTTTCTTTTCCGGTAACCTAAAAAGAAGGTTTCCATTTGATGAGGATACAGCGCAGCCGTGGAATAAAAGTCCAAAGTTAGACGCACCTCTTTCAAAAGTTTTAAAAAATTCGGACTTAGTGTTTGATGATATGGGTACGCTTAAGGACCCGATGGACAAAAGAGGAGATATTCTCCTTCACAGAGCCTGGGATTCAGCTATTGGAAATCTCAAGCCGGCTCTGGCCTCCACTTGTGTAGCCAGAAACCTGGAAGAATGGCTTACACAGATACAAACCCATTTGTCGGAAGGTACCTCTAGGGAAGAAATTCTAAAATCCTTTCCGCTTCTTTTTAATGCTGTGGGTTTTCTAGCAGATTCTTCCGCAGAGTCGGTAAGAATGACGGCTAGGACTTCGGCCTTAGTGAATTCAGCCAGAAGAAATCCTTTGGCTTAAAACCTGGTCAGGCGATGCAGCCTCTAAATTACGCCTGTGTGGGCTTCCCCTAACGGGGGATCATCTTTTTGGCCCAGGGCTGCAGGAAGCACTGGAACGTACGGCCGATAGAAAAAAGGCCTTTCCAGAGAACAAAAAGAAACAGACAGCCAGAAAAAAAATTCGTGGCCAATACAGGCAGCAGGGTCCTAGAGAAAAGGACAATAGGCCCAAGAAGCATTGGGCCGGACACAAGGGCAAAGGTAGAGGGGGTGTTTTGTTTCACACACCTCAACAGCCCGCCAAGCCACAGTGACCAGCATCTCCCTGTGGGAGGAAGATTGAGGGCCTTTCTCCCACAGTGGGCAGCGGTCACTTCAAGTCCCTTCATCCTGGATCTAGTGGCAAATGGATACAGGCTGGAGTTCTCCTGCCAACCACCAGAGCGACTATTGATCACCTCTCTTCCAAAAGATCGGGAGAAAGCGAGGGCTCTGGGTCTCCAAATAGGAGACTTGCTAGATCAGAAGGTCCTGGTTCCTGTTCCCCAATCAGAGCAAGGCAAGGGGTTCTATTCCCATATTTTTGTGATCAGAAAGCCGTCAGGAAAGTATCGGCTTATTCTGAATCTTCGGTCTCTAAATCGATCGATCAGATACAAGCATTTCCGTATGGAGACAGTGTTCTCAATCAGAAATCTGCTTTACCCAAACTGCTTCATGGCCACTTTGGACTTAAGGGATGCTTATCTACATGTCCCGATCCATCCAGCATTCCAGAGATTCCTGAGGATATCGGTCAAATTGGGAACAGGAATCCGGCACTTTCAATTTCAAGCCCTCCCCTTTGGTCTATCTTCAGCCCCACGCATCTTTACAAAGGTGTTAGGGGAGGCGCTAGCTCCGCTAAGGTTGAAAGCAATAACTGTCATCCCTTACCTGGACGACCTGTTAATAGTGGCAGATTCTTACCAGAAATTACTAGGAGATCTCCAGATGGTACAGGACTTCCTTCAGTCCTTAGGCTGGCTCATAAACAGGGAAAAGTCTTCCCTAAATCCAGCTCAGAGGGTGAAATATCTGGGCTACGACATCTGCTCAGTAAGCCAGAAGGTTTTTCTCCCGGTGGAAAAGGTCTCCAAGATGGTGCAAGCAGTTTCAGCTCTACAGACCAGTCAGTTGGTCACGCTGAGGGAGATTTCAAGTATGGTAGGTCTGATGACCTCATGTTTTCCGGCAGTGCCATGGGCAAGATTCCATCAAAGACCGTTGCAGATGTTTCTCCTGAGAAACTGGGATGGAGAGGCAAGGTCTCTGCAGTCTCTGTTACCTACCAAGGTGAAAAGAAGCCTATGGTGGTGGAGGACACATCTTCACCTAACAAGGGGCCTGCCATGGTCCATTCCTGTTTCCAAAAGGATCACGACAGACGCAAGTTCCTGGGGATGGGGAGCCCACCTCAGCAACCAGGTCACACAGGGAAAATGGTCTGGGAAAGAAGCAAAAGCTTCATCGAACCAGAGGGAACTACTAGCGGTTCAGAGAGCTCTGCAAGCCTTTCAGTCGGAGATCAGGGGTCACAATCTCCAGATCCTATCCGACAATATTGCAACAGTGGCGTACCTCAACAAGCAGGGAGGCACGAGGAGTCGGATACTTCAAGAAGTTGCTCAGGGAATTTTTACATGGGCAGAAGTAAATCTAGCCTCAATTTCCGCCGTGCACCTGAAGGGGACGAAAAACTGCCTGGCAGACTACCTCAGTCGCCACAAGGTGGAGCGAGACAATTGGTCGCTTCATCCAGAAACATTTGCAGAGATCACCAACAAATGGGGTTGGCCCGAAGCAGATTTGTTCGCAAATCAGCTCAACCGCAAGACGGAGGAGTTCTTTTCGCTAAACCCAGAAGATCGTTCACTGGGGATCGATGCGCTCGCGAATCCGTGGCCATTCGACCTCTGCTACGCCTTCCCGCCGATCAGGCTTATTCCAGAAGTACTCCGGAAATTTCTTCTAGAAGAAACGGACCTCATTCTGATCGCCCCCTTCTGGCCCAAGAGGTCATGGTTTTCCCTACTACAGTCTCTGGTCTCGAAGCCTCCGCTGAGACTTCAGGAGAGAGAGGACCTGTTGTCACAGGGTCCAGTGTCACACCCACAGGTAGTTTCCTTAAGCTTGACGTCTTGGTATCTGAAGAGAAGATACTGAAGGCTCAGGGGTTTTCTGACAAAGTGATTAAAACTTTGGTGAATTGCAGAAAACCAGTCACTAGAGCCATATATTCCAAGGTTTGGAAAAAGTTTAATTCATGGTTGTCTGAAAACCAAAGATCAACGCATGATGTTCCTTCTGTTTTGGAATTTTTTCAAGAGGGTGTCGACAAGGGTCTTTCGGTTAGTACCTTGAAAGTACAGGCGGCAGCTATTAGTGTTTTCCTCCAGGTTTCTCTTCTGGAAAATCCTACGGTAGCGAGATTTTTTAAATCCATTTCCAGGGCCAGGCCAGTAGTGATAAGAAGTTGTCCAACTTGGGACCTGTCCCTGGTGCTTCAAACTCTGGTAGAACCTCCTTTTGAACCTCCTTTTGAGCCCTTAGAGGATATTTCTGTTAAATTACTTACCCTAAAAACTATTTTTTTAGTAGCAATTACCTCAGCTCGTAGGGTAAGCGAGTTACAGGCTTTGTCAGTAAGGGAGCCATTTCTCACAATTTTTGAGGATCGTGTTGTGTTAAAAACGGATCCAGGGTTTTCCACAGAGCACAGGATATTGTACTGCCATCCTTCTGTAGTTCACCACAGGGTGATCAAGAAAAGAAATTTCGTTTTTTAGACGTAAGAAGATCCCTTCTTATCTATTTAGAGGTCACAAGGACCTTCAGAAAGACAGACGCTTTATTTGTCCTTTTTTCAGGCACACACAAGGGTAAGAGTGCATCTAAAGCCACATTGGCTAGATGGATTAAGCAGGCCATCTCAGAAGCTTATAAAATCAAAGAAGTTCCCACCCCTTTTGTTACTGCGCACTCAACGAGAGCTTTGTCTGCGTCTTGGGCTGAGAGGGCTGGTGCTACACCGGAACAAATCTGCAAGGCTGCCACATGGTCCAGTTATTCGACCTTCATAAAACATTATCGCCTGGATTTGCTATCTGCTCAAGAACAGGCGTTTGGTCGAAAGGTCCTTCAGGCAGTTGTCCCACCCTAGACTGGTAAGTTCTGGCTCATCGTCTCATGGGCTGTCCTGGAAGACACTTGGGAGAAAAGATGAGTTAGGCTTACCGGTAACTCCTTTTCTGAGAGTCTTCCAGGACAGCCGGATTCCCACCCGGTTTTTTATATGGAAGTTATGTATATTAATGCATATGTTTTTCAGGGAAGTCCTACGGTTCTCGAGAAGACTGGCATGGGGCCTGGAGGACCGCCCTTTTATCTGGTGGGGGTTAACGTGTTTCCTGTCCTGGTGGGAGGAGCCCTAGGTCTCATGGGCTGTCCTGGAAGACTCTCAGAAAAGGAGTTACCGGTAAGCCTAACTCATCTTTTTCACTTGTTTTTTTTTGCACAGCGCAGACACTTCCCACCTGCACATTACCAAACCAGGTGTTTTTCTTTAGCCCAGGTAAGACGCTTCTGACATTGTTTGTTTTTCAGGAGTGGCTTGACAAGAGGAATACGACATTTGAAGCCCATGTCCAGGATCCGTCGGTGGCTCTTGATGCACTGACTTCAGCCTCAGTCCACTCCTTGTAAAAGTCCCCAACACTTTTGAATGGCCTTTTCCTGACAATCCTCTCCAGTCTGCGGTCATTCCTGCTGCTTGTGCACTCTTTTTTACTTTTAAACCCTTCCAAATAACTTTCTAATACTATGCTTTGATACAGCACTTTGGGAACATCCAACTTCTTTTGCAATTACCTTTTAAGGCTTTCCCTACTTATGGAGAGCGTCAATGATGGTTTTCTGCACAACTGTCAGGTCAGCAGTCTTTCCCATGATTGTGATTCCTACTGAACCAGACTGAGTGACCATTTAAAGGCTCAGGAACCCTTTGCATGTGTTATGGCTTAATCAGGCTGATTAGAGTGAAACACTTTGAGCCTAGAATATTGTACCTTTTCACAATATTCAAATTCTCTGAGATTATGTATTTGGTTTTTTTATGAGCTGTAAGCCATAATCATCACAATTATGACAAATCACAGCTTGAACTATCTTGCTTTGCATGTAATGAGTCTCTCTCATATATTAGTTTCACTTTTTAAGTTGCATTAGTTAAATAAATAAACTTTTGCACAATATTCTCATTTTTTCGAGTTTCATCTGTATATGCATACAGAGTCTGACAGGCTGCAGACAGCAGGGTTGGACAGTGCACTTCTACCCTTCGCTCACAGGTAAACGCTGGAACGTTGTTTATCTGGGCTAAATGGACAGTGTACATGAGGCTTTCAAGGACTGTAAGCTTTTTTGACAAGTATGGATTGGTATAATTTAGGCAATAGTCCCACATCATAGAATGATGAAACTAGAATATATTTGTATTTATGCCCATTTATAGTTTTGGACACACAGGTACTTTAATGTAAAGTTTGCGTAGTCTGTTAATTTGTGTTGTACTCTGTTTTAGACACATTCATCACATGCAGAATAGTGTAAAAACATTTCCAAAACACCATGAATTATATTTTAAATGTAGAAAATAAGCACTGTATGTATTTTATTTTTACATATTTTTTTATTTACACCTGTCTTTGAATACAGAAGCATGGCCATACCTGGATATTTTACATGTTTTTTTTTAATGT
The DNA here is from genome assembly GCA_029574335.1 of Rana kukunoris. Classification (NCBI taxonomy): domain Eukaryota; kingdom Metazoa; phylum Chordata; class Amphibia; order Anura; family Ranidae; genus Rana; species Rana kukunoris. The sequence goes on from CM056049.1 coordinate 286,798,780, forward strand.
AATTATTCTTTTGAAGTATGTGCTTCTTTAACAATTTTCCAAAGATTTCTGGAAATTTGCTTTTGGTGTCACAGGGTGTGTACAGTAACAGACTAGAAATGTCAGTCTTCATTTGCTATGTTGTCTATCATATCAAAAAAAATTGTTTTAAATTGGTTTGTGTTTACCTTGCAAATAAAGGAAGAAGATTGTGCTAAGTGAATCAGCAGTACTTAGCCTGTGGCTTCGTCATTTACCGAGCCTTGAAAAAGCTGTGCTGGATCTACTTCAAAGATTAATTGCCCTCCAAAGCAAATCAGTGAAAGAAATGGAACATATTATAAAGGATTCATTCTTGGTAAGTGCTTTAGCCTAACAGAAGTTTATATTTATCCCAAGTTTATTGTAGGAATAAATGTTTGCAATATACAGGATACCTATAAATATATGTATATGTCTATGATATGTACAGTGGATAAAAAAAGTCTACACCCCTGTTAACCACTTCAATACCCAGCCATAGAAAATTGACGGCCTGGGATGGGATTTACCATCCTAAGTGGCCATCAATTGACGGCCTGGGCATTGCAGGCGAATATCTGGATGATGCCTGCAGCCAGAGGCATCATCCAGATATCCTCTTCTTCAGCCGACGATTCTGCACAATGTAAGAATGATTATAGCGGCGGTTCCGCTGCTTGATCGTTCTTACAGGCCGCAGGAGGGGACTTCCCCCCCCTCCCGCCGCCATCCGGTGCTTCTCCGGGCTTACCTGTGCCTTCGGGGGCCCGGAGAACGAATCGTCGGCGGCGGCAGGAAGCATAGAGATGACTGGTGACCAGATGGTCACCAGTCATCTCTATGACTGTCGGAGGACCCGGGCGCGATCTGATGACGTCACGCCCGGGTCCCCGTAAGTAAACAAAGCCGCAATTGCGGCTGTAAGCCCCCATTCATGAGATCGGTGAATTTTTTTCACCGATCTCATGGTTTCCAGCCTGGAGGAGAGATGTGAGGTCTTATTGACCCCACATCTCTCCATAAAGAGGACCTGTCACACACATTTCCTATTACAAGGGATGTTTACATTCCTTGTAATAGAAATAAAAGTGGAAAAGAAAAAAAAAATGAAAAAAAGTGTAAAAATAAATAAAAAATAAGTCAAAAAAAGAAATAAAAGATAAAAAAAAAATTAAAACGCCCCTGTCCCTGATAGCTCGCGTGCAGAAGCGAACGCACACGCAAGTCCCGCCGATATATGTAAACGCCGTTTAAACCACATAAGTGAGGTATCGCCGCGTGCGTTAGAGTGCCAGCAACGAATCTAGCACTAGATCTCCTCTGTAAATCTAAACTGTAACCTGTAAAAAATAAATAAAGCGTTGCCTATGGAGATTTTTAAGTACCGAAGTTTGGCGCCATTCCATGCGTGTGCGCATAATTAAAGCGTGACATGTTGGGTATCTATTTACTCGGTGTAACATAATCTTTCACATAATACAAAAAAATTGGGCTAACTTTACTGTTTTGTTATTTTTTTAATTCATAAAACAATTTTTTTACAAAAAAAAGGCGTTTGAAAAATAATTGCGTAAATACCGTGCAAGATAAAACTTTGGAATGACCGCCATTTTATTCCCTAGGGTGTCTGCTAAAAAAAACATATATAATGTTTGGGGGTACTGTGTAATTTTCTAGCAAAAGAATGATGATTATTACATGTAGGAGAGAAGTGTCAGAATAGGCCCGGTATGGAGGTGGTATAAAAGCCTGGTATTGAAGCGGTTAAAATGTCAGGTTTCTGTGATGTAAAAAAATGAGACAAAGATAAATGATTTCAGAACTTTTTCCACCTTTAAAGGGGTTGTAAAGACAAAAATATTTTCCTCTTAAATTAAAGTCTGACAGTAGCTGATAAAGTAAAAAGTAATGTTTTGCATTATAACTAGTTTGATACCTGTTGAAATAGAGCTGTTTTATTCACCTCCGTCACTCCTGAATCGTTATTCTAACTGACTTCCTGGTTTGCGGTGCACATTCATTCTTGTTACATCACGGCCTAATGGGAACTACAGTTCCTATTAGGCTTAGCCTCCATGCCTGTGAGGGATAAGAGAGCATCTTCAAGCAGCGCTGTAGTCATAGGGAGGGGGTGAGCACATTCTGCTTTCCACCATGCAGGTGCTGGTGGAAAGCAAGAAGAGGAGAGACAGGAAATGGCATTTTCAAACCTGGATTACTGTATTTTGGAGGTCAAAAGGAAAAATGAGGTAAGTGATATTTGAATGCTCTAGCTTACAGCAATCAATTGATCTAATAAAAAAAAAAACCTTTAGTGTTCCTTTAATGTGACCTATAAACTATAGAACTCAGTTGAACAACAAACTAAAATCTTTTAGGTGGAGGGAACTAAAATTAAAAACTAAAATAATCTGGGTGCATAAGTGCGCACCTTTTGATTTTTTTTACAGTCCTCAGTCAATTTGGATATGAATTTATTAGCATGACACATCTTTACTTGGCAATACAGGGAGTGCAGAATTATTAGGCAAGTTGTATTTTTGAGGATTCATTTTATTATTGAACAACAACCATGTTCTCAATGAACCCAAAAAACTCATTAATATCAAAGCTGAATATTTTTGGAAGTAGTTTTTAGTTTGTTTTTAGTTTTAGCTATTTTAGGCGGATATCTGTGTGTGCAGGTGACTATTACTGTGCATAATTATTAGGCAACTTAACAAAAAACAAATATATACCCATTTCAATTATTTATTCTTACCAGTGAAACCAATATAACATCTCAACATTCACAAATATACATTTCTGACATTCAAAAACAAAACAAAAACAAATCAGTGACCAATATAGCCACCTTTCTTTGCAAGGACACTCAAAAGCCTGACATCCATGGATTCTGTCAGTGTTTTGATCTGTTCACCATCAACATTGCGTGCAGCAGCAACCGCAGCCTCCCAGACACTGTTCAGAGAGGTGTACTGTTTTCCCTCCTTGTAAATCTCACATTTGATGATGGACCACAGGTTCTCAATGGGGTTCAGATCAGGTGAACAAGGAGGCCATGTCATTAGTTTTTCTTCTTTTATACCCTTTCTTGCCAGCCACGCTGTGGAGTACTTGGACGCGTGTGATGGAGCATTGTCCTGCATGAAAATCATGTTTTTCTTGAAGGATGCAGACTTCTTCCTGTACCACTGCTTGAAGAAGGTGTCTTCCAGAAACTGGCAGTAGGACTGGGAGTTGAGCTTGACTCCATCCTCAACCCGAAAAGGCCCCACAAGCTCATCTTTGATGATACCAGCCCAAACCAGTACTCCACCTCCACCTTGCTGGCATCTGAGTCGGACTGGAGCTCTCTGCCCTTTACCAATCCAGCCACGGGCCCATCCATCTGGCCCATCAAGACTCACTCTCATTTCATCAGTCCATAAAACCTTAGAAAAATCAGTCTTGAGATATTTCTTGGCCCAGTCTTGACGTTTCAGCTTGTGTGTCTTGTTCAGTGGTGGTCGTCTTTCAGCCTTTCTTACCTTGGCCATGTCTCTGAGTATTGCACACCTTGTGCTTTTGGGCACTCCAGTGATGTTGCAGCTCTGAAATATGGCCAAACTGGTGGCAAGTGGCATCTTGGCAGCTGCATGCTTGACTTTTCTCAGTTCATGGGCAGTTATTTTGCGCCTTGGGTTTTCCACACGCTTCTTGCGACCCTGTTGACTATTTTGAATGAAACGCTTGATTGTTCGATGATCACGCTTCAGAAGCTTTGCAATTTTAAGAGTGCTGCATCCCTCTGCAAGATATCTCACGATTTTTGACTTTTCTGAGCCTGTCAAGTCCTTCTTTTGACCCATTTTGCCAAAGGAAAGGAAGTTGCCCAATAATTATGCACACTTGATATAGGGTGTTGATGTCATTAGACCACACCCCTTCTCATTACAGAGATGCACATCACCTAATATGCTTAATTGGTAGTAGGCTTTTGAGCCTATACAGCTTGGAGTAGGACAACATGCATAAAGAGGATGATGTGGTCAAAATACTAATTGGCCTAATAATTCTGCACTCCCTGTATTTGCCCACTCTTCTTTGCAAAAGCACTCCAAATCTGTCAGATTGCAAGGGCATCTCCTGTGCACAGCCCTCTTCAGATCACCCCACAGATTTTTTATCTGATTCAGGTCTGGGCTCTGGCTGGGCCATTCCAAAACTTTAATCTTCTTCTGGTGAAGCCATTCCTATGTTGATTTGGATGTATGCTTTGGGTCATTGTCATGCTGAAAGATGAAGTTCCTCTTCATATTAACTGATATTTGGAACTGTTCATAACTCCCTCTACCACGACTAATGCCCCTGTTCCAGCTGAAGAAAAACAGCCCCAAAGAATGATGCTGCCACCACCATGCTTCACTGTGGATATGGTGTTCTTTTGGTTATGTTCAGTGTTAATTTTGCGCCAAATGTATCTTGTGGAATTATGGCCAAAAAGTTCAACCTTGGTTTCATCAGACCATGACACATTTTCCCACATGCTTTTGGGAGACTTCAAATGTGTTTTTGCAAAATTTAGCCAGCCTTGGATTTTTTTTACTCGTAAGAAAAGGCTTCCGTCTTGCCACTCTACCCCATAGCCCAAACATATGAACAATGTGGGAGATTGTTGTCACATGTACCACACTGCCAGTACTGTTTTTTTGTTTCCACTGCCAGTACTTGCAGCTGCTTTAATGTTGTTGTAGGCCTCTTGGCAGCCTCTCTGACCAGTTTTCGTTATCATCTTTTCATCAATTTTGGATGGACGTCCAGTTCTTAGTAATGTGCCATATTTTCTCCACTTGATGTTGACTGTGTTTCATGGTAAATATAATGCCATGGAAATTCTTTTGTAGTAACTGTACATACCTATAAGTCTTTATTCTGTTTTCTTTAACACCACTCACATTACAATCTGACAGTCCAGTCTTCATTAAATCTACCAACAACTATGTATGATTGGATATAAATTAGTTGGATGATTACATAGGTCCTAATATTACACATGATTCTGGAAGGCCCCAGAGTTTGTTAGAAAACATATATGCACAAACAGTATCACAAAGACCACAGTACTATCACTAACAAGCCTGAGCTAAAGTTCTGGCAGACCACCATTTAGGGCTATACATTTTTTTTTCAAAGTTTACAGTGATTTTAAAGGCTTTTTGCGGTGTGGTTTCAGAAAGGGTCCTGTGCGGTCTTGGGTCCAGTTTAGGTAAGAATTAGGCAAAATTTGCACCTGAACCGGTGAACAGGAATGCACCTAACCCTAAACTGCAAAACGCAACTGCACATATGTGAACCCGGCCTTATACGTTCATGCTTTGTGCAATGATATTGCACATAGTAGCCCTGAACCTCTGCTTTAGGGGGCCCTCGCTGGTGATCTTGGCTCCTCCTCTTCTGTATGTGCCCCCATAGCAAGATGCCTGCTTTGGGAGCAAACCTGCAGGCTCGCTCTCAAGCTGGGCTGTGTGCATCCATGAACACAGACAGTACATCCCGGCCCCACCCCCAGCTCCCTCCTCACAGGATTTGATTAACAGCAGCAGAGGTAATGGCTCCCTCTGCTGCCTCTGTGCCTAGTGAGGAGAGGAACACAGACCAGTGCTGCTTTAGATGGCACAGCACTGGATCAAGATAGAACTCAGGTAAGTTTAGGGCGGTGGGGGGATGATACTACTACTGAGACATGTTTCTTGATCGTACATCACGGGACACAGAGCGCATAGCCATTACATATGGGTTATATGGAGTACCTTCAGGTGTGGACACTGGTGTAATCAACTTCACAGGAAGTTCCTCCCTATATAACCCCCTCCCACTGAGAGTGCTTTAGTTTTTCCGCCAGTGTCTTAGGTGTTGGTCACGTCTAGCTGTCCCTCGGAGGTCTCGGGACCCAGGATAGCTAGCCGGATCCGTCCGAAGTGCTTCAGAGCCAAGATGTACGGTACCCGGGCCCTGCTGGAGTGGGGTTTTGCCTATAATGCCTCTCCTTGGAGGGCTGGATTCTGGGCTCCAGTGCTTTGGTCTCTTCCAAGAACTAAAAGTTACTGATGCCAGGATGCTATATAGGTCCAGGGGTGTGGGTTCCTTAACACAGGACCCCGGTCCCTGAAGGTCCAAGACAATACCCACGGAGATGGGGGAAGGCTGGGCCTCTTGCATTTTGCAATACCCTGCGGCGTGGAGCAGGTAAGAGGGAACCTGCGGGACTTGGTTCGACAGTAGGTATCCCCCTGGGGGTTCTGGGTTGGCTAATGGTATGCTTGTGCATCAGCCACTATCTCCACTATGTCTGTTGAGGCAGGATGGGATTCTAATGTTTACCCAGATAACATGTAGATATATGTATACTTGTGTAAGTTATATATTTGCTACTCACCCCAGGTCTGCCTGTTAACACTGATACTGCAACCCCACATGTTTTAAAGAGGAAATTGCTGGTTAAAACTCCTGTTTCTTAGGAAGCCCATGGGGACAGCTTCCTCGCTGTGTGTGCACTACAATAAGATTAGTGCTTACCTGGTGTCTGTTGGTGCTGCATAACGCTGGTCCATGTTGTTCCTCTGCTCTGCTTCCTCCATGTGGGTTCGGCGTGGTGCGCGCGATCGTGCGCGCGATCGTGCGCGCGATCATGCGCGCGTGTGTGCGCGCGTGTGTGCGCGCGCATACGCGCGCGCGTGCACGCCGCCTTTTATAGCGTCGGCGTGCGTCGGGGGGGCGGGCCAGCAGCGTCAGGGTCTGTATAAAGGAAAAACTTTTTTCTGGCTGGTCTTTCCCTCCTGGAGGCAGAGGAAGAAAGGATACAGAGCGTGCAGCTGGGTCTTTTGGCCACACAGGGACACCTAGTGGCGGTTTAGTGGATCTTCAGGTCTAGGACTTAGGTCCACTATAGACCAGAAAAAAAAAAAAAAAAAAAAAGGGTTTTTTTGCTTAAAGGGACTCAGCCTTAGATCCAGCAGTATCTGAGTCTACCTTGGACTCCGGCTAACGGGCATTGGTGTGTCAATACTCACAGGCTTCCTCGGTATTGCCACCTCCCAGGCGGGTAAAAAATATTTTTTTGAAAAAAAAAAAAAAAAAAAAAAAAAAGAGAAATATAAAAGAAAAAGAGAGAAATTAGTTCTTTTTCATTTTCTCTCATACCTGCCCTCATATTGGTTATTCCTAGCTACAACAGTCAGGTGTTGGCTATAGGGGTGACCCAAGGTTGTACAATGGCTCCAAAGGGATCTGGACCAGCCAAGGCTGCTAAAGGTACCAAAAAGCAAAAGGGGTCTCCATCGGGGTCAGAGGATTTGGGCCAGGCTTCTACGGCCCCACCCTCGCCAGTCAGGACACCGAGTGGCATAGTACAAGAGCCATTGGGGGTGCTGGGGGCAGAGGCGGCCCCCGATCCACCCATTCCCGTTTACGTGACGGAAGAAATGCTAGCAGCCACCATGTGTGGGCTAGAGAAAAGGTTAACTGCGTTGTTTTCCCGTCCTTGCCCAAGTAGCAAGCGGGCTAGATCCCCTTCACCCAGTGTGGGGTTTTCAGATGCGGAGGTCTCCTCTTCAGAGGAACGGGACCCACAAGGGGATCAGGCAGACCCAAGTCCCGACGGTTCAGACAGGGAAAATTCCACTATAGATGAATATTTTTCGGCCTCTCAAGCGGAGGGCCTGTGGATCCAGTCTTTGACAGATATGGTTCGCACTGCCTTTAAACTTCCAGTGCCAGAACTAGTAGCCCCGGAGGTATCCTCATTGGGTTCTTTAAAGGCCCCATTAACTGGTGCATCCTTTCCAATGCACCCCCTTCTGCGGAACGTGATTTACCAAGATTGGGCTCGACCTGATAGAATCTTTGTCCCTCCTAAAAGATTCTCTATTCTCTACCCTATGGAAGAGGAATATGTAAAGAAATGGGCTCTCCCTACAGTGGACGCAGCCATTTCCTGCGTGAATAAATCCCTGACTTGTCCGGTTGAAAATGTCCATATGTTCAAGGATCCGGTCGACAAGAAATTCGAGACCCTACTGAAAGCAGCTTTTACCTCAGTAGGTGCCATGGTTCAGCCAGCAGTAGCAGCCATTGGTGTTTGTCAGGCCTTGAAGGATCAGGCAAAGCATATATTGAAGGACATGCCGGCTCAGCATACTCATGAATTAGCAGAATTCCCTAGGGCTCTCTGCTTTGCAGTAGATGCTATTAAGGACTCCATCCAACAGGCATCCCGTTTATCTCTACTGATGGTTCACATGCGTCGTCTTTTGTGGCTAAAGAACTGGTCAGCAGAGGCACCCTGCAAAAAGCTTCTAGCAGGGTTTCCCTTTCATGGGGGAAGACTATTCGGGGAAGACCTAGATAAATATATCCACACCATATCAAGTGGAAAAAGTACTTCCTTACCGGTCAAGAAAAGACCGCGTGGGCCCACGTTTAAACGACAGGCCATTGCAGGCTCGGCCCCTTCGACTTCCCGTCAGTATCGACGGCCTCCCGGGCGTTCAACAGTTAATAGCCGCCCACAGGGACAAGCCGCGGCAAACAAGAGGCCCTGGTCTCGCAAGCCGGCTAAACCAGTCATCAAATCAGATTCATGAAGGGGCGCCCCCACTCTCTTGGGTGGGGGGAAGACTTCAGTTTTTCTCCGAAGTCTGGAAGGCCAGAATTCCCGACTCTTGGGTTCGGTCCGTAGTAGCCTCAGGCTACAAACTAGAGTTTCGAGAAATCCCCCCTCCTCATTTTCAGGGGTCAAGTCTTCCAAGCGACCCGTTAAAGAGGGCCTCTCTCGTAAGGGCGTTGGATCGCCTCTTGCTCCAAGGAGTAATTGTAGAAGTACCAACCCAAGAAAGGGGTCTGGGATTCTACTCCAACCTTTTTGTTATACCAAAACCCAATGGCGACGTCAGGCCTATATTAGACCTCAAACGCCTAAATCGCTTTCTAAGGATTCAGACCTTCCGTATGGACTCCATACGTTCAGTGACAACCAGCCTGCATCAGGGCGACTTCCTAGCATCTATAGACATAAAGGATGCATATCTGCATGTGCCAATTTACCCAGCACATCACAAGTTTCTTCGTTTTACGATAAACCAAAGTCATTATCAGTTCGTAGCCCTCCCTTTCGGGTTGGCAACAGCTCCACGGGTATTCACAAAGGTGTTAGCCCCGGTACTAGCCGTCCTAAGGACAGAAGGCATCTTGGTCCTAGCATACCTGGACGATCTCCTGGTTATCGACAGTTCAGCTTCCAACCTCAATCATGCAGTAGTCCGCACAGTGCGGCATCTAGAAGAGTTCGGGTGGATTGTGAACCAAGAAAAATCAAGGTTACATCCCACAAGACAGTTGGAATATCTAGGCTTTCGGTTAGATACAGAATGCCAGAAGGTATTTTTACCTCAAGAGAAGATCAGGTCGTTGATTCAAACGATTCAAATAGTCTTAGGCAAAAAGAAGCCGACTATTCGCCTATGCATGCGACTGCTGGGGAAGATGGTGGCCGCCTTCGAAGCAGCGCCCTACGCCCAGATCCATACCAGAATTCTGCAAGCAGCTATTCTCTCTGCTTGGAACAAGTCCATACAGGCATTAGACCGTCCATTAGTTCTTTCTCCAGAAGTCAGGCACAGCCTGTACTGGTGGCTGATCCCTCAAAAATTATCAAAAGGGAAAACCTTTTGCCCCATCTCGTGGAAAATAGTAACCACAGATGCCAGCCTAACAGGTTGGGGGGCAATCTTAGGAAAACGGACCCAGCAGGGACAGTGGTCAGAGGCAGAAAGTCTGCTTCCCATCAATGTCCTAGAGATCAGAGCTGTTCGGTTGGCCCTGGTCGCCTGGACTCTCCCCCTGCAGGGTCTGCCAGTAAGGATACAGTCCGACAATGCCACGGCGGTGGCATACATAAACCACCAGGGGGGCACAAAGAGCCTGGCGGCTCAAAGGGAAGTAAACCTAATTTTTGCATGGGCCGAAGCCCATGTACCCTGCATCTCAGCAGTGTTCATCCCAGGGATAGACAATTCTCAAGCAGATTTTTTGAGTCGTCAACAGTTGCTCCCGGGAGAGTGGTCTCTTCACCCCCAGGTATTCCAAGAGATTTGCCAAAGATTCGGAGTTCCCGATGTGGACATCATGGCAACAAGATTCAACAAGAAATTGGACAAATTTGTATCCCGAGCCAGGGACCCCTCGGCCTACGGGACCGATGCGTTGGTTTGCCCCTGGCACCAGTTTTCTCTCCTGTATGCGTTCCCTCCACTACAGATGATTCCCCGCCTTCTACGAAGGATCAGGGTGGAGCGCAGGCCGGTGATCCTGGTGGCCCCAGCCTGGCCCAGAAGGGCTTGGTACGCACTCATCGTGAGGATGTCAGTAAGGGCACCGTGGCCACTCCCCCTGCGCCCAGATCTGCTGTCTCAGGGCCCGATCTACCACCCTGCTTCACAGCAGCTAAATTTGATGGCTTGGCGGCTGAATCTCTAATTCTTAAGGGCAGAGGCCTCTCGGCCCAAGTCATATCTACGTTAATTCAAGCTAGAAAGCCAGTCTCTAGAAATATCTATTACAGAGTCTGGAGAACCTATGTGGAGTGGTGCGAGTCTCAAGGAGGGCATCCTCGCAAGTTTTTTATTGACAGGATCTTGCGATTCCTCCAGGTTGGCGTTGACAAGGGGTTGGCTCTTAGTACTCTAAAGGGGCAGGTGTCTGCCTTATCGATATGGTTTCAAAGGCCTTTGGCCACACATTCGCTTGTAAAAACCTTTTTGCAGGGGGTCTTGCATGTAAATCCCCCTATTAGAGCTCCCCTCTGCCCCTGGAATTTAAATCTGGTCTTGTCAGCTTTACAAAAGCAGCCGTTTGAACCTCTGACAGAAATCCCTCTTGTGCTGCTAACCCGAAAGTTGGTTTTCTTGGTGGCTATGGCTTCGGCCAGAAGGGTCTCCGAGCTGGTAGCCTTGTCTTGCAGGGAACCGTACCTTATTCTGCATAAGGACAGAGTGGTTCTGCGGCCTCAGCCTTCTTTCCTTCCTAAGGTCATATCCAGTTTTCACTTGAATCAGGACCTAGTCCTACCATCCTTCTTTCCTACTCCCCAGTCCAGAGAGGAAAGATTGCTTCATACTTTGGATGTGGTCCGAGCCATGAGGGTTTATCTCAAGGCTACAGAAAAGATTAGGAAAACAGATGTGCTTTTCATTCTTCCGGATGGCCCCAAGAAGGGTCAGCCGGCTGCCAAGTCTTCCTTGGCTAGGTGGATTAAGCAGCTGATTTTTCAGGCCTATGGTCTGAAGCGCGTTCCACCTCCCTTATCAGTTAAAGCCCATTCTACGAGGGCCATGAGTGCCTCTTGGGCGGCACACCATCAGATCTCTATGGCACAGGTTTGCAAAGCGGCAACCTGGTCTTCCGTACATACGTTTACTAAATTTTATAAGTTGGACGTCACAAAGGCTGCGGACGCAGCATTTGGGCAGGCGGTCCTACGGGCAGCAGTATAGAATCCTCTGGCCCGGTTCACGCCCCCTTTTTCTGTTGGTGGAGCTATTTTACCTCCTGATATAGTTTCTGTTTGGCTATTTTTTGCCTTACGGTCTCCCTCCCTTCATAGAGCATTGCTTTGGGACATCCCATATGTAATGGCTATGCGCTCTGTGTCCCGTGATGTACGATCAAGAAAAAGGGATTTTTAATAACAGCTTACCTGTAAAATCCTTTTCTTGGAGTACATCACGGGACACAGAGCTCCCACCCCTCTTTGTGGGAACATTGTGTAACCTCAGAGAAATTGCTTGCTACAAAACTAAAGCACTCTCAGTGGGAGGGGGTTATATAGGGAGGAACTTCCTGTGAAGTTGATTACACCAGTGTCCACACCTGAAGGTACTCCATATAACCCATATGTAATGGCTATGCGCTCTGTGTCCCGTGATGTACTCCAAGAAAAGGATTTTACAGGTAAGCTGTTATTAAAAATCCCTTTTTTTACCTTATTGCGGGCAATGCATTAAGGTAAAAAATGTCTTGCCTTTATGCCCATCTGTTTTACAGTAGGATGTCTTCCATATAAGTGACCAGGTAGAGTGACAATAACTGCCATTGTTCAAATAACCCAAATCAAATTCTGTTATGAATAGCCAAAACTTGAAAAAATAAATTACATGCATGGTCTGATAAAAACAAAATGTAACTTTGTGATCTGAGAGTAAAACATTATGTACTGTATATTGTAAAGCCAACTCTACTCATCTAAGAAAAACAATCCCCACGGTGGTGGTAGCATCACATTGTAGAGATAGTTTTCATCAACATGGACTGGGGTCGATCAGGATTTAGGTCAAGATGGATGGAGCCAAATACAGTACAATGCAAGAAATAAACTTGTTTCAGCCTGCAAGAAGTATGAGACTGGGCCAGCATAACAATATCCTAAATGCACTGCCACAATTGCAGTGTTTTAAAAAGATTCACCTGGATGCATTAGAATGGCCCATTCAATCCAACTAAAATCTTGCAAGGAAACATATACAATATTACAATGTTCTTTAAATTTTAAAAATGTTTTACTTTTGGGTTGATTTTGCTGTTAATCTCAGATGAATGCACAGTAAAACCTTGGTTTGAGAGCATTTTGCAAGACAAGCAAAATGAGTTAATACATTTTGCCTTGATATACAAGCGATATCTTGATATAAGAGTAGCATCATGTCACAACTGAGTATAAAAAAGAAGAGCCCCTAAGTCAGTTGTTCTCAACCTTTCTTGTGCCGTGACCCCTTGATAAAATTTCCCAAGTTGTGGGGACCCCTAACATTAAAATTATTTTCGTAGTGTAAGTTTTCAGTACCCATTGCAAGACAAGTAATTTGCGTCCCTAACCCACAGACATTTAGCACTCCCTGAGTCCCTTCCACTCACAGTATTAAAATCCCTTATGGTACATTTTAGGATGTACCATTGTTCTCCTTTCTTTGCCTTTTATCTCTTGTTTTTCTAATTTCTTGTTTTTTTCCCCCACTATTCCTCTCTCTAGCGATCTTTCTTGTTCTTTCAGTGGGATCAGTGGCAGTGCTGGGGGGAGTTCTGATCAACCAATTTAAGTGATCTTGATCAAGTTCATCTGCTAAACTGAAAACTGTAGTGGGCACTTTTAAAGGCAACTCTAATCACAGGTAGTGTTGTTCACTGTGTCTCCAGCTTCACTGTGTCTCCAGCTTCGTAGCATCTCGCAGCAGTAACACCTATGCCAAAATCAGGAGATAGTGTCTCCTCCAGCCCCTCCCACTTCACATTTCTCACCAGTCAGTTGACCTCTAGTCTCTGCCCCCGGCCATGCCATGAACTGAGTGGGTGGCTGCAGGCTCCAGGAACAGCCCAGCTGGGTGGCCACGAAAAGGCTGAGAGAGCGGTGTGGTCTTCAGAAACAGCCTGGGATTCGGTGGCCCCTGGAAATCGTCAATCGACCCCCGAGGGGGTCCCGACCCCAGGTTGAGAACCACTGCTCTAAGTGTAGCAATGTGGTTACATTTTCAGAAGGTACAACATTTAGCAACTTATTGCTACATTTAGGCCGCGTACACACGATCAAATTTATCTGCTGGAAACGGTCCGACGGATCATTTCAGCAGACAAATTCGATCGTGTGTACGGGCGGACAGACAGGTTTTTTCAGCAGACAAATTTTAAAGCATGCTTTAAAATCTGTCTGCTGGGAACCCGTCCGTCCGACATGTCTGCTGGTTAGTACACTAACCAGCGGACATATCTGCCCGCACATGCGTCGAATGGATTCGACGCATGCGTGGACGTTTTTTCGTTTAAAAGATTTTATTGGTATTTCAGAATAAATAACATAGTAAACATATAATTAAACGTAGATAAAATAAAGTAACATAGGTAGCAGAATTGTAATATCAAATGAGAGAAAACAAGAATAGCAACAACATCAGTACATATTTTAGTTTAAAATTAAAGTAAATGTTAACTTATACATCAATAGTTTTCGAATTTTGGGGTAACAAAAACAAGAGAATAAAAATTGGAAATCATGGAATGAATCTAAAATAACAGTATTAAATTAGAAATTTAATAAACAAAGGGTAAGAGGGGGAGGAAGGAAGGGAAGATAAAAAAAAAAAAAAAAGAATTATCACCTCAAGTCTGATTCGAGGAAGGCTGAAGAGCTATTGCCTTAAATTCATCAGTTTTAGTAAAGAGTGTCCAGCAAGCCCATTTTTCGTAAAACTCTGTGGGAGAGTCTTTAGCCTGTAGAATTAGGTCTTCCATTTCAGCTATTCTGTCAATCCGTTGGAACCATTCAGACAAGCTAGGAGGAGATGTGTCTTTCCAATGGGTAGGGATACACAGTTTGGCTGCATTTATTAAATGTATTAATATAGTGTTTTTGTAAGTAGAATGAGGTAAGGCGGTATGATGAAGTAGGTATTGTGCTGCCGTAAACTCCAGGGAAAAAGTGGTGATAAGGGAGATAATACGGTGTACTTCTTTCCAAAATGCTTGTATAAGGGGACAATCCCACCAGATGTGTAGGAGAGTTCCTATCGAGTTTTTACAGTGCCAGCATATAGGTGGGGTTGAAGGATGGAATTTGTGGATTATATAAGGTGTCCTATACCACCTTGAGTAAAGTTTTTATATCCATTTTCTTGAGCTTAGACATTCATTGAGCCTTTATGTATGTATCTAAATATGTGGGTCCAGTCACTAAGTGAGAGATCCAAATCAAGTTCCCTCATCCAGTGTTTGGCAGCATTATCTTCCCTAGGGTCAACACCAGAAAATAGTAGGGAGTGTGTTTTTGATATTAAATGTCTCTGAGGACCAAGATTGACACACAGCATCTCAAAGGGGGTTTTGTGTCTGTGCCATAATGAGAGTGAATTAGAGTTGAGTAAAGAATTTTGAATTACTTCGTAATCCATGTTAGAGATTCGGAAGTCAGGGTATTTAAGACAGAATGTGGTATAGGGGATAAAATTACCATTATCAAAAAACAATTCTGCTCTTAATGAGGGGATTATGGAAGGAACACAGGGGATCGGATCTAAAGTATCAGGACAAATATTTGAGTGTATAGGGATCGGTGACATGGGGCCTGTAGAAGAAGAAATATCAAATTTGGAATAGAGTTGGGCCCGTGAGGGGGTGAATGTTATTTTCGCGAGGTATTTTTCGAGGGTTAGTCCAAGGAAGTTGGTGTAACGGGAATTTAGAGGACAATTTTTCAAGATTTACCCAGTCTTTAGAATTTTTGTGAGCATGCCAGTCAATAATGCGGGATAGGTGACTGGATTAGTAATATTTTTGTATGACCGGTAGACCAACACCTCCTAACAGTTTAGGGTTGATCAGTTTGGTCCATTTTATTCTAGGTTGTTTGGAGTTCCAAATTAATTTCATGCATAATTTCTTATATGAGGTAAAAAAAGAACCGGGTAATCTAATAGGAACGGTTTGCAAGAGATAAAGAATTCTAGGGAGGACATTCATTTTTATTATAGCTATTCTCCTAAACCAGGAAAATATATCCTTGTCCCATTTTAAGAGGTCGTCCTGTATAGATTTAAGAAGGGTCAGAAAATTATAAGAATATAAATCTTTTAAATCATGGGGGATTTGTATGCCGAGGTAAGTAAGAGTATGTTCTTCCCACTTGAATGGAAAATGTTGTTTGCAGAGGGAAACCAAATCGTTTTTCAAAGATATATTTAAGGCTCTGGATTTGTTAAAATTAATTTGTAAATTAGAAATCAAAGAAAAAGATGAAAAATCTTTTAATAAATTAGGAATTGTAATAAGAGGTTCTGCCAAAAAGAGTAGAATGTCGTCGGCATATGCAGCCACTTTATACATTTTTTTGTTGATTTCAATACCCTTGATGTCTGGGTTTGATCTGATTTTTCTGAGAATGGGTTCCAGAGATATTATAAATATAATGGGAGAAAGGGGACAACCCTGGCGAGTTCCGTTCGACACGGAGAAGGCATCCGACAAATGACCATTGATCTTTATTCTTGCAGTAGGAGTAGAGTAGAGTGCAAGTATAAATTTCAATATGCGTTCACCAAAACCAACTGCTTTTAGCGTTTCTGACATATAGTCCCAAGCAATCCTGTCAAATGCCTTCTCCGCGTCGAGAGAAAGGAAAAAAACAGGCTTAGAAGTGTTTGTCAACCAGTGATGGATGTTTATGGCCTTTTGAGTATTGTCCCTGGATTCTCGTCCAGGGACGAAGCCGACCTGGTCTAAGGATATTAAATTAGGGATCAAGGGTAGTAAACGATTCGAAATAATTTTGGCGTAGAGTTTTAGATCAACATTAAGTAGGGAAATGGGCCTATAATTAGATACTAGTAGTCTGTCTTTGTTAGGTTTCGGAATCATTGTAATGTGGGCTTCTAGGAGGTCCCTATTGTTAGGGAGGGGGTGGTCTGAAATTGAGTTAAAAGCTTTTAAAACATTTTGAAGAATAGTATCTGTGAAAGATTTATAGTATCCGACCGTTAGGCCATCCGGGCCGGGACATTTCCCTGTTTTAAGTTGTTTGAGGGCCAATTTAGATTCATCCCATTCAATTGGACGGTCTAAAAATTCTGCCTCCAGTTTAGAGATAGGTTTGGGACTATAGAGTGATAAAAATTCAGTAATTAATTTTCTCCTACGAGCTGTTTGATTGAATGTATGATTGAATCCGCTCTCTTGGTTCTTAGGGCTCTAGCCAGTAGTTTTCCTGATTTGTTACCGAATTCACAGAATAGTTTGCGTTGAAGAATAAATTTACGTTTAGTTATTTTTCCTAATTCATCAAGCAGAAGTTTCCTAGCTTGAAGAAGTTCTGCATGGGTTTCAGTTGCTAGAGATCGTTTATGTTTACTTTCAAGTACATGAATTTTGTCAGCCAAAGTAGCTAAAAGAGCCTGTCTAGCTTTTTTTCGTTTTGAAGCTAAAGCGATGAATTTGCCTCTAATGACGCATTTGTGTGTCATCCAGAGAGTTAATGGGTGTATATCAAACAATTGGTTTAGGCGTGAGTTTACAGAGTTAAAGTTTAATGGATCATTAAGAAGTGAGTTATCTAATTTCCAAATAAATAGGCTATTGATTTTTGTGGAGAGAGTAAGGGAAACTGAGATTGGGTGGTGGTCTGATAAAACCATGGGTTTAATTGATGCTGAAACTAATGTGTCAAGATTTGCTTGGTCTAAAAAGAAGTAATCAATTCTGGAGTAATTATTATGTGGAGAGGAAAAGAATGTATAATCTTTGGTGGTTGGGTTTAGAGTGCACCAGGTATCATGTAAAGTTAGACCCTTAAGTAGGTTTTTAACCGATCGAAGAGCAGAATAAGGTAAAGTTGATGAGCCCGCAGATGTGTCTATTAGGGGATCAAGAGCCATGTTAAGCGTGGACGTTTTTTACTACCTGGTGCGGTGACGTGGCGGCGTCAACGTCACCGCCACGTCACCGCGCTGTCTGCCGGCGGGGATTTTGGTTTGATCGTGTGTACACGATCAAACCAATATATCCCAGCAGACAAATCCGATCAAAACGGTCTGTCAGACCGATTTGATCGGATTAATTTAGTGGTGTGTACGCGGCCTTAGAGGTGCCTCTCTTCTCTTTTTTACCCTGTAAAAAAAATGCTTTGATATACAAGTGCTTTGGATTACAAGCATGTTTCTGGGACAAATTATGCTCACAAAGAAAGGTTTTACTGTATATGAAGAAGAGAAAGTATCACTCAAATCTGTCTGGGACACATCTAGATATCATAAACAGATATCAGATTACATTACAATATAAGTGTGGAAAGTCTCCCACCTCTCACTTGTGGGAGTTGAGATCTCAACCTAGCTTCTTTAATGAAAGTAACCTCTCTTGTCTTTTTTGTTAACGATTCGGATTCTACAAATGGTGTGTTAATGGGCTGTACATAATCCATATGGTGTTAGGTGATTAGTGTATGTGGGAATGCGAGTCATGCATTCTTTGTGATTATATATTATATATATATATATGTTAGTGTAAGGCAAATGTATAGTTATTAAAGCTAGAACAATATGTGTATCTGAATGAACTATCTGTAGGATCTGCACAGTGCACATTCTGTTTCAGCACAAAGTGGAAATGTGATCTTCTATGCATTATATTTCGTTCATGAAAGTAATTAAAGTGTGTGATGGTCTAGTAACTCCTATTTTATAAGGTGTGCAGTTAATTTTGTTTCCTGTCCCCTGAGAATGAAACAAAATGAACTGTAGAAATTCTAGAATCTCTGGAAAGTTATAAAATAGTTGAATAAAGATACTGTACATTTGTGCTTCCTCTGAAATAATGTTTCCCTCTGTATATTATCTGTAGGATGTTTTTTTTTTTAATTTAGCATTTTAGTGAAAATATAAAGAAATCATTAATGAAGGCAAAGGACAATCACTAGTATTCACAAAATATAAGGCCAATTACACTTCTTAAACCTACTTTTTTATTGTGAGTGTTCTAATCCTCTGCACTGAATAAGGATGACATAATATGAATACATCTTATGGTAATGAATGTTATTCAATATAGCATTTTGAACATCAGGCCAATGTCCAGACATCTGTATCATGATGCATGGCATGTAATAATGCTCACATTGCATTGAGAAATAGCAAGGTAATAAGTCCAGCTCTAATCTGCTCATTAGTAGATCACAAAGTAGTAATGATTGCAGATCTTACAACTGCAAGTGTGTTTATTAAATTTAAAAAAATGAAAGGCAAAAAAAAGTGAAGGATTAAAGCTGACCCCTGAGCACAAAAACTTGCACTGAAATATATTCCCTAACAATATAAATCCACTTTGTGTGCATCAAATACAGTATCTAACAAAAGTAAATACACCCCTCACATTTTTGTAAATATTTTATTATATCTTTTCATGTGACAACACTAAAGGAATTACACTTTTTGAAATTACAATTTACAATGTAAAGTAGTGAGTGTACAGTGTGTATAACAGTGTAAATTTGTTGTCCAAAATAACTCAACACACAGCTATTATTGTCTAAACCACTGGCAACAAAAGTGAGTACACCCCTAGGTGAAAATGATCAAATCGGACCCAATTAGCCATTTTCCCTCCCTGGTGCCATGTGACTCGTTAGTGTTACAAGGTCTCAGGTGTGAATGAGGAGCAGGTGTGTTAAATTTGGTGTTATCACTCTCACTCTCTCATCCTGGTCACTGAAAGTTCAACATGGCACCCCATGGCAAAGAACTCTTTGAGGATCTGAAAAAAAGAATTGTTGTTCTACATAAAGATGTCCTAGGCCAGGGGTAGGCAACCTTGGCTCTCCAGCTGTGGTGAAACTACAAATCCCATCATGCCTCTGCCTCTAGGAGTCATGCCTGTGATTGTCAGGGTCTTGCAATGTCTCATGGGACTTGTAGTTGCAAAACAGCTGGAGAGCCAAGGTTCCCTACCCCTGGCCTAGGCTATAAGAAGATTGCCAAGACCCTGAAACTGAGCTTCAGCACAGTTACCAAGATCATACAGTGGTTTAACAGGACAGGTTCCACTCAAAACAGGCCTCGCCATGGTCGACCAAAGAAGTTGCGTGTTTGTGCTCAGCATAATATCCAGAGGTTGTCTTTATGAAATAGACATATGAGTGCTGCTAACATTGCTGCAGAGGTTGTAGGGGTAGGGGGTCAGCCTGTCAGTGCTCAGACCATATGCCACACACTGCATTAAATTAGTGTGCATGGCTGTCACCCCAAAAGGAAGCCTCTTCTAAAGATAATGCACAAGAAAGCCTGCTAACAGTTTGCTGAAGACAAGCAGACTAAGCACATGTCAGAAGTTTTTTCACCTTAATGCATAGAATGCATTAACCGGTTTCCAACCAGCTCACGCTGATATACTGCGGCAGAATGCCTCCTTTGGGCAAAATCCTGTACGGGTACGTCTTTTGGGGGAACCAATGCGCTTGGCCAGTGGGCACGATCACCGCGGGCCATGCACGGCCACAAGCATGAACGCCAGCACACAAACACACAAATCCCTGTCCTGTCGGGGAAGAGGAGCCATATGATTTGTTCTCACTAAGTAGGAAAAACGATATGTTTCCGGGGATGGCGTGGGTCCGACACAGCCAGACGATGGCCCAGCTCCCTCCAGCACATCTGTGGATGACACAAAGCATTCACATGTTGGTGGACCCACACACTTGTCACATGTTCCCTTGCACCCCATCACATGCTACACACCGGATGGGGGATAAAACACACTTACCTGTCCTCAAGGCCTGTTCACTGGGGTCAAAGCCCTCCAGGCCCTCCACCTGCTCCTGCTCCAGGCAGCTGGCAATGATCTCCTCCTTGGCAGTCAGCTTGATAGTAATGGCTGGTCCGCCTCCCATGCTCCTGACGCATGTCGTTAATTTTCTTAGCAATGTCCTTAGAGGTCCTGTTTTCATGCCCAAGGGCATTGACCTCCAGGGTGACCTTCTGGAGGATTTCTTGCTTCCTGGCCTTGCTGGTCCTGCCACTCTGTGCACCATGGAGGTAGGCGTCATACTTACAGATGGCAGAGGTCAGGATCGCCCTCTCCTCAGCAGAATTAGTTTTTCCTCCTCTCCTTCTCAGTCTCAGTATCAGACATTGCTTAGAATGCAAAAGTACCTGCACCACAGAAGACAAGCTGCTGGTGTACTTTTGCGCTCGACGGGCGCATGTCTGGGCGTATTTATGCTCTTGGTGTAGGCGGTGGGCCGGCGTATCTTAGGGGTTACGCCGGGAGTAGTTGTGAGCATGCGCAGAGGGGTGCGAGACATATGTCCACGTTACGGCGCATGTGCCATTTGCAATACGCTGGACGTAAACCACTGCGCCACGCTCGGACCATCATTTGCATGGGGTCACGCCCACTTCCACTTACGCTGGCCTGCGCCTTCGAAAATACGCTACGCTGGCACATCTTAGTGAGCAATGGCTTGCTGAATGCAGTGCATGCCTCTCCGCGCTGCGCCGGCATATCGTAAAAGAGATACGCTACGGCGGCATAAATGTGCGCCGATGTCTGTGAATCCGGGCCTATAACTTTTGTGCAAACCAATTAATATATGCCTATTGTGATTTTTTACCAAAAATATGTAGAAGAATAATTTTTTTTTTTAAATTTTCGCTCTTTTTTGTTTATAGCGCAAAAAAAAAAAACCCAGAGGTGATCAAATACTAACAAAAGATAGCTCTAAATTGACACAAAGTGCTCTGGTCAGGAAGGGGGTAAAATAATCCGGGGCTGAAGTGGTTAAGGTGAAAAAAACTCAAGGGTCTACAACCCCTTTAAGGACGTTGGGCGGAAGTGAAGTTTAACGTCGCTGCTGTCATCCAATGGCACAGAGTCGAGTATGGCCATTCCCTCACTCGACTTAGTGCCAAGCAGAACCAAGATTGCTTGGCTCCGGTAAGCAGCAGAGGTGACCAGCACAGGACAGGAGGGGGGTGTGCACCTCTCCCGCCGCTATTAAAAGTGATCTCGCCACAGAGGCCACTTTTAGCTTAATGCATAAAGAAAATACCGGGGTTATGTCAGCTATCTGCTGCCATAACAATGGTATTTATTGTCAAAGGAACAATGTATATCAACGGCGGGTGGTCTGGAAGTGGTTAAAATGTGGTACTGACATAAGGGGAGGATCCTTTTTCCAACTCGGTGTATCTGTTTTTTAATTTATTTTATTTTTTCCTGACATGTTGGTGTTTAATTTTTTCACTCGGTTGTTATAGGTTGTACTAGTAAATACAGCTGGATAAATTAAAAAAATGTCTGTCCTCATTTTAGGCTGCAAAGCAACAAAATGTGATTATTTTAACCACTTCCCGCCCACAGTATGTTATATGATGTCCTGGGCTTTGAGTGGGGATATCTGAATGATGCCTGCAGCAGCAGGCGTCCATCAGATATCATTTTTTTCCACCATCGATTCCCTGTACAGTAAGAACAATCATAGCTGCTGTTCAGCCGCTTGATCGTTCTTACAGACGGTGGGAGGGGGGACAGGAAATCCGGTGCTTCTACTAGCTCGCCCTTGCAATCGGCAAGCCAAAGAAGGAATCTGCCGGTGGCGGAAGTTCACTATAGAGCATGGGTCTTCAAACTACGGCCCTCCAGTTGTTCAGGAAGTACAATTCCCATCATGCCTAGTCATGTCTGTGATTACAATGCCTCATGGGATGTGTAGTTCTACAACAGCTGGAGGGCCATAGTTTGAGGATCCCTGCTATAGAGAATACCGGGAACCAGATGGTCCCCAGAAGTCTCTATGACTCTAGGAGGCTTTATGACGTCATGTCTGGCCTGGCAGTTGTAGACACTGCCGTGTACTCAGCTGGAAAGCCAAGATCGTTTTGTTTTGTTTTTTAATCTTGGACTTTACAGCCTGGAGGAGAGATGTAGGGCCTCTTTGACCCCAGATCTCCCCATAAAGAGTACCTGTCATGCATTATTCCTATTACAAGGGATGTCTACATTCCTTGTAATAGAAATAAAAGTAATAAAAAATCGTTTTTTAAGGGAAAGTGTAAAAATTTAAATAAACAATAAAAATAAATAAATTAAAAGCTTCCCGTCCACATATGTAAAAGGCGCTTAATCCACACATGTGAGGTACCGCCGCAAACGTTAGCGCAAGAGCAACAATTCTGGTCTAAGATCTTCTCTGTAACGCTAAACAGGTAACCTGTAATGCCCTGTACACACGATCGGTTCATCCGATGAAAACGAACTGATGGATTTTTTCATCAGATATCCGATGAAGCTGACTTTCATCAGTCGTGCCTACACACCATCGGTTAAAAAAACGATCGTGTCAGACGCAGTGACGTAAAACACGACGACTTGATTCTGAGCATGCATGGATTTTTAACTGATGGACGTGCCCACAGACGATCGTTTTTTTCTATCAGACCGCTTTCATCAGACAATCCGATTGTGTGTACGCGGCATAAGTGTTACGTATGAAGATTTTTTAAGTACCGAAATTTGACGCCTTTCTATGAGTGTGCGCAATTTTAAAGTGTGACATGTTAGGTATCTATTTACTTGGAGTAACATCATCTTTCACATTATACAAAAGACCCTAGAATCTCTGCTAAAAAAAACATATATAATGTTTGGGGATTCTGATTAGTTTTCTAGTAAAAAAATTATGATTATTAAAAGGAGCGGATTGCCAGAATTAGCTCTGGTATGGAAGTATTTAAAGGGGGGTGATTCTTTTCTATACCCACTGTATCTGGACCCAAGAATGGCATTAACAGCTCTAATATGTAATTATATTACAATAAACCATAACAGTGTACACTGTATGAACTATAGCTTAAATTTCTGCTACTCGGAAACTTCCGTTCTTCTAAAAAAAAAAGATAGTTTATACATTAAACAAGAGTATCATCCTCTAAAATGGAGGCAGGTATAAATGGCTATATCCATAACAAGTAATCAGATGTCTGCTTTCATTTTCTAACCTAGAAGAATGACAAGTTGAATCTGATCAGTTGCTAGGGCAACACCTTGGCTTGCTATTTCCTTATTTTTTTTTATAAAATAACTTCATAGAAATTGAGCTTATGTCATTGTAATGCTTGCAAAGACAAGTAATTTGCAAAATACACTGCTTTCATACCCACTCTTTCCATTAGTATGCTCTGCAATACTTTTACATTATTTATTTTTTCAGCATTATTCCTACAAATATAAATTCATCATGTAAATAATTGCTTGAATAAAAATGGGGCAACATTTTTAGATTTATATGAAAACATGAAACCTAAGTGTGTCAATGTTTCAACAGCTCTGGTTTGCTCCAGATCCAGTAAAAAGCCCACACCTGAACAGTGACAAAAAAAGTGTTTCTATGTACCAACCTATTAAAACATGTATCTTGTTTTCCAGGGGTGGTTGCATGAAAACCACTTCGTCATGATGAATTTGTTAAACTTGTAAAATTCACTTCATTCTCACAGACACTAGATGGCAATATTTTAAAGGATTTTTAGTTTCATATATGTGGCTTAGTGCATTTTTTTCTCTTTTGTTTGTATGCAGGGAACATCATTTATAAAGCTGTTAAGAGGGGATATTTACTGAATATACGGTAATCCTGCAAGAGATATATATTTTTTTTTTTTTCAGAAAACATACACAAATTTGTAAAAACTTTCTGAGTTTTGTTTACACTTTTGATAGAGGTTTATGCTAAATAATCTATTTATACATTTACACACGAAATTCACACAGCTTTCAGTCAGTGAAGCCAATTAGAAACCTGTGTAAATCTTGGCTTAAAGTTTGATTAAAGCTCTTATAAATAGACCCTGTCATTGTTTATAGCTATTTTCAGTGTTTGGAACCTGGAGTACAAAGTTTTCAATTTTTTTATTTTCTGTCGCAACATATTTTTTCAGCTTTTTTCCTGTTTCAAAATATTTTCACTTCTTTTTTTCTTTTTGACTTTACCATGACTTTACAATTGTATTTATTCATGAAATGTTTGGAAGTGAATTTGGTTGAAGTGTGCAAATAAAGAGCAATTCTTTATTTGCTGAACTTCTGTTTGTGTCATGAAGCTAGATTTTCAGTATGACAGACAGATACCAAGTGTGTAGTGTTATGCCACGTACACACAATCGGGAAAATCCGACAAGATTTTTTTCCGACGGAATCTTGGCTCAAACTTGTCACACCAAATTCCGACCGTCAAGAACGAAGTACAACGCTACAACGGGCTGAGAAAATGCTTCCGAGCATGCGTCAACTTGATTCCGAGCATGCATGGTTTTTGATGCGTCAGAATTACATACAGACAATTAGAATTTCATCCAATAACTTTTCTTGTTGGAAAATTTGAGAACCAGCTCTCAAATTTTTCTTGGCGGAAATTGCGACAGAAAAATTCAGATGGAGCCACACACGGTCGGACTTTTCTTAGTGGAATTTCCGACAAAAAATGCGGCATTAGTCTACCTGATATGATGAAATTCAAATGAATTCCTAGGTAGATTGCATCCACACTGTGAATTGGGATCATGCAGCAGTCTCTAAACCACTCCGATTTGCAAGTCACTGTTTTTTAGCATCTTTTACACAAGTTACCAAAATGTGTCAGAATTCTTCAGGCTGCATCAAAGTCACTCCTTGATGAATCTTCATGCATAGTGGGTGTGAATGTTAATTTCCCAACTCACTCTGAAAATTGTAGTTGCCTAGCCATTTATGGGTTCAGTTTTTTCTGACACAAATAGCTGAAACAAGTATGCTGATCAGAAAAGTTATAGCATACTTAGCTAATCTTGTAAACGTCATAGTGGCGCAAAGTACTGAAGACATTTGATCATCATGAAAGCCAGGACGCTAACATTTCCAGAAGTGGCGGTTCACAATCAAAACCTTCCACTTCTGCAATGCAGGTTTCCTCCAAAAAGGCAACATGGAGGGCTTTTCATTGCTGTATAGAATAGACCCTGTAACATGCATCAATTTGTTAACTATTCTTTGACATTTTTGGATAGGGATTCAGTTGTAATTTGACAACCACATAAAGCTGGGACTTGTTTCCCAATTGTATTGGAATATTTTTCTTTTACAAAGTTGTTCTAAATCATTGCACAATAAGCAACAGTTTAAAGCTCTGGCCAGATCTAAAAGGTGTATAAATATTAATGCATACTCCTTTCAATGTCATGGATGTAAGGCTTACATCAGAACAAGACTGCTTTTAGCTGACCAGGTCAGTAAGATTTACATCCATGGAATTCCCCTTTCGGCTATAAACATGTTTCTTATGTTTAGAGCCACCCAAAATGAATACGGGAATGCTCAATACAGAGCACTCTGTGTTCATTCATAATGTAAGAAAAGGGGCTGTACTAATTTCAAGAACTAATGAATGAAAATTCAATTCTATTGGCAGGTAAACCCCTTTTTATTATTTTGTCTGTTTTCATCTGTTTGCCTAGAATTCATTTATAGGAATTTTAACTTTACTGTTTAACCACTTGACCACTGGGCACTTCCTGACCAAACCAATTTTCAGCTTTCGGTGCTCTCACAATTTTGAATGACAATTACTCAGTCATACAACATTGTACCCATTTGAAATGTTTGTCCTTTTTTCACATAAATAGAGCTTTCTTTTGGTGGTATTTGATCACTTCTGGGTTTTTTATTTTTTGCGCTATAAAAGAAAAACGACTGAAAATTCTGTAAAAAAAAAAACAACTTGTTTCTGTCATATTAGCAGGTTATTTCTTACACACAGCATATGCATACCACAAATTACACCCCAAAACACATTCTGCTATTCCTCCCGAGTCTGGCGATACCCCATGTGTGAGACTTTTACACAGCGTGGCCACATACAGAGGCCCAACATGCAGGGAGCACCTTTAGGCGTTCTGGAACACCCAGGCCAATTCTGACATTTCTCTCCTACATGTAAAAATCATCATTTATTTGCTAGAAAATTACATAGAACCCTAAAACATTATATATGCTTTTTTAGCAAAGACCCTAGAGAATACAATGTCGGCCGTTACAACTTTTTATCTTGCATGGTATTTTCGCAGACATTTTTAAACACGTGTTTTTAAAAAAAACAGTTTTGTGCTTAAAACAAAACAGTAAAGTTGCCCAATTTTTTTTTCATAATGTGAAAGATGAAGTTACGCCGAGTAAATAGATACCCAACATGTCACACTTCAAAATTGCGCACACTCGTGGAATGGCGCCAAACTTCGGTACTTAAAAATCCCCATAGGCGTTATTGCAGAGTATCGCGCAGGGTATTGCAAAGTATCGCGCAGGGTATTGGGGTATTGCAGAGTATCGCGTGGGGTATTGCAGAGTATTGCGCAGGGTATTGCAGAGTATTGCGCAGGGTATTGCAGAGTATCGCGCAGGGTATTGCAGGGTATCGCGCAGGGTATTGCAGAGTAGTGGGGTATTGCAGAGTATTGGGCAGGGTATTGCAGAGTATTGGGGTATTGCAGAGTATTGGGGTATTGCAGAGTATTGGGGTATTGCAGAGTATTGGGGTATTGCAGAGTATTGGGGTATTGCAGAGTATTGGGGTATTGCTGAGTATTGGGCAGGGTATTGCTGAGTATTGGGGTATTGCTGAGTACTGGGGTATTGCTGAGTACTGGGGTATTTCACAGTATTGGGGTAGCAGGGATGGCTGAGCTGGGATGGATGGCTGGATCTGTGACTGCATTTGTCACAGATCCAGCCACAGCGCTGCTGCTGACACCCCACTCCCCCCCCTCTCCTCGCACACTGTACCGAACGGTACAGAGAGGAGAGGGAGGAACCGGCGTCATCAAATGACGCCGGTTTGTTTACAAGTGATCGCGCCGTCATTCGACGGCGTGATCACGTGGTAAACGGCCGCTATCAGCGGCAATTTACCGTGATCCGTGATGCGCCGGGTCTTCTAGACCCGGCGAGCACGGACACTTCCGCGAGCGCGTCCCAGGGGACGCACAATCGCGGAAGTGAAGGACGATGTTCCAGGGATGTCGTGTCACAGTAATTTGACCGCGCTGTAGCAGTATTTTTGCTATAGCGCGGTCGGCAAGTGGTTAATACATTTTATACATGACACAATTGTGTCTGTCTGTCTATCTATCCATCTAAATACATAAAGAATCAGCAGTTTTAATACATTTGGGTGTAATGGACGGGAGAAGGGAAAAGTGAGCTATGTCAATTTTTTATCACCATGGTCAATAATGTAAAGACTAGAGTTGAGCGAACACCTGGATGTTGAAGTCACTTGGGACCTACATTTTTGACTACTAAAATGTCTCTAAAAAACTAAATGTTGGTAAGAGCATGGCAAGTACTCTGCAATCAAATGTGGATAGAAAAATAACTTAAAATAACATAAAATACATTAAAACAAATCTTGACAACATGAACCTTCCCCAATGATGGGACACTATTGCTCCCACTGATACCAATGATTGGGGCACTGTTTCTCCCACTGACACAAATGATGGGGCACTATTCCTCCCAATGATACCAATGATGGGGCACGATTTCTCCCACTGACACAAATTGTGGGACACTATTCCTCCCAATGATACCAATGATGGGAGACTATTCCTTCCACTGATACCAATGATGCGGCACTATTCCTGCCAATGATACCAATGATGAGACACTATTCCACCCACTGATACCAATGATGCGGCACTATTTCTCCCACTGACACTAATGATGGGACACTATTCCTGCCAATGATACCAATGATGGGGCACTACTTCTCCCACTGACACAAATGATGGGACACTATTCCTCCCAATGATGCAGCACTATTTCTCCCACTTCAAGAAACTATTAGATAAGATTAGATAAACTATTAGATAAGCACCTGAACGACCACACTATACATGGATATACAAGGTAATACTGACATATAATCACACACATAGGTTGGACTTTTTTTGTCCACAGTGTTTGGGATCTATTTTGGGGTTAACAATGTATCATCACCCACAGTAAATCACAAAGGCAGTGTGTTTTGAACACTATGCAGGAAACACACACGGAACATGCCTTTCTGGTGTCGCAGTCTGGTGTGAACCCTGCCTAACAGGGTACTGTGCCCATTGATCTTTGAGTTTACCAGTGTTGTTCAAGTAGATCTCCATCTCTCTAAGGTTGCCTACCCCTGCTGTAAATGCTATAGGTGCAGTAAATGTGCAATTACAGCAGGCTGCTATTGATTGATTGCTGTGATTAGATACAGCCGTCATGTGATCAGCAGGTCCAATTACAGAGCCCTCTTGCCGAGCAATGTTGCCCAGTCTCTGGGGACAAAGGAACATCAGGATTGCACCAGCATGCGGCCACGCAATCCCACTTCTTCCCCCAGGCTTTGTTTACATGACATGATGGCTGTGATTGGACACAGCCATCAAGTGATGAGGAGGGCAAATCACAGGGCCCTCCTGCCAATCCGAAATGCAGCGTGTCTGGGAGAAATGCGCGCATCAGGGCTGCATGATCTTACTCCTTCTGAAGGACATTCAGGAACGTCCACTTAGAAGGAGGAAGTGCCCACCCAGCTGTTTATGTGCAGTGGCTGGGTGACAAGTGGTTAAAGGGTAACTACATTTGTGGAAAAAAATATAGCAAATTGAAAATAAAAACATATTACATATATATCATTGCTACACAAGCCATATTTTTAATTTATTGTTATTAAAAATGGCCTTTCATTTTCTGTAAAATTTAGTGAAATATGGCAATGCCCCCCAGAAATATTTTTCCTGCTTGTGTGATTTGGCTCAATGATTTTCCCAGAAGTCTGTAACAAGTCCGATCATAGCATCCCGTGCAATACTCACACAAGGGTTCTAGAGGGATGCAGACACTGCAACGTTCCTCATTAGAACACTGCAAATGCATCATCTGATTAAAAAATGAAAAAGTCACCCCCATCAAGCTCTTTTTTCTTCAGAGCAGAAACGGGTAGGAAGCTAAGGTTTGGTAAGATCCCTGCAAAGTACACTGATCACCAAGTAACCAACCTCCCACCAGCCTTAGGTGGTTACAGGTTACCTAATATACACAGGCATGTTTTGACTTACACCCTCATAACTGCACAATTGTGAGATACAAATCTGCAATTATGGTTACTTGGCACTCATTTATCTATACATGGATACAGAGAAACATAAATATTAAACATGACATAAGCACACAGAGACAAATTAGTAATAACTCTCTCAATCTGAAGATTTACGATTCAGTAATGTACAACAAGGTATAGAACCATAGAGTCATTTTTGAGATTTGCAAAACATGTGCATCAAGATACAGGATAAATGGCCCTGCGATCTTCTGCGGAATGCTCTGACTCAGATTCGGGCCTCGCTGCGGCACAGGCCCCCGGTTCTGGACTGTCAGAGGATGCAGACTAGGACCTTCCCGGTGAGGAGGGTAGGAGGGTGCCTCGTCCGGGTCAGCGCAAGACAGGGCACTTGTGAGTGCACTTATCAATGCTGTGAGAGACTCTCTCAAGCTGGAGGATACAGCTGAGACGTCCACGCAGGGCTCAGTGTCATTTGGGTCGCACAAAGCGAACCGCTCTGTTAAAGTTTTTCCTTATGTGTCTTTCTTTGATAAGTTCATTGATAAGGAATGGGAACGTTCTTTGTGGTCCCTTAGCGCATGGTGGCCCGTTATCCTTTTGAGGAGAGCCTTTTCAAAAAATGGGCTTCTCCTCCGATCGTTGACCCCCCAGTCGCTCGGTTAAAAAAAAGTAACCACTCTCCCAGTAAAGCAGACCCCTGCGTTTAAGGACCCTACTGATATGAGGTCCGAAGGGGTGAGCCGTTCCATGTTCACTGTGCTGGGGTCACCATTGCGACCTATATTGGCTGCGACTTTGGTGTCTCAGACACTCACTGAATAGGCAAAGATTTTGCAACAGACTGTAGAAGAGCATCAGCTTCCTCTAGAGTGCGTAAGGCTGGCTGACCAATTGGTACAGGGCCTTGTGTATGTCTGTGATGCCATTCTGGATGCAGCTCACTTGATCTCCTGTCATGGACAGTCTGGTTCACTGGTGGGCACATCGACGCGCATTCGCGATAACGGCGCGCGCGTTCGCGATAGCGGCGCGCGCATTCGCGGCACCATAGCGTGCACGGGAGCTCGCACTAGCGGCGGCGGCGCGCGTGCACGTGGAGACGCCGTTTTGGCGCCAAATCTGGCTTTAAAGGAATCCTGATCCCTGTGCTTCTTGCTGTCCTGTCTATAGCGTTTCTGTGAGACACCAGCATCTGTGAACCTGATTGAACCTGATCCTGACCACCCGGCTTGTACCTGTTGACCCGTCTGCTGCCTGCCCTGACTTCGGCTTGTCTGACTTCTCCTTTGGTTAACCCGCTGTACCTCCGCTGCCCGCCTGTTGAACGACCCGGACTGAACCTGACCACGCCTGTGCCAACGCTGTCTTCTACTGAACCCTTATCCCGCTAGAGGGCTTACCTGCAAAGACTTGTTCCAGTCGGTACTACAGGACACCTCCCCCGCTTCTGCTGCACTTCCGTTTCCAACTGCCCGACAGTGAGCTTGGATCTTCTACCTGCACCAGCCTGTAATCTGACTCCAAGAAACTACCGAC
Organism: Rana kukunoris; assembly: GCA_029574335.1. Taxonomy (NCBI): domain Eukaryota; kingdom Metazoa; phylum Chordata; class Amphibia; order Anura; family Ranidae; genus Rana; species Rana kukunoris. The sequence continues at coordinate 286,830,011 of CM056049.1, forward strand.
TCAGCTCACGGGCCCAGCACTCGCCAGTACCAGGCGCTTGTGCGACTCTGTAGTCCCGATCCTCCTGTCTGCACTATCAGGGGTCCCGGGATCAGAGAAGCAAGGGCTGCCGCTCCCTGCACGCCGGGCTCGCACCACCAGGTACGTGACAGTACAGGACAGCCATGACCGAGCCCACGCAGGGAGCGGATCCAATGCAGGAACTATGCCGGCACCTTGACGGTCTGACCCAAGCCGTCCGAACCTTACAAGATGGTTACACCCGACTGGAGACCCGAGTCCAGGCCTTGTCCGCTCCAGCTGCTACCTCCGCCACAACAGGCACTCCTACTTCACCTGCCGTAATCATGCTGCCACCTGAGCCTAAGGTTCCCATGCCAGAACGATTCACTGGGGAACGAAACAAATATCGAGCGTTCCAGAATGCCTGTGAACTTTATTTCGCACTCCAGCCACGGACTTTCTCCCTGGAGGCCACCAAAGTGGGATTTGTCATTTCCCTTCTGTCTGGGGAACCACAAGCTTGGGCTCACCGCCTGTTGGAGCAGAAAGATGTGTCCCTTGACAACTTGACCACCTTTTTCCAGGCCATGTCCCTACTTTACGAGGACCCTCACCAAACGGCCACCGCAGAAGCAGCCTTACATGCCCTCCAACAGGGACGCAGACCAGCGGAGGACTATGTGTCCGAATTCCGTAGATGGAGTTCGGATACGAATTGGAATGACGCGGCCCTTTGCTACCAGTTCCGCCTGGGACTTTCGGAACCGTTGAAAGATGAACTTGCTAGGGTGGGTGTCCCTGGAACCCTGGATGCCCTGATCAACTTAACTATCCAAATCGACAGGCGCCTAAGAGAGCGTAGGACTGAAAGGGCCACCGGTCCGTCTCGCCCCACCTGGATGATGCCGCGGGTACCTCCTTACCCAAACCCAACTCCGCTGGCTCCCACGCCTCCGCAGCCTCATGACCTTGCTGAACCTATGCAACTAGGACTTCTTCGCCCTACTCTGACACCCGAAGAACGCCAACGACGCCGGCTCAACAATCTGTGCCTGTATTGCGGGGGTTCCGGACACTATGTGAGGTCTTGCCCTGTAAAGATCCGTAAGTGCATGTCCATGTCTACTGCTTATGCACCTATGGGACCACCCAACCCTACTCACCTGGCTATTTCCGTTCTCTTTCAGCTTCCAGAGGGGAACATCCAGGCCAGCGCTATCCTTGACTCAGGAGCATGTATACTTAGCGGACGGATCAATCTTGAAATCTGGACCGGTCACCCAAGAAACCCAGCCACTGGCCACAACTATTGCCGGAACCCACCATGAACTGCTATGCCTAGATGTGATTGATTCCCCGCTGTTCCCCATCATTCTGGGCATGCCATGGCTTCACGCCCACAACCCTCAAATCAACTGGGTTACAGGGGCAATTCACTTCAACTCTCCTTATTGCCTGGAACATTGTCTGCAAGTGTCACCATCAGCCCCCTCTCTGCTCTGCATGGATTCTGATGCAGAGGCCCGTCGAGTCGTCCCAGAACCTTACCATGACTTTCTAGACGTGTTCAGCAAAAAGGGAGCTGAGACTCTTCCGCCACACAGGGCCTATGATTGCCCCATCGAACTCCTCCCGGGAGCAGAGGTCCCTTTCGGCAGGATCTTCCCTCTAACAGAGCTCGAACTGGAAGCCCTAAAGACTTATTTAGACGACAGTCTCCGGAAGGGGTTTATCCGCCCGTCTACTTCACCTGCAGGAGCAGGTATCTTCTTTGTTCAAAAGAAAGACCTCTCTCTCCGCCCATGTGTGGACTATCAGGAACTTAATAAAGTAACCATCAAAAATCGGTACCCGCTTCCCTTGGTACCCGAATTGTTCCAACGCCTAGGATCCGCAGTAATTTTCACCAAACTAGATCTTCGTGGAGCCTATAACCTTGTGCGTATCAAAGACGGAGACGAGTGGAAAACCGCTTTTCGCACACGCTTCGGGCACTTTGAATATCTGGTCATGCCCTTTGGTCTCTGTAACGCCCCGGCCACTTTCCAGCACTTTGTAAACGATATCTTCAGGGATTATCTAGACCTTTTTGTTATCGTTTACTTAGATGACATCCTTATCTTTTCTTCTTCTTTGGAAAGACACCGGGAGCACGTCAAGAAGGTGCTCAGACGGCTTTGAGTTCACGGTCTCTATGCTAAACCGGAGAAGTGTGAATTCGAGCAGTCAAGCATACAGTTTCTGGGACTCATAATTTCAGTAAAAGGCATTCAGATGGATCCCCAGAAGGTTTCCGCAATCCTTGACTGGCCAGCACCCACTGACAAAAAGGGCATTCAGCGCTTCGTTGGTTTCGCCAACTTTTATAGGAAGTTTATCAAGGGCTTCTCTACCATAATCTCCCCAATCACCAACCTCACTAAACAGACTGTCCGATTCCGTTGGTCACCAGAAGCCCAATCGGCCTTTGAAACCCTTAAAGGACTGTTCACCTCCGCATCTGTCCTCAGACATCCTGACGCAAGTTTGCCTTACATTTTAGAAGTTGACGCTTCCGAAACAGCGGTAGGGGCAGTTCTTTCACAAAGACAGGGCCCTAAGGCTCTCTTACACCCTGTTGCTTTTTTTTCTCGCAAGCTATCTGACCCAGAAAGAAATTACGACGTAGGGGACCGAGAACTATTAGCCATCAAGGCCGCCTTGGAAGAATGGCGATACCTCTTGGAAGGCGCAGTGCACCCGATCTTGATCTTTACCGACCATAAGAATCTCGAGTATCTGAAGGCCGCCAAGAAATTGAAGCCACGCCAGGCCAGGTGGGCACTATTCTTCTCTAGATTTTCATTCCATATCACGTACAGGCCGGGATCGAAAAACACCAAACCTGATGCCCTCTCACGCATGCACGGGGACTCGGAAACCCACGCCCCACCGGATACCATTCTGTCAGCAGGAAATTTTCTGTTACTACAAGAAGACCTACTAGCCCAAATCAGACAAGCCTCGTCCGGAAACACCTCCTTACCCGATCCGGACCTACAATTCAAAGACGGCCTACTGTGGCACCAAGACAGAATCTTCGTGCCAGAAGGTCTACGGGTCAAAGTCTTGAATTTGTGCCACGATCATGAGCTGGCAGGCCATTTTGGTGTGCACAAGACATCCGAACTCCTACAACGCATGTTCTGGTGGCCCCAACTCTCAAAAGACTGCAGGAAATATGTGGAGTCCTGCATTACCTGTATTCGGAACAAAGGAGGCAACTCAAGAGCCTGGGGGTTGCTTAAACCATTGCCAGTACCAGAGAAGCCATGCAGGATGATCTCCATGGACTTCATCGTGGAGCTCCCTCCTTCAGAGTGCTTTACCACTATCTTTGTGGTAGTGGACAGACTAACAAAGATGGCACACTTTCTACCTATGAAAGGCACACCTTCGGCCCCGGAAACGGCCAAGGTATTTATCAAAGAGATCGTAAGGCTCCATGGCATCCCGGCAAATATTGTGTCCGATCGTGGAGTACAGTTTACTTCCAGATTCTGGAGGGCTCTCTGTGGATCCCTCAAGATCGGCCTGTCCTTCTCGTCGGCTTATCACCCGCAGTCCAACGGCCAGACGGAGAGAACGAACCAGACTCTGGAGCAGTACCTGCGTTGTTTTTCCTCCTTCTCTCAAGAAAACTGGGTATCCCTGCTGCCGTTGGCCGAATTTGCTTACAATAACTCTGTTCATTCTGCCACCAAACAGTCTCCGTTTTATGCGAATTATGGCTTCCACCCGCTGTTCATGTCCAACTCCGTCCCAGAGTGTTCGGTACCTGCCGCCCAGGAAACATTACATTTCTTCAATACAAACAATAAAATCTTACAGGAGACAATGACCAAGACTCAACAGTACAACAAAGAAGTGTTTGACAAAAAGAGGAGAGGAGAACTTAATTTAGAACCTGGAGACCTAGTATGGCTGTCCACCACGAACCTGAAGCTTGCCTGCCCATCCAAGAAACTGGGTCCCAGATTCACGGGTCCCTTCCCAGTCAAAAGAAAAATTAATAACGTGGCCTACGAACTGGAACTGCCCGAAACATTCCGCATTCACCCGGTCTTCCATGTAGCCCTCCTCAAACCTGACGTTTCGGACCCCTTTCCTGACCGGAACACGGGTCCCCCCAAACCAGTGCTAGTTGACGGAGAGGAGGAGTTCGAGGTCGAGTCCATCCTGGACTGCAGAAAGAGGCGCAACCAGGTTCAGTATCTAGTGAAATGGAAAGGCTATGGGCCTGAAGTAATATACATGCGAAAAAGCTGATCCAGTCCTTTAAAAGTGCCCACCCACTCAAGCTGGCCCAGTTGGGCATCCGGAGGCTGCCCCTTGGGGGGGGGCAATGTCATGGACAGTCTGGTTCACTGGTGGGCACATCGACGCGCATTCGCGATAACGGCGCGCGCGATAGCGGCGCGCGCATTCGCGGCACCATAGCGTGCACGGGAGCGCGCACTAGCGGCGGCGGCGCGCGTGCACGTGGAGACGCCGTTTTGGCGCCAAATCTGGCTTTAAAGGAATCCTGATCCCTGTGCTTCTTGCTGTCCTGTCTATAGCGTTTCTGTGAGACACCAGCATCTGTGAACCTGATTGAACCTGATCCTGACCACCCGGCTTGTACCTGTTGACCCGTCTGCTGCCTGCCCTGACTTCGGCTTGTCTGACTTCTCCTTTGGTTAACCCGCTGTACCTCCGCTGCCCGCCTGTTGAACGACCCGGACTGAACCTGACCACGCCTGTGCCAACGCTGTCTTCTACTGAACCCTTATCCCGCTAGAGGGCTTACCTGCAAAGACTTGTTCCAGTCGGTACTACAGGACACCTCCCCCGCTTCTGCTGCACTTCCGTTTCCAACTGCCCGACAGTGAGCTTGGATCTTCTACCTGCACCAGCCTGTAATCTGACTCCAAGAAACTACCGACTCAGCTCACGGGCCCAGCACTCGCCAGTACCAGGCGCTTGTGCGACTCTGTAGTCCCGATCCTCCTGTCTGCACTATCAGGGGTCCCGGGATCAGAGAAGCAAGGGCTGCCGCTCCCTGCACGCCGGGCTCGCACCACCAGGTACGTGACATCTCCAGAGCCTCTGTATCTGCGGTGGTATTGCCCCGCATGATTTGGCTGAAATGCTGGTCCCCTGAACAAGCATTCAAAAAAGCTCTGGCAGATTTGCCCTTCAAAGGTGGGAGGCTTTTTGGTACCTCGCTGGACGACATTATTAAGGATGTCACTGGAGGTAAGAGCACACTTCTCCCTCATCAGTCAGGGCCCGCGGGAAGATCCTTCTAGACTGACAAAGGTCCAGCTGGGCGACAGAAGCGTCCCTGGGTGCGCAAGCCAAACAAGCCGGCTAACAAGAACCACTCTTCTCTGTGGGGGGACGACTTTGCGGGTTTGCAGATTAGTGGACCTCCCTGTTCATTGACCAGTGGGTCTGCGAAGTGGTCACTTCTGGGTACAAGTTAGAGTTTCTTTCCTATCCGCCACACAGAATTTTTCCCTCAAATCTTCCTGTTTCCCCCGACTCGTCGGACTGCCTTAATGGGGCAGTACAGGACTTACTGAGGTGTGGGGTAATTTTACCTGTGCCAATACAAGAAAGGTTTCAGGGATTCTAATCGAATCTGTTTGTGGTCCCAAAGGAGGACGGAGTCCGTCCAATCTTGGATCTCAAGGTTCTCAATGCCTTTGTAAGGGTTCGAAAGTTCCGGATGGAATCAATTAGTTCGGTGGTTGCTGCGCTCCATCAGGGGGATTTTCTTGCGTCCTTGGACATCAAGGATGCATACTTGCATGTCCCCATCTGCACCAGGCATCAGAGGTTCCTGCACTTTGCGATCGGCGAAGACCACTATCAATTTGTGGCTCTTCTCTTTGGCTTAGCGTCAGCACCAAGAGTCTTCACCAAGGTCCTCGTCCCGATTCTGGCTCTGCTGAGACAGCGAGGCATTGCTATCATGGACTACCTAGATGATCTTCTTCTAAAAAGCCACTTCTGGCTCAGAATTAGAGGAGGATGTGTCTATAGCCAGTCAAATCCTCCGGGAATTTGGTTGGGTGCTGAACATTCAGAAGTCGGTCTTGGTACCGACTCAGCATCTCGAGTACTTAGGATTAATTCTGGACTCCTTGGAGGCGAAAGTCCTCCTTCCTTTGGAGAAGTTGCAGACACTCCAGTCGGCGGTGAAATTGTTAGCATCCCGCAAATGGTCATCTCTCTGTTTTTGCATGCAAGTCCTGGGCCTCATGATAGCCTCCTTCGAGGCAGTACCGTATGCCCAGTTCCACACTCGAGTTTTGCAGAAGGAGATCCTGTCCAAATGGAACAGATCTCCATTTTCTCTAGATCGTCAGGTTCAGGTAAGTCACCTAGTCAGGACTTCTCTGAGTTGGTGGCTGAGATCCCCGGCTCTTCAGTCCCAGAAGATGTTTCTTCCCTTCCATGATGGACGCCAGCCTCACAGGTTGGGGGGGGAGTCTGGGGGGGGTCCAGTCGGCCCAGGGTCGATGGACTCCAGACGAATCCCGCCTGCTGATCAATGTACCAGGACTTTGAGCGATCAGGCTGTGCCTCTACTCGTGGGGTTACAAGGACGCCCAACCAGGATCCAGTCGGACAACGGCACGGCTTATGTCAAACATCAGGGGAGAACACGGAGCTTGGCTGTGGCATCGAAGGTCACTCACATCCTACCGTGGGCGGAAAGGAATGGTGCCGGCTCTGTCAGCCGTTTACATTCCGGGCGTAGAAAACTGGCAGCCACCAGGTGCTGGATCAAGGGGGATGGTCGTTGCATCCGGAGGTGTTTCAACTCCTTTGCCGGAGGTGGGTCACACCGGACGTGGATCTCCTGGCTTCTCAACTCAATTGCAAGGTGTCTAGGTTCGTGGCCAGGTCAAGAGATCCCTGGGCAGATGCGTTGGTGGCCCTGTGGAGTCAGTATCAGCTAATTTATGCCTTTCCCCCACTGAAGTTGCTTCCACGTCTGCTCCGCAGAGTAGAGGCCGAGTGGATCCTGGTAATGCTAATCGCTCCGGATTGGCCACGGCATCCCTGGTACGCCGACCTTGTGCGCCTAATGGCGGATGCGTCCTGGAGGTTGTCAATGCGGGAGGACCTTCTGTCTCAAGGTCTCAAGGCTTTAACGGCATGGCTAGTGAAAGCCAGGTACTAAGGGACCGGGGGCTGTCAAATTCGGTCATCTCAGCCATGCTGAGGTTGCGAAAGTCCTCTTCTCGGAAGATCTACCATCGCATTTGGAAGGCCGACATCTCTATGTGCGTGGAGATGGAGTGGCGTCCACGAGCATATTCAATTTCCAGGGTCCTGCTGTTTTTGCAGCGAGGAGTGGATCAGAAACTTGCCTTAAGCACCATTAAGGCACAGATTTCAGCCTTGGCTGTTTTCTTTCAATGACCCTTGGTGACCCATTCACTAGTGGGTACATTTGTGCAGGGGGTTCGACATGTGATTCCCCCAATTAGACCACCGCTTCCTCCATGGGATTTGAATCTGGTGCTCTCAGCTCTTCAGGAGCCAACTTTTGAGAACATCAGAGAAATTCCTCTGTTGACACTATCTCAGAAAGTGGCCTTTCTAGTGGCCATTACATCTGTCAAACGTGTTTCTGAGTTGGCGGCCTTGTCCTGCAAGTCACCTTACTTGGTACTCCATAAGGATAAGGCCGTGCTACGCCCGCAGCCTTCTTTTCTTCTGAAGGTGGTTTCAGCTTTTCACCTAAATGAGGACATTGTACTTCCTTCTTTGTGTCCTCGGCCATCGCATCCCAAAGAGGCTGCGTTACATACCTGTCTCCTACGGCTCCGTTCCAGAGATCTGACTCACTGTTTGTGTTTGTTTCTGGCGGTCTCATCGGCCACCAATTCTCGGTGGATCAGGCAGACTGTCATCCGGGCTTATGCCCTTAAGGGGCGGGCGCCTCCCTTTCCTGTTACTGCGCATTCGACCAGGGCTATTGGTTCCTCCTGGGCTTTCTGACATCAATCTTCTGTCTTACAGGTGTGTAAGGTGGCGTCTTGGTCGTCCGTTCACACATTTTCCAATTTTTACAAGGTTGATGTGAGTGTATCTTCAGATGTTTCCTTCAGACGCAAGGTTTTGCAGGTGGCTGTTTAAAGTTGCAACTCCTCCGTTAAGGAGCTCTGTTTGTTTGGGGTGAAGTTAGTTTTTTGATTGCTGTTCCCACCAGTCAAGATTTAAGGAAGCTGTGTCTGTCCATGGACGAAAAGAGAAAATAGGATTTTTTGTACTCACCGTAAAATCTTTTTCTCTGTCGTCCATGGACGGACACAGCACCCACCCCTCCTTTTTAAGTTTGTAGTGCTTTTTACAAACTGAGCTGCTGGCTGCAGGGCAGAGGGTTATGTCTGGAGGGACAGCTGCCTGGGTGGCGCTGTTCAAATCTGTTTAAAGTAACATATATTTAAATATCTAACATGTTCTGCCTAGTCCTTTCCTATAGAACAGGAACAAGTCACGATTTAAGGAAGCTGTGTACGTCCATGAACGACAGAGAGAAGGATTTTACAGTGAGTACAAAAAATTCTATTTTCTTTTATATGTCATCTGGCCATTCACCAACTTTGCGGAGGCATATAGCAGCATCCATATAAGGATAGAGCTGGTATACTGATATATAAAGTGTGTCATGCCAACCATGAGAGTGGGAGGCATGATTATATTTTGAGTTATTTTCTATTGGGAGAGGGATCACCTGTGCACATGAGGTGTTTTCCGTTAATTTGGAAGACATCCTAAATAGGGAAGACTGGAAAAACCATTCTCCTTTAGAGAGCAGCACTTGGTGAACGCTAACAGCACAAGTGACACTGGATGGGCTTTGTGTTATTGATATATTTATCATTTAATTTTTATGTCATTTTTATTTTACAAAAGTTTTTGATGGATACGATTTTTTGTATATCACAGCACTACTGTTAGGCCCCTTTTACACGGGCGTCTGTTCTTCCGTTGTTAAAAGCATGTTTTGTTATTTTGAAATTCCAAGACTCCAGGCACAGCGATTACTTGTATTTGTACATTGCGATTACTTGCGTTTCTATGCGGCTACGTTGGAACATTCTTGCCATTTCTGATCTGCTTCCTGTGGTTTTTCTTTCCTTGTTGCCACTGCTATCTGCAGGTGAAATAATACACTGTGATTACCTGCAGTTATGTGCAGATAGCTGCAATAAATCGGTCCTGGATGCAATTTTTTTTTCTAACTGCACCGAACACCATGTAATAAAACCTTTGCTAAATGCAGTGTGTGAATGTGGCCATAGGAAAGCATTGTCTGAGTTTAGCTGCGGTAGATAACTTAATCTCTTTGCCGCTAACATCTGAATTCTATCCGCCCTTGTGAAAGGGGGCTTAAAGTAATAAATATTTGCATTTTGATATTTTTGGTTTATCATTTAGTTATGATTAGTGATGAGTTACGGGTCGACTGTGAGTCCACCATGAGTAAGCTGTTAGCAGTCCACTGAATGGTCGAGCTGAATGCAGTGGTTTTTCCACCTGCCTGAACCTGCGGCTGAAGCAGTTGCAAGTAGGTCATTGACAGTGTTACTACCGCCATTAACTGGCAGCTTCCAGTCACCTGTTGGCTTGTTTCAAATTGTAAACAAGCCAGCAGTCATAACAGGTCGTGTCATTATCCAAATATGGTCAGTGACGTTAGCCGTAATCACCAGGTAATTTGTTGACATCCAGGGAGCTGTCATTTAGTGATGGAAGTACAGTGGGAAAGGATCACTGTGGTATGGGTCATCATGTCAAAGGGGAAACCTTCAATGTGATTAGATGTTGGACTTATTTTCTTATATATTTTTTTAATAATCACTTTATTATAGTAAGTTTGTATATGTTTATTTACTTTGTATTTTGTTTGTGAATGAATAACAAGAGGTAGCATGTACTCTTTATTAACATAGGGGCTTTCAAATGTATGTAAGTCACCCCCTGCATACCTCACATCTACCAGGCCAGGGATATGGGTATGAGCCCCTTATGACCATCAACAGATGGACAAAGTGCCTCGTCAGAAATGCCCCGTATATTTGACAAGTTGTGCTTTTTTTTGTGCCTGGTGATTGGTGAAGGAGTAGAAATGTATATGGGTAGTCTCTTTGTTGCTTATCGGAAATCTCATGTATTGTTAACATTGTCTTAAGGTCAATTTAACACATCCAAAAAAAGAACAGAAAAAGACTGTTGCACTAGAGTTTGATGTCCTCAGATTTTGTCAATAGTGACATTGATGCATTTTTCATGGCATTGGACAGATAAGATGTCTTTCGCTTTTAGGGAAGAAGCCTGTTTAAAAAATCTCCTTTTTCTCTAGTCTTGAGGAGTCATGTGAGCTGCATCCTGTTTTCAGCAAAAGGACATTGTATTTGTCTTTGGTATGGCTATCAAAAGACCCGCTTAAATGCAGTAGACTTTAAGTTTGACTGAAATGTTACTTATTACAATGATATTTACACTGCTGAGAATACTTCTCAGATGAACAGTTAATAGGAAAATATGACAGAAATGAGCATGATACTTTCAATTTTTACTGGCTTGTTGCCACAGTTCACTCTTTATTTTATTTAAGTTGCACCTTCACATTTATTTCTAAAATAGTGTATTTAGAAGCAGTTAAAATCCTAGTCCATTAACGATGCTTAACTTGCATTGTATCTCCTTTTATATTAGCTGCATGTACAGTATATTATTAGGACACTAAGGCTTCATGTACACTGGCAGTTTGAGTTTGGTCACTTTTGGAGTTTTTTTTACCAAAGCTAGTAGACTCAACTCCATAAAAGCCTTTGTGTCCATGTACATGTGTTTTTGCCATGTTTTACCACAGCCACGGTCATGAGCTACCAGTGTACATAAAGCCTAAGCTTAATAAAGCTAGTTGTTTTAGGATAATTTACCCAACAGTGACAGTCTAAGGGGTACAGACATAAATTAAAGTAATTGATTTACTGTAGGTGAATGTTTAGTGAAGATCACATTTATCGCTTTATAAACTCGCAGTGCTGGTTTACCTAAAAGTGTAATTGCCTAGTACACACGATTGGTTTTCCCGACGGTCAAAAGACCACCGGGAAAACCGAGAACTGGCTCGGTCCCTTTTCCCCTGTACACACGGCCGGTGTTCCCAACAGGAAAACTGCCAGGAGAACTTTGGTCGGGAAAACCGACCGTGTGTATGCTCCCTCGCAGTGTTTCCCATAGGAAAACTGTGGGAAAAAATCTGCCACGATTCACGGCGAGAAAAAAGAGAACATGTTCTAATTTTTTAAACCGCAGTTTTCCTGTCGAAAAAACTGCTAAGGAGCATACACACGGCCGGTTTTCCCGGCCTAAGGAAATCACGGCAGTTTTCCCGATGGGGAAAAAAGGATTCTGTGTACTAGGCATATGTATAAACATAACATATTTGACATTATGAAAAAAACATTCATCTGCCTTGGTCTTGTGTGTGTATGTGTGTGTGTGTGTGTGTGTATTAGATATGTGCGTTCCCGTTCGTAACGAATGTATTTTCGTACGAATTTGTTCATTTTCGTACCCATGGAATAATGTGTACATATGAAAAATGAAAGCACCAAAATACGAAAACGACGGGATTACGAATGATCCGCATAACGAACAAGCGCAAATACGAACGAACGATACGACAATCTTACGAAAATACGACAAAACGGAAACGGCAAAAGAACAAAAATTACATCTATAACAAATGATTTGCATTCTGTATTTTAAATCCTTTTTCTGTTCGTGTTTTCAGTGGTATGTTCATATTTTCATTTGTGTGTTTTGTAAATCCGTTTTTTTGGTCTGTTTGTAAATTTGTGTACTTGATTCATTTTTTTGAATGGGCAGTGAGTGTAGTTAGTGAATCAGCTTCTATTTTGTGCCGACTGCCGAGTACAGTAAAGCCAAAAAAACTTTTCCGTGGATTTTCGTCTGAAGGGAGATCAGTTGGCCAGACTTTTGAACCCAAAAATGGTTTTCTAATGGGGTTACAAACGTACAGATTTTTTGAAAACTAACGGAAAACATTTGTTTTTATGTTTGTTGGCAAAAAAGTCTGACCAAGTGTACGGGACTTAACAATAGTTAATATGGATGAGCCGCGTGTTGAAAGTGCCGCGAATCCCACGCGAATGACGAAAATTCACGAAAATTATTGTCTAACAAGAAACGACAATAAATTAAACTAAGAATAGAATAACGAAGCATCCCGCATGTACGAAAATAAAACGGTAACCAAAATACGAAACAATCGGAATACGAAAAAAACGCGTTGTACGAACGGGAACGAACAGGAAAACGGGTGTCTTACGAAATTACGAATCGGTACGAACCTACGGAACGATACGAAACGAAAAAAAATACTGTGCACATGTCTAGTGTGTATATATTGTGACAGGAAGTCAGGTAAATCTGTGGGTATTGTCACAGACGGGAGATACATTTCTGCCTTGTTTAGACAATTCACCAAATACTATCAGGTGTCGGCTGCAGCAATAGCCAGAAAGGTTTAAGGGCGTTGGAAAGCTTCAGCTGTTCAGAATGAGGCAATTAAGGCCTCTATAAGTTATCCAGAGGATGACTACGGATTGCTGCATCCTGAGGCTTTTTGAGTTAAGGAGAGCAGTGAGCTGGAAAAGACTTCTGAAGAGGTGAGGTGGTGTTGATTTTTCTGTGTGATAAAAATCAAAAAGACTATTGTTTTTCTGCTGTATGACCAGCAGTGTCTGCCCAGCAGTAGGCTGTGCCAGATTCCATAGATAGGTTCCTGTGTGGTGAAGGTAGACGCCCCAAGTGGCCAGGGTTTATTTTATGTTTTGTTTTGTTTATGCTGTTTGGATCCCTGCACTTGTTTCCAGCAATATGGAAGAATAAACCATATTCTTTGTTTTCAATCGTCCCCGGCTGCCTCTCTGTATAGTTCAGTGTGTAGTGAACCCACCCAGGGGGTCACACACACCATCTACCGAGCTAACCCCTTACAAATATGTATGTATATATATATATATATATATATAATATTTATTTATTATTATTATTATTTGTATTATTATTATTTGTGCTTGATTGTTAATTTTGTTTTGTATCTTTTTTCTTCCCTAGTTACGAGCTGCTTGTCATCCATCTATTTTTAGAGTTATTGATGATACCTTTAGGTAAGTTCTGCATCATAATAATAAATTGGTTAAATATTCCATGGTATGAAAATGTACATGTAGGAGGAAAACTAATATACAACCCCAATTTCAAAAAGATGGGTCACTGTGCAAAATCGACATAAAAAAGGAATGCAATGATTAGTAAGACTCATAAACCCATATTTTATTCACAAAGGAACATTTTAAAAATATGTTTAAACTGAGAAAATGTACCATTTTAAGAAAAACATAAGGTCATTTTGAAATTGATGGGACCAGCACATCTGAAAAAAGTTGGGACAAGGCAATAAAAAGCTGGCAACGTAAATAGTACTAACAAAGAGGAGCTGAATGAAGATCTGGTAAAAAAAAAAAAAAAAGCCATCTAAGAGAGTCAGAGTGTCTCAGAAGAAGAGATAGACAAAGGTTCACACTCTTCTTTTAATGTCACTTTGTAAATGTCTGGAAGCTGAAGAGACAAGTTGCTGAAGTTTTGGGAGAGGAATGTTGTCCTATTCTTGCCTAAGCAATATGCTGCTCTAAAACCTGGATATCTCCTCAGCACAGATGGTGTCTTTCCAGATCTGCAAGCTGCCCATTCTGTCTGCATTAATGCACCCCCATACCATCAGAGATGCAGGCATTTGAGCTGGGTGCTGATAACAAGCCAGAAAGTCAATCTCCCCTGGAGGACGCAGTGCCCATGATTGCCAAAAGGAAAGTCCAATTTTGATATGTTTGATCACATAAAATGTTTCCACCTTGATCCAGAGAAGATAGCAGCATTTCTAGATTATCTTTAGATATGGCTTCTTCTTTTGCATGATAGAACTTTGCTTTGTATTCTTGGATGGCACAGTGAACTGTGTTCACAGTGATCTTTAGAAGTATTCCTGAGCCCATACACTGATGTCCATCACATAATCATGCCTGTTTTTATTGCAATGCCATCTAAAAGCCCGAAGATCATGGGCATCTAATATTGCTTTTCAGCCTTAGACTGGCCATACACTACAATTTTCTTGTACAATCTTCTTGTACAATTTTCCTTTAGATTTACCAAAACCATATAATATGAGGTCAAACCTTAACACTTTCCATATGTATGCAATCAGGCAGGCCCATGCACTACATAGTAGACGGTAAATCCCCTTGCACACCAGGTTTCTGTAGATTCTCAGAAACTTTTGATATTATGTACTGTAGAAGATATATTTAGCAACTTCAACCCCATAGGACATAACCACTTCAACCTGAGGACGTATGGATATACCTGGATGATGACCGCAGCCATTTCCCCAGTACCAACATTTTTAAGCATGAGCAGCTCTCCAGTTTTTATGTAGATTTTACAGAGCTATTAAACATTAACAGTGTTTGAGGAAAAAGTAAGTGAACGCTTGGAGTTAATAGCTGGTCGGACCTCTTATGACAGCCATAACTTCAAGCACATGCTTTTGATAACTCTGGACCAGATCTACACAACAATCAGGAGTAATGTTTGACTATTCCTCTTTACAAAACTGCAGACACATTTATAGGATGCCGGGTGTGAACAGCTTACATCGATGCTTAGGGTTATTGTACTGCTGTGTCATCCACCTTCTGCCAGACAGCCACCGTGACATTATGCTGTAGAATTTTTTGGTAAACTTGGGAATTCAATTTCCCATCGATGACAAGTGGACCAGGCCCTAAGGCAGCCAAGCAAAACAAATAATGATGTTCCCTCCACCATACTTTACTGTTTGGATGAAGTTCTAATGTTGGTAAGCTATGTCCTTTTTGCGCCATACATAGTATAGCAGCCCTCAAAATTTACACTCGCCTGCTCGCATTTTGCTAGTAAATTTTGAGGGCTGGCGAGTGTCTGGCTGGCTGCTTGGGAGCAGGGGGGGCGAGCGAGGAGAGGACTGCAGAGCAGAACAGAGCCGCCGCAGCGTTCAAACCGCGGGGAACATTACAGCTTACAATTCAATAGCTGTGTTCCCCGCAGCGCACGTCTTATACAGCCCCTCCCCTCTTGTCCGGGAAACTTTGATAGACAGATCTTCACCCATCCCAGGATTGGATGGGTGATCTCTCTATCAAAGTTTCCCAGACAAGAGGGGAGAAGCTGTATAAGACGCGCGCTGCGGGGAACACAGCTATTGAATTGTAAGCGGTAATGTTCCCCGCGGTTTGAACGCCGCGGCGGCTCTGTTCTGCTCTGCAGTCCTCTCCTCGCTCGCCCCCCCTGCTCCCAAGCAGCCAGCCAGACACTCGCCAGCCCTCAATTGTGTGTGGGGGGTGACACTCTGGCTACAATTGTGTTTGGGGGGTGGGACTCTGGCTACAATTGTGTGTGTGGGGGTGACACTCTGGCTACAATTGTGTGTGGGGGGTGACACTCTGGCTACAATTGTGTGTGGGGGGGTGGGACTCTGGCTACGATTGTGTGTGGGGGGGTGGGACTCTAGCTACAATTGTGTGTGGGGGGTGACACTCTGGCTACAATTGTGTGTGGGGGGTGGGACTCTGGCTACAATTGTGTGTGGGGGGGTGGGGGGACTCTGGCTACAATTGTGTGTGGGGGTGACACTCTGGCTACAATTGTGTGTGGGGGGTGGGACTCTTGCTACAATTGTGTGTGGGGGTGACACTCTGGCTACAATTGTGTGTGGGGGTGACACTCTGGCTACAATTGTGTGGGGGTGGGTGACACTCTGGCTACAATTGTGTGTGGGGGGGACACTCTGCTACAATTGTGTGTGGGGGGTGACACTCTGGCTACAATTGTGTGTGGGGGGTGACACTCTGGCTACAATTGTGTGTGGGGATGGGTGACACTCTGGCTACAATTGTTGTGTGTGGCGGGGTGTGGGGGGACACTCTGGCTACAATTGTGTGTGGGGGGTGACACTCTGGCTACAATTGGGTGTGGGGGGTTTGGGGGTGTGGGGGGGACTCTGGCTACAATTGTGTGTTGTGCTACAATTGTGTGGGGGTGACACTCTGGCTACAATTGTGTGTGGGGGTGAACTCTGGCTACAATTGTGTGTGGGGGTGACACTCTGGCTACAATTGGGGGGGGTGTGTGGGGTTGACACTCTGGCTACAATTGTGTGTGGGGGGTGTGGTACATTGTGTTTGGGGGTGGGACTCTGGCTACAATTGTGTGTGGGGGGGTGTGGGACTCTGGCTACAATTGTGTGTGGGGGGTGACACTCTGGCTACAATTGTGTGTGGGGGGTGGGACTCTGGCTACAATTGTGTGTGGGGGGTGGGACTCTGGCTACAATTGTGTGTGGGGGGTGGGACTCTGGCTACAATTGTGTGTGGGGGGTGACACTCTAGCTACAATTGTGTGTGGGGGGTGGGACTCTGGCTACAATTGTGTGTGGGGGGTGACACTCTGGCTACAATTGTGTGTGAGGGGTGGGACTCTGGCTACAATTGTGTGTGGGGGGTGACACTCTGGCTACAATTGTGTGTGGGGGTGACACTCTGGCTACAATTGTGTGTGGGGGTGACACTCTGGCTACAATTGTGTGTTGGGGTGACACTCTGGCTACAATTGTGTGTGGGGGTGACATTCTGGCTACAATTGTGTGTGGGGGTGACACTCTGGCTACAATTGTGTGTTGCCAGAGTCCCACCCCCACACTCTGGCTACAATTGTAGCCAGAGTCCCACCCCCCACACACAATTGTAGCCAGAGTCCCACCCCCCACACACAATTGTAGCCAGAGTGTGCACACAATTGTGTGTGGGGTTGACACTCTGGCTACAATTGTGTGTGGGGGTGACACTCTGGCTACAATTGTGTGTGGGGGTGACACTCTGGCTACAATTGTGTGTTGGGGTGAAACTCTGGCTACAAGGAAGGAATTTTTTTCCCTTGCCGCAGCACATTGGTTAGCGCAACCAGGGTATTTTTGCCTTTCTTTGGATCAACCTGGGAGTGAGGATTTAAAGAATCTCTCCCCCCCCCATCCCATTGGCAACAATGGCTAATCTGCAATTCTCTGCAGACACCATTCGGAGTCTGAGGCGATTCGCCACAGTATTACCAGCCATCACCAAAAAGGCCTTAAGAATTGAGCAACTATTGAGAATCGATCGACGATCGACTGTCAAAAATGTCAGTCATCCACCCCAACCTGAGCACATATCTTTGCTATATGCTTTGATCAACACAAGATCGGTAGTAAAACACTGACTAGAAATCTATGATTTCATACTACAATACGATTTAGACTGCCTTTTTATTACAGAAAGCTGGCTCACAGCCGACTGTAACACCATTCTAGGTGAACTGGTGCCTGAAAACTATCGTATTATAACCGAAAACAGAATAGGGCAAAGAGGAGGAGGCCTGGTGGTGATCCACAAGACTCACCTTGCGATCACTAAACCAGCCCTCCAAAACCCTCTTCCATTCATGGAAACACTTACTCTACAGCTGCAAACAAATCCCCAGGAGACCGTCCGCATTCTTCTCTGCTATAGACTACCCGGGCCAAAATCGCAGCTTCTACCATCACTGACGGAGTTTATCTCCACTTATATCCTTAACAGCAAACACCTTTTGCTACTCGGGGACTTCAATCTTTGGGCCAATTCCTCACAGGATCCCGTTGCCGACGCCTGTATTGACCACCTGGAAGGTTTAGGGCTACAGAAACTAGTATGTGGGCCCACACATGCTTCAGGTTACACACTCGATCTTATTTTCAGACAAAACTTGAAAATAAGTACTTTGAAAAATGAACCATTGCCATGGACAGATCACCATGCAATTAAATTCATAATTTCCAAAACTCCCCCATTGATAAAAACACCCAAGCCGGTGACAACACACTGGACTAGATCTCAGAAGAAGCTCCATTCGGAACTCTTCAAATCTACCTTGGGAAATAAAATTT
The DNA here is from genome assembly GCA_029574335.1 of Rana kukunoris. Classification (NCBI taxonomy): domain Eukaryota; kingdom Metazoa; phylum Chordata; class Amphibia; order Anura; family Ranidae; genus Rana; species Rana kukunoris. The sequence goes on from CM056049.1 coordinate 286,848,156, forward strand.
AAACACTCCAACCATTCCGAACAGCCTCAGATACACTGGATGCCATAAACGCAGCTCTACTACAGTCAGCCGACTTAGTAGCGCCGAAACGCAAAGCCCACATCCGGAAAAACAAGTCCGGCTGGTTTAACAACCAGCTGTCGCTACTGAAGCAAGAGCGCAGAAGGGCGGAAGCCGCCTGGAAAAAAAGCGCTTCAGAAGAGAACCTCATCATCTACAAAGCAGCAACAAGAAAATACCACAAAGAAATCTTCAAAGCCAAGAAAAATTATTTTTCCAAGGCTATCAACAGCGCCCTAAACCGCCCCCCTGAACTCTTCAAGCTGGTCACTCAGACCATGAATCCAGGCTGTCTTGAAGCCCCCAATTCAGATACCCAAGAATTTTGCAATGAACTGGATTTCTTCATCAATAAAATTTAGAGAATCTGGGAAAGCATTCAGCAAAACAATACCCCCCTCAAACTCCCCCTCAACCATTCCCACAACACCCATAGAAACATTCTACATTTAACAAAGTTTACTCTGGAACCCATCTCCATCGATGCCACAAAAAATATCATCAGTACTTTGCGAAACAGCACAGCGCCTAATGATATCATCCCCACTAAACTGCTGAAGGAATGTGCCGACATCTTGGCACCACCTATCATGCAGCTTATAAACCAGTCATTTAAGGAAGGCATAGTGCCCTCCCTGCTAAAAGAAGGCACAATCCAGCCCATCTTGAAGAAACCTACCCTGGACCCTAAGGACCCAAATCACCGCCGTCCCATAACAGGCCTAAATGTTTTCTCCAAGGTAATGGAGAAAGTAGTGGTACAACAGCTGCAACAGCATCTAGATACCCATAATCTACTTGATCCGTTGATCCGTTTCAATCGGGTTTCCGTCCCGGACACGGGACAGAAACAGCATTACTCAAAATATGGGACGACGCTCCCGAGGCCGCAGACGAAGGAGAATCTTGTCTCCTGGTTCTGCTGGACCTAAGCACAGCCTTTGACACGGTAGACCACAAACTATTACTGACTAGGCTAGCTGAAGTAGCCAGAGTCGCAGAAGGTGATTTACCATGGTTTTGCTCCTTTTTGGACAACCGATCACAAACAGTGAAATTGGGACCTTTCACTTCTGAAAAACGCACGGTATCATGTGGAGTCCCTTAAGGATCCCCCCTGTCACCGGTGCTCTTCAACATCTATCTTTGCCATCATTAGTAGTCAAAAACTACTTTATCACTCATATGCAGACGACACCCAACTGTACTTTCGCATCTGCAACAAAAAGGATCATCATCTCAGTCTAGATACATGCCTCTCTTTAATAGAAAACTGGATGACAAATAGTTATCTTAAACTCAACAGTTCCAAAACAGAACTTCTCCTGTTTCATCCCAGTCGCAAGAGTCAACTGGCAACAACCTGGACACCTCCGCCCATTGTGGGCCAAATCATCACCCCTAACTCCAAAGTCAAAAGTCTCCGGGTCATTTTTGACACCTACATGACAATGGACTCACAAATAGGGTCAGTAGTCAGCGGTTCTCACCATCTGCTGCGCCTACTACGCAGACTTATTCCTTTTATCCCCAAAGAAGATGTAGCAGTCGTGGTGGGAACAATTGTGAACTCCAGACTGGACTATGCAAATGCCCTTTACCTCGGTCTCCCTAAGTACCAAATCTCTCGTCTGCAAATCGTTCAAAATACGGCCGCCAGACTTGTGACTGGGAAAAAAACCCTGGGAATCTATCTCACCTTCACTGAGATCTCTTCATTGGTTGCCAGTAAAAGACAGAATTGCTTTTAAAGCACTCTGCCTGACTCATAAGTGCATCCATGGGAAGGCCCCGCAATATCTATGCGAAAAGATAGAAGCCCACAATTCCAATCGCGTTCTGCGATCCACCGACCAAAATTTGGTCAAGGTACCCAAAGCCAGATACAAGTCCAAAGGAGAAAGAAGGTTTGCTTTCCAAGGTCCCAGACTATGGAACGCTTTACCAACCAGCATTCGGTTGGAGGAAAACCACCTGACCTTCAGAAGACGGATTAAAACTCTGCTCTTTTGAGGCCATGAGAGACAGGAACAACCAGCACCCAGAGGCGATTTAGTTCGCATGTGCCGCGCTATATAAGTTTTTCATTCATTCACTCAAAGGATTTACAATCGTGGGGCCCAGGTCCGTTCCTTTGCACCTGGTGATAGGGTGTTGGTGCTGGTGCCCACGGTCAAAAGTAAATTCCTAGCCAAATGGCAGGGTCCCTATGAAGTGTTGGAGAAAATGGGCGTGGTGAATTAAAAAAATTAGCCAACCGGGAAGACGAAAACCTGAGCAGCTCTATCACGTGAACTTGTTGAAACCATGGAAGGATAGAGAGTTCTTGGTCGCTAAGACTACCCGATTTTCTGCTCCATTTAACCTAGCTGTCCCTGAAGTTGGGATAGCGGAGACTCTGTCCAAATCTCAGCAACAGGAGGTTAAAGAATTTGTGCTCCGTAATAGGGAGAAGTTTTCAGACCTGCCAGGTTGGGTCTCCGGAGTTGAACATGACATTATCACCACACCAGGGGATAAGGTCAAGTTGAAGCCTTATAGAATTCCAGAAGCCCGGCGAGAGGCAATTCGCCAGGAAGTAACAAAAAATGCTTGAGCTGGGGGTGATAGAAGAGTCAAATAGTGATTGGTCCAGTCCCATTGTCTTAGTGCCAAAACCAGATGGAAGTTGGCGGTTTTGTATTGACTTTCGCCACCTAAATAAAATCACTAAGTTTGACACCTATCCTATGCCCCGCATAGATGAACTGGTTGATCGCCTAGGCACTGCCCGGTACATGACGACATTACACCTGACCAAGGGTTATTGGCAAATTCCTCTCTCGGAGTCGGCCAGGGAAAAAACAGCATTTGTAACTCCAGATGGATCTTTCCAATATCGGAGGATGCCTTTTGGGTTACAGAATGCTCCCGCCACATTTCAACGCACCATGGATAAGACCCTTCGGCCTCATCGAGCCTATGCTGCTGCATACCTTGATGACGTTGTCATCCACAGTTAGGATTGGGACTCACACTTACCAAAAGTTCAGACTGTGTTGGATTCCATCTGGAAAGCCGGGTTTACAGCCAATCCAAAAAAATGTACCCCATGGGCTAGAAGAGGCGAAGTATGTGGGGTATACCATTGGAAGAGGTCTAATCAAGCCCCAAATAAACAGAGTTGAGGCTATTCAGGATTGGCCACGTCCCACCAACAAGAAACAGGCTCGTGCATTTTTGGGGATCGCAGGGTATTATCGCCGCTTAATCCCCCATTTTGCCTCACAGGCTGCTCCCCTGATCAATTTGACCAAAGGGAAGGAGTCTGTCATGACCAAATGGACTCCCGAAGCAGAAACAGCTTTTCAGGCTTTAAAAAAGTCAGCCAGTTTTAAATTCGCCTGATTTTTCACGGGACTTTGTGGTTCAGACAGATGCGTCAAATGTGGGGTTAGGAGCTGTACTGTCCCAGATTATCAAGGGGGAGGAACACCCTGTTATGTACCTCAGCCGAAAGTTGAAGGCCCATGAGGAGAATTATGCCACCATTGAGAAAGAGTGTTTGGTGGTGAAATGGGCTTTAAATTCTCTCCGGTATTACCTCATGGGTAGACAGTTTCAAATGGTGATGGATCATGCCCCATTGAAGTGGATGGCACAGAACAAAGAGACCAATAGGAGAATAAATAGGTGGTTCCTGGCCCTCCAGGAATTTAGTTTTGTGGTAACGCATCACCCCGGTGTTAAAATGGGGAATGCAGATGGGTTGTCCCGAGTGCATGCGTGCCTGGCAACCTGTGTCCCAACCCTATGGTTGAATTAAGAGGGGGGGGGGTATGTGACAGGAAGTCAGGTAAATCTGTGGGTGTTGTCACAGACGGGAGATACATTTCTGCCTTGTTTAGACAACACACCAATTACCATCAGGTGTCGGCTACAGAGGTAGCCAGAAAGGTTTAGGGCATTGGAAAACTTCAGCTTTTCAGTATGAGGCAATTAAGGCCTCTATAATCATCCAGAGGATGACTACTGATGGCTGCATCCTGAGGCTTTTTGAGTTGAGGAGAGCAGTGAGAAAGACTTTTGAAGAGGTGAGGTGGTTGTTGATTTTTCTGTGTGATAAAAATCAAAAGGACTATTGTTTCTCTGCTGTATGACCAGCAGTGTCTGCCCAGCAGTAGGCTGTGCCAGACTCCATAGATAGGTTCCTGTGTGGTGAAGGTAGACGCCCCAAGTGGCCAGGGTTTATTTTATGTTTTGTTTTGTTTATGCTGTTTGGATGCTTCCACTTGTTTCCAGCAATATGGAAGAATAAACCAAACTCTTTGTTTTCAATCGTCTTCGGCTGCCTCTCTGTATAGTTCAGTGTGTAGTGAACCCATCCAAGGGGTCACACACCCCCGCTACCGAGCTAACCCCTTACATTATATATATATATATATATATATATATATATATATATATATATATATATATATATATATAAAAAAATTAGTGTGGAAAAGTCATAGTTACTTTTAAATTGTTTAAGAATAAATACATTTATCTTATCTTTTTATTACATGAAGTTAATATCATTAAAGAAGAAACGATCATACTAATTGGTTCCTGGCAAAAAATGTAAGCTGTTTGTTGGAAGAACAATTACATAACTAATAAGGAAAATTCTGCGCTAACCAAGTGATTTAAGGAAATTGTGCTGCACCTTGTGAATAACCTAAATACTAAGGCACAAAAACATATGAAAGAAACAAGTGCGCATCCACTAATTAACTTCTAGGCGTGGGGAGATATAATCTCCACTAAATCTTATCCCGTGTACACACGACCGTTTTTCATGACAAGAAAAACGCAATTCTCGACGAGAAAAAATGGGCATTAAAAATGTAAAACATGCTCTATTTTTTCTCGTCGTTTTTCACGTTGTCGTTTTTATCCTCATGTGTACGCTTTAACGACGGGGAAAAAACGTGCATGCTCAGAAGCAAGTTATGAGAAGGGAAATTTGCATAATCAGCCCAAAGGATGGCACCATTCGAATGGAACTTTCCCTTTATAGTGCCGTTGTACGTGTTGTACGTCACCGTGCTATGCTCGAGCATTTTTTTTTTCACGATCGTGTGTATGCAAGGCAGGCTTGACAAGAATCAAGTTGAGAAAAACGTCGTCTTTTTTTTTTCCATGACATGAAAAATGGTTGTGTGTGCGCGGCTTAAGAATAAATAAAGAATAGTTAATACTGTATAATCAAAAAAGTATAACAATGTATAAACTATGTATAAAAACAGAAGTCCATAGAAATATATTCTCAGGTGCAACTATGTAGACTGTGTTGCATACAAACAAAAGTCCATATAAATATAAAAAGTGATCACGATGTGGAACCTCTAAAGAACTTACAGTTTTTCGGAAACTTTGATAGCCTGAAGCCAGTGTGTAAAAACATTTGTAAAAATAATGCCGCTTACCAGATAAGTAGAACCTCAGATTATAGAGATAACGAAAGCCTAATGCATCAGCCTCCCAGCAAAGATGTGATCCACCTGTACTGTGATCCAGGAAGAGAGAGCTCCTTCGATTGCAGTAAAGCTTGTCCAGCCAGACTCTTGATTTTAGAAAGAGAGAAACATTTCCACTGACAGGAATCGACTTGTATCCAAAATAGTCCTGGATAATATTACAATTGTCGGGTTGACATAGGGTGTCACATGACCTGACCCGTTCCTTGCTTCTGCGCCTTCCTCAGGGCGTCAAAATTGAAGGGTGCTGGTGTGATGGCTTGCTGGGATTAGAAGTGCAGTGTGTAGGGTGGTGGGCACAAGTGAGACACCTGGGGCTCATCAACATGGCCTCTCACAAACAGATATTTCACAGGGTGTCTCCAAATGTGCTTTCCAAAGCATTTTATTGCTTAATTCAGGAGTCTCCAAACTACGGCCCTCCAGGTGTTCAGGAACTACAATTCCCATCATGCCTAGTCATGTCTACGAATGTCAGAGTTTTACAATGCCTTTTGGAAGTGTAGTTCCACATCAGCTGGAGGGCCGTAGTTTGGAGATCCCTGGCTTAATTAAATAAATTTTAGTGCAGTAAGCAAAAGACATCAAGCTTAAATCCCAGCACCGCTATCAGCTCAGAACTATCAAAACTGACCAAAAACTCATTCCTCCAAGGTAGAAACAAAGCCAACCCACCTAAGCACAAGAAAAAACGCATTATTGCATAGAAATTGCAGCAGGTGTTCTGGCCAGAGGAGTTCAGATTTTTACTATTTTTGTATAACAGAGGGCAGTTTGTCTGCAAAAGAATAGAGAACTATCAATAAAAGAATGCCTGCAGGCAACAGTAAAGCATTGTGAAGATTTCCTGCATATCAGGGACTGCATTTCTGTGAACGGAGTTGGTGGATTGATGGCACACTCAATTTATAATGTAGTACCATGAGGGAGTCATCTGATTGGTTCCAACTTCTGTAGCATGACAATCACTCCAAACAAATTACCTAAATCAACAACTGTCTGCAATGAAAATATGAACCAGCTATTGTACAAGTTGGTATGCCACCACAGAGCCTTTTTCTCCACGTCATTGATCTTTTCTGGAATTACTTGCAGAGACAAAAAGAAGGTAGTCAAAATCTGTGCTGGAAAAGTGGTTCTCTAGGATGTTTGGAATGGCCTACCACACAAGTATGTTCATGCAAGTTTACCTAGAGAATTGTGTAGAAAAGTGGTTGTGCAAAAGCAAAGGGTGGCCACGACCAAATATTGATGCGGTATATGGCTTATTTCTGGTTGCTGCACTTTCTGGGAAGTATCTTGATTAAAGTGATTGAAAGTCTTGTTTTTTTTCTTAAATATTAAAATAACAGATATCTTATATTCGCCTGCTCTGTGCAGTGGTTTTGCACAGGGCAGTACGGATGCTCCTCTTTTCGGGTCCCTGGCTGTAGCTCCTGGTTCCTCCCCCCTGTTGAGTGCCCTTACAGCAAGCAGCTTTCTATGGTGGCACCCGAGCCAAGCTGCAGCTCCTGGTATCCATTCAGACACGGAACCGTGTTTCGGCCCCACCCACTCTCTCTCCTGATTGGCTATTTGAGTTTGATTGACAGCAGCGGGAGCCAATGACAATGATAATACAGGTCATATACTGCAGATTATATTAAGACAAATCGATCAATGGTTTTTCTGGTAAAATATTTTATATGGATAGTTGATTTCCTGAAGGTCAAAATGTTTTCCTATCCAGCATTAATTATCAAAATATTCTTTGCACTGCTGTTTAACCACCCAAACAAAATTGGCATCCTTTTTTCCCCACAAATAGAGCTTTCTTTTGGTGGTATTTGATCATCTCTGCGGTTTTTATTTTTTGCGCTATAAACAAAAATATAGCGACTATTTTGAAAAAAATGCAATATTTTTTACATTTTGCTATAATAAATATCCCCAAAAAAGATATAAAAAAACATATTTTTTTCCTCAGTTTAGGCCGATACATATTCTTCTACTTATTTTTCGTAAAAAAAAATCGCAATTAGCGTTTATTGATTGGTTTGCGCAAAATTTATAGCGTTTACAAAAAAGGGGGTAGTTTTATGGCATTTTTATTAATATTTTTTTTTTACTAGTAATGGCGGCGATCAGCATTTTTTTTTTTTTGGTATTGCGATATTATGGCGGACACATTGGACACTTTTTGGGACCATTGGCATTTTTATAGCGATCAATGCTATAAAAATGCATTGGATTACTATAAAAATGCCATTGGCAGTGAAGGGGTTAACACTAGGGGCAGGGAAGGGGTTAAGTGTGTTCCTGGGTGTGTTCTAACTGTATGGGGGGGTGGCCTCACTAGGGGAAATCACTGATCTTCTGTTCATACGTTGTGTGAACAGAAGATCAGCGTTTTCCCCACTGACAGGAACGAGAGTTATGTGTTTACACACATAGCTCTCGTTCCCCGCTCTGTAACGAACGAGCGCGCGTTCCCGGCGGCGATCGCGCCCACCGGGCACGCACGCGGGACTGGGGGGGGCGCGCGGGCCACCGGCGGCCCGCACGCACCCCTATCGGCTGCTAAAGGTAGGACGTAGAGCTACGTGCTCTCGCCCAGCAGTGCCACCGTCCTGCCGTATAAGTAGTCGTCAAGTAGTTAAAAACTAATGCCAGGGCTATAACATTGCAGCAAAAAAATTATCAATCAATCAGCAACCAAACGTGTTTTTGATAAAAAAAACATGTAGGCCTGGATTCACAAAGCACTGACGCCGACGTATCTCCAGATACAAGGACGTAAGTACAAATGAGCGCCGTCGTATCTATGCGCTGACCCACAAAGCTAGATGAATGAACGAATGAATATAAACTTATTTAGCGCGGCACATGCGAACTTAATCACCTCTGGGCGCTTGTTGTTACTATCTCCTTTGATATCAAAAGAGATGAGTCTTGATCTTTCTCTTGAAAGCTAAGTGGCTCTCCTCCAACCGAATGCTGGTTGGTAAAGCGTTCCATACTCTGGGACCTTGGCCCGCGAATCTTCTATCTCCTTTGGACTTGTAGTTGGCTTTCGGTATCTGGAGAAGATTTTGATTGGAGGATCGCAGAATGTGATGAGCTTTTATTTTTTCGCATAGATAATGGGGAGCATTCCCATGGATACATCTATGCGTTAGACATAGTGCTTTAAAAGCAATTCTGTCTTTTACTGGCAACCAGTGAAGGGTTCTCAGTGAAGGTGAGATTGATTCCCAGGGCTTTTTCCCAGTCACAAGTCTGGCGGCCGTATTTTGAACGACTTGCAGACGAGCGATTTGGTACTTTGGGAGTCCGAGATAAAGGGCATTTGCATAGTCCAATATTGAGTTTACAATTGCTCCCACCACGACCGCTATGTCTTCTTTGGGAATGAAAGGAGTAAGTCTACGTAGTAGGCGCAGCAGATGGTGAGATCCGCTGACTACTGACCCTATTTGTGCGTCCATTGTCATGTAGGAGTCAAAGATGAACCAGAGACTTTTGACTTTGGCGCTAGGGGTGATGATTTTGCCCAGAATGGGCGGGGGAATCCAAGTTGTTGCAGGTTGATTCATACGCTTGGTGTGAAACAGAAGAAGTTCTGTTTTCGCTCCGTTGAGTTTAAGATAACTCTTTGTCATCCAGTTCTCTATCAAAGAGAGACATGTCTCTAGATTGAGGTGGCGATCATTTCTATTGCAAATGCGGAAATATAGTTGCGTGTCGTCTGCATATGAGTGATAAAGCAGTTTTTGGCTGCTGATGATTTTAAAAAGAGGATGAAGATAGATGTTGAATAGAACCAGCGACAGAGGCGATCCTTGAGGGACTCTGCACGATACTGCCCGTTTCTCAGAAGTGAAGGGTCCTAACTTCACTATTTGCGATCGGTTTTCCAAAAAAGAGGTGAACCAGGATAAATCGCCTTCTGCGACTCTGGCTACTTCAGCTACCCGTGTCAATAATAGTTTGTGGTCTACAGTGTCGAAGGCTGTGCTTAGGTCCAACAGAACCAGAAGACAAGATTCTCCTTCGTCTGCAGCCTCGAGAGCATCGTCCCATATTTTGAGCAATGCTGTTTCCGTCCCGTGTCCAGGACGGAAGCCCGATTGAAATGGATCAAGTAGGTTGTGGGTATCTAGATGCTGTTGCAGCTGTTGTACCACTACTTTTTCCATTACCTTTGAGAGTACATTTAGGCCTGTTATGGGACGGCGGTGGAGTGGGTCCTTGGGGTCTAGGGTGGGTTTCTTCAAGATGGGTTGGATTATGCCCTCTTTCAACTTGGAGGGCACTATGCCTTCCTTGAAAGATTGGTTTATAAGCTGCGAGATGCCAGGATGTCGGCGCATTCCTTCAGCAGTTTAGTGGGGATGATATCATTCGGCGCTCTGCCGTTACGCAAAGTACCAATGATATTCTTTGTGGCATGAATAGAGATGGGTTCCAGCATGAACTTACCTGGTTGTGGTGAATTACTACGGTATTGTTTTGCTGAATGCTTTCTCGGATTCCCTCGATTTTATTAATGAAGTAATCCTATAATTCAGCCCTCAAAATTTACACTCGCCTGCTCGCAAAATGCGAGTAAATTTTGAGGTCAGGCGAGTGTGGGCTGCCTGGGAGCAGGGGGGGGCGAGCAAGGAGAGGAGAGTCCCTGCTGCCGCTGCTGTTTCCGCCATCGCCGCTGCCGCCGCCGTCTGGTCCCCTCCACACTATTGTATCCAACCTTTTCTGGGTAGGAGAGGAGCCGCCGCATTGTTCAAACTGCGGGAACAGACAGCTTTCCATTCAATAGCTGCATTCTTCCCCGCCGACGCCGTGCGCGTCATACAGCCCCTCCCCCCTTGTCCGGGAAACTTTGATAGACAGATCACCCATCCAATGGATGGGATGGGTGATCTGTCTATCAAAGTTTCCCGGAAAGGGGGGGAGGGGCTGTATGACGCGCACGGCGTCGGCGGGGAATAATGCAGCTATTGAATTGAAAGCTGTCTGTTCCCCGCAGTTTGAACAATGCGGCGGCTCCTCTCCTACCCAGAAAAGGTTGGATACAATAGTGGTGTGGGGAGACTCTGGATGCTGCAATAGTGTGGAGGGGGGGGGGGCGGACTCTGCTGCTGCTGCTATAGTGTGGAGGGGTGGACTCTGGCTGCTGCTATAGTGTGGAGGGGGGGACTCTGGCTGCTGCTATAGTGTGGAGGGGGGGACTCTGGCTGCTGCTATAGTGTGAAGGGGGGACCCCCTGGCTGCAATAGTGTGGGGGGGACTCTGGCTGCAATAGTGTGGGGGGGGAACTCTGGCTGCAATAGTGTGGGAGGGGACTCTGGCTGCAATAGTGTGGGGGGGGGGGACTCTGGCTGCAATAGTGTGGGGGGAACTCTGGCTGCAATAGTGTGGGGGGGGACTCTGGCTGCAATAGTGTGGGGGGGACTCTGGCTGCAATAGTGTGTGGGGAGACTCTGGCTGCAATAGTGTGGGGGGGGACTCTGGCTGCAATAGTGTGGGGGGGGGACTCTGGCTGCAATAGTGTGGGGGGACTCTGGCTGCAATAGTGTGGGGGGGACTCTGGCTGCAATAGTGTGGGGGGGAACTCTGGCTGCAATAGTGTGGGAGGGGACTCTGGCTGCAATAGTGTGGGGGGGGCTCTGGCTGCAATAGTGTGGGGGGGAACTCTGGCTGCAATAGTGTGGGGGGGGGACTCTGGCTGCAATAGTGTGGGGGGGGACTCTGGCTGCAATAGTGTGTGGGGAGACTCTGGCTGCAATAGTGTGGGGGGGACTCTGGCTGCAATAGTGTGGGGGGGACTCTGGCTGCAATAGTGTGGGGGGGACTCTGGCTGCAATAGTGTGGGGGGGGGGACTCTGGCTGCAATAGTGTGGGGGGGACTCTGGCTGCAATAGTGTGGGGGGGGACTCTGGCTGCAATAGTGTGGGGGGGACACTCTGGCTGAAATAGTGTGGGGGGGACTCTGGCTGCAATAGTGTGGGGGGGGGACTCTGGCTGCAATAGTGTGGGGGGGGACTCTGGCTGCAATAGTGTGGGGGGGGGACTCTGGCTGCAATAGTGTGTGGGGGGGGGGACTCTGGCTGCAATAGTGTGGGGGGGGGGGACTCTGGCTGCAATAGTGTGGGGGGGACTCTGGCTGCAATAGTGTGGGGGGGACTCTGGCTGCAATAGTGTGGGGGGGATTCTGGCTGCAATAGTGTGGGGGGGATTCTGGCTGCAATAGTGTGGGGGGGATTCTGGCTGCAAAGTGGGGGCACATGCTGCATTGGTAGACATGGGCAGGCTGTTTTTTTGGGCACGGATGAAGTTGTATAAACATTTAAGTGTCATTTAAATTTCATGAGATGTATGAGGGCATGTCTATGGGCGGGGTTAGGGGCGGGGCATGGTAGGGGTTGGGCGGGGCAACTGGTGGCGAGTACACCTTAAGGCCTGGCTAGTAGCTCAGGACTTGAAATTTTGAGCCCTGCTATAATTCATTGCAAAATTCTTGGGTGTCCGAATTGGGGGCTTCAAGACATCCTGGATTCATGGTCTGAGTGACCAGCTTGAAGAGTTCGCGGGGGTGGTTGAGGGCGCTGTTGATAGCCTCGGAAAAATAATTTTTCTTGGCTTTAAAGATTTCTTTGTGGTATTTTCTTGTTGTTGCTTTGTAGATGGAGAGGTTTTCCTCTGAAGTGCTTCTTTTCCAGGCGGCTTCCGCCCTTCTGCGCTCTTGCTTCAGTGACGCCAGTTGGTTGTTGAACCAGCTGGAGGTATTTTTCCGGATGCAGGTTTTATGTTTCGGCGCTATTAAGTCAGCTGACTGTAATAGGGCTGTGTTTATGGCATCTAGTGTTTCTTCGGCCGTTTGATGTGGCTGAATTGTTTTTATTTTTTTCCTTAACGTGGTTTTGAAGAGTTCCGAGTGGAGCTTCTTCTGACATCTAGTCCAGTGTCACTGTCACTGGAGGGATTTCCCTTTCGGAGGGATTTCGGAAATAATGAATTTAATTGCATGGTGATCTGTCCATGGCAACGGTTCATTTTCCACGATTTCTATTTCCAGATCTTGTCTGAAAATAAGATCGAGTATGTGACCTGAAGCATGTGTGGGCCCACATACTAGTTGTTGTAGCCCTAATCCTTCCAGGTGGACAATATAGGCGTCGGCAACGGAGTCTTGTAAGGAGTTGGCCCAGAGGTTGAAATCCCCGAGCAGCAAAAGGTGTTTGCCGTTAAGGGTGTAGGTGGAGATAAAGTCCGTCAATGATAGTAAAAGCTGCGATTTTGGGCCAGGTGGTCTATAGCAGAGTAGAATCCGGATGGTCTCCTGGTAGTTTCTTTGCAGTTGCAGAGTAAGGGTTTCCATGAATGGAAGAGGGTTTTGAAGGACTGGTTTGGTGATCGCAAGATGAGTCTTATGGATCACTGCCAGTCCTCCTCCTCTTTGCCCTATTCTGTTTTCCGTTATAATACGATAGTTTTCTGGCACCAGTTCACTTAGAATGGTGTTACAGTCGGCTGTGAGCCAGCTCTCTGTGATAAAGAGGCAGTCTAAATCGTATTGTAGGATGAAATCATGGATTTCTAGTCAGTGTTTTACATGATATGTGCTTAGGTTGCGGTAAACGGCAGAGATTTTTGATAGTCGATCGTCGATCGGTTTTCAATAGTCGCTCAATTCTTAGACTTTTTTGGTGATGGCTGGCAATATTGCGGCAAATCGCCTCAGATCCCAAATGGTTTCTGCAGAATATTGCAGATTAACCATGGTTGCCAAACACCAGGGGGAGGGAGGGGAGGATTTTCAAGGATTAACTGAATCCTCTATCCTGGCTTGGTCCAGAGGAAGGCAAAAAAAAACCTGGCCGTGCTACGCCAATATGCTACGACAGAGAAAAAATTTTCTTCCTGACCCCTTGAGAGGCGATCGGGCGAATCCTGGATCAAGTTCTAATAGTATTGAGAAAGGGGAGAGTGGGGCTGGGTGTAGCAAGATGGCCGCCGATCAGGCAGTAGGATCCAGGCTGGGGGCTATCAGAATTGAGTGGATCGGTGCTGCTGGGGAGGACTGGATCGATAGCCGGGAGAAGAAGGTGATCTTCATGGGTAGGGGGGGCTTTTTCTGGGCCGTTTGGGCAGTTTGGTGAAGGTTGCCGGGGGGAAGCGTCGCGCCGCTAGGCCGCGGATGAAGCCGCGGCCTTTCCTAGATCGCGGCTGCCGCGATTCTTCACAGGCCGGCGCGGATGTCTAAGAAAACGCCCGAAAAGGCGGAAATTGAGACAGAGAGGTGGCGGAGGAATGCCTGGAGTAGGGGTGGTAGTGTGGGGGTACAGGAGAGGAGATGTCTCCGTGGAGCTAGGGGAAGCTGTGGGAAGCCAGATAAAGGAGTCTATCCGGGCAGAAAGCCGCGGCTTATCCTTAAAAGGACGGCCACAACTCGCCCCTGGACCGGACCGAGGGCAGGAAGATGGACGGCGATCAGGTAAACACCGGGGCTTACCTTAGAGGAAGGAGCCTGTGAGGGGGGCAGGAGATAGTCTGCTGCCGAGGGGAAAGAGGCAAACGGTTGGGTCCTGGAAGCGGTGGTGTGTGCTTTGCCGCAGGGGGCTGGGAGGAATGCACCTGTCTGCAGACTGACTGCCTGTCTAGCTTGTCCCTGAGTGGAGCAGACTCGTCGGGAAGCATCCTACTCCACCTAGCTGCTGCTCTGACTAGATACGTCGAAAAATAGGCTTCATCCGACCGACGCAACTTGCCTACACCGGCGTAGAGTGGGCGCATAGTTACGCTGGACGCATTTGACACTCCCATTGATTTTCGATGCAAATGAGGGAGAAATAGCCGATTCGGGAACGTACTTGCACCCGGCGCATGTTTTTAGCGATTTGCGTAAGGTTTACGTCCGGCGTAAAGTTATTCACCATATTGGAGGCGCAACTCATGCAAAGGTATGGACCAGGGAATGGACACCTTCGAATTTTATGTAGTTTACATAGTATGTGAATAGGGCTGGGCTTAGGTTATGTTCACGTCATAGGCAGTGATTCGACGTATCTTAGCCAGTTGTTTCGACGTGATTGTGAGCATGCGCACTGGGATACGTCCAAGGTACGATGCATGCGCAGTTCATTTTAACCACTTAAGGACCGACGCACGAACGTATACGTCCACAGAATGGAACGGCTGGGCACAAGGGCATATATATACGTCCTCGCCCAGTAGCGGGTCGGGGGTCCGATCGGGACCCCCTCCGCTGCGTGCGGCGGTCCCCCTGACTCTGGGAGCGATCCGGGACAAGGGGGCGGATGTCCGTTTTTTTCCGCCCCCCCGTGATCGCTCCCAGCCAATGGGAGCACTCCCCCTACGTGTCACTTCCTCCTCCTGTGTAAACACAGGAGGGGGAAATTATGTAATCTCTCATCGCAGCGGTATTTCCAACCGCTGCTGAGGAGAGATCACATCACAAGTAAGTGTGCACCAACACTACACTGACACACACACACATAGGCACATTAACCCCTTGTGATCGCCCCCCCACCCCCCTGTCACAGTGTCACTGAATGCAGTGATCTAATCACTGCATTTAGTGTCAGTGTGACAGGCAGTGTAAAAGTCAGTTAGTGTTAGGTTCAGGGTAGCCCCGTACCCCCCCAATAAAGTTTTAACCCCCTGATCACTGCCCTAGTTAACCCTTTCACTCCCTATTGCCAGTGTCACTAAGCGATCATTTTTCTGATCGCTGTATTAGTGTCGCTGTTGCCGCTAGGTAGCTATTTTTTTTTTATTGCGATTTTTTTTTTTACTAAAGACATGTGGCTGAATACATTTTGGCCTAAATGTTTGACTAAAATTTAGTTTATTTGATTTTTCTTATAACAAAAGTAAAAAATAGTGATTTTTTTTCAAAAGTTACGCTCTATTTTTGTATATAGCGCAAAAAAATCGCAGAGGCGATCAAATACCACCAAAAGAAAGCTCTATTTGTGGGAAAAAAAGGACACGAATTTTGTTTGGGAGGCACGTCGCACGACTGCGCAATTCTCTGTTAAAGCGACGCAGCGCCGAATTGTAAAAACACCTTGGGTCATTTAGCAGCATATTGGACCGGGTCTTAAGTGGTTAAGTACTTGTCTGAAGCTCAGCCCATCATTTGCATGGGGTCACGCTTCATTAAAATGTATCACGCCCACTTCCACCTACTTTGACTTAACGCTGCCTTACGCCTAGGACTATACGCTAAGCCGGCGCAACGTTGGGAGCATTTGCTTTGTGAATTCCATGCTTCCCTCTCTGTGTTGCGCCGGTGTAGCGTAAAGAAGATACGCTACACCGGCATATATTTGCGCCGAGGTATGTGAATCCGGTAGAGAGTATATATATATAAGTATTAATAATTTATTTTTATCTGTTAACAAAATGAAAAGCAGATAAAGAGAAGAAAAATCCAAATCAAATAATATTTGGTGTGACTGCACTTTTGCCTTCAAAATAGCGTCAATTCTTCTAGGTACATGTGCACACAAAGAATCTCAACAGGTAGGTTGTTCCAAACATCTTAGAGAGCCAATTACACATCTTCTGTGGATGTAGGCTGCCTCAAATCCTTCTGTTCCTTCATGTAATCCCAGACAGACTCTATGACATGGGTCTTCAAACTATGGCCCTCCAGTTGTTCAGGAACTACATTTCCCATCATGCCTAGTCTTGTCTGTGAATGACAGAGTTTTACAATGCCTCATGGGATGTGTAGTTCCGCAACAGCTGGAGGGCCGTAGTTTGAGGATCCCTGCTCTATGATGTTGAGATCAGGGCTCTGTGGGCAGGGCTGTTGTTAGAAATCATGGGGGCCTTATACAGCCTCCCTGACAGGCCCCCCCCCCTCGGGCTGTAGCTGACTGAGGACATAGAGTTAAGCCGCCAGCACAGCGGGGGAAAGGGGCACACAGGGAGTCCCGGACAACAGATGGAAGGGGGACATGTGCTAGAACTAATCATCTTGAAGTGCAGCCGGAGTGAAGGAGAGGATGAAAAGTTGACAGCACTGCAGTGGGAGACAGAAGAGGATTGGCATTAAGACAGTACAGCCGACCCTCCTGCTCAGCAGATGCCTGGGTCCCCCTTTTGAGCCCATTAGAGGAGGGCTGGCTGTACTTTCCTATCGGCAGCCCTGTCTGTGGTTGCCAAACCATCACTTCCAGGACTCCTTGTTCTTCTTTATGTTGAAGATAGTTCTTAATGGCATTAGCTCCCTATTTAGGGTCGTTGTCCTGCTGCAGAATAAACTTGGGGTCAATCACACACCTCCCTGATGGTGTGGGATGATGAATAAGTATATGTCTATATATGTGTTTAGTATTTTTAAGGTCTGTCTATTATTTCCATTATGATTTTAACCATTATTTCAGCAAAGGAACGGTTGTTTAAAAGTGGTTAAAGTGGTTGTAAACCCTATTTTTTTTTTTTTTACTGTAATGTATTTTGTGCGATAAGGTAAAAAATTCCTGGATATGAACTCTTACTCTCCCCCTATACTTACCTGAGCCAGTTCTTGATCCAGCACTGTGCTTGTCTGTAGCGGCTCTGTAGCGGCTTTGCTGAGAGGATCGGAAGTCAGGGGCGGACCCACAGGGGTCGCAGGAGTCTCTATTGTGACCCAAACCGGGCTCCCCCTTCTGCTGGCAAACTGGCCACACTTTAGACCTAAGTAAGTAAATATCACAGTGTGTGCTGTGTTCTCTGCCTCCCCCTACAGTGCACTATCCTGCAGGAAGAGTTAAAGTGGATGTAAACATGATTCATGAAATTTGAGCTGGGCACATATATCTGCAGTGTTTTGTTATCTCTCTTCAAAGCACAATGTCCAGTAGCTGTCTCCTGCTTGTTCTTCTGTTATCATCCTGATAACTCCAGACAAGTTCTCTGTCACAAATGATAAAAGCAGTTTGTTTTTGTTTTGGGGAGGATGCGATAAATAGATTAGCAGAGACCTGAACTATTCAACAAACAGAGCTGAAAGTCTATGAGGAGAGGGGGTAGGTGCCTTTCCTCCAATCAGCTGTCTTGGATGCAAGGTGGATAGAGCCATTCCATTCTGACAAAATCGAGCATCAGATTAACTTGTGTCGAGCAGAAACTGCCATAGATTAATTGAAATTCGGCCAGCCCCTATTGAACCTGCTGAATTTTGATCCATCTATGGCCAGCTGTAGAATTCAACGGTGCAGTGTTGTTAATTGTCTGTTAACAAATACTGTAGTGACATTACTGACTTCCAGTTTTTTAAGTGAACACTGACATTTAAGTATAGTTACATACCCAGCTATGTGCATTCCCTGTTAGTGTTCATTTGCTAGCAGTGATTTCAAGCTTTGACATGTACCTGCTATATATCAAGTCACAAAGTACATGTATATATGCTTTTGAATGCTGCATTTTGTTTACTAAAAAAAAATGCATTGTGTATGTCTTTTCTGATATTACCCTTAGTGTATAATTGACTAAAACTTTTCGTTGTGTAATACATAGGAATGCACTACTTGAAAGTGATGGAAATGTTAAAGTGTGTACTATTATAAGGGTATTCACACACTTGTTTTTGAAAGAATATGACAAGGATAATCTACAGGTAATGTTACTATTTTAAGTTTTTCTTCTTTCATCCAACTGTGTGTTCATTATATTTTTGTCACTTTTCTTCTCCTGCATTGTCTTCTATACCCTCCTACTTAAGTACACAGGCTCTGAAGTTTGCATACCCAGAAAGTGATGGCAGTAAACCAACTCAATCTACAGCATGCAGCAAACAGATTGCACAAACACTGAGGCCCTGTACACACGACCGGTTTCCTCAGCAGAATTCAGCAAGAAACTTGAGGGGAGACGTATTCTGCTGAGGAAACCAGTCTAGTGTACACTTTTCGCCGAAAAAACTGTCGAGGAACTCGTCGAGCCAAAAAGAGAGCATGTTCTCTATTTCCTCGACGGGCAATGGGAAAATTTGGCTCGATTCGTTTTTTGACAGCCGAACAAGGAACTAGACGGGGAAAACAATGTGTTTCGCCCGTCGAGTTTCTCGGTCGTGTGTACGCGGCCTAACAGAGCACTCCTATAATCATTACACATAAAAAAAACACAGATATAACACATGCAGTAATTGCAAACACAGAACACATCTAGAAGAGAAGAGAATGCACAGACAAAGCATGCACAATTATACCGCACAGTTAACCACTTGGCGAACACAATACATATACAGTGCTGTGAAAAAGTATTTGCCCCTTTCCTGATTTTTTATTTTTTTGCATATTTCTCACACTTAAATGATTCAGATCATCAAACTAATTTTAATATTACACAAAGATAAGCCAAGATGCAGTTTTTAAATTATTATTTCATTTATTAAGGGAAAAAAGCTGTTCAAACCTGCCTGGCCCTATGTGAAGAAGTATCTTCCCCCTCCCATGCTGAATCATAAATGAACTGTGATTAACCACATTTTTTTGGAAATCACATAAATAGAAGCTGTCTCAAAAAGCTACATATCATGCCACAATCTAAAAAAATTCAAGAACGGATTAGAAACAAAATTATTTGTTTCTAATGTACATGTATCTGTCTAGGAAGGGTTTCAAAGCCATTTCTAATGCCGCGTACACACGATCGGTTAAACCAATGAGAACGGTCTGATAGACCGTTTTCATCGGTCCAAACTGATCGTGTGTGGGTGCCATTGGTTATTTAACCATCCTTTAAAAAATAGCCAACTTTTTTTAAATTTAACCGATGGATACCTAACCGATAGCAAAAAAAACTATCATTTGTAGGCACGACCATCGGTTAAAAATCCACGTATGCTCAGAATCAAGTCGACCCATGCTTGGAAGCATTAAACTTCATTTTTTTTCAGCACGTCATTGTGTTTTACGTCACCACGTTCTGACACGATAATTTTTTTAACCGATGGTGTGTAGGCGCGACGGACCATCAGTCAGCTTCATCAAGTTAACCGATGAAAACGGTCCATCAGACCGTTCTCATCGGATGGACCGATCGTGTGTACACGGCATTAGGCTTTGAAACTCCAGTGAACCACGGAGAGAGTCATTATCCACAAATGGAGATAACTTGGAACCATAGTGAACCTTCCTAGGAGCGGCCAGCCTATAAAAATTACTCCAAGAGCATGACGACGACTCATCCAGGATGTCATAAGAGAACCCATAACAATATCTAAAGAACTGCAGGCCTCAGGTAAGATCAGTTTTCATGATTCAACAATAAAGCCGCGTACACACGGCAGAGAACCTCGACGGGCAGAACACATCGTTCCGCCCGTCGAGGTTCTCTGCCAGCCGTCGAAATCGGCGACCCGCCCGTCGGGAATGGCAACCAGCCATTCATCCAGGCGGGCCGTCGAGCAAAAAGAGAGCGTGCTCTCTATTCGCTCGATGGGATTCCCGACGGGCGGGGCGAGCCAGGAGCGTACACACGGCCGAGGTTCTCGCTGGAATGCAGCTTCCAGCGAGGTTCTCGCTGGTTTCCAGCGAGAACCTCGGTCGTGTGTACGCCGCCTAAGAAAGGGACTGGGAAAAATGGCATCATGGGAGAGTTCCAAGGCAAAAAGCCACTGCTGACCAAAAAGAACACCAAGGCTCATTTCACATTTGCCAAAAAAAATCTTGATTATCCCCAAGACTTTTAGGCAAATATTCCCTAAAATGGTGAGACAAACATTTTACTTTTTGGAAGCTGTGTGTCCTGTTACATCTGGCATAAATTAATACAGCATTTCATAACAAGAACATCATACCAACAGTCACACATGGTGGCGGTAGCGTGATTATCTGGAGTTGCTTTGCAGCTTCAGGACCTGGACAACTTACCATAATTGAGGGAACCATGAAGTCTGAGCTCTACCAGAAAATCCTAAAGGAGAATTTGCACTTGGGTAATGCAGCAGGACAATGATCTGAAACACAACAGCAAGTCCACCGCCAAATGTTTCAAACAAAGCAAAATTTTGGTTTTGGAGTGGCCTAGTGAAAGCCTGGACCTAAATCAAATTGAGATGCTGTATCATGACCTTACACAGGCCGTTAATGCTGGAAAACCCTCCAATGTGGCTGAATTAAATCAATTCTGCAAAGAAAAAAAAGGGCCAAAATTGCTCCACAGCAATGTGAAAGACTCATTGCCAATTATTGCAAATGCTTGATTGCAGTTGTTGCCCCCAGTTATTAGGTTTAGGGGGCAAATACGTTTTCACATCATTGTATATATGTTGCGGTTTGCAAGTGGTTTACTGGGATTATAGCTACAGCTATCAGCCATGACCCCAATATTTTTTTTTACTCATGAACGCAGTCCGGGGGCTCATTAGCCACTGGACCACTTTCAGAAATGGCAGAAGGGGACATTCCCCATTGCTCACTGGTGTTTCTGGGGCTTACCAATTTCACAGACACACCTGGCTGGACACAGAGGCGGACAAAGACTAGATCATCTCTGATTGCCTCTATGGCCTTGAAAGACCAGAGCGATGTCATGACATCACTTCCTGTAAATTTTTGGGCATGACATGTAAGGCATTTATTTACTCAGCGTAGCATTATCTTTCATATTTTAGAAAAAAATGAAGTATATATGTTTTTTTTGGTTTTTTTATTCAATAAAGTAATTTTTCCCATAAAAATTGTGTTTGAAGAACCACTGTGCAAATACTGTGTGACATAAAAAATTGCAACAATCGCCATTCTATTCCCCAGAGTCTCTGCTAAAAAAAATATATAATGTTTGGGGGTTAGAAGTAATTTTCCAGCCAGAAAAGGCTTGGTCAGCAAGTTGGTAAAGCCCAGATGCAGCATAGATAGGGCACACACAAGATGGTGGACACACATAATGCACAGGCATAGAGCACACAAACAAATTGCAATCCCACTTATTCATGTTGTGGCAAGCATATTCAGAATTGAGTGGTGGTGTTCTGTCAAAACAGCCAACTCGTCTAAATCTCTTGGGGACGGATGCATTGCAGATACAACATTCATGCATCCGCCCCTGAAGAAGCGAGCAGGGTCTTGCGAAACGCGTAGGAATTTATTGATGCTTGTTTTATGCCGGTACATGCTGGGCATTATTAATGTCTGTATTATGTTTACATACTTCCCTGTCTATATGAATGTACATTTTATTTTCTTATTGTGTATATATATCTACTGGCCCAGCAACTTTCAAGTTTTATTGTTGCTCATTGATGTATAACATTTGTAATAAATCTTTATATGCTTATTTTAATCTGTGTTGTGTACATTGGCTATTATGCTGGGTAACTCCCAATCATTGTTGTTGCCGCCCCGTTACATAACATTTTGAAACAAATTAATTGATTTAGTCTCATTGTTCGCTGTGAACATTGGCTAAACCTCTCTCACCTTATTCAAAGTTCCAGGGCTACCTCTTTTTTTTTTTGTTTACTTTCTCCGCCTTGTCAAAACAGTCAAGGCATTGTGTACCGAAGTGTATATGCTTCCGCTGTTGTGTCAAAATAGCCAACTCGTCAAATTCTCCATTTACTGATGCGGGAGAGTAACCGGAAGTGACGTGCTTGAAAATTTCACGTTGGAGTGGCAACTGGGTTCTAGTGAAATATGGTGGTTTGGTTGAAGTACTAGTGTGATTTGCTTAGCAGCTTACAGAAGAGGAGGAGACAAAAGCTTTATAAAAGTGGAAGATGTCTGTGCAACCACAAATATTTAGGCTCTGTTTCCACTAGTGCGAATTGTCATGCGACTTTTGACACATAAGGGTCGCATGACAAGTCACAGCCCATTGATTTTAATGGCACCCGTTCCCATCTATGCAACTTAAAGTTGCAGCGTCTTTGAAAAGGTTCCTGTACAATTTTAATGCAACTTTGATCAATAGACTGTAAAGTTGTATCAAAGCTGCATTCAAAGTCTGCACTAAATCACGTAACTTTGGGGTCACAAACGTAGCCTTAGTATGAGACTTCAGAAACAAAACACTTGTGTGTGTACACAGTTGTGCTCATGAGTTTACATACTCTGGCAGAATTTATGATTACTTGGCCATTTTGCAGAGCTTATTAATGATAACACAAAAACGTTTCTTTCACTCATGGTTAGTGTTTGGCTGAAGCCATTTATTATCAACTGTGTTTACAATGACAACAAAAACTACCCAAATGACCCTGATCAAAAGTTCCTAATACTGTGTATTGCCATCTTTAACATCAATGGCAGCTTGAAGTCTTTTGTGGTATTTGTGGATGAGGCTCTTTATCTTCTCAGATGGTAAAGCTGCCCATTCCTCTTGGCAAAAAGCCTCCAGTTCCTGGAAAATCTTGGGCTGTCTTGCATGAACTGCACGTTTCAGATCAAAAACAAGACAAAAACATTTCTTTCACTCTTTTTAAATTATAATTAAACAGAAACTACCCAAATGACCCAGCTCAAAGGTTTACATACCCTGGTGATTTTGGCCTAATAACATGCACACAAGTTGACACAAAGGGGTTTGAATGATAATTAAAGGTAACCATCCTCACCTGTGATCTGTTTGCTTGTAATTAGTGTGTGACTCCAAAAGGTTATTGAGTTTCTGGACTCTTGACAGACCCTTGCATCTTTCTTTCAAATAGTTTTTATTGAGTATTTATCAAGTACATTAGTGTGACAACACCAAAGTCAATAAGTCATAAAAATTGTAGAATACAGCAGCGAGTCTGAAAGTGTGTAATAACAAAACAGGTATCGCAGAAGAATAATTGGTAATACATATAGCATTCAAACGGTAGGTATTGCCGTAACAGAATACAATAGCATTATTAAGAAGGTAAACTGGGAAGAAGGGGTCTTGAGCAAGAAGGAGAGGGGGGGTGGTAGAGAGCATCAAGGATAAACCAGCATATTCAAGGGTGGATCAGTGGTTCCACTTATCATATCAAAGTCGCCATGGGTTCCAGCAGGTCAGTAGGGAAGGACAAGAACATTTTCTGCGTGTAAGGATAGTCTCGTATGAGTAATGGTTGTGTATTAATCTCACTACATCCGGTACTGTGGGGATGGCATTAGATTTCCAGTTCCTGGCAATTAAAAGTCTGGTTGCTAATAAGATGTGAGATGTCACTAGTTTCAAGGGAGGTGGTATGTCATCAATGATCAAATTAAGTATAGCCAGTTGGGGAGTCAGCGATATAGGGAAACCGAGCACTTCCCGCAGCACCGACTCCACTGAGGTCCACAGTAGTCTTATGCCTGGACAAGTCCAGAATATGTGGATGAGAGTTCTTTTCCTGAAGGATCGAGTAAAGTAAGGAGGTGCCCTTGACTGATTGTGTCTCAGAAAATAAGTATCGCCATACAGTGCCTTGCAAAAGTATTCGGCCCCCTTGAACTTTGCGACCTTTTGCCACATTTCAGGCTTCAAACATAAAGATATAAAACTGTATTTTTTTGTGAAGAATCAACAACAAGTGGGACACAATCATGAAGTGGAACGAAATTTATTAGATATTTCAAACTTTTTTAACAAATAAAAAACTGAAAAATTGGGCGTGCAAAATTATTCAGCCCCTTTACTTTCAGTGCAGTAAACTCTCTCCAGAAGTTCAGTGAGGATCTCTGAATGATCCAATGTTGACCTAAATGACTAATGATGATAAATAGAATCCACCTGTGTGTAATCAAGTCTCTGTATAAATGCACCTGCACTGTGATAGTCTCAGAGGTCCGTTTAAAGCGCAAAAGAGCATCATGAAGAACAATGAACACACCAGGCAGGTCTGAGATACTGTTGTGGAGAAGTTTAAAGCCGGATTTGAATACAAAAAGACTTCCCAAGCTTTAAACATCCCAAGGAGCACTGTGCAAGCGATAATATTGAATGGAAGGAGTATCAGACCACTGCAAATCTACGAAGACCTGGCTGTCCCTCTAAACTTTCAGCTCATACAAGGAGAAGACTGATCAGAGATGCAGCCACGAGGCCCATGATCACTCTGGATGAACTGCAGAGATCTACAGCTGAGGTGGGAGACTCTGTCCATGGGCAATAATCAGTCGTATACTGCACAAATCTGGCCTTTAACCTCCAACCTCACTAAGCTCGAGCTGTTTTTCAAGGAGGAATGGGCAAAAATGTCAGTCTCTCGATGTGCAAAACTGATAGAGACATACCCCAAGCGACTTACAGCTGTAATCGCAGCAAAAGGTGGCGCTACAAAGTATTAACTTAAGGGGGCTGAATAATTTTGCACGCCCAATTTTTCAGTTTTTTATTTGTTAAAAAAGTTTAAAATATCCAATAAATTTCGTTCCACTTCATGATTGTGTCCCACTTGTTGTTGATCCTTTAACAAAAAATTACAGTTTTATATGTTTGAAGCCTGAAATGTGGCAAAAGGTTGCAAAGTTTAAGGGGGCCGAATACTTTTGCATACAGCTCACAGGTAAAGAACCTTCCATAGAAGTAGTAGCCAAGAGGCAATGTTGTAACCTATAGTAAGTAAAGCAGTCCAAAGTGGGAGCTTGGAGAGTTTTTTAGAGCTGTAGAAATTATGTGTTAGTCACTAGGGGGCGTAGTTCGTGGGTGTGTGTTATTTTTCCAGTCAACCACCTCGGGATACTTAGATCAGGGGTTAACAGTGTCAGCGTCTCTATAGATATAGGGATGGTTTTGTTTGGTATAATCGACCATTTGGAACATTTCAGTAGTTTCCAAGCTTTAACAGAAGCCTGAATGGTAGGGGAGTATAAGCAGAGTTGTGGGTTTTTGGCAGTTGTGCTAAATAACCATTGGGACAGATTGGAGACTGAAATCATGTTGGATTCTTTATCACTCCAAAGCGTGGTGGGAGTTAATAACATCCATTCTTGGAGTTGTGCGAGAATAGTGGCCAGGTAGTAGTCTTTAATGTCAATGTCACCCATGCCCCCTACAGATCTATGTTTGATGGTCTTGGCCAGATTGCATCTGGGTTTTTTTACCTTGCCATATGTAGTGTCCTAAGATAGATTGTAGGACTGTAAGGTAAGATTGCGGAAGTGGTATTGGGAGCGTTCGGAACATATAAAGTAACCTGGGCAAAACCATCATCTTAAAAGCCGCAAGTCGGCTCACCCAGGAGAACTCGTGTTTGGAGATTTTCGTAGTTTCATGGATAAGCATTTGTTTCATTTCAGCATAATTGCAGGGAAATAAAGCCATTGTGAGTGAGTGAGTGAAAAACTTATATAGCGCTGCACATGCGAACTGAATCCCCTCTGGGCGCTCGTTTGACCATTTCTCCTTTGAACTCAAAAGAGATGGGTTTTGATCTTTCTCCTAAAGGCCAAGTGGTTCTCCTCCAACCAAATGCTGGTTGGTAAAGCATTCAATAGTCTGGGGCCTTGAACCGCAAATCTTCACTCTCCTTTGGACTTGTATCTGGCTTTGGGTATTTGGAGTAGATTTTGGTTTGTGGATCGCAGAACGCGATTGGAGTTGTGAGCTTTTATTTTTTGGCATAGATATTGGGGGGCCTTCCCATGGATGCACTTATGCGTCAGACAGAGTGCTTTGAAAGTAATTCTCTTTTACTGGCAACCAATGAAGGGATTTCAGCAAAGGTGAGATTGATTCCCATGGTTTTTTCCCAGTCACAAGTCTTGGCAGCCGTGTTTTGAACGACTTGTAGACAAGTGATTTGGTACTTTGGGAGTCCGAGGTAAAGGGCATTTGCATAGTCCAGTCTAGAGTTCATTATTGTTCCTACCACCACTGCTGTGTCTTCTTTAGGAATAAATGGAATAAGTCTGCGTAGTAGGCACAGCAGATGGTGAGATCCGCTGACCACTGACCCTATTTGTGCATCCATTGTCATGTTGGCATCGAAAATGACTCTGAGACTTTTGACTTTGGTGCTAGGGGTGATAGTTTTGCCCAGAATGGGCGGAGGTGTCCACGTTGTTGCAAGTTTATTCTTTCGATTGGAGTGAAACAGGAGAAGTTCTGTTTTCGATCCGTTGAGTTTAAGATAAGACATTTCTCTAGACCGAGATGATGATCCTTTTTGTTGCAGATGCGAAAATACAGTTGTGTGTCATCTGCATAAGAATGGTAAAGTAACTTTTTGCTGCTGATGATTTCGAAGAGGGGGCGGAGATAGATATTGAACAGCACCGGTGACAGAGGGGATACTTGGGGGACTCCACATGACACAGTGCGTTTTTCAGAGGTGAAAGGTCCCAACTTCACTATTTGTGAGGAGGAGAACCAGGGTAAGAACCATTCCGTGACTCTGGCTACTTCAGCTAGCCGAGTCAGTAATAGTTTGTGGTCTACTGTGTCGAAAGCTGCGCTTAGGTTCAACAGTACCAGAAGACAAGATTCTCCTTCGTCTGCGGCCTCGAACGTCATCCCATATTTTGAGCAGTGCCGTTTCCGTCCCGTGACCAGGACGGAAACCCGATTGAAATGGATCGAGCAAATCATGGGTATCTAGGTGCTGTTGCAGCTGTTGTACCAATACTTTCTCCATTATCTTGAAGAAGACGTTTAGGCCTGTTATGGGACAGGATCTTTGGGGTCAAGGGTGGGTTTCTTTAAGATGGGTTTGATTATTCCCTGTTTCAATTGGGAGGGCACTATGCCTTTCTTGAAGGACTGGTTTATAAGCTGCGTGATAGGTGGTGCCAGGATATCGGCACAGTCCTTCAGCAGTTTGGTGGGGATGATATCATTAGGCGCTGTGCTGTTTCGCAAAGTACCGATGATATTTTTAGTGGCCTCGATGGGGATGAGTTTAAGAGTGAATTTTGTCGATTGCGGTGAGTTTATGTGAGTATTGGGGGAATGATTGAGGGGGGGTTGAAGGGGGTATTGTTTCCCTGAATGCTTTCACTGATTCCTTCGATTTTGTTAATGAAATAATCCAATAATTCATTACAGAATTCTTGGATATCAAAGTTGGGGGCTTCAAGACAGACTGGGTTCATGGTCTGGATGACCAGCTTGAAGAGTTCACGGGGGCGGTTTAGGGTATTGGTGATGGCATTGGAAAAATGATTTTTTTGGGGCTTTAAAGATTTCTTTGTGGTATTTTTTTGTTATTGCCTCGTAGATGGCGTGGTTTTCCTCTGAAGAGCTTCTTTTCCAGGCGGCTTCTGCTCTTCTGCGCTCTTGCTTCAGCAACGAGAGCTGGTCGTTAAACCAGCCAGAGTTGTTTTTCTGGATGCAGGTTTTGCATTTTGGCACTACTAAGTCGGCTGTAGTAGAGCCGTGTTGATGGCATCCAGGGCTTTGTGAACTTAGTCAGAGTGATACCTAAGTATGAAATTCTCGAATCTGCCCATGGGTAGGGTAATTTGTTTCTAAGTAAATTGCTGGTGATTGCATCTAAACCTAAGTCTAAAATATAGGATTTATTTTCATCTACTTTGTAGTAAGATACATTGCCAAATCTCTGTAACAACAATTGCACCAAAGCCAGGGAAGAGAGGAGATCTGTCATCATTATTATCACGTCATCTGCAAATAAATAGATTTTGTGTTCCAAGGTTCCAATTTTAAAACCTGTTATTGTGCTGTGGTTTCTAATGTGTTCTGCTAGGGGTTCCATAATAAGATTAAAAATGAGTGGCGACAGGGGGCATCCTTGGCGTGTGCCATTGGTAATTAAAAAAGGTTTCGAGAGCATTTCCGAGGTGCTGAGGGGGAAGATATAATGCCATTTTAGCGGAGAGAATGGGTCCCTGAAATCCAAATTTAGTGAGGGTTGCTTACATATATACCCAATGGACCCGATCGAACACCTTCTCTGCATCCAGTGAGGGGAGCAAAGAAGGCGTTCGAGTCGACTCTGCAGCATGGATGATGTTAATGATGCTACGCGTCGCATCAAAGGTTTGTCTGCCTTTAGTAAAACCATACTGGTCCTTATGTATGAGCAGGGGCATTAAATCTACCAGACGGTTGGCTATGAGTTTGGCGTAGATTTTAGCATCTAAATTAAGAGAGAAATGGGTCGGATGTTTTGGGCACAGGTGGGTTCCTTGCCTGGCTTTGGTAGCATAAAAATCAGAGCAGATAGCATTTCAGGGGGAAGGGAAGAGGATAAGGCCAGCGTCATTACAAACCCTAGTAAGAAACAGTGATAAGATGGAGCCAAATTTTTTGTAGTACTCACTAGTAAGGCCATCGGGGCCCAGGGATTTATTGGAGGGCAGCCCTGAGATCGTGTGTTGGATTTCCAGATGGGTAAATGGGGTATTTAATGTCTCCAATTGACCCTCAGACAATTTTGGGAGATTGATTTCCTGGAGGAATGATGCTATGTCTCGAGGGGATGGATAGAGAATGGACTGGTTATTTTTCAAATTATATAGGGTATGTAGTAGTCACTAAAGGCATCAGCAATGTCCGAGGGGTCAATTCGTTTTTGGTTCGAGGAAGGGTGAAACAGGTGGGTAATTTTGGTTTTGGAGAGGTGACCTTTGATCCTGTTGGCCATAGCTTTACCGGCTTTGTTGCCCGTGGAATAATGTTGGGCTCTAAAGTGGGTGTGGGCTCTCTCAAAGGAATCCAGCAAGTGGGCTCTCAATTCTTGTCTTAAGAGATCTAGTTTGCGTTTGGTAATACTACTGGGATTTAATTGATTTTGAGTTTCCAATATCTTTATATCCGAGGTAAGAGTGTCTAGATGCTGTGATTTCATTCTCCTCTCTCTAGCCCCCAGTTGAATAAAGATCCCCTGAACGAACGCTTTGTGGGCGTTCCACAGCATAAAATTATTGTCCACAGAACCTGCATTAAGGGAGAAAAATTTCGTTAGGCGTTCTCTGATATATTCAGAGTGAGTTGGAGAGTGAATGAGAGAGGCATTAGCTCTCCAAACCTTTGTCCGTGAAGAGGAAGAGGAGTCATTTAGAGACATGGTGACAGGTGCCTGGTCGGACCACGTAATGGAGGAGATATCTAACACAGAGACTTTGGGAAGGGACCATTTGTCTACCAAAAAATAATTTTTGCTTGTGTAGGGCCGCGTACACACGATCAAACGTGTCTGCTGAAACTGGTCTGCAGACCAGTTTTAGCGGACATATCTGACCGTGTGTACGGGCTAGCAGACAGGTTTTTCCAGCAGACAAGTTTTAAAGCATGCTTTAAAATTTGTCTGCTGGAAACCCGTCTGTCCGACATGTCCGCTGGTTAGTACGCCTAACCAGTGGACATAAATCCCTTGCATGCGCCGAATGGATTCGACGCATGCGTGGAAGTATTTAACTTCCTGGTTCGGTGACGCAGGGATTTTGGTTTGATTGTGTGTACACACATCAGACCAAAATCTCCAGGAGACATATCCGATGAAATCGGTCTGTCAGACCATTTTCATCTGATAAATCTCCTCGTGTAAGAGTAGTTGCTTTCGGGGGTATGATGACACCTCCAAATGTCGTAGAGATCATGTGATCTTATGAAGGAGCCCATGGGTGAGGCAATTCTGCCTGAGCGAGATGAGGCATCAATCGAGTTCTAAGGGACTATGTTGAAGTCTCCGCAGAGTATGAGGTGGCCTTGCTTTAAGCGGATGATTTTTTTCATTAGTTTGGACAGGAAGCTGATTTGTTTTTTTGTTAGGGACATAAACCGTCACAACGGTATCTCTGACATTGTTCATGGAGCAGTCTAAAGCTAAATATCTGCCATTGACGTCCGCCATGCTGTTGTGGAGAGTGAACGTTATGGTGTTTTTGATGGCGATTAAGACACCATTTTTCTTTTCAGGACGAGAAGCTTTGAATATATTTATGAATTGTTTATTAGTGCAAATCGGTTCTGCGGTGGATTTAAAGTGAGTATCTTGCACGCAGAGAACGTCACATTGGGACGTTTACGCCGTTTTCCCCATCAACGCCCTCTTAACAGGGTGATTTAGGCCCTTTGCATTCAAGGTTAGGAATTTCGGCATCTTGGTTAAGGTAGTGTAATATGTGTGTAGAGGTAGGTACTCACAGTTTGTTGAAGGCGTTCAAATCGATTCAGGGAGGTAGGTGGCGAGAGGTAAGCCCGCTGTCCGGGGAGTAGTCGCTCTCAGAGTGTTGGTGCTCTCCAGGATCCGGGTGGGAGGGAAAAGAAAAGAGATAAATATACAAGACCAAAGGGATGAAAAGAAAAAGTCAACAGTAACTTATGTAGAACAGCAACGATGATGGGTGCAGCGAAGACACCAAGGTCAGCAGTATGTCAAGACTACTGAAAACTTGAGGGGTGAAAGTTTGTGGGCTAACTGCAACGAGCAGGCACTAACCGGAGAGCGTTGTAGTAGTATTTGTAAGGGTATACTAACCACATGGTCACATGTCTACACTGGGGTGAGAGTCCATGGCGTTGGGGTGCATGTTATCAGGGATTGACGCCGGGGGCAGTGAGTTTTCTCCAGGAATGATGTGCCATTTCTTGAGAAGCTGAATGCCCTCCTCTACTGATTGAATGTTATGTTTCACTCCGTTCCTGGTGATCACAAGTTTGGTCAGGAACCCCCATTGATAGGGAATCTTATGATTGTTCAATGGCTTTGTAATGGTCTGGAGCTGCCTTCTCTGCTGGCGGGTGTATTGGAAAATGTCCGCAAATAGTTGCAGTTTTGCATATGGCGCAGGTAACTGATCTAGACACCTGGATTTGGTCATGAGCATGTCTTTGGTGTGGTAGAAGTGAATTCTCATGAGTGTCGCGGGGCACTTCAGGTGGTAGGTGGGAAGGTTTTGGTAGGCGATGAATGAGGTCTATGACCGTCTCCACAGGGAGAGATCGTGCAGGAGCAGTGAAATCATTTTCCTAGCATAAGTATTAAGATCGGCAGGGACAATTGTTTCTGGTATGCCATCTTGGCCCGCACCCACTGTTGCTCATCCTTGGCGTGATCGTGTGCATCTACCAGATCATTGACCGTAACTGTCATGGCGCTCATTTAGTGTTCAATGCGGCCCATTCTATTGCTCACATGTACCATCTCAGATTTAAATGCAGAGAACATGGAGGAAATATCATTGTGTAGAGAGCTGTGCAGCGTAATCAGCATGTCCTTTCGCATGGTGTCTACGACTGGCTGATTGGTAGTGGGGAAGGCGGCTATGGGGGATGATGCGGGCGATAGTGAGGGGAGACTGTCCAGGGCAGGCCTTACCTCAGAAGCCTGAGATCCGGGATCCCGACGCATCCGCGTCTTAGCAGGACTGGTGGTAATGGAGGATGGCCCAGAAAGCGACTATGGATCGTGGAGGACTGAGCGCGGGAGGACGGATGAGTCCTCACCCCAAGCAGGTCAGTGCATGTCCTCTCTCCTCGCGGGCGCCATCTTGGGTTTGAGATCCGTGAGGCGGTGAGAAGAAGACCGTTAGTTTCCGCGGTGGATGGTAATCTTTTCATTTGCGGGAGGACCCGTCTGTATGTTGGTTGGATTGGTGCATTTCTGTAGTGTGGATTAGCGTTGCAGCTTTGTATGTCTCCGGTCAGTGCAGGAGCTGAGAGATCAGGCATCCATGCAGCTCGGTGGTTGGCCACGCCCCCTAGACCCTTGCATCTTTGATCCAATGCTGCACTGACGTTTCTGGATTCTGAGTCATGGGGAAAGCAATAGAATTGTCAAAATATCTGCGGAAAAAGGTAGTTGAACTGTATAAAACAGGAAAGGAATATAAAAAGATATCCAAGGAATTGAGAATGCAGTGTTCAAACTATGATCAAGAAGTGGAAAATGAGGAGTTCTGTTGAAACCAAACCACGGTCAGGTAGACCAACTATAATTTAAGCCACAACTGCTAGGAAAATTGTTTAGGACGAAAAGAAAAATCCACGAATAACTTCAGGTAAAATATAGGACTCTCTGAAAACATGTGGTGTGGCTGTTTCAAAATGCACAATATGCACAAAAATGCACATAAAGATGGGCTGCATTGCCAGAAGAAAGCTATTACTACACAAATGCCACAAAGTATCACGCTTACAATATGCCAAACAGCAGAGACAAGCTTTAAACCTTATGGCACAAAGTTATTTGGAGTGATAAGACCAAAATTGAGCTTTACGGCCACAACCATAAATGCTATATTTGGAGAGGAGTCAACAAAACCTATGATGAAAGGTACGCCATTCCTACTTTGAAACACAGGTGAATTGCTGACGTTTTTGGGTTTGCGAGCTACAAACGCACAGGAAATTGGGTCAAAATTGATGGCTAGATGAATGCAATATGTTATCAAAAAATACTGGAGGAACATTTGCATTCATCAGCCAAGAAGCTGCGCATGGGATGAACTTGGACATTACAACATGTCAATGATCCAAAACACAAGGCCAAGTCAACCTGTCATTGGCTACAGCAGAATAATGTGAAGGTTCTGGAGTGTCCATCTCAGTCTCCTGACCTCAATATCATTGAGCCACTCTGGGGAGATCTCAAATGTGCAGTTTATGCAAGATAGTCCGAGAATTTACAGGAACTGGAGGCTTTTTGCCAAGAGGAATGGGCAGCTTTACCATCTGAGAAGATAAAGAGCCTCATCCACAAATACCACAAAAGACTTCCATCTGTCATTGATGTTAAAGCGGGCAAAACATGGTATTAAGAACTGGGGTATATAAACTTTTGATCAGGGTAGATCGGGTAGTTTTTCTTTTGTGATTACGATTTAAAAAGAGTAAACACGGTTGATTAATAAATGGCTTCAGTCAAACACTAACCATGAGGGAAAGAAACGTTTTTGTGTTATTCATATTCTCTGAAAACTGGCCAAGAAATCATAAATTCTACCAGGGTATGTAAACTTTTGAACACAACATGTATTAAAACATAGACAATGTCAGTAGAGCAGTGGACGTGTCAGTAGGGCAGAGGTTGGTGTAAGTTAGTAGAGCAGTGAACTTTGTTATTATGGCAGTGGACAGTGTCTGTAGTTTTTTATTTTTAATATATTTTTTTATTGTTTTTTACAATAATATTATTATTATTATTTTTACAATTTAATTAGGAGTTGGGGGGCTTTGGTGAAAGGGGAAATCTGTGCCATATAGGGTGACCCTGTGCACACACCTATGCCTCATGGGCTTTTGTCACTGTAGTTTAGTATTTGTTAAGGCTATGTTATACAGCCTTCTGCCAGCTTAACTAAGCCTTACAAATATCGATATTTTTGATTAATTTATATAGTTTACTAGATCATTTCTTAAGAGTACAGTGGCATTTAAAGAACTGTGCTGCAGGTGGTAGTAATTTGCTGATATCTGAAACATAAAATAACAAAAACTGGACCTGTACTGTATATTTATTTATTCCTCAGGTGTAAGGTCACCCTAATCAAAATTCTGCTAGCTTTTACTTCACAGGGGTTTTTAACATATAAGTTAAAATATGTTTTGTGTCAAGTTAAATTCTTTGCCCCGAGCGATATGTTTCTAGTGCTGAGGCTGCAGATGTCTGATAGTATATTATTTGTTTCTAAGTGTGTTTACGTGGCAGATGTGTACAGATCCTCATGTAATAGCTTTCTGTTCTAGAAGAAAAAAATGATGTAATTTATAAAAATGACCTATCTACTAATTGTATAATAAAGTATTGGTAAAAGAGAGCAATAAGGCAGACATGTATGTCTTAGCTATGAACGTGTATACAGATGATTAGCCATTATATGATATTGAAGGGAACTGGTGTATTTTTAGTATCATATAGCCCAACACCACCCAGGAGAGCAGAAGACCACCTGATTGTGCTTAGACCAGAGCATAAAAAAAATGTTTATTAGCGTTGTCTGAAGTTTGTGTGACAGTAAATAATTTATGCTGAGCAGAACAATTGGATCTAGCTGGACCTTGCCTAATTAAAATCTCAATTGTTCCTTAACCACTTGCCTACTGTGCACCTACACCCCCTTCCTGCCCAGA
This sequence comes from Rana kukunoris, assembly GCA_029574335.1. Classification (NCBI taxonomy): domain Eukaryota; kingdom Metazoa; phylum Chordata; class Amphibia; order Anura; family Ranidae; genus Rana; species Rana kukunoris. Next base: position 286,882,649 of record CM056049.1, read on the forward strand.
CAAAATGTTAGCTTCCGGCACTGCGTCGCTTTAACTGACAATTGCGCGGTAATGCAATGTGGCTCCCAAACAAAATTGATGTCCTTTTTTCCCCCACAAATAGAGCTTTATTTTGGTGGTATTTGATCGCCCTTGCGGTTTTTATTTTTTGCGCTATGACCAAAAAAAGAAAGACAATTTTGAAAAAAGACACAATATTTTTTGCTATAATAAATATCCCATTTAAAAAAAAAAAAAACATTTTTTATCTCAGTTTAGGCCGATATGTATTCTTCTACATATTTTTGGTAAAAAAAAAAAAAAAAAACAGTAACCGTATAGTGACTGGTTTGCACAAACGTTATATTGCCTACAAAATAGAGGACATTATTATGATTTTTTTTTTTTATTGATTTTTTTTTTTTTTTTACTAGGAATGGCGGCGATCTGCGATTTTTTTTCAGGACTGGGACATTGTAGCAGACACATCAGACACTTTTGTGACATTTTTGGGACCATTTACATTTATACAGTAAACAATGCTATAAATATGCATTGATAACTGTATAAATGTAACTGGCAGGGAAGGGGTTAACCACTAGGGGGCGGGGAAAGGGTTAAATGTTTCTCCTAGTTTGTGTTCTAACTGTAGGGAGAGGGGGTGACTGGGGGAGGTGACCGATTGTGTCCCTATGTACAAGAGACACAGATTGGTCTCTTCTCTCCCTGACAGGGAGGTGGAGCTCTGTGTTTACACACATAGCTTCACGTCCCAGTTTAATTGTCGGCAATCGCGTGTGCCCGGAGACCATCGCGGCCGACGGGCACACGCACGGTGTTCTCGGTGACGCGACGGGTGTGCGCGCCGCTAGCAGCTTTAAATGACAGGACGTCATATGACATTCTGTCAGGACAATAGAGTATTCCGCCCGCCGTCATTTGACGGCAGGCGGGTATCAAGTGCTTAAAGTGGTTAATATGCCAAGGGAAGTGACTAGCCTCAGGAGATACTCAGGGATTAAACAAATCCTCCTACATTAGTTTTACCTGTCTATCTGCAACCATTTCTTCTCTAAATCCATTTAAAGTCCAGAATTTATACAGCATGTGTGAGCTTTTAGAAAGCAAGGGATGGGGAGCTGAAGTTACACTATGCAGAGATCAGTGAGGAGAGCTCTGAGAGCTGATTGGGGGGAAGAGGCACACCACATTCACACAGCCCACAGAAACAGAGCTGAGGCTATCCATCACATATTGTGTGCTGGAGCTCCCTCCCTGTCAACTTTTTACCTCTGGATGTCAGAAACAAATTGTCAAAAGTGACATATAGCAGAGAAAGGAGGCAGCAGAGAGAAATTACACTTCCTGCACTGGATTGGGACAAGTACACACTATAGAGATTACTTAATGGTCCTAGTTTATAAAATATCTTTAATTCAAGTTTACAGAGATTATAGTAAATTTCTAATCTTGAAAAATAATTTAGTAACTAGACTGCAAAGAGGAAAAATTATAACAATCTCTTTTGAGAGATAAAGCTGAAGCCCAGGCAAGCTTTTAAATACATATATGCAAACTCCAAAGGAATTTTAGTTTTGTTAAACCAGTGATTTTGGCACATCTGCCAGATAGCACAGCCAGAATGTCCTCTTCCACGGCTGTGTCAGCACAGCTTGGTTCTAGCTTGATGACTGGAAAATGAAGGGACAGGATCACACTGATTAATTATTACTCTGCTCTGTTCTGATATTCCCTTGATTACTGCATGCTCAGGAGTAAGGATGAGCTCTGGCGTGTTCGCATGGTACACGTGAAGAGCCCGCCATGAAGTGTGCACCGCACTGCGCTAATCACAGCCAGGGAGACATTTCCCGATCTCTACAGCCGAGCTTAGAGAAATATCTCTCTAGCTGTGATTAGGGCAGCGCCGTGCACACTTCCTGGCTAGAGCTCATCCTTACTCAGGAGCACTGCAGCATCGTCTGATTGCCTCCCAGTGCTGGCCCTTCATCTCTCTGAGTCATGTTGGATTACAGGAAGCCAGTACAAAGAGAAATGTAGATATTTGCTCTAACTGCCTTTAAAAATCCATTCCGTTCCTGTTTTAATGATTGTATAATTACATTTATGGTGTTTTATGATTAATCAGTGTTTTTTTTTAATTTTTGCCTAGAGTTCTGTGTAATGGGAAGGAGAAAAATTGTGTGTGTGTGTGTGTGTGTGTGTGTGTGTGTCTGTTGGTGATGCTTGAGAATCTCTGAAACAGCAAGTAAACTTGCATATAAACTTGCATGTAAAGATCACCTGTCCTAGTAATTTACCAATTATAAGTGTAATAATAAATCTTTCTATTCTAGTCGAAGCTTCCACTAAGGGCTTATTTCCCCATTGAAAGTCCTGCGCTGGTGTTGGCATTACTGAGAAAGTATAAAGGTATGGGTTTTAAATAGGCTGCTTCAAATGGTATAGTATGGTTCTCAGAAGTTGGATATGAAATATTGTTACATTATTTTCATTTAATCTTGGGTTTAGGAACCTTCTGTGCATCTAATGTGTTTATTGGCTCCATTGTGCAAAAGGGAACTGATTTTTGCTTCTCCCTGCAGAAACCATTTCTCATCTCAAATATCATGTGTTGCATTGTCATGTTAACAAGCTTTGCATGTAATGCGCTGATTCTCAAGGATATCAGATGATTGTGCATCAGTATACAGCTGAATGTGCTCACATCTCATTTCAACATGTTATAGGATCTGAGGTCAGGCAAGAAAATAAATCTCTCTCGCCCTCAGCATTCCCCTTCCAATATTCCAGTTGACAGTGTTTCACTTCGGGAATTTCCAAACTGTATCATACTTATATTTTCTCTGCTCTACATCAAGGTAAACAGAAAAACTCCTTTTCTGCACATATTTTATATCACACTAGGAGTTCTGAAACAACAATTCCAGCTACATTTTAAATCAGTAATTATTATTCCAAAAATGTTTTGTCTAGTGGGGCACAATTCTGACCCTCTAACCCTGGTAAGAGTACAGTATTCTTAGTTTTCTTTTCCTTACCTGCAGGTTTTTGCACTGTAAGTGGGACTAATGCGAGTGGGTCTTAATCATTTTTTCTTGGTCTGTAGTAGATAATTTGTTCTAGATATGTTTTTTTCATTTATTTTCGTATGTTCTGTTTGTGTAACAATATACACACAAACTTTTGAAAGTACAGTATGTATGTATATAATCCAATACAAAACATTCCCAATGCTTTTGCAAAATGTTCCATGGTTTAGTCACATGCATTTGAAAGGAAATAACATACTTTAGGTTGCAAACTCAAATCCAAAGTATATGTAAGGTCCATTAGATAGAGTAGGGTGGGTTTATAATACCTTTCAGGTTTTTAAGGTTGTATGTGCACCATATTTGTAAATGCACTCTTTATTTTTGTTCAAGTGACCAATGTTACTTGGGCTGAAAACCAGGGTACATCCAAAATCTTGAGTCACCACAACAGAAATGGAGTGGAAATCTTTTGATAGGCCATTGATAGGCCATTTCATCTTACCCCATGTTGCATCTACAGGGCAGTAAGTGTTTTTAACTATTCTATATTCTATTCAAATTAAAACAAAAATTTGAGCTTTAGATATACTTGAATTAACAGTGATTTTGTGCATCGCAAGCTTGTTTTGGATATGTGTTCATCAGGCCGTGTACACACGGCAGAGAACCTCGACGGGCAGAACACATCGTTCCGCCCGTCGAGGTTCTCTCCCGGCCGTCGAATTCTGTGACCCGCCCGTCGGGAATGGCAACCAGCCATTCTTCCAGGCGGGCCGTCGAGGAAATAGAGAGCGTGCTCTCTATTTCGACTCGACGGGCTTCCCGACGGGAAGCTCGCCGAGACCGTACACACGGCCGAGGTCCTCGCTGGAATGTGCATTCCAGCGAGGTTCTCGCTGGTTTTCAGCGAGAACCTCGGCCGTGTGTACGGCGCCTCACAGTTTCTTTGTCTTTGTAGATGCAGTAATCTACATTAAATTTACAGAAATAGATCCATGTACAGCGGGTAAAATAAGTATTGAACATGTCACTATTTTCCAAGGTAAATACAGTTGTGCTCATAAGTTTACATACCCTGGCAGAATTTATGATTTCTTGGCCATTTTTCAGAGAATATGAATGATAACACAAAAACATTTCTTTCACTCATGGTTAATGTTTGACTGAAGCCATTTATTATGAATCAACTGTGTTTACTCTTTTTAAATCATAATGGCAACAGAAACTACCCAAATGACCCTGATCAAAAGTTTACATACCCCAGTTCTTAATACCGTGTATTGCCCCCTTTAACATCAATGACAGCTTGAAGCCTTTTGTGATATTTGTGGCTTTTTATCTTCTCAGATGGTAAAGCTGCCCTTTCCTCTTGACAAAAAGCCTCCAGTTCCTGTAAATTCCTGTAAATTCTTGGGCTGTCTTGCATGAACTGCACGTTTAAGAGCTCCCCAGAGTGGTTCAATGATATTGAGGTCAGGAGAATGAGATGGTCACTCCAGAATCTTCACTTTATTCTGCTGTAGCCAATGGCAGGTTGACTTGGCCTTGTTTTTTGGATCGTTGTCATGTTGGAATTTCCAAGTACGTCCCATGCGCAGCTTCCTGGCTGATGCATGCAAATGTTCCTCCAGTATATTTTGATAACATACTACATTCATCTTGCCAACAATTTTTTGTTATCATTCGTATTCTCTGAAAAATGGCGAAGAAATCATGAATTCTGTCAGGGTATGTAAACTTATGAGCACAATTGTATGTTTCTGAAGGTGCTATTGACATGACATTTTCACCACATGTCGGGAACAATCCATACTTACAAAAATAAAATAAAAAAATAAGTTCATAAATTAGGTTATGTGTAATAAAATGGAATGACAAAGAGAAAAAGTATTGAACGCATGATTAAAAAAAAGATCACTCACGCTCACCATGCAAGACTTCATTGCTGAAGAAAAAGCATGTTGAAGCTTGTTTAACCACTTCAGCCCCGGACCATATTGCTGCCCGACGACCAGAGCACTTTTTGCGATTCGGCACTGCATCGCTTTAACTGACAATTGCGTGGTCGTGCGACGTGGCTCCCAAACAAAATTGGCGTCCTTTTTTTCCCCACAAATAGAGCTTTCTTTTGGTGGTATTTGATCACCTCTGTGGTTTTTATTTTTTGCGCTATAAACAAAAATAGAGCGACTATTTTGAAAAAAATCCAATATTTTTTACTTTTTTCTGTAATAAATATTCCCCAAAAATGTATAAAACATAATTTTTTTTCCTCAGTTTAGGCTGATACGTATTCTTCTACCTATTTTTGGTAAAAAAAATCACAATTAGCGTTTATCGATTGGTTTGCGCAAAATTTATAGCGTTTACAAAATAGGGAAGAGTTTTATTGCATTTTTATTTTTAAAAAAAACATTTTTTTTACTACTAATGGCGACGCGGCGATCAGCGATTTTTTTCATGATTGCGACACTGTAAGGGTGTGTGGCTGTAGGTGTGACGTCATTGATTGTGTTTCCCTATAAAAGGGAACACACGATCAATTACGGCGCCACAGTGAAGAACAGGGAAGCTGTGACAGTAAGTCTTCAGCTCCGGGGACCGATTGCGGGACTCCAGCAGCGATCAGGTCACGGAGCTTCATGCCGGGTCGCGGGCACGCGCCCGCGACCCACGGCTGGGCATTTACAGAGGACGTACCTGTACGTGCTTGTGCCCAGCCGTGCCATTCTGCCGACGTATATATGCAGGAGGCGGTCCTTAAGTGGTTAAACAAGCCTGTGAAATAGTGAGAGAATATAGTTGTCAGGGCTGGGCTCAGCCCTTCCTTCTCTGAGCTGGCCGCTCAGTTGTCGGCTAATTACCAGTTCCTTTCTCTCCACAGTGACTCACCTGTTGATGAACTGCTAGTCAGTTCTGCCTACTTAAAGCCTTCCAGCTCACGTAACCACTTAACCCCCGGACCATATTGCTGGTCAAAGACCAGAGCACTTTTTGCGATTCAGCACTGCATCGCTTTTACTGACAATTGCACGGTCGAGCGACGTGGCTCCCAAACAAAATTGGCGTCCTTTTTTTCCCACAAATAGAGCTTTCTTTTGGTGGTATTTGATCGCCTCTGTGGTTTTTATTTTTTTGTGCTATAAACATAAATAGAGCGACAATTAAAAAAAATATATATATTTTTTTTTTACTTTTTTTTACTTTAAAAATATATAAAAAAATAAAACTTTTTTTTTCCTCGGTTTAGGCCGATATGTATTTTTCTACATATTATTTTCTACATATTTTTCGTTAAAAAAAAATCCCCTAGTGGCTGAAATGCAAAATCACGTTATATTACGTAAAACTGCGGTCGGCGGTCGGCAAGCTGTTAAACAAGTGTGATTTAACTGTACTTCTTTCTCGGTCTGATTCATGGTTTCTGACAGTAGGCGAAGGCCATGAATTCAGAAGATGCAGCCAATCCACTTGTTGGTAATATTTTTCAGAGATGTTAAAAATGGATTTACAATTGTCATAAAATTTACAATAATCTCAGCAATGGGTATGGATTTCACAAATTACCAGTCCCTGTTATTAGTATGCTTATAGTACAGCAAAATAAAGTACAGCCCAACAGCTTTCATGTACAAACTGTTTTATCTTTGCTTAACCCCCTCCTACCGCTGCCTTTCGACCCTTTAACAGGATCTAAATGCTGGGGCGGGCATTCCGATCATGTGATAGCTGTGATTGGAAGTCACATGATCAGAAATTTTCCGATCACTAGTATGGATCCGTAGCTTTCTGGTACCTGCTTGCTACTGTGCTGGGAGCACGCTCTCAGCACAGGAAAGTGTTTACTGCACATATGCGGCTGCTCGGCGTTAAAGTCCACCTGCCGAGAGGCTGCATATATGCTCCAGGTTGGCGAGAAGAAGTTAAATATTATCTAGTTTAATGTTTTCCTTTCTTAGATTTTTAATGGAAAATGTTTGCAAACTTAAAAAACTATTTGAAAAATATTGAATATTGAAAGTGGGGGAGGGGAGGACGTCACATGAGCCATAGAAGTTGAGGGGAGGGGGGGTGGATTAGGATTGACAGAAAAAGCAAATCAGGTTAGGGGGCCCAATAAGTAAAAGTAGCTGATTATTCAAGAGTTATACATTTGATGAGAACACTCTGTTTTTCACTTTCAGTTTTAGAATCTGTTTCCCAATATCTTAACCATTCACTTTATTACTCAATCACTTACACATGTGTAGCTCCTTATCTTCATGGCCAGTGATGCATACGTTTTTTCGTCATGCTTCTGCCCTTTACATCCATGTTTAAGCCCTGGTGGGCCCAGAAAACATGTCATAAGGCGTGGCTTGTGGAGTGGTGTAAGACTGAGCCTATCTCACACATGTTAACAATACAGACTGAACTGGGAGAACTGCGATTTTTCTAAGTATACTACACACTACTAAATGGTGATAGTGTATTTAATGCTGGCACCCCATTCCTGAGCACCAGCAACACAATATACATATTCTGTATTTTTTTTGTTTTGCTTACAGCGGCACTAAAAATATAAGCTAGCCAAGATATGTGTTGCTTCTTTCATTGGTTTAATAGGCCATGTAGATGTTTAAAAAGGTGGAGCTACGTACGTGACCTGATATAATTGCATTGTATTCTGTGGTGAGGTGAACACCTACGTATGATGGCCGGGAACAAAACCCTGGGGAATTTAAAGATGTCTTTTATATAGTCATTAATAGTGAGCCATAAAACTTTGCCGAATTTTTAAAACCGTCAAGAAGGGATTAGAAATATATATAGTAGGATTAGTTATCAGAGCAAGGACATAACCTGTCAGTTTGAATCTCCACACACATAGTAGAGGTCTCCTTTAAATTATTTCCTCTTCTGATCAAATGTTCTTACCCTACATTGTAGTGTTAAGCTATTTTCTCTGTTGGTTGTATCTTCTTTAGTTCTTCTGCTCAAATTATGTTAAGACTATTTTCTCTTTGAACAAAAGTTAGGGTATGTTATATTTGTCCTGTGAAAGGCAACGAAAAAGAAACTGACACGCATATTACAAACATTACAGAGATTATTGAATTTTGTGGCAGTCTGACACTGACTATGATCAGGAGTTACAGTAAATGCCATTATTACATCAGATGGCCCTAGATGTTATGCTTCTTTTATAATGTCATAACAATAAACACATTTGAGAAAGGACTGCTAGTGTCATTCCTGTTTGCTGCCTTCAAGAAATTGACTGACTGTCTTATCCTGTCTACATCACAAACTTGTAGTGGTGCTACAACTCAAGAGCAACATCAAGGGAGTTCTAAGCAGAATTTCTGTTGAGAGGTCTCCTGTAGTTGGATTGACAGGAGTGAGGAGTACTAATAAGAAACATTTTTAAAGATACGTTAAAGGAATGCATTAGGATAAGGAGTGAGAAAGAGCTTTTAAGGTTCTGCGAGCAGAGGGAATGAAGATAAAAAATTAAAAGTATGTGTAAAGAGAACCGAGAACAGCTTGGAAGTATATATGAAAAAGATATGTGAGGGAGCCGAATGGAATGAAGATAACTGTCAATTGACTGAGATGTAGAGCAAGACTGAGTACAGCAACTAGTAGTGGTTTTCAGGAGGAGCAGGAAGAAGTTGGGAGAAGCAGTTTGTAGGAAGAATTACAAAGGTTTGGCACAGAGTGAAGCGTGTGTCTGTCTGAGGTACATCCTAAAATGGATGCTGTATTTTTAGCTTTTGTCCAACAAGCTATCAGTAAAGAAAAGTTAGGTTGATTTTATGAAGTATTATTAGCATCTCCTCTTATTTTTTTCCAGGATTACCATCTGATGCTTGTGTTCAACACTTGTGCACCATTGTTAAGATTCTAAGAAATATGGACAAGGAAGAGAGGTAACAACATTTAGTTCCAAAACCTATGCAAAAAAAAATTGTGAAAACTCAATCTGCTTGAAACCTCTGAGGCCTCGTACACACGAGGCAATTCATTTGTTCAAATCGGTCGGACCGACCGATTTGAACAAATCTGTCTCTTTGGATTTTGGTTTGCTCGCGTGTACACACGAGCAAACCAAAATCCCCGCCAGCAGACGGCGCGCACCAGGAAGTAAAACACTTCCGCGCATGCGCCGAATCCATTCGGCGCCGGTGCGAGACGACATGTCTGCTGGTAAGTGTACTAACCAGCAGACATGTCGGGCGGACGGGTTCCCACCCGATAGATTTCAAAGCATGCTTTGAAATCTGTCGGGTGGCCAAATCCGTCGGCTCGCCCGTACACACGATCGAATCTGTCTGCTGGGACGGTCTAGCAGACCGTTTCCAGCAGACAGATTTGATCGTGTGTACACGGCCTTAGAAGAAGATACCCACGAGGCTTAATTTTCATATAGTTCCTAGTGAATCAATAGGGGTTTGGAGATTTAAAATATCTAACCCTAAGGCCGCGTACACACTGGGAGACATGTCCGCTGAAACATGTCCGACGGACTGTTTCCAGCGGACATGTCTCCTCGGATTTTGGTCCGATGGCGTGTACACACCATCGGACGAAAATCCCCTCGGACTGAGGACGCGGTGACGTGGCGGTGACGTTGACGCCGCCACGTCACCACTCCAGGAAGTAAAATACTTCCACGCATGCGTCAAATCCATTCGATGCATGCGGGAGATTTATCTCCGCTGGTTAGGCGTACTAAGCAGTGGACATGTCCGACGGACAGGTTTCCAGCGGACAAATTTCAAAGCATGCTTTGAAATTTGTCCACTGGAAAAACCTGTCCACTAGGTCGTACACACGATCGGATATGTCCGCTGAAACTGGTTCACTGATCGTGTGTACGCGGCCTAACTGAATGACATTTCATTTGCTAAAGCACTGTGTATACTAAACAGTGTTGATATTTTTTAAACAAAATACTGTTTTCAATCTTTTATTTTATTTGTATTCTTTTTTGCATCTTAGTGCTTTTAATCTCATTTGGCTTCTTTTAGCCACGCCTCATAGTGACAGTGATGGACACTTTTGGTGACAATGGAAATCAAGAACTTTCATGGTTGAATCAACAGATGCTGCAGATTTAAGAGATTGAAAATAACTTTTGAAGTTACATTAGGTCTACTTTGAACCCCGAATAATTGTTCTTTGAATCACATTTGCATAAACTTGCTTATAATTGCAGAGCATACATGCTTATGTGATATACAGACACTTACCTGTAAGTATCTACCACATTTTACATTCAAGGAGCATGAAGATATCATAATGCTATCACTGTATAACACTGGCGGGTGTTTGCTTATGATATTTCTGATATTTTGAAACTCCACAGAAAAAGTTGTTACAAAAGTAACTCCCCTTAGGGTGTGGTAGCAAATAAAGCCAACTACCTTGTATGGATCTTTGAGAAGTGAAATCCGAAGAAACAAGTTGGTTCCACAACTTCCTGAAGCATTTGTAGGTCAAGGGCGAGGGTCCTTGGAAAGTTTATGATTGTTGGGGATCACTGGAAAGCACCTGACAGTGCTTAAAGTTAAGAAAAGATTGCCTGTTGCAGACTGTGGCACAATTGGCTGCCACAGGGAGTGGCCCCTGAGGGTAATGCTTAGCTAGTAATGCAGGCATAATTTATTGTGTTCTGGCATCAGTTGTTCAATAGCACCAGTAATATGTCTGGTGCAAATGAACTGGCTATAGAGTAAACCCTTTTTTAAGGGGATACTGGTTAAAACTTGTGGCAGATAGGTGGTTAGTCCTATCTGTAGGTTTATGATAAAGGTCAATTGACAGATTTCTCTGGTGAAGGTGTATGTCAGCATCTAATGCCGCGTATACACGATCATTTTTCGGCATGAAAAAAAACGACATTTTTAAAAACGTCATTTAAAATGATCGTGTGTGTGCTTCACATGTTCTGAAAAACTAAAAAAAAAAATTGAACATGCTGCATTTTTTTACGTCGTTTTAAAAAAAGTAGTTATTCGGGTTGTAAAAAATGATCGTGTGTGGGCTAAAATTACGTTTTAAACCTGCGCATGCTCAGAAGCAAGTTATGAAACGGGAGCGCTCGTTCTGGTAAAACTACCATTCATAATGGAGTAAGCACATTCATCACGCTGTAACAGACAGAAAAGCGCAAATCGTCCTTTACTCACAAGGAATCAGCTAAAGCAGCCCAAAGGTGAATAGAACATCCCCTATAGAGTGCCGTCGTACGTGTTGTACGTCACCGCACTTTGTTTTTTGTTTTTTGGACATGCTGAAAAACAACTTTTTTTTTCATGCCAAAAAATGATCGTGTGTACGCAGCATTAGAAGTTAATCTGGGTAGAGTTAAAATCAAGTGAGAAAAAAAGATTGGGTAGACACCGAATTAGGTAAGAATGAAATGCAGTGTGATTGATGTACCTACCATACAAAATGTGGCCATAGTACACTGGATGAGTGTAAACATATGTTGTTTTAATATCAACCATGTATAAGTTTGCAATGCTTGATGCTACGTTCAAGCCCATTGCTATCCCCTAAAGCTGTAGGTAAAACTTAATGGGTATAATATGGAGTAAGAAAAGAGAAAAAATAAAGTGCCAAGATCCTAAAGTCCTATTTTCCATTGCTTTCTTTTCTAATTTCAAGCATGTCTGGTTGTAGTGCCATACTTGTCAGGACATTAGAATTCCCAATTTCTAACAGAGTGTGTGATTGAAGGTATAGAAACTGCTACCGTTCATAGTGCACAAGTGGCAATCTGATGGTGACCTACCCAATCTCTGAAGGGAGCTGAGAAAGTCAGTTTTGGTATGAAGGTATGGACATGCAAGACATTGGAATACGGAGTCAGTACACAATAAGACATCCTGGGGGATTAGTATGGTTCTTATGGATTTTTGGCAGGTAATAAAAAAAATAGTGTGACGTGGTAATTTGTGCATAAAAACCTACTAAGCTTCCCATCAATGTACATGTTTACTACTCTGTTTCAGGAGTACTTCTTCGCCCTCTCCTCCTGTCTCTGAGTTTGTACCTGAGGAGGTTCAGCCTGGTGACAAACTTCCTAAGCTTAAAGATACCATCTCTGTCTAGTCCAGTTCACATGTGTAAAGAACTGGAGCAACCGACATCCACATTTTCTGGAGTTACCTGTCTGGGATCCTTAATAGTCTCCATCCTGTTTAAACATTTCCAGTGCACTGGCTACTGCAACCTGTTTTGTATGGTGAATGGTCTTGCCAAGACAAGCTAATTATTTTTCTCAGCAATACCCTAATGAGAGGAAGTTATTTAACCACTTCAACCCCAGACCATATTGCTGGTCAAACACCAGGTTACTTTTTGCGATTCAGCACTGCGTCGCTTTAACTGACAATTGCGCGGTCGTGCGACATGGCTCCCAAACAAAATAGTTTTTTTTTTTTTTCCCACAAATAGAGCTTTCTTTTGGTGGTATTTGATCACCTCTGCGGTTTTTAGTTTGTGCGCTATAAACAAAAATAGAGCGAAAATTTTGAAAAAAATTAATATCTTTTACTTTTTGCTGTAATAAATATCCCCCAAAAATATATTAAAAAAAAAAATGTTTTCCTCAGTTTAGGCCGATACGTAATCTACTACATATTTTTTCGTAAAAAAAGTCGCAATAAGCGTTTATTGATTGGTTTGCGCAAAAGTTATAGCGTTCACAAAATAGGGGATAGTTTTATGGCATTTTTATTAATATTTTTTTTTTACTAGTAATGGCGGCGATCAACGTTTTTTTATCGGTACTGCGACATTATGGCGGACACTTTTGACACATTTTTGGGACCATTGGCATTTTTATAGCGATCAGTGCTATAAAAATGCATTGATTACTATAAAAATGCCACTGGCAGGGAAGGGGTTAACACTAGGGGGTGAAAAAGGGGTTAAAGTGGATGTCCCCCTGAAAAAAAATATTAAAAGCCAGCAGCTACAAATACTGCAGCTGCTGACTTTTAATATTAGGACACTTACCTGTCCTGGAGTCCAGCGGCGTCTGCAGCAGAGGACGAGTGATCGCTCGTCACCCTGCTGCTCCCCCCTCCATCCACGGTGAGGGAACCAGGAAGTGAAGCGCTCTGGTTTCACTTCCCGGTTCCCTACGGCGCATGCGCGAGTCGCGCTGCGCCCGCCGATTGGCTCCCGCTGTGTGCTGGGAGCCGAGTGTTCCCAGCACACAACGGGGAATGGACAGGATGTGGCAAAAAAAACGTCTTTTGCCCAAGATGTGTGGCTGGAAGTGGGTGCAAATACCTTGCTCAGTAACTGAGCTGGGACGTGCAGCTCTGTATGTAAACACAGAGCTGCACGTCCCTGTCAGGGAGAGAGGAGATCGATTGTGTCCCTTGTACATAGGGACACAATCGGTCACCTCCCCCAGTCACCCCCCCCTCCCCCCACCGTTAGAACACTCATAGGACACACATTTAACCCCTTCCCCGCCCCCTAGTGGTTAACCCCTTTACTGCCAGTCACATTTATACAGTAATCAATGCATATTTATAGCATTGTTCACTGTATAAATGTAAATGGTCCCAAAAATGACAGAAAAGTGTCCGAAATGTCCGCCATAACGTCGCAGTCCCAATAAAAAAATCGCAGATCGCCGCCATTAATAGTAAAAAAAAATGCCATAAACTATCCCCTATTTTGTAAACGCTATAAATTTTTCGCAAACCAATCGATAAACGCTTATTGCATTTTTTTTTTACCAAAAATATGTAGAAGAATACGTATCGGTCTAAACTGAGGAAAAAATTTTTTTTTTTATATATTTTTTGGGTTATTTATTATAGCAAAAAGGAAAAAATATTGTATTTTTTTAAAAATTGACGCTCTATTTTTGTTTATAGCGCAAAAAATAAAAACCGCAGAGGTGATCAAATACCACCAAAAGAAAGCTCTATTTGTGGGAAAAAAAGGACGCCAATTTTGTTTGGGAGCCACGTCGCACGACCGCGCAATTGTCAGTTAAAGCGACGCAGTGCCGGAAGCTTATATTTTGTCTGGGCAGGAAGGGGGTGTAGGTGCACAGTAGGCAAGTGGTTAAAATGATCGTGTGTGGGCAAAACATTGTTTTATGTCTTCAAAAAAGCAACCAAAAAAAAATTTGAACATGCTTTTATTTTTTTTGTGTCGTTTTTCAAAATGTCATTTTATGTGTCATAAAAAGTGATCGTGTGTGGGCAAAACGACGTTGAAAATGACGTTTTGAAACCCGCGCATGCTCAGAAGCAAGTTATGAGACGGAGCTTCAATGGAACAGAGTGCCGTCGAACGTGGTGTACGTCACCACGCTTTGCTAGAGCATTTTGGAAAAACGATGGTGTGTATGCAACGTCGTTTTGGAAAATGAAGTTTGAAAAACGTTGTTTTGTTTCGTCACATAAAACGACGTTTTTTTTCATCACAAAAAGTGATCGTGTGTACGCGGCATAATGCTTGGTTTGTCTTCACCACGTCTAGATGCCTAAAGGCCTCATGTACACTGCTGCTGGTAAATAGAGGTTTAAGAGCAGTTGGGCATTGTTTTCAACTGCTCCTGAATTTTCCTCTATGTTATCTTATCAGTACATGTACACTGGTTCGTTTATAGTAGTTTCTAGGCAATTGTGTTTAAAGGCTTTTTCTTGAACCCAAAAAAATGCGTTCAGAAGCTGTGTTTGGAGGCAATTGAAGTGCCAAACACGGCTAAACGCCGCAACTCATGTAAAGCAGCGTTTCGTTTACAGACGTTTTTTTCATTTTAACAAAAAAGTATTTTTATTTTTTTAAATGCTTCTAGACGCAAACGTGGCATGTAAACGCAGCTAACAGTCGTTTTTAGACACTGGTTTCTAGCTGTCAAGTTAAATCGTTCAGGAGAGATTAAACAACGTCCCGTGTACATGAAGCCTAAATGCATTGAGTTGCTGCCATGTGATGGGCTGATTATCAATTTGTGTTACCAAGCAATTAAACATGTGTACCTAATAAAATGGCCAATGTTTGTATATAAACCAGTGTATAAACTTGAAGCTGTCTTGAAAGGTAGCCTCTTCCATCCTCATTTTTGAATTGTTCTTTGACTTCTGCCACTCCTATGTACATCTTTCCTTGTGTAAGGTGTAAATTGGTAAGGTTTAAATTGATCTCTTTAGTTGACTAGTTGGCACATTTATACAGAGCTGCTATTTATGGTGATATCTTATGCCTGGAGCTCCTGTGGTATACAGTATGCTAGTTCTAAATTCAGATCTCCAACAGCCACACAACACAAAAATACTACTTTTGGATAGGTTTACGATTTAATATGTATCCAATATGTTTAAAATCAATAATATATCATAATATTTAGCAATGCTAATTTGTTTGCATCATATGATATTGTTCGAGGTAGACATTGTACATATTTGACAAGTGTAAAGGATAATTGCACTGTTTGTTGAAAAAAAAAAAAAAAAACATAGTTCATTGTTGAATTTCTTCTTATTAATTTTGTTTCCTTCTATTATACTGCAATCCATTATTTCATTTTTGCAGGACTGCTGACTGTGTCTTTAAATCCTGGTATTTACTAATCCACTTTGGCGAATGGGTAGACATTGCAGCAGAGCAGCTGTTGACATCAGACTTGGAAGTTTCAGATGACCTGCTGTGGCTTTTGGCATTTTACTACAATCCATGCAATGAGAACCAAAGCAGAGACAGAACAATGGTGGGTTGTAAATGAAAATAGCGTGAGTCTCGTTACAAACAAGAATTGTGCACTCTGTTTGAATTAACTACATACATATGCCAACTGACAGTTTTACCTGTTTTCAAAATGTGATGTATTTAAAAAAAATTTTTGTATTTAATACATGCAAGTTTAATGTCAAACTGCAAAAAACATCTCAGAAAGGCAGCATATGCCTTGGGACAGGCAACTTTTTAGGGCTTGTTTTCCTCTGGTATTGTTTCTTTTTTTTTTTTCATTTAAATTTAAGTTTATTATAATAAAATAAAGAGCATACAGAGTAATAAACGTAATACAATAAATGCATCAGGAAACATCGTGTTGACAATTATAGTAGTAAACAATAGATTACATTTCTTAACTAGATTTCCCCTTCTCCTCCCTCCCCCCCCCCCCCAATGTCCCAACTATATACCTGGTAAGTCTAACATGGGAGTGTAAACGTGTATAATCAGGAGGGATGGGAATCAGTAGAGGTAGCGACAACATTTTAGGGCTAAAATTCCCTGTTTACTAAGCAATCTATAAAACTTTTATTATAAGCTGAGTTCATAAAACTAAAATATATGTAAGGAATAAATCATACCGAACCGTGGAGAGGATAGGTTTCCGGGGGCATCCCCTCCCCCCGACACCCCCACCGGGAGCAATCTGTGTCGAGGAGGGGGGGCAGCCCCCCCTGATGACAAAAAAATTAGATCCAAATGTTGTCCAGAGAAACATCTCTCAATCAACTCTTAACTTATAAACCTAAAAGGAGACAAGGAATTTAATACATACATCCAGTTAAACTAAATCAGCACTACCTGAGACCAGTGGAGAATATGATATGTAATGAATATCTCCTGTTCAAGAGAAAGAATAAAAATAAAGAAAAGTGAGGGGGAGAAGGAGGAAAGAGGAAGGAGAGGAAAGGGAGGGTGGGCCTACCTGCCATAGGATTACATCAGTCTGAGTCCAGAGCCAAAACTAAACTTACATGTTGTGGGAGATTCCCATGTAAATCAACCAAGGTTCCCAAATTTCAGTGAACTGGGTAGAGGTATCTAACATAGAGTTAATTCTTTTTTCTTGTTCCATAATCCATGTAACCTTTCTCTTCATGTGTAAAATGGAAACCGACGGTTTCTTCCATGCAGACGCTAAAGTGATTCTGGCGCCAGTCAGTATAAATAGAATCAGCTGTCTAATGGCCTTGGAGCTCTGTGGTATTAGTCCATTCAATAAGGCTAATGCAGGAGATTGATGGAGGTTACAACCGGTAACTCTCCTGATAATCTGGAATACCCTGTTCCAGAATCCCCGTATCCTAGGGCACTCCCACCAAGTATGGATCATGGTGCCTATTCCTTGACAACCTCTAAAGCATAGTGGTGAGGATGACGGATACATGGTGGCCAATTTAAATGGGACCAAGTACCATCTAGTGAAAATTTTTATACTAGCTTCAATGAGGGATGGACTCTTAAAACCCTTAAGAGATCTAGAGTAGTTTTTTTTGCCAGTCCACCAAGTCCCAGTCCTCTTGAAGCTCTCTTTCCCAAGCTAGCATATGAGGTAATTTTATGTTATTTGATGCAAGAGATTTGTAGATGATGGAGATATTACCTTTCCTATTCTGAGCTTGTTCGCATTTGTGTTCATATGGGGTCAAAAGGCCAGAAATTGTTTTATCGTTCCAAAGTTTCTGAGCAAAGGTATGTATTTGGTGTAATCTGGATCTTTCAGAGGGGGGGGGGGCAAAGGTTGTCTATAAGGAATTGCTCAGGAAGAGGACCTGTATGTTGAAAGAAACGTCCAATGCGGTACACCCCCCTATCAAGCCACCATTTGAAGGAGTCCACTTCCGTTTTGGGGCAGAAAGATGGGTCGAGAAAGATACTTGACAAAGGTTTGCCTCTAGAAATTAAGAGTGGATTGCTTTTAAGTGAATCCCATAATACCAATGCTTGTGATAGGGTGGGGGATAGTATAGGGGGTCTACTTTTAGGAGTGCGCCACATGAGTTCTTCAATTGTGGACAATGGGGAAGCCTGTTCTTCTATTTCTATCCAATCTGGGCGATAATTTTTAAGGTAAACCTCCGATAATTGCGCTAACCTCGCGGATTGATAATACCATAACAAGTTTGGCACTCCTAGACCTCCCTGTTCAGGTAAGTTAAACAGACTACGAGAGGGAAGACGGGGTCCCTTTTTGTTCCAGATAAACTTGGTGATTTTACCTTGAAAGGATTTTAGATGGCTTTTTATTATCGGGATCGGAAGGGATCGAAAAAGATATAGGAGTTTCGGGAGGAGAGTCATCTTGGTAGAATTAATTCTGCCGATCCAGCCTATTTTCTGCGCTCCCCATTCGGTAAGGTCCTTCTCGAGTTTCCTATACATAGGAGGGTAATTGGCTAAGTATAAATTCTGGAAATTTGGGGTCAGGTTGATACCTAAATAGTAGACGTAGAGTCCCATTTGAAAGTATATTTGTTTCTCAAGAGGGACACTGTGGGTTCTGAAAGAGAAATATTAAGGGCTCTAGATTTAGGCATGTTTACCGTGAGACCCGAGACTTTAGAGAACTCGTCTAGCAGGGAGAAAATTTCCGGAAGGGAGGAGATAGGAGAGGTCACGAAGAGTAGCAAATCATCTGCGAATAATGTGCATTTGTGTTCTTTTTTATTACAATGAACTCCCCTGATATTCGAGTTATCTCGGATGGCTATGGCCAGAGATTCAATAACAATAGCGAATATCAGAGGAGATAAAGGGCAGCCCTGTCTTGTGCCTCTTTGGATATTTATAGATTCCGAGAATATGCCTTGTAACCGGATTTTAGCTTCAGGGGAGGAATAGAGAGCGGAGATGATTCCTAAAAATTTAGAACCAAACCCCCAACGATTCAAAACAGAAAACAAAAATGGCCAAGATACTGAATCAAAGGCTTTCTGGAGACCAAGTGAGAGAAGCATACCTCTTTGTCTAGTGCTTCCAGACCACCCCGAGTACATTAAAGAGATAAGATCAATAGCTCTCCTGATCTGGTCCGGGCCTTGTCTCCCTGTGATAAAACCTACTTGATCTTTGGATATGTATTGACCTAAGAAGGCAGACATCCTATTAGCTATTATTTTAGTAAGTATTTTTAGGTCGTTATTAATGAGGGATATCGGTCTATAGTTCTCCACTAGGCTATGATCTTTATCGGGTTTCGGTATCAACGAAATATAGGCCAAATTAAGTTGTTTATCTATAGGGGAGCCCTCAGTCAAATGATTGTAAAATCGTGCTAGGTAGGGTGATAGAATGATAGGAAATGTTTTGTAATAAGACCCTGAGAATCCATCAGGGCCAGGAGCTGTGTTTAATTTTAAGTTTTTGATCACTGACATAACTTCCTCAGCTGAAATGGGTGCCTCCATCAACTCCTTGTGAACCTTTGTCAACCTGGGAAGATTCAGGCTGTTCAAATATTCACCTATTTTGTCCGAAGAAAAGTTACTATCCTTAGCGTAGAGCTTGGAATAGAAGTCGTGGAAGGCCCCCATCGCCCGCCGAGGATTTAGGGTAAGGGTACCATCTGCCATTTTTATCTTAGGGATGGTTCTCGATTTAAATCTGGGAGATAGTTTGCGTGCTAGCATTGGACCTATTTTATCCTTTAAATGGTAGAACCTGGCACCTGTCCATTTTAGATCATTTTCTGATTTTGCTGTCAGAGCTAGGTTTAAGGCCGATCTAGCAGCGTCAAGATCGTGGGTGGGAACACTGAGAGGGTCTAATTTATGTTTTCTACGTAACTCTAAATAGGTCTCTTCCAATTTCTCTATGGTCAATTTCTTTTGTCTTCTAAGTTTGGCTGCAATTTGTATTATTTTTCCCCTAACTGTAGCTTTATGGGCAGCCCATAAGGTTTCGGGGGATATATCTTTAGTATCGTTAATTTCAAAATATTCCTTTATGGATTGTTCAATTTCTGCCATGAGAGTGGGATCTTTTAAGATCGACTGGTTAAGTGTCCAGTGAGACATTTTATGAGTTGTGTCCTCTTTTCTCAAGGTTAATAGAACCATGGAGTGGTCTGACCAAGGGACATCCTTTATAGTGGATTTAGAGGCTGCTGGGACATGATGGTTGGATATTAATATATGGTCTATGCGGGAGTACGATTTGTGAGGATTAGAATAGTGGGTGTAATCTTTAGTTTTCGGATTTAATTCTCTCCAAATATCGGTCAATCGGGATTGATGAAGCATGCGAGCTACTTGTGTGCTAATTTTGGTTGGCCTTATGAGTTTATTATTATTTGGTTTGGATTTATCTAAACCCGAATCGAAAGCCAGGTTGGAGTCTCCTCCCATAATAATGATGCCCTCCATAAGAGGATGGAGGACTTCAAGCATCTGAGAGAAAAACTTCTTCTGTCCCCTATTGGGGGCGTAATAGGAGACAAACGTGTATAGCTTCTCGTCTAGAGTTCCTTTTACCAAAATAAATCTGCCTTCCGGGTCTCCATATTCCTTTAGTAAATTAAAATTACAAAATTTGGATAACAAGATAGCCACTCCTTTCGTCTTGTTTTCCGCTTTGGATAAGTAGAATACTGGGAAGTGGGAGTGTAGGAATGAGGGGGAGTACCGCCTTGGGAAGTGTGTCTCTTGCAGGAGCACTATATCTACATGAAGCGCCTTGTATGCCTGGAGGGCTTTTCGTCTTTTAATAGGAGAGTTCAACCCCTGGGTGTTGTGTGTCACAACACGCAGGGGTTTAGTAGTGTTATTTGAGCCAGCCATGGGTCGTAAAGAGTGTTATGGACAGATCGTGTCTTGAAGACTGAGTCCATAGCTCAGAAGACACCTGTGATGGCAGGTAGGCCGGGAGGGAGGGTGGGAAGGTAAAGGGGGAAAAGAAGGGGAGAATAGATACATGGAAATAAAGGCAAAAATGGTAACAACAAAGCAAGATGTAGTATTGCAAAAGGTCAAACCATGACCCAGATTGAAGGAAGGGAAGTTTGCTCCTTCCTTCAATCAAACAGAATTTATTAGAGTAGTCCATTTAGAGGACTAACTTCCTACTTGTCAGGGCGACAAAGTGTCGCTCCAAGAAGTAGGTTGAGGCTCAGGGTCTCACCGCCGACTGTCAGCGACAATCAAAAAGTTCATGAATTAAATTTTGAAAAACAAAGGGTTGATCCCCCAAAAATAACAATTGAAGAGATGGTAACTTCCCCCCAAAAAAATATATATATATATATATATATATATTTTAATACCATAGGAAAAAATAAAAATTGTAGAACCATATGGGTAAGTAGATATTGAAAAACCACAAGAATAAATAAATAAATTATATAAGTGAGCCAGTAAATATTAACTCTTACTCTACCAGAAATCCTTATAAGTAATTTGATCAAGAATTGAGAGACAATTCATATTAAAAGAAGGCCTATTGGGGAGAAAAAAAAAAAAAAAAAAGAACAACAACTTATATGAATGGGGGATGGACACCACCGGAGCTAAGATTAAATCATTTCAGTTGATGTTTAGTAGAGTTATTTCAGACTTTCCTGTGTTTGACTCTATTCCAGGGATTTGAGGTTGGACTATTGGGTGTATTTCTTTTAGCTGAGGTTTGTTGCGGTGGTAAAGTGTCCATGGCTGGTTCATGTGAAATAATTTTCAGGTCTAGTAATAGTCTTTCACCTTCTGCCGTTATAGTTGAATTTTAAGGCGAATGGGGAGGCCCATTTGTATTTAATGTCTTTTTTCATGAGGGCAGAAAGTAGTGGTTTCATCGCTCTCCTCTTCTGAATGGTGTAGGGAGATATGTCTGAAAATATTTGAATCGTTGCACCTTGATATTGAAGGTTTTCTTGTTGTCGAGATTTTTTCATCACCTCGTCTTTGGTGGAGTAATAGTGAAGCTTTACTATCACATCTCTCGGTAAGCCGTCTTTTCTTGGTGGGCCTAGGGATCTATGTGCTCTGTCTAATTCCATTTTGTGAATAGGCATGGATGGGATCAGGATTTTTATGATGTCCTGTATAGCTGAGTGTACATCTGTGATGGACTCAGGTAGCCCCCTGAGCCTGAAATTATCCCTCCTTGATCTGTTCTCCAAATCATCTATTCTGGCCTGGGCCACCTCCAGTTGTTCTTGCAGGTGTTGTATGTGGTCAGTATTTTGTTCGATTCTAGAGACATTAATATCCAGTTTCCGTTCTATGGATTCGATCCTGTTTCCAAGACTTTGGAAGTCGGCTCTGATGTCCTTAGTGATTTTTTCAGCGTTCTGGGCGAGGCCCCTATCTAGAATTTCCGATATCCTGTTGAATAAGTCAGTAACATTGAAGGAGGCTTCAGGGGAGCGTTCAGTATTAGAATGGATGTAGATAGGGTTTTGAGAAGGGGCCTCAGAAGGGGTTAATTGACCCGACATTGTGGATATTATTCCTTCTTTAACAACCAACGAGTATAGCGCTGTATGTGATATAGAGTCTGATGAAGGGATTGGTGAGATGGCTAACAGGTGAGATGAGATTTGTTTGACAGACATAGAATTTTCAGTAATTTCCAGCGTATGTGTCTGGAGTTTGGAGTCCATGTTTTTAAGAGATTCCTTGACGGCTAACGTTTTAATAGTATTCTTGTTCTTCTTGTTTCGCTTTCCCTTCATGTATTGAATGTGTAGCAGAATATTTGCACCCACATGAGTCAAAGCTAAGTGAATATTAGGGTCGGCAGATTTATTAAGTATCCTGAATCAACCATTGGGGGGAGCATGATATTTTAGTGCTCAGTTCATACCTGGGTACCAGGGCTTGTAGTCAAACTGTGAAAACTGACAAAATCTGTTATAGGTGGAGTCCCTGTTTAATATAATAAGTGGGTGTCATTACTGTAGATGGGGGGGGATCTAAGATCTTCAAAAAATTTTGTCATCAGACACCCGACGGTGAGTGGTGGGTCTTCCCTAAGTCGCCACCTTAAAAGTATCCCTGAAATGAATTATAGTAAATGACTTGCGATTATTGCAGATTAAGTAAGATATTGTTGAATGAAAGTTTTCCTCTTAAGGTTGCAGCCTTAAAATTATCTGGTGTATATTTCTTCAGGTGGTAGACTTAATCTGAGAGGCTGTAATGTACTCTGACAGGGGGGGGGGATATGGACTGAGGGTCTTGAGGAGCGATGCTGAGGTAACCACTAGTGCCCTGTCTCTGTGTATTGTATCCACTCAGATTGAATTGCTGGGGAGGCCTCAGACAAGGAATGAATCCTATTGTGTAAAGTCTATTGATGAAAGATAAAATATCAGATGATATTAATCCTTTATGCTGTCACCTTAATCTAGCCAGGTGTGAGGGCTAGTCAGGGGTTCTCAGTGTGGAAGAGTGTCCTCCTCTGGTATTGTTTCAAGACTCTAATACAGGGAAATGTTTTGCCTCACATCACAATTGACAGTGTTGCTCTGCTAGAGGGACTTCTCTCCCAAGGTTTATATATAAAAAAAATGCTTTATAAATGTAACAAAGGTTAATACAGTCACAATTACTATCACTATGTGTGATATGGATTTTTCCTAAGCACCATCTAGTGGCCATAATGCAGCATTTTTAAATACCTTAAGCGTTAGGCTTTTAGATCACACTTTTAATCATAGGGAATAATCCTATTACAAAAAAAAGAAGAAAGCTAAGCAGCAAATCTGTTGGGGCTGTGCAAATATTTGTCACATGAATGAATGAATGAAAACTTATATAGCGCGGCACATGCAAACTAAATCACCTCTATACATTTGTATTTGGCCTCTTGTATTTCGGTTTTCTGTGCAGATTCTGTTCTTTTTCTCAGTTTAGGTGAGCCACAATATAATTGGCTAAACAAATCTGCTTTGCACACCAAAGTGGTTTAGACACCGTGTTGTATATTTACTAAAGGCAAATCCACTTTGCACTTCAAATGCACTGCAAGTGCTCTTGGAAGTGCAGTCACTGTAGATCTGAGGTGGACATGCAAGGAAAATAAAAAACAGCATTGTTGCTTGTACATGATTGGATGATAAAATCAGCAGAGCTTCCCCTCATTTCAGATCTTCTACTCAGATCTAAACCGACTGCACTACCAAAGTGGATTTGCC
This sequence comes from Rana kukunoris, assembly GCA_029574335.1. Lineage (NCBI taxonomy): Eukaryota > Metazoa > Chordata > Amphibia > Anura > Ranidae > Rana > Rana kukunoris. The sequence goes on from CM056049.1 coordinate 286,906,571, forward strand.
TTTAGTAAATCAACCCCCATGTCTGTATGGTTAGCATACATGCACTGCTGATTCCTGGGTTCATATCCCACTAGTGACAAGTTCTGCTTAGATGTATGTACATTCTTTCAATGGTTGTGGGGGACATGCTCCAGATGATCTAGTGTCTTCCCAAAACCTATTAACATACTCGTGGGTTTGTTGACATCTGACCATAGTAGGAGAGCAGAAGAAACATTTTATTATAAAACATCTTCAAGGACATTTACCATAGTGAGTACAATATACGTAATCTGTAGATTCATTCTTAACACCATATGTAAATCCTTTCAGGTTCTTCTGCTTTCAGCCAATGCACATTCAAATTTGGACTACAGTTGTTATGCTGCTTGTTTTTTTCCCATTACCAGACAGAGCTTTATAGTGCGAGGAAGATTTTTCTGTGTTCATAATGTGCCAAAATTCAGGTATTTTGACCCAAGTTAAGAAGAACTTCTGAAATAGTTTCTTTCATATTTATGTCTGCAAACCTACAGTACATATTGAAGGGTGTCCTCAGAAATGATACAAGTAGTTATACTCATTCTATCACTCAAATTTATTTCAGTCTGTAAAAAGTTCTGACCACCCAGGAAGATGTCTCTTAATTTTCAGTAAGTATTTGGGAAACCACTTGTATTTGCATTCTTTCACGAGACCGCACATGAAATAAAAGCTGCATTTATACAGGGAACAAATAACTCTATATGCATATATCCTGTTTTTCCAGAGTCTTTGGATGGGATATATTTACACTATGGCGTCCCAGAGTATGAGTGGGGTTTAAACGATCTCTAAATAAGACAAATTTAAAAGAAGCAATTTAAGGTCTCTGTTGATTGCTTAATTTAAAAAAAGAGTAATTCACCACATATCAAATAATTATTTTCTTGTTTACAGTCAAATAGATACACATTTCTTTACAATCTTATATCTCTTTAATATCAAGTTTAAATAAAACCTTTACCTTTCCTTTACAACTGTTTGAACATACCTGTTTAATTTTTTTTTCTTTTTTTTACTTCCTAGTAGAAGATGATACATACTGTAAGATGATTGTCATCTATTTTAGCATTGTTGTTCACAAGCTGACTTTACACTATTGTGTTATAAACATGGGTGAATGGCAGCCAGCCCAACACAACTGCATTACCATTCGTTGTGGTGCATGGCGTTGGTTAAAGAAGTACATGCAACATTTCTGTGCATTTTGGTGAAGTATACACACAAATGTAAAGAGGCTTTTAAAAAGATTAAACAAGCAGCCAGATTCTCTCTGCAAATCCATATGCCCTTAGACTTTTTCACTACAGTCCTAAGTCTATGTAACATATGCGTTATCACGCAATACCTTTTTTCACAGATTAAAACATGTTTTAAATGAAATAACATTTTCTATACTTGTAAATGGATTTGCAGGCAGAATCTGGCTGCTTGTAAATGGAAACTGTGCTGAGATAAATATTTAGGCTGACCCCTTTATAAAAATGTTACCTAGGTGTACCTAGCTCCAGTACTTTCAGGGTTAGTGATGCAGAACAGTTGTGCAGCAAGTGAAGTCAGAATGTTTGATCTACATGGCTGTTACAGCTCAGTGGCTTTGAGAAGGTTTTGAGAGTACCGGTCCTCCGGTCCCCCAGTACCACCTTCTTATTAGCTGATAAATAGGGGGGCCCTCCTCCATTGCCCTTGTTTCACTTAACTGGCGGACGACAGGCTTATAGGGAGGGAAAATAGCTGTGCCGACGTGAGGACAGGCCAGGAAAGGAAAATTTCAGTAAGTATTGATAACAATTTCCCATTTTCCTTGCCAGCCTCACGTCAGCACACAATGGGATTTAATTTAGCTTATCTAGGGTGGGAAAATAAATATAAGACTCGAACAACTGAAAATGCTGCTTTAGTGAATATTTTGTTTTGCTTGAAAAGGGTGCAGACACCACTGGGTTCCCAAAATTCGATGCATTAGCCGTTGTAACGTCTAAACTGTGAGGTTTCCAAGGAACTCCAACTAGCGGTCCTGCATATGTCTTCAATCGGTATCTTAGCAGACGCTGCCCATGGGGCTGTCAGCCCTCTCGTAGAATGAGCTCTAATCGCCTGTGGAGGCGTCAGCCCCTGTTTCTCATATGTAAGACTGATAGGTGATCCAGGTAGATATGATTCTTGTTGAGGCGGCTTTTCCTATTTTTGGTCCTGATGGGAGGATGAAAGGGGAATCCGTTTTGCGCACCTGTAGAGAGCGGTGTAGATACATTAAAAACAGGTTGACCATGTCGAACGGTCTGAGGTCTAGCTCCTCTTCTTGCCTTGGCGGTTGTGTGAAGCTAGGTAGAACCGCCTCCCAATTCACATGAAACTTGGAAACCACCTTAGGAGTTATGGCCGATGAGGGCCTTAGGATGATGCAATATGGGTCCTTGCAGGATAGAGCTGCTAGCTCGGAGACTCTCCTTGCTGACGTAATGGCTGTGAGAAAAATCAACTTGACTGAACCAAAGCGGGCATGTCTCCGCCGGCACAAATGGATGCAGGAGAAGAGCTTTTAGTACCATGCCTAGGTGTGTAGGTGAGTGTCTGCCGAGGCAGTGAGCGCCCCAGCCCCGGAGACTGGCACCCGAGGTTATCTGAATCCAGTCTCTGGGGCTGGGGGGTATTCCCCGTGACAGATTTTCTGCTGCTGTCCACCATGATAAGCTTTGGTGAATCCGTCTTGGTATGCAGACTTTTTGGTGAAGTGATACGCCATCCCACTGGCTCAGAAAAATCACCTGGAATGCCCTTGTATGGAATCTTGCCCAGTGGACAGCTGGGATCGCTGCGGTGAACATTCCCAGAAGTGTCATACAGTCCCTTGCCGACAGCGATGAGGACTCCCTCAAGCTGTTTACACGGGCTACTAGCTCGCCTGTTTTGCGTCTTAGTAGTGACACATGGCCTTTTGCTTGTATCGAAAACAAGCCCTAGGTATTCCATCTCTGGGAGGGAATCAACTGGTTCTTCTGCTTGTTGACAATCCAGCCGAACTCGGATAGACTCTTCCGCACCACCTCGCGTTGTGCTGTCCACTTCTCGCTTGCATGGGCCACTACCAAAACGTCATCTAGATAGTGGAAGATCTTTATGCCCCTCAGACGTATAACAGCGATGATAGCTGGCAAGATCTTGTGGAGACTCCAGGTGCTGTGCTGATCCTGAAGGGTAGACATTTGAATTGGAAATGGTCTTCCCGTACCATGAATCGCCAGACCCCATGCAATGGGGTAAATGATCTTGGAGGTCTGCTGTTGGGAAGGCTTCTCTCCCTCTGCAGTCCTGCTAGGTAAAGGAGATTGGCCCATGCATTTAAACCAGCATGATAGAAGATGCCTTGCCAAGCTCAGGGTGCATTTTGAGCCTGCATGCAGTCTGCAGTGTCAGAGAAATGAAATCGCACAGGTTACCTCACAAGTATGTGGTTGTGCAAAATCCTAAGGCCTATTAAGGCAGCTATAACAGAACGTATGCTGCCAAATATCCACGCAACAAGCAACACCCCTAACGATCGAGGGTAAATCGCTCATTCATGAAAGATGGTCCTTTCCCATAATGGCAGAGCGTAAATCGCTTGTTCATGAAGGATGATCCTTTCCCATAATGGCAGAGCGTAAATCACTCCTTCATGAAGGATGGTCTCTTCCCTTAATGGCAGAGCGCAAATTGCTCATTCATGAAGGATGGTCTTTTTCCATACTGGCAGAGCGTAAATCGCTCGTTCATGAAGGATGGTCCTTTGCCATACTGGCAGAGTGTAAATCGCTCGTTCATGAATGATGCTTCTTTCCCATACTGGCAGAGCGTAAATTGTTTGTTGATGAGGGATGACCGAGACCTTGTCAGAAGACCAATTTACAGCAACAAGTTCTCTGAACTTTATCCAAATAAGATGGCTGACGTATGTTTATGCATTGCACTTCCAGGGTGGATGCTGCCCTCTAGTGTCTGGGACAGCAAATGTCTTCCAGAGATCCTATGGATAGAAAAAAATGGACTTGTTCACACTAACGCAGTCCAGTGCGTTTTTTATTCTGCATCAAGAAACGCATAAACAGTTGCAACTTTGATTCTATTTACTTAGTTCACACCAGTACAGCTCATTCTAGTGCAGTCAACAAAAGTAGAATGTTGCCTTGTTTCTGTATGGAACACATCTGGAAAGTGTCAAAAACAAATTGAAAATGCATCAAAAACACTCATGCAGAAACACATCTGGAATAGGGATGAGCCGAACACCCCCCTGTTCGGTTCGCACCAGAACCTGCAAACGCACCAAATGTTCGTGTGAACTTTAGAACCCTGTTAAAGTCTATGGGACTCGAACATTTAAAATCTAAAGTGCTAATTTTAAAGGCTAATATGCAAGTTAAAAAGTGTTTGGGGACCTGGGTCCTGCCCCAGGGGACATGTATCAATGCAAAAAAGTTTTAAAAACGGCCATTTTTTTGGGAGCAGTGAATTTAATAATGCTTAAAGTGAAACAATTAAAGTGAAATATTCCTTTAAATTTCGTACCTGGGGGGGTGTAAAGTAAGCATGTGAATGTTTCCCGTACTTAGAACTGTCTCTGCACAAAGTGTAATTTCTGAATGAAAAAAAGTCATTTAAACCGGACTCGCGGCTATAAGGAATTGTCGGCTCCCAGCAATTCAGAGAGGATTCATTAATTTAAAAAAAAAAAAAGCCTTGGGGTCCCCCCAAATTTAATTACCAGGCCCTTCAGGTCTGTTATGAATATTAAGGGGAACCCCGCCGTCAATTTAAAAAAAAATGGCGCGGAGTTCCCCCAAAAATCCAGACCCCTTATCCGAGCACATAAGCTGTCCAGCCGCAGAAAAGAGGGGGGACAGAGCGCCCCCCTCTCCTAAACCGTACCAGGCCACATGCCCTCAACATGGGGACAAGGGCCTCATCCCCACAACTCTTGCCGGTGGTTGTGGGGGTCTGCAGGTGGGGGGCTTATCAGAATCTGGAAGACCCCTTTAACAAAGGGGACCCCCAGATCCTGGCCCCCCCTATGTGAATTGGTAATGGGGTATTGTACCCCTACCATTTCACGAAATAAGTGTAAATAGTTGTAAAAAAACACACACACTGTGAAAAGAAAAAACAGCATCGCCGGCCGCCTGTCTCCACCGCCGAATGACGCTGCTGAAGCTGTGACATTTCTTATATTGGTGAGGCCGTGACCCCGCCCCCTCTAATGCAAGGGGGAAGCCTGGGCTTCCCCAGTGATGTAGCAGAGGGTGCGTCAGAGGAGGACGGGGTCACGTGACGGGTGGCCCCACCTCACCTATATAAGAAATGTCACAGCTTTAGCAGTGCCATTCACTGGGCTGTCTCAGGTGGAGACAGGCAGCCGGAAATGCTGCGCTCTGAATCCCGGACTATCTTCTCATCGCTGGACTGGAGAGGAGATTACCCGTCGCTGGATACCGACAACGTTAGAGTGGAGAGTCGGGACCGAGTGGATTACCACCGCTGAATTTTTTAATTTATTTTTTATTTTTAATAAAGGACTTTTTTCCACGGTGTGTGTGTTTTGTTTTTTTACAACTATGTACACTTCCTTTGTGAAAGGGTAGGGGTACAATGTACCCCATTACCAATTCACATGGGGGGGCCAGGATCTGGGGGTACCCTTTGTTAAAGGGGTCTTCCAGATTCTGATAAGCCCCCCGCACGCAGACCCCCACAACCACCGGCCAGGGTTGCGGGGATGAGGCCCTTGTCCCCATCAACATGGGGACATCCTCCCCATGTTGAGGGAATGTGGCCTGGTATGGTTCAGGAGAGGGGGGGGGGCGCTCTCTGCCCCCCCCCCTGGTTTCTGCGCCCGGCCAGGTTACTTGCTCGGATAAAGAGTCTGGTGTGGATTTTTGGGGAAACTCCACGCCATTTTTTTCCAATTTGGGGTGGAGTTCCCCTTAAAATCCACACCAGACCTGAAGGGTCTGGAATGGATATTTGGAGGGAACCCCACATCATTTTTTTCTTAAATTGACGGGGGGTTCCCCTTAATATCCATACCAGACCTGAAGGGCCTGGTAATTGAATTTGGGGGGGACCCCAAGGGTTTTTTTTTTTTTTTTTATGAATGAATTCTCTCTAAATTGCTGGGAGCCGACAATTCATTATAGCCGCGAGTCGGTTTTAAATTACTTTTTTTCCTTCAGAAATGATACTTTGTGCAGAGACAGTTCTAAGTACGGAAAACATGCGCTATTTCACATGCTTACTTTACACCTCCCATAGGTATGAAATTTAAAGGAATATTTCACTTTTATTGTTTCACTTTAAGCATTATTAAATTCACTGCTCCCGAAAAAAATGCAGTTTTTAAAACTTTTTTTTTGCATTGATACATGTCCCCTGGTGCAGGACACCAAACACTTTTGAGGACAATAACTTGCATATTAGCCTTTAAAATTAGCACTTTAGATTTCTCCCATAGACTTTAACAGGACGTTCCGCGGCTTTTCGAATTTCCCACGAACACCCCAAATTGTTTGTTGTTCGCCGAACAGGCACTGTTCGAGTTGAACATGAGTTTGACTCGAAGCTTATCCCTAATCTGGAACATAGTAATTGTGGCAATCTGGCCATCATACTTGCACCAAACCTATGCAGTGACAGGTTTTGCCTACCAATCAGCAACAGAGAAAAAGCTCGCTATATATATATATTTCAGGAATGGTATTGCATTCAACACAGGAAACTACAAGATTTGGCATAGTTTCCAGAAAGAGTTGAATCTAGCAACTGACTTCTGGCTGATGCTTTTGGTAGACCTGTTACAAGTGCTGGCTCACTCAGTCACTGCTATGAGAGCCTTATGGCTATGCCACTGGAGGGCAGGCTGAACCTATACACAAGCCTTTGACATTTCTTATAATGGGAGGTTATTGTTTGGCCAAACACTGAACAAAGCAATTAAGCGAATGACAGGAGAAAAAGTCCAGGAGGCGGTGTCCACAGACTGGTAAGAGGAAGCCGCCATCCTTCACTCAAGACCACCGAACTTCAGAAGGCTGCAGATTTAACAGATCACAGTGGAGAATTCCAAAGTTGACCACCTAATTCATCCACTTTGTTCACCAAATCTCCAGAAGAGAAAAAAGAAAAAAAAAGTTTGCAAGATTTTCATACTGCTACAAGGCCATCATGACAGTGATGCCGGAAACATAGAATCATCTGTGGATCTGCACATCAGAGTTTTCCAGGGGCAGATGGTGCTAAAAATGCCCAGCAGCGGCCCTCGTCGGGGCGGCCTCTTGTCGTGTTAGGCTTTGCCGCCATCGCAGTCTGATCAGCTTTGTGGCCTGGACTGGCCATTGATTGGGATCTATGTACTGTGCGTGACCCAGATGCAGAGATTTTGAATGGTGGCGGAACTTTTTCTTCCGCAAAATGTCTTGTTTCAGGGCTTCTGCTCCTATAAAGACAAAACACCTCCTGGTGTTGCACTCTTTTGTTTTGTGGCCCCCGTAGATCCCTCCTACCTTTCAGATGATCATCGTGCATTTTGGGCCTGTGGTGAGCTCATGCTGTATTGATGAAAGACAGGATATAGCCAATAAGCTTTTATTTTTTAGTAATTTTACCTTGTATTGGTAATGGAATCTCTCTGAGCAGATGTGAACAAATGAGGTTAATCATTTAGTGGAGACAGCCTAGTGCACACTGACACAGCCCAGCCACCCCTCCCTCTCTGTGAAGGAAACTCATCAGAAAAACTCTTCTTACTAGCTGTAGCAAACGGCACTGAATCCTCTGGCTCTTTAAGTTTTATATTCCGGCTATACCTGACACCCGCCCAACAAAAAAACACAGAGAAGGCAGTCAGCGCGCTTCTAAGGTGTGGATATTTAGAGAGCATGATAATACAGCAGCACCACAGCCCAGGAAATGGTAAGCTCTTTAAAGTGGAGTTCCACCTTAAAAAGTAACTTTCGCTTAATCCCCTCCCCCTTACATGCCACATTTGGCATGTAATTTTTTTTGGGGGGGGAGTGGGGGCTTCAGTAGGAGTGGGACTTCCTGTCCCACTTCCTCCTTCCGCCGAGGGGCTGGTAAGGCGATTAGGCCTAATCGCCTTACTGCAGCCCCTCCCTTTGGCGATCGTCTAGGACACTGACAGGTCCTAGACGATCGCCAGTCCAATTAGAGGCGGGCCGCGTGCGCATGCGCAGTGCGGCTCGCGCATGCGCAGTGGGTGCCCGGCTGTGAAGCCGAAGGCTTTCACGGCTGGGTGCCCACAATCGCAATGAGGATGCCGGCCGGGGAGGGGGGGAGAGGAGCGGAGCCCCGGTCGGCGCGTCGCTGCAACGTGGAGAAGGTAAGTGTCTGTTTATTAAAAGCCAGAAGCTACACTTTTTGTAGCTGCTGACTTTTAATAAACATTACATTTGGGTGGAACACCCCTTTAAGCCTTAATCTGCCCGCATAGCTCCTGCACATAGAGCGTCCAGTGTAAGAAAAAGGTACTACCTTTATTATTCTGGACCTTCCAGTCCCAGGAGAGGCTTGAACCTGGGTGGGTTGGTTCGGCAGGGTTTTTTTTTCTTGTCTGCAGCTTCTTTCTTTCAGCGTGTCTGGTGGCCTGGAGTCCGACCAAAAAAAGGAACAAGGGCAAGGGAGGAGGGGCCCCATAATAAAAAGGTGGTACTGGAGGACCAGAGGTAGGGATTAACCCATTGTGTGCTGATGTGAGGCTGGCCAGGAAACATGAATTTACAGTGACTTTTGTGAGACTTCTACTTATAGAATGCAAGCACATAAAAATCCCACCTACTGGACTCATTTACTCCTCAAAGCTCAACTCCAGTATGCCCCCCTCCCAAATTTCTGACACATCCCTGCCCCCATGGAGCACCTCTGACAATTTTTTTTACATTTTTTTTGTTAAATAAATACAATTAGGTCCATATATACTTGGACACAGGCACAATTTTCATACTTTTGGCCATGTATGCGACCAGAATAAAATTAAAACAAAACAATCCAAATTATTTGAAGTGCAGACTTTAGCTTTAATTCAAGGAGTTGAAGATAAATATCAAGTACAAGTTTTAGAAACTGCAGTCGTTTTTATACACAGTCCCCTCATTTTCAGGGGCTTAAATGTAATTGGACAAATGAATATAATCATAAATAAAATGTTAATTTTTTATATTTTGTTGAGAATCCTTTACTGGCAATGACTGCCTGAAGTCTGGAACCCTTAGACATTACCAAAGACTGGGTTTCCTCCTTTCTGATGCTTTGCCAGGCTCCAATGGCAGCAGTCTTCAGTTGTTCTTTATTTGTGGGTCTTTCTGCCTTTAGTTTTGCCTTCATAAAGTGAAATGAGATCAGGTGAATGACTCGCCATTGTAGAATATTCCACTTCTCTTCCTTCAATGATCCTTGGATCATTGTCCGTCTGTACTGTGATGTGCCGTCAAATCAACTTTGCTGCATTTGGCTGAATCTGGGAAAACAGTATGGGCCATATTCTTAAAAAAAATTGTATTTCCCGCGTAGCAGATCCCATTTACGCTACGCCTACGCAGTTTTTACGGGCAAGTGCTGTATTCTCAAAGCATTTGCGTCAGCGTAGCGTAAATGGACGGCGTAAGGCCGCATAATTAAAATAGGGAAGGAGGGGGCGTGCTGTATTTAAATTAAGCGCGCCCCCGTGCCGAACAAACTGTGCATGCGCCGGCCTTAAACGTAGGCCACTGCGCAAGCTTCGTCGTACGCCGCAAATCCGGCAATTACGACGGCAACGTAATTAACGTAAAAGGCCTATTCGCGACGAGTTACGTTAACGACGTAAAAACCCGCCGCTGTCCCGACGTCCATACTTAACATGACGTGCGTAAAGTTAAACCATCTTATAACAGGGGTAACATTACGCGTACGTAAGGCTGCATACACACCAATGACCCAGTGTCACTGTAAGTTATGCACTGCCTCCACCATGTTTTACAGATGTTGTGTGCTTTGGATCATGAGCTGTTCCAAGCCTTCTCCACACATTTTTCTTCCCATTATTCTGGTACAGATTAATCTTAGTTTTTCTTTACCATAGAGCAGAACCTGCAATCATCCACCACTGTTGTCTTCCATAGACGTCCAGGCCTTTCTATGTTGCTGAGCGCACCAGTGCACTCATCTTTCCTCAGAATGTACCAAACTGTTGATTTTTACCACTCCTAATGTTTCTATTTTCTCTCTGATGGATTTGTTTTGTTTTGAAAGCCTTACAATGGCCTGTTTCACTTGCATTTTTGAATCCATGATGTAGGTTCACAGAAATACGACACTTACAATCAATTCCAGACCTTTTACCTGCTTTAAGACCGCCCACCAGACATATACTGCAACACGACGTACCTGTACATCGTTTCATGCAATAGATACTGCGATCGCATACCCCCGTTCTGACAGTGGACAACATGGATATCTGTTGTTCCTAGTGATCAGGAACAGCGATCTCTGTGTTGTCCCAAGAAGCCCAGCCCCATACGGTTAAAAAATACCCAGGAAACAAAGTTAGCCCCAGTGTTAACCCCTTCCCTGCCAGTATCTTTTATACATTGATCAGTCCATTTTATCACTAATCACTGTAATAATGTCACTGGTCCCCATAAAGTGTCACTTGGGGTCAGATTTGTCCACTGCAATGTCGCAGTCCCGCTAAGAATCACAGATCGCCACCATTACCAGTAAAAACATCTAAAAAAAAAAGAAAAGTCCATAAATATATTCCCTATTTTGTAGATGCTATAACTTTTGTGCAAACTAATCAATATACGCTTATTGTTTTTTTTTGTTGTTGTTGTTTTTTTAACCAAAAATGTATTGCAGAATACATATTGGCCTAAACTGATGAATACATTTGTTTTTTATATATTTTTGGGCTAGGTATTATAGCAGAAAGTAAAAAATATTTTATTTTTTCCAAATTGTCAATCTTTTTTGTTTATAGCGCATTAAAACCGCAGAGGTGATCAAATACCACCAAAAGAACACTCTATTTTTGGGGAGAAAAGGACAATTTTGTTTGGGTATAACGTCGCACGACCGCGCAATTGTCAGTTAAAGCGACAGTGCCAAATCGCAAAAAAATTGCCTGATCATTAAGGGGGTAAATCCTTCTGGGGCTGAAGTGGTTAATCGATAAAGAACTAACAGGGGAGTAGCCTGAACCTGGCCATTAAACAGCTTTTAATTCAATTGTACTTTTGGTCCCTTGAAAAAGGGGGGGATGGCTAGTCTTAAGAGTTGTAATTACTAAACCCTCCCTCCAATTTGGATGTACATACCCTCAAATTAAACCTTTCAGCTCATATCCATTATATAACTATAGTTTGAATGTGTTTTGGTAAATACCTGAAAAAAACTAAAATTATGTCTGTGTCCAAATATATATGGGGAGGGGAAATGGCTAATTGGGCCCAAATTGGGCATTTTCACTTAGGGGTGTACTCACTTTTGTTTCCAGCAGTTTAGACATTAATGACTGTGTGATGAGTTATTTTGAGGGGACAAAACATTTACACTGTTATAGCTGTACACTCAATACTTCACATTGTAGCAAATGTAATCTCTTCAGTGTTGTCACATGGAAAGATTTAATTAAATATTTACAAAAATGTGAGGGGTGTACTCACTTTTGTGAGATATTGAATCTAATACTTTACCAAGAGGCAAGCAGGGACATTACTTCTGCCATATTATGTACAGTAAATGTTATTCTACTTGAAGACCTGGAATAATGGTATTTCTTCTGAAAAACATGCAGTTTTGATATCAGATTGTGGGATTTTCATTTCAGCAATCTGCTGTTATCCTGTAATTACAACAGATCATTTACAAATCCTGCTGAATAATGGTAAACAGGGTTTATTCTTGTGATGCCCGTGAAAATGTGTTATATAATAGTGACAATATAGAAAGACACTATTCAAGGAGTTTTCCGTTTCTGATTACTCAATTAATTATTCGGTTGTTGGCAGATTGCCCTGACAGCTTAATAATAGAGACTAAAGAAATTTAGGGTATTTAATTTTTGCTTTTTCAAAGTTTTAGTGTCAAGCTGAGTGTCCCAGTGCCTAAATCCAGCCTCTTCTGAAAGTGAATGGTCTGCTGACTTCCTAACATGGATTTCAGCTGTCACTAATCCCTCATTACAAAACTTCTTGGAGACATCTGTGTGCTTGATGTTCTGCATCACTTTGTGCAGTGTCAGATGAGAGATTTGTCTGGCAATTATTAAAAATAAAATAAAAATTAAGTTGATAATGTCTTCATCATCTATGCAGTATTATTTAGAGAAGGCATACTATAGGAAAGCATGTGTTAAAGCTGTAATCCAGGATAAACAAATATTTTCTAAATACAAGAGTCATGTGTATTCTTAGTTAAAGTTAAAGTGGAGTTTCCATCCCAATTTTTTATTGTTCATTATTGTGCTCATTAGACCTAAAAAAAAAGGAAAAAAATAAAACTTTTTTTTTTTTTTAACTCATCTGGAAATGCCTGTTGCTATGCGGTCCCACGAAATATGCCTTTGAAATCATCTAGGATTCTGACATCATCTCCCTCTAATGCTCCTGGGAAATGTGTGTCATCATTTCCCAGGATGCAGTGCGCTGTCCAATTATCACTCCCCATCCAAGACTTCCAGGAAGTAAGTGCTTGTTGGCTTCACAATGCCCACAAGCAAAATGACAACTGTGTAGACATAGTTTTATAAACTTTCTTTTTTGAAGAACTATGCAGAGCGGCGGCGGATTGTAAAATAGTAAGTGACCGGATTTATAGTATAAAAAACGCATGATGAAAGGACAAACATTTAAAAAATGCTAATTGTGGTTTGAACTCCGCTTTACATCTTGGTGTGTTTTGTGTATTTCTTCTAGATCTGTGCAGTAATTTAGGTTGAAATTTTCGCCCATGCAGGAGCTTCCTGTAATAAAGACCAGTCACTGTTGCACTCTCTCTTTCTCCTTGTATAAGCTGACTGGTCTTGTCTCAGCCTACTCCTGTAGTTTTTCCACAACAGGCTATGTACTGCCCAATGATGATATTACTGCTGCCTGCTCAAAGATGTGCTACATTTAAATAGATCACCTGATGTTTTCTTAATTGTCTCATGTTGTATTTTCTAGATGGAAGCAAAGTCTGCATATAGAAGTTTAGTATCACTCTTCAGAAATTCAACAGTTTGTGTTACATCCCTAAAAAAAATATTCCAAGTGGAAAATAAATCAGACGAATGCCAAGCGTGTACTCTGCAGCTGATCAGACATCTTTGCGTAACTTTCCTTCTGAGTTCTCCTGAGTGGCATAACATCATCAAACAGTGTATTTCTTTTGTAAGTTTTAAAGATGCAATATGTATCAAAGTCATTTTGAAAGCCAATGTCAGCTTACACAGTGTTACTTACACATAATACTGTACAATAGTGCCAAAACTAGGTGCTGTAAGGGAAAACAAGATAAATTATATGTATTATATGTAGGATTGATTTGTATTAATATCTCCTCCAGGGGCTTTTCTACATTTTACAATTTTACTAGAGAAACAGAGGACAGATATAACATAAGGGTAATGTTTTCTGCTCCATTGGTTGAATTTTTTACAAAAAGCTTCACTACATTCCTCTGTCGGACCTATCTGTGCTTTAACCCTTTTACTGCCAGGTCCGTATGTCATACGGACCTACAGAACTGCCTGCAGGTGGCTCTGCAGAACAAAACAATAACTCTGATTGGTGACTAACAAGATGCTGATCAGAGTTATTCAGCTAAAATGACACCCCTCCCTGCCACCACCTCTCTACCTGTCACCCGCTGCTTCCTCCCCTCCTGCATTACCTGCATGTCCCCCCACACTGTCTTCTGCCTATTACATCCATCCCCCCCAGCATCAGTGACCCTCTCCCCCTGCCAGCATGGATCTCCGTGGATCCGTTGCAATTGCCGACTCCCTCCGCTGCCCCCCCCTGCCGGAAATTACACTGCTACACTTTAAATTTTTTTCCTAAATTATGTCTCCCCCACCTTGCAGCTCTGCAAGTGGCATTCCTCGCAGCTGCTGCCCAGGAGATCGGCGAGTGCTGTGTCAGGATGGAGAAGGGAGGGGCTGGTAAACATATCTTTACTAGCCCCCTTCCTTTCCCAGGTGACCATATGTTTATGAATGAATGAAATACGCTATTCAGAGGCCTCCATCCATTCATAAGTATTGCAGATGAGCCTACAGAGAAAGGGACTGAAATCTTCAGTCCTTTTCTCTGTCTTAAAAAAGGGAAATTAGAGGTTTGTTTAGACCCCTGATGTCTCTCCAAAGACGGACACAGTCCCAATAATTTTTTGCAGGCAGGATTGGATAGCGGCGGAAGTCAGCGGACATGTCACAGCTGACATCCGCCACTCTATAGGGGAGACTGGAGGGTCCGATGAAGTTTGCTTGAAAAACTGAGAGGTGGACCTGATCGGGCAGCCCGTGTCAAAGGGCCCTAAGAGTAAAGTCTAAATTGCCCTTGCCTCTGAAGCCAGAGGCTAATATCCAGAGGCTACTGGCAGGTGGTGAGGAAAGCGATGCGATGCCTCCTCACCACCTGTTTTAACCCAATTTTTGCCAACAAATGTGCCACAACTGCATTTGCGCAAAAATTGCAGGGCCCTTAAAATCAGTAGCACCTTCTTTTTATTCCAATGGTCATGTGCTTTTAGAAAATATATGGTTTGGGGTGTCTTTCACAAATTCTGAATGAGAAAAATGAAAACCTTCCGATTTTAACCATTTTGCAAAAAGGCGCAATATAAAAATTACAAATATTTGTTATTAACTCCATACAGGGTTAGGCTTTTTATATTTAGTTGGAAATTAGCAGAAGTTTTGTAAAATTGTGTGTTTCTATCAGCTAATAATGGTTTTAGTGTATTTTGAGCAACAATATTGTTTTGATAAACATTTGCGCAAATACTGCAGAGTCTAAAAAAAATATTTGAAAGCTGTGAGGGAAAAAAGGAAAACCTTCAGGTTTTTTTTGAGAAATCTGGATATTTACACTTTTGCGTTTGTTCGATCTTCACCATTTCCAAAAATGGCGCAATTTAAAAGTTACAAATATTTGTTATTTATTAATTCAATACAGGTTAAGCTTTTATATTTAGTATGAATTTTGGCAAATTTGCTGTGTTTTTATCTGCTAATAATGATTTTAGTGGATTTTTAGCAAAAATATTGATTGGATGAACAATTGCACAAATACCGTGGGCCCTTAAAAATCAGTAGCACCTCCTTTTTATTCTACTGGTCATGTGCTTTTAGAAAACATATGGTTTTGTGGGGGCTTTTACAAACTCTAAAAGCTATAAGTGAAAAATAAAAAAGTAGGGCTGTTACTGATTAACATTTTCATGTTCAATTAATCGTTGGTTTTTTTTAATCGACTAATTTCAATTAATTATAACGCACATACAGATAGAACTACTTTTAGCTGATCTCCTTGCATTGCAACTCTGCATTAGTCAGTGGTAAATGTGGTATACACTATATACAATCACCCGACACTAGTTAGTTTCCACAATCCATGACTTAACTTCATAGTTCACACAAATACGTTTTAAATTCAAATTGTAGCACTGACATAAGTAATTTTTTCTTATAAAATTTTAAGAAAAACGTAGAAAGTTAATTTAACTTTCATTATAAAACTTATCTAGTATATTGATTGTCAGTCACTTTATAGTAGGCAAGTAGGCATCACTTTAGCAAATCACGCAGACATACCAGAGTGTTTACATTTTCTGGAAGCAGACATGAGCGCATTTTATTGACAATATACCCTGAAGAACTGAACAGTCTTTCGCACGGAACAGATGTTGCCGATACACAAAGAATTGTCTGCACAAAACTGCTTAGGACAGGAAAACAATGGTTATTTTTGCCCCCTTCCCCTGATGAAGCCTGATGCATCCTCCTGCTCCACAGATGCAAAGGTACCTCAATCCAATGGGTGCAGTTTGCTTGCATCCCGCAGGAGAATTTTAATCGATCAAAAGAATTTTGATCGATCAAAAGAATTAAAGATTAATCGAGGAATTCATCTTTAATTTCCCCAGCCCTATAAAAAAGCAAAGGAAACATTGCAAAAATGGTCCGGCGTGTAAAAAATTTAGCACAGGGCCTGGAAGAGAAAGGGTTAAAAGAGTTTAAAATATCAAGTATGTCAGGGTTGTTTTTGTTTATTAAGTCTCTTACCATTGTTTTCAGTTTTCTTTTTTGTCTTGTGCACAAACCTTATACTCCACTGACGCGTCTCACTGCTACTAGTGTAGAGCAAGCAGTGCCGTATTTTTGCTAACATGATCTGCTGTTTGTGTACTACAATTCCCATAGAGCAGTGGTTCTCAACCTGGGGGTCAAATGATGATTTGCCAGGGGTCACCAAATCCTGGGCTGTTCCTTAAGCCCACACTGTTCTCCCAGGAAGGGAGCTAAGAGGGGAAGAACAAAGAAAAAAGAAGAGAAAGTAAAAAAGAGAGCAAGAAAGACAGTTAGAGGGAGGGATGGGGGAAAAAAAACAAGGAATTAGGATAGAGAGAGATGAAAGGGAAAGAAAGGAGAACCAAGAGAAAGAGGGGTATATCCTAAAATGTACTATAAGGGGTTTTAATACTGTGGGAGGCAGGGAGCGCTAAATGTTCGCGGGTTAGGGGCGCAAATTACTTGTCTTGTCTTGGGTGCTTTCAACCCACACTATGAAAATAATTTTACTGTTAGGGGTCCCCACAACTTGAGAAATTTTATCAAAGGGTCACGGCATTAGAATGTTGAGAACCACTGCCATAGAGCTTATTGTGTCTGCAAGTAGATGTGTAGTCCATTTCCGGCTTGAACAGAAAGTGGTGGCTACATTCACATACACGAGGGGGCATGAAGAATAAGGCTCGTTTCACACCTATGCAAATTGGATGCGGCTTACACCTAACATTTTAAATTACATTAATTTTATTGAGGCTGGTTCACATATCTGCGGGGCATTGCACAAAAAATGTGTGCATTTTCTAGGCATTGCGGTGCGAATTGTCTGCACATTATCTTCTATGGGAATGCATGATTTACAGATGTGTTCCGTTCTGAACACTAATTCTCTCCCTGCTCACTACACCCTCCCCTCTCCCAGGTTAGCTAATCCGCAGCCACAATGGAGATGAACAGCTGTATTTTCTCTTCGCAGAAAAAACAGAGCTGGAATTCGCACTGCACAAGTGTGAACCCAGCCTAAATGTTGCCACCCTAGAACAGGAAGTCTGAGAATAGCAGAAAAAAAAGCTTCCATTTAAGAGATAAAACAAAGGGAGAGAGGTTTAGAAGGTATATTCTAGTTATATTTAGACATATTGCATTTTTTTATTTTTTTAAAATGTGAGTACAGTATCACATTAAAGCCTAATTTTTATTATACTTTTTTTAAATTGGCACCAGGGACTTTGCTTACTACATTTTGCTGGTGATCATATTTAGAAAACGTATTAAGCAAATTATAGTTGGTAGGGGGAGGGGCTTGCCTTAGAACAGGTTCACACTGGGGCGACTTCCTGTAAAGTTGCCTCACTGTGAACGGGGATCCGACTTGGAGGCGACTTTCATTCAAACCATTGTGTACAGGTCGCTTGGAAGTCGGATTGAAGTAGTACAGGAACCTTTTCTGAAGTCAAAGCGACTTCAGTAGTTTACATTTAGACGGCTCCCATTCACTTCCATTCATTTTCTCGACTGTTTACGTCGTAGGCAGTGTTTTGACGTATTTTAGGCAGTTATTTCGACATGAATGTGAGCATGCGCACTGGGATGCGTCCAAGATACGACGCATGCGCAGTTCATTTTTTGAAGCTAGCCAGTCATGTGATTCACGCAATAGAGCCAACCTGCCGCAGTATAATGATGGCGGCTGGTCGGCAAGTGGTTAACTGACACTATACCCAAATAAAATGTATGTCCTTTTTTCCCACAAATATAGCTTTTTAAAAAAAATAAAAAATGTCTTCATCATTCTGCTACATATTTTTGGTAAAAAAAAATCCCAATAAGTGTATATTGATTGGTTTGTGCAAAACTTAGTCTACAAAATGGGATTTATTTTTTATTTTTACTAGTAAAGGTGGCAATCAGCGACTTATAGCAGGACTGTGATATTGCGGTGAACATAAGGACACTTTTGACTCTTTCTAGGGACCAGTGATACTAATAAAGTGATCAGGGCATATTTTTAGTCACTGTAATAATGACACTGGCTGGGACAGAGTTCAACATCAGGGGCGATCAAAGGGTTAACTGTGTTCCTAGCCAGGGTTTTAGTGTACTGTGAGAGGTGCTTTTACTAGGAGAAGAGATGGAATTTATTTCCTGCAAACACAATTTTTTATTTATTTTTTAAGTTGGAGACTATGGCCCAGATTCACAGAGCGATTACGCGTGCGCAACTGCTGTTGCGCGTGCGTAAGTCTAAATGTGCGCGTGCGTATAGTTGGACGCGATTCACAAAACAATATACGCCAGAAATCTACGTTTTTTGGTCCGGCGTAATTGAGTTAGACATTCGCTTCCCTTCGCGCAAAACTGCGCTAGACACACCATTGATTTGCTAGTCAAATATGCTAATGAGGGAGTTACGGGGATCCACAAAAAAACGCAGTTGCTGCGCAGGCTACGCGATGTGCGCAACAGCAAAATGTTCTGTCTAAAGTTAGAGGACCTAAAAGCTGGTCTAAATTTTGAAAAAAAGTCTAATTGTCAGATAAAGCAACACTGTTAGTGAGGAGTTCAGCAGTCACACGTGTTGCCCAACAATCTGTATGCCAACATGCCAGGGGCATCGTCGCGCATAGCTATACTACTGACTTTAGATGAACAAAGAAGGAGGAGGGCACGGAGGATGGCACTAAGGAGGGCACGGGAGATGTTTTTTTTTATTTTTTTATTTGCTTATATAAAATTTACAATTTAAATTAATCTAATACAATATTCTTATCTGATACAAGCCCCTCACTCTTCACTTGATATATCACACACGCATAGACATCTATGGCATGAGTGATTCTGAGGTGTCTCGCATCTTCAGATTCACCCCTCATGCCATCATGGAATTACCACAACCCTGCAGGAGGACATCACCAGCCCAACACATGGCACCACCCATGACACCCATGACAGCTACATATACAATCAGAGCCCCATCCCCACAGATTTCCAACAGAACATGTATGGGGACAGCTGGCTGGTTGGTGAGTGACATGGGTGGCAGGCATGACTATCCCCTCCCGTGATGCACACCTCACAAGTGGCACATGCATGACTAACATCCTCCTGTCTTTTCCCTTCAAGGTGACTCTGCATATGCACTGGTACCCCATCTCATGACCCCATCTCATGCCAGCTCACATTATGCATCTTTGCACGTTAAACACACACATTAATCATGGCACAATGAGAATGCATGCATGCACACCACTGTGGTCCCTAGCACACACACCCCACATCCTCATCACATTGGATTGGCACCAGTCCACCATGCAGGACTTGTGAGCTGCAACGCCATGCCACGGCTCCAATTATGTCACTGTACATTCATACACCATTCACACAGACCTGGCGATCACTTCTCCACCACAAATGAGGGTGACACCCCTTTTCCCGCAGGAATATCACCCCCACATTCCAAAATCATACACAAACAGAACCAAAAAAATTAAATAAATGACGAGCAAAAATAAAAAATGCCCAGCAAAAATATAATTTAAACAAAATAACAACAAAGATATAAAAGACAAAAATCACTCTGCAAAACAGTCCCCAAATATCTCAAAGACACGTCACAAACAAACAAAAGCACCTTGCTGTATAGGGAGGGATACAAAGGGATGTACTTTTGCAAAGGAAGTGCATTTGTGTCTGTCTATTTATGCTGTCTGCGTAGTTCATAAAGTTGCCCTAGTCCATTTCCAATTTCACTGATTGCGCCGCTCCCGAGTTGTGAGCATGCGCACAACGGAGCTGACATGGTTTCCTTCACGCGCGCATGCGCGAGTCGGCCGGCCCTTCATTTGCATGGGGTCACGGCTCATTTCAATGTAACACGCCCACGTCCTTCCCAATTTGTATTACTCCTCCTTACGCCTCCGGAAAAAACCTTACGTTTGCGCAAGCTCTTGCGTAAAAGCTACGTGAATCGCCGGATTACGCGGCTAGATTGCGCAAGTCTAACGGAAAAGTGGTGCGCTACGCCGGAATGATAATGCGCCGATCTACGTGAATCTGCCCCTATGAGACTATGGTTCTAAGTTATCATCACAAAGGCATTGGGGCAGATTCACAAAACAATTACGCCTGTCTAACTGGGGTTAGACAGGAGTAATTTCAAATTTCGCGCGGCGTATCACTAGTTTGAATCCTCAAACCATGATACGCCGGCTTCGGGCTTCGATCCGAGAGGCTTACGTCTTCGTAAGCCTTCGGATCTACGCTGCCATCTATTTGCGGCCGCTGGGAGGAGTTCGCGTCATTTTGGTGCGTCGGGATATGCAAATGTGTTTTTACGGGGATTCACGAACATACGAGCGGGCGTCGCAATCGTTTTCGTCTATTTTTTTATACGTAATGTTAGAGCAGCTTTTTGCTGCTCTAACTTTACGTAGCCCATGTTAAGTATGGCCGTCGTTCCCGCTTCGAATTTATTTAAAATTTTATTTTGTTTACGTAACTCGTCGGGACGTGGATCGCCCGTAAAGTACGCTACATAAACAACGAATGACGTCACGACGTGATTTCGCGCAATGCACGGCGGGAAATTTGCGAACGGAGCATGCGCAGATCGATCGCCGCGGGAACGCGCCTAATTTAAATGTTTCACGCCCCCTACTCGCGCAGATGGATTGCGACGGGAGAAATACACTACGCCGCCGTCGTTTACCGTAGAAAATCTACCTGAATTCCACGTAGAGCAAGGTAAAAAACGGCGGCGTAGTGTATTTCTGATACGCTACGATAATCCATTTCTCTGTGAATCTGCCCCATTGTGTCAGTCTTTTTAGCTCTCACCAGTACAAGATTTGAATCAGCTGGTATAATATTAAATATTTATAGGATTGTTTAATTATTTTAAACTGTGAGTAAAAAACTTGCTCACAGAAAATGCAGTACAGTAAGGAGGGGGTTATTGTATGTTCTCTGTTAAAATGTTGTAATTTTCGTTATGCACAAAATGTACATGGCTTATGTAAATGCATTCTTGGGAAGATTTATTTTCCTTTTTGCTATATTTATCTCGTTGTGTAGTTGCAAAGCCTTTGATTTTTGAACATGGCAAGACCCAAAGCGAAGGTCAGAGTCTGATCAGATTGCAGGGAGCTGGCTTTTACATTACAGAGAATAATTAGAAACATGAAAGTTGTTTGTTTTGTGGTCATAGTGTGGCTTATTAGCATTTGGAAAAATGTATTGCATATTTGTTTGTGGAATACTAAAAGGCATTTGAGGATAACGTTACTTGTTTCCTCTCTCTCAGATGACTCAGACACAGGAAGCTGCCAGTGAAGTTTCTGACGTACTGGCTCGTACTTTATGCAGACTTGATATTCCTGGAATGGAAAGTCGAAAGATAATCACGATAGCGCACTGGCTGCTTCAGGACTCCTAATAGGAATTAAGGAAAACAGGGCCTAATGTGTCTTACAACAACAGTGTATACAGCCGCTTGCTTTTCACTCGGCCAGTGGAAATTTGATGTTTCTTGGCAAACTGTTTTGTCCATGTCACTTTTTCCTGTACAAAAATGGAGCTATTTATTCACAGCAGTGGCTCCAGGGAATTGCTTATTTAGAATACAGATGTCAGGAAGTTGTTTGTGACTAGTTTAATATTAATGAGTGATTTGGAACTTCCACCAGCATTTGCCTATGAAATGGGCACACTGCATAAAAGGCAAGCAAAATATGTAAAAAATTTGAATTGTACCCTCTATTTTTTATTTTTCTTAGTCTTTTCAATGTTGTTATAGTAATGTGTTAGTCAATATATGTTACAACACCTCAGATGTTCTTAATTACTCTTTTTTATTATTATTATGTACAAAAAAAACAGATGCACATAAACATTCAAAAAATGCAAGGGTACAGAAAAACTATGAGTGTTCTGTCTTTCAAATTTGATTAAATACAGTGGGCCAGATTCTCAGCGGCGCTTCGACGGAGTATCTCAGATACCCCGTCGTATCGCCGTTTTTTTTTGCCTCGTATCTGTGCGAGTGATGCTTAGCATCACTTTGGCATAGATACGCTTCAACATCCGACAAGTGTAATACCATTACACTTGCGGATCGTAGTTGTAATGACAACTCCGGCCACTAGGTGACCTTTACGTTGTTTTTTCATTAGCATATGCAAATGAGGTTAGTACGCCGATTCCCGAACGCTTTTACGCTGCCCGTCGTTTTCGTCCGCGTAAGGTTACCCCTGCTTCTATGAGGAGTAACCTTACGAAGTTCCGTCGGATGCCGTTGGGTGCCGTCGGATGCCATGTTAAGTATGGCGTCGGGTCAGTGTCGGCTTTTTCCGTCGCTTACATCGTTTTACTAACTCGTTTGCGAATAGGGCATTGCGTAAGTAACGATCATATAGTTTTGACGTCGGTTTCAACAACGCTTTCCGACGTGAGCTGGAGCATGCGCACTGGGCTTTTTCCCCGGGCGGTGCATGCGCAGTTCGTTCGACGCGGGGGCACGCTTAATTTAAATACAAGCCGCCCCATTTGAATTACGCGGGCTTACGCTGGCCCATTTTCGCTACGCCAACGCAAACTACGGAGCAAATGGTTAGAGAATACGGCACTTGCTCTAGTACGATGCGGCGGCGTAGTGTAAATGGCTTACGATACGCAAGCAAAATTCTATGAGAATATGGCCCAATGCCTTTAGTACCATGGCTTACTGTAGATTTAACTGAAGAACGAGGCCCTACGTATCCATCATACTATAGGAATGTAAACCCTTCCTCTCCGGATGTACACTACATTTACAATTCAGCTAAAACCATGATACAAACATTTGGCATTTCAAATATTTTTTATTCGAATGTAAATCTCTAATACAAATTATAATTCAAGAACTTAAAAAGCTGAAATGGTTTTGAGTGAGTGTTTGCTTTTATTACGCTGCTACATCATTGGAAAATAAAAACAAAAATGTGCAAGAAGAATGTGCACCAAACAACCTCTCGTTATATAGTATAACCCCTATTCATCCCACTTTCATTAAGGCTCTTCTAAAGTCGGAGCAACTTGTGTAGTATCAGTATCCTCTGCTTTTTCGAAAACCCTCCCCCCCTCCGGGGTCAAATTTGGCACCTTTCAGGGGGAGGGGGTTGCAGATACCTGTATAATACAGGTATTTGCACCCACTTCCAGGCATAGACCCCCACAGAATCTGCAGGGGTCTACGTCACTTCCCCCTCGCTGTCTTATAGGAAACACACAGGTCCCAGAAGACAGCGGGGACCAGTGAGGACATTCATCGCGACTCGCGCATGTGCAGTAGGGAACAGGGAAGTAAAGCCGCAATGCTTCACTTCCTAATTCCCTAACCGAGAATGGCGGCGGCAGCATCCGAGGAACGTGTCGGCCTCGGGTGCTGACATTGCGGGCACCCTGAACAGGTAAGTGTCCATTTATTAAAAGACAGAAGCTGCAGTATTTGTAGCTGCTTGCTTTTAATATTTTTTTTTTTAGGTGGACCTCGGCTTTAAGATGGCTCTCATAGGGAAAAATTGCATTTGACATGTCATGTAACTTTGTTTCGCACAAGTTGGATTTGTTGTCGCAGCAGTGTGAACTAAGCCTAAGGTCTTCACATGATTTTAACTGCTAAATTTCAAGTGCGATAACTCAGAGTGAATAGTCAGATTAGCGTAAAATTGGGTCTAATTGGTATTTTTTTTTTGTTGACAAACTTAGAATTTGATTTAATAAAGGCAAATATGCTGTTTTCACGTTGCAAGGGAATTTTCCAATAGCTTAGTGAATGAAGTGAAGTTCTGCTGACTTTTATCATCCAATCATGTACAAGCAAAAATACATTTATTTTTTTTATTTTTATTTTTTTATTATTTTTCTTGCACATGATTGCGTATTCTTTGCAAAGTTCACTAGGAACAATGACCTTGCAAGTGAAAATTCCCTTTCATAGGGAACAGTCTATTTGCCTTTAGAAAATGCACCCCTTAAAGTATACAGTATGTTAAGACGGATAATATAAATAACATTCAGTCACCTATTTTTTATTGTCATACAATAAAACAGTGTTCAAAAATGGCAGCTGTAAGGGTCCTTTCACCTTTTTGTTACATCAATGCCAGTTCAACTCTGACATTGGACTGCGACAAACCCATGCTGGATCTATGGGCTACTGTATGTGAAAGAACTTGTTTACATCATTCTACCTCTGATCCGTCACATTTAGGTCCAGAAAAACAAAAAAGCGTGACTTTTTTTTTTTTTTTTTACAGACCTGAACAGACTTGCAGGTAGGCAGATGTAAACGGACACTATTCCATTTACATCCAACTGCCCATAGACCTGCATGGAGTTTTTGATCAGGTTCACCTGAAAAACTGTGGCCCTGATCGAAAAGCCTTTGTAAAAGGTGCAAGGCCTTTATTTTTTTACTCTTGGTGGCAAGAGTTGCTCTTCTCGTTGCTTTTCCTGAGTTTGGAAGGCTGCTACCTGTGCTGTTAGAGGGCAGGTAGCAGCATGAGATGTATGGAGGTCTGTCAAATAACCACTTGCCGATTTGTATAACTTGAATAAACGGCGGGAAGGTGACACTTCTGTGCCGGATCACCTACCTAGTACATGATCCGACACTTCCAGTTTGGGGATGTGCACGCATGTGCACTCCCACTGTGATTATACATAGTGGGAGCTTATCTGTGGGTACCATGGACTTAACTAGTTAACAAACTATTGACATAGGAATGTATAAGAGATTATTGGCACAGGAATGCATTAAAGAGATCTAAATAAGACCGAAGTGTACATCTGTACTGGTCCAATGCATGGATTAAAATACAGACAAACCAGACCAGAATAAATGTATACATGTGTGCTCGGATATCGATGCAGTTCCGTGCAGCCAGCCATCTGTCATTGATTTGAACAGACCATCTGCACATTCCTGCACCGAACACCTGTGCTTCCTGAGCAGCTAAAGATGGCCTTTTGCTTGGGTGTATAGATTGATATGTCCATGTAAATGAGGCCTATGTGACAAAATGGCCTGTATAACATACTGTATATATATATATTGTCTTTTGATAAATAGGCATTTAATTAAAATTTACTTATGAGTTTAATAAGGTTGTGGAGTTATGTGATGTAGGTATGTATTTATTATTCCCCCTATATACCGTTTCTATTAATAACTGGAAGAGGGGATACACTTGACTTGTTATCTCACACCACCTGTTTATCATCCAGATGGCTGGATGATTCAGGCTAAAGGATTTTGAAATACATACCTAGTTTTTCCAACAGAATATTTAAATTGTTACCTAGCTGTTGAAACATCTGCTGAACTATAACAGAAGTGGAAATGCAATCATATGAGGTTTAGCATTCCTATGGAGTCTAAATGAGGAAGCTGTCTGCATGCTTCAAAACGGATTGTTCCATCCAGTGGGAACATAAGTGAGGAATGCAAGCTTCCGTCCAAAGAATTTAAAGTTAACGTGCATGCTACAAAAGAGAATAGACACTTAATATAAAAGGCTATTTCCACTGACACCATTCAAGAGCTATCTTTGCATTTTTTTTATTTATTTATGCTAACATTGTAATATATTTTAATAACAATTATAAGAAATATTATATCATAATAATGGGCTGTGACAAAATATTACTCAACCTTTGGTTAAGTAACTCATTTGGTTTAACAAGAATTAGACAGTGTATTTCTAAATATTTATTAATATGTTATAGGTACAGCATCTCTGGTGATTTTGCAGTGTTTCCTCAATGTGATAAAATTCTTTCATGGTACACTTTTTTTTTGGATGTCATACTTAATATTGTGCTAAAATAATGCAATTCTGAAGATGTTTATAAGGTTTTGCAGCAAAATATTAAGATTTTGAAATGCTTTCATTTTTGGATGAAGTGGCGATGGGTTGGACCCTCTTTTAAAAGTTTTTATTACTGTCTTTGTCCTCATTGTTTTACTACTTTGTTTGTTTTTTTTGGCTAGGGTCTCAGGGTGTCACTACTGGTAGTATAAG
This sequence comes from Rana kukunoris, assembly GCA_029574335.1. Classification (NCBI taxonomy): domain Eukaryota; kingdom Metazoa; phylum Chordata; class Amphibia; order Anura; family Ranidae; genus Rana; species Rana kukunoris. Next base: position 286,932,953 of record CM056049.1, read on the forward strand.
GCGATAGCTGGACCCTATAGAGGTTGCACAGGCAGTCCAACTCCTCCAGGAAGGCACATCAATACGTGCCATTGTCAGAAGGTCTCAAGAGCATGGAGGAGATTCCAGGATACAGGTTCTAGGAGAGCTGGACAGGGCCGTGGAACTCATCAACAGGACCGGTATCTGCTTCTTTGGATGAGCACTGCCAGAGCCCTACAAAATGACTGCCACTTGTGTGAATTTCTCTGACCAAACAATTAGAAACAGATTTAATGAGGGTGGCCTGTTGGCCCAAAGTCCTCTAGTGGTTGCCATTGAGCACCAGAATGAGAGCATATTCACCCTGAGCAAGTGACAGACATGAAAGGGTCTGGAGAAGCCATGGAGAATGTTATGCTGCCTGTAACATCGTTCAGCATGACAGGTTTGGTGGTGGGTCAATGATGGTCTGGGGAGGCATATCCATGGAGGGATGCCCAGACCTCTACAGGCTAGACTATGGCACCCTGTCTGCCATTAGGTAGTGGGATGAAATCCTTGGTCCTATTGTCAGACACTACGCTGGTGCAGTGGGTCCTGGGTTCCCGGTGCACAACAATGCTTGGCCTCATGTGGCGAGAGTATGCAGCCAGTTCCTGGAGGATTAAGGAATTGATACCATTGGCCCCCACGCTCGCCTGACCTAAATCCAATAGAACACCTCTGGGACATTATGTTTCGGTCCATCCAATGCCTCCAGGTCTGTAAGGAGCTCAGTGATGCCCTGGTCCAGCTCTGGGAAGAAATACCCCAGGACACCATCTGTTGTCTCTTTATGAACATGCCCTGACATCAGGCATACATACAAGCATGTGGAGACCATACAGACTACCATTTTGAGTTGCTGTAATAAAATTACAGCAAAATGGACTAGCCTGCTGCATCATTTTGTCACTTTGATTTTTGGGGTGTCTTTGAATTCAGCCCTCCGTAGGTTGATAGTTAAAATTTCTGTCAAACCATGTGACATCCTTTCATTCCTAACACATTACCCAGTCCATATCAGTATAGATATCCAGCATAAAATTGTTCTTCATTGAGATCTGATGTGTTTTAAAAGTGTTTCGTACATTTTTTTTGAGCAGTGTACTTATCACTTGCCACATAACTGTGTTGGCTACAAAATGTTTCTCTGTATAATTCCTACCATGAGCAGTTACATTTTTATAGCGAATTGATGATGTGAAGCTCTGTTGACTAAATTGCTTGCTATTCAAAGACTACATAGACTGTCACATTCTTTAATTTACATTTTTTCTTGGCTCTCTTCTTTATATTTCCAAGTCTGCAGAGCCCTGCCATTCAAAACTGTTTAAACAATTTATTGGAGGTAAAGAGTAACGTCATTTTTCATCGTGTGATTCGATCTCCATCAGAGCATGGCAACTCAATCCTGCGAGACTCTGTGTCACTGAGCAGGCACAAAGAACAAGTTTTAACAGTTAAAAGAAGGATTAAAAAACATTGCCCTCCACTGACCTAGCAGAGACTGTGTTAATATGATCTACTTAAAATAGAGAAACGTTCATTACAAAGTGAACAGAGAAAATAAACGTATACCAATTAGAACCATTGTTTAAGTGCTATCCATGCTTTGTTAATGGTTTTTGTAAATTTGCCCCACAAGAAAAAAAAAATGTAAATGCCTTTTCTGAATTTGAAGATTTTTTTTCCTTGAAGGAATAATCCATTAAAATACAAGGTATCTTTTTTTCTATAAACATAGAAAAAAAAATTGAATGTACATGTTTTAGCCCCTTCCCGACCAGCCACCGCAGTTGTGCTCCCCTGGACGAAACAATGTTACCTTACGTCGGTTCGCTTTTTGATCACTAGAAGGCAATGACCGCTGGGCACCCATGATTGCTCGTGACACAGCGAGAACCCGGAATTTATGTGTGTAAATACACAAATCCCAGTTCTCTCAGGGGTGAGGAGACAGACCGTGTGTTCATACCAAGTATAAACACCGACCTCTCTCTCCTAGTCAGTCCTATAACCCTACAGTTAGAACACACCTAGGGAACACAGTTAACCCCTAGTGTTAGCTCCTTCCCTGCCAGTGATATTTATACAGCAATCAGTGCATTTTTATAGCACTGATTGCTGTATAGTTGTCACTGGTCCAAAATATGTGTCAAAAGTGTCCGATCTGTCTGCCACAATATCACTGTTCCGATAAAAATCGCTGATCGCCGCCATTACTAGTAAAAAACAAAATTAATAATAAAAATGCCATAAATCTATCCCCTATTTTGTAGATGCTATAACTTTTTGCGCAAACCAATCAATATACGTTTATTGCGATTTTTCTTTTACCAAAAATATGAAGAATATATATTGGCCTAAATTAAGGAAAAAAAATTGTTTTTAAAAAAAATGGCATTTTCATTATATACAAAAAGTTATAGGGAAAAAGAGGACGTCAATGTTTGGGTACAGCGTGGCACGTCCACGCAATTGTCAGTTAAGATGATGCAATGCCATATCGGAAAAAATGGCATGGTCATTAAGCAGCCAAATCTTCCGGGGCTGAAGTAGTTAAAAGAAAATAACAAAATAGCATTTTTGGGAAAAATCTAAATAGGTATGTGTGGGTAATATTTATATTCACTTTGCAGACTTTCTGTACAATAATCCCCCTGGCCAACGCTACTGCATACCTCCCAGAAGTAGCGTTGATGGGAATGAGGGGCACCTACTAGCAAACTTATGTAGGCATAGGACACGCCCCCTGCCACACACCCTAAAAAGAGACTTAACTAAAAAAAAAGGTTAATTAAACCCACAAGGGTTTTTTTTTACCACTACTAGTCCTTTTCTATTAGCTTTTAAAATTTACAAATGCAGCCATTTAGAATTTGGTTAAAACGTTTAGCACTGAGAAACACTTTTTGAAAGAGAAAACATGCATTTTATATACAACTATATAGATCAGACTAAAATGAGGGACAAATGAGGAGGAAAGAGGGACAGATGGACATTGTTCCAAATCAGGGACAATTAAGAGCTATGCTACTTGCAGATAATGTTTACAATACTTAAGAGACGTTTGGACTTATATACTAACCTCCATGCTGTAGCATCGGTCTGATGCTTTAGGCCAGATAACTAAGTGACCACATGACCGCCGATCAATCAGTTTTCAGTCTTCTCACAGCAGTGACTGTCAGTTACCACTTCCCACTCTGTGCTCATTGGACTTTAAGGCTGGAAAGGGAGCACTTTGGCTTTCAGCTACACACACACAATCAGGCAGCTGGGTGGATCTGTACACAATGGTCTGGATCCTTCCTAGAGCAGCTCTGTGATGTCAGCTGATAGTGGGCAATAGTCTGCTATAAGCTGACTATGGGTCACAGGAGAGCAAATGTAAGTTCACTTCAATGGCCAAAAAAAGCTTTGATCATACTTCTCTTTTAAAAAGGGGGCTGATTTACAAAATAAAGCAACATATGTGTATTTGTTTTGTAAATTATATAATTTTTTTCCTCTTAGTGAATGCATGGTCAGTGTAGGTGTAGTTAATCCATTGTGCAGGCAAAACATAAAATCTATTCTTGGATTACTGCTATTAGGGTATTTTCAGTGACCACTAATATTGACTTATTGCAGTAGCTAACTTAAAATATATTTATATGATTTTTACATTTTAGGTGCTTGCCCTTTTGATTGTTTGGAAAATGGGACAGGCTGCATTTTATAACAAGGCAATGCACAGGACATAATGCATTGTGCACACCAACACATGTAGCAGGCATTATCACAGCACAGTGGTGTGAATGGACCCTCCAAGACTAATGCCGCGTACACACGGTCGTTTTTTGTCTTGTAAAAAATGTTGTTTTTTCTCATGAAAAAAAACGTTTTTCAAACTTCATTTTAAAAAACGACGTTGCCTACACACCATCATTTTCTGAAAATGCTCTTGCAAAGCGCGGTTACGTAAGACACTTTCGACGGCACTCTGTTCCATTGAAGCTCCCGTCTCATAACTTGCTTCTGAGCATGCGCGGGTTTGAAAACGTTGTTTTGCCCACACACGATCATTTTTTATGACACAAAAAACGACATTCAGAATTTTTTTTTTGTCGTTTTTTTGAAGACATAAAACAACGTTTTGTCCACACACGATCATTTTAAATGAAGTTTTTTAAAACATCGTTTTTTTTTCATTACAAAAAACGACCGTGTGTACTCGGCATAATGAATGACACAGTGCTGACTAGCAGGGTAGATGTCTGTTCTCAGTTTGCAAGTACTTGAGAACTTATCCTGTATTTGTTAATGCACATCTGTACAAATAAATCAAAAAGCCTGATGCGCTATGGTCCATGAGGCCACGAAGAGTTGGACACGACTAAACGACTGAACAACAAATAAAATCACCTTTGTCTCAATATAGAGTCAATCTTTGGCCATTGTTAGAGTGGGCTCATAGCCACTGTCTATGTGCATATCCCATTTATTTCAAATCACATACTTTTTAGGATATTTACAAGAGAACCATAAATAACCATTTTTTTTTTTTGTACACGTTTATTATTCAGTTTATTGCAGATAGAAATCATATTGGGGGAAATTCCATAAAGCTGCTGCGCCACTTTTCTGGTGATAATCCCTCTTGTTAATGTGGTGCACTGAAACACTTTTTGTTCTGACAGTGACTTGTGTGGCAAATTCAGGGAGTTCTAAAATGTGCCACTTTTACATTGTGGTGCAGCAAACTCTGTTTTGGAGTACAGAGAGAGCCCTTGGCGCAAACAGATTTTGCTAAAATGTCTTGCATGGATTCTAAAAGTGGTGCAGCATGCTCCAAATTCATGTACAAGTTCTAGACCGGTACGTGAATTTGGTGCATGCTTCACCACTTTTATAATGCACACAAGACACGTTCACTAGTATATAGGAATTTCAGATATTGTGTAAATGTATTGTTATAAGCCATTTTTAACCGGTTAACGCCCGCCCAGCCCACTGTATATATACGTCCTATTTTTAAAGATGGATATCTCGGTAACGGCAGCAGCTGCTGCCATAACCGAGATATCCATCTCTTCAGTAGGCGGTTCTGTCAACGATAACAGCAGTCTCTGCGGCAGATTCTCCGCGAGATCGCCGTTATCGGTGGCGGGAAAGGGCCCCCCCTCCCGCCGCTCTCCCGCTGCCTCCACCGCTTACCGTAGCCGTCGGAAGCGGCGGAGGCGATCGGGTCCTCTTTGCTGCTGTGTGGGGGTGCAAATGAGGGCAACATGGCCCCCACCCATCCCCATAGCTCTGCTGGGCGGAAGTGACGTCAAAACGTCAGTCCCGCCCAGCATCTTAACCACTTAAGACCCGGACCAAAATGCAGGTAAAGGACCTTGCCCCTTTTTGCGATTCGGAACTGCGTCGTTTTAACTGACAATTGCGCGGTCGTGCGACGTAGCTCCCAAACAAAATTGGCGTCCTTTTTTCCCCACAAATAGAGCTTTCTTTTGGTGGTATTTGATCACCTCTGCGGTTTTTATTTTTTGCGCTATAAACAAAAATAGAGCGACAATTTAAAAAAAAATGCAATATTTTTTACTTTTTGCTATAATAAATATCCCCCAAAAATATATAAAAAAACTTTTTTTTTTCCTCAGTTTAGGCCGATACGTATTCTTCTACCTATTTTTGGTAAAAAAAAAAAAAACGCAATAAGCGTTTATCGGTTAGTTTTCGCAAAATTTATAGCGTTTACAAAATAAGGGATAGTTTTATTGCATTTTTATTAGTTTTTTTTTTTACTACTAATAGCGGCGATCAGCGATTTTTTTTCATGACTGCGACATTATGGCGGACACTTCAGACAATTTTGACACATTTTTGGGACAATTGTCATTTTCACAGCAAAAAATGCATTTAAATTGCATTGTTTACTGTGAAAATGACAGTTGCAGTTTGGGAGTTAACCACAAGGGGGCGCTGTGACTTTGAGTGTTCCCTGTGTGTGTTTACAACTGTAGGGAGGTGTGGCTGTAGGTGTGACGTCATCGATCACGTCCCCCTATAACAGGGATGACGTGATCGATGCTGCGGCCACAGTGAAGCACGGGGAAACCGTGTTTACACACGGCTCTCTCCGTTCTTCAGCTCCAGGGACGGATCGCCGCACTGCAGCGGCGATCGGGTCTGCGAGTCCCGCGGTCCCGGTCCTGGAGCTTCGGACCAGGTCACGGGCGCGAGCCCGTGACCCACGGCTGGGTACTAAAACCAACGTATATATATACGTTGATGTGCCCAGCCGTGCCATTCTGCCAACGTATATGTGCAGGAGGCGGTCCTTTAGTGGTTAAAGAGAATTTTTTTTGTTTACATTTTTTCAAATGACAAAATGTCTTTTTTTCATTTAAGCCTAAGGGCCTTTCACACTAGCGGACGAACGGTCCGCTAATTACAAGTCCGTTAACGGACTTGTAATGCTTCCCTATGGGAGCGGATCCGTTAGCGGATGATGCATCCGCTAACGTCCGCTAGATCCGCATCCGTTTTTGCGGACGGAAGAATGTCCTATTTTTCTTCCGTCCGGCCAAACGGATCGGATGCAAACGGACAGACGGTCCGTTTCCATCCGACTCCCCATAGGGGAGAGCGGAGGAGAGACGGGGCGGTCCCTGCACAGTGTGCGGGGACCGCCCCGTCCGCCGACAGCTCAGCGGAGCCCCCCCCGCTGAGCTGACGGGCACACGGAGCGGACCGAAAAACAGTCCGCTCCGTGTGAAAGGACCCTAAATATGAGATCTGGGGTCTTTTTGACCCCAGATCTCATATTTAAGAGGACCTGTCATGCTTTTTTTCTATTACAAGGGATGTTTACATTCCTTGTAATAGGAAAACAAGTGATATATTTTTTTTATTTCAGTGTTAAAAATTATAAAATAAATAAAAATAAATACGAAAACAAAAAAAAATGTTTTTAAAGCACCCCGTCCCGACGAGCTCGCGCGCAGAAGCGAACGCATACGCGAGTAGCGCCCGTATATGAAAACGGTGTTCAAACCACACATGTGAGGTATCGCTGCGATCGTTAGAGCTAGAGCAATAATTCTAGCCCTAGACCTCCTATGTAACTGAAAAAATGCAACCTTTCAAGATTTTTAAGGGTAAAAGTTTGCCGCCATGCCACGAGCGGGCGCAATTTTTAAGTGTGACATGTTATTTTTTAATTCAAAAAAGTAAATTTTTTTCCAAAAAAAGTGCGCTAGTAAGACCGCTGCGCAAATACGGTGTGACAAAAAGTATTGCAATGACTGCCATTTTATTCTCTAGGATGTTAGAAAAAAATAAAATATATATATATATATATATATATATATATATATATATATATATATATATATATATATATATAATGTTTGGGGGTTTTAAGTAATTTTCTAGCAAAAAAAAACTGTTTTAGTCTCGTAAACACCAAATCTGAAAAACAGGCTTGGGGCTTAAGTGGTTAATAAGTATGTGGTAATATATTTGTAAAAAGAGACTACATTTATAAATATGTATATATATATATAGAGAGAGAGAGAGCGAGAAAGAAGGAGAGAAATTATTTTGGGGTCACACAAGACAAATACTTAAAGTGGCTTCAGCATTGCTTGGCAAAAAGGTATGTGTTTTATGTCAAAATATAAAGTAGTCGGCAATCAGCAGTCCCCCTCACCAGGCATCCAGGTTCAGTGCTCTGGCTTGTGGAGGCAGACACCTAGCTCAACTCTGGCTCCCTCTCCTCAGTCATTTTTTAGGGTTCTCATCATTTCATACAGATGCCATGAAGCACATAACAAGCAACAATAGTCTTAGTAGCTTTCTGAGGAGAGTACGTCAACTCACGCACTGCTTTCATCACCCTAACACAACCAATCAGAAATCATTTCTGAATTGATCATATCACTGTGAATTGAAACTTCATCATAATGATTTACAGAAGTTAATATATCATCATTGCATCACTGCCATACAACCCATGACTAATAGCATGCATCAGGCATTTTAATATGAACATAGGAAAAAAAACAAAAAAAAAACATGAAGTCACTTCAACCCTCAAATTCATCTTTGATTTGAGGTGTTATGTATGTCTAAATTCAAATGAAAAGTATATTCTAGACAAAACTTTCAGATTTCCTTTCCCGCATTTAATTTAATGGTAGTCATTTGGAATAGAGTGTTAACCTTCGAAAAATCCTGATGTTAACAATATTAAGTTCCACCCACTGAAATAATTTGACCTCAGTGTTGTATGGAAAATGAACCCAGTAACTGGAAGCTTTTACTGAGAAATACAGGGTTTTTGGGTGGAGAAGTATAATTTCTAAAATATAAAATAAACATTATGTCCCATTTAGATGGAACTTGGGATTTTCCCATATTCCTGTGAAATTCGGCCGAGAAATCATATTAAAAACACATATGCCATTTCAGAAAGGAGCAGCAGTAACCATGGCAGTGGAAAACTTATAATGTATTCTGAAATATACTGCACCTGAATTAACATTGTTCTTGGCTGTTGTAGATGCAATTAAATGTACATATAATATAAGTGTCTTTATTTTCGAAAGAGGGAGAGACCAACTTATAGTGTTACCAAAGCATATGTGATTTATGGAAAAGAGACCTATGATCACTAAAAATATTGTATCTCGCTGTTAACCATGACATCAGAATAATTGAACACAATCTATGAATTCATGCAAAAATAAAGTCCAGATGCAGTGTACTAAGCTTAACCACTTGCCTACTGTGCACCTACACCCCCTTCCTGCCCAGACGAAATTTAAGCTTCCGGCACTGCGTCGCTTTAACTGACAATTGCGCGGTCGTGCGACGTGGCTCCCAAACAAAATTGGCGTCCTTTTTTTTCCCACAAATAGAGCTTTCTTTTGATGGTATTTGATCACCTCTGCGGTTTTTATTTTTTGCGCGATTAAAAAATATTGCATTTTTTTTCAAAATTGACGCTCTATTTTTGTTTCTTTTTGCTATAATAAATATCCCCAAAAATATATAAAAAAAAGTTTAGGCCGATACGTATTCTTCTACATATTTTTGGTAAAAAAAAAATGCAATAAGCGTTTATCGATTGGTTTGCGCAAAATGTATAGTGTTTACAAAATAGGGGATAGTTTATGGCATTTTTATTATTTTTTTTTTTTTACTATTAATGGTGGCGATCTGCGATTTTTTTTATTGGGACTGCGACGTTATAGTGGACACTTCAGACACTTTGGTGACATTTTTGGGACTATTTACATTTATACAGTGAACAATGCTATAAATATGCATTGATTACTGTATAAATGTGACTGGCAGTGAAGTGGTTAACCACTAGGGGGCGGGGAAGGGGTTAAATGTGTGTCCTATGAGTGTTCTAACTGTAGGGGGAGGGGGGGGTGACTGGGGGAGGTGACACAGAGCTCCACGTCCCCACTCAGTTACTGGGCACTCGCACCGGGATCCCAGCAGAGCGGCGGGTGCGCCCGCGGCTTTAAAGAGACAGGACGTCATATGACGTCCTGTCAGAACAATAGAATCCTCCGCCCGCCGTCATTTGATGGTGGGCGGTGGACAAGTGGTTAAGGATAGTGAGAAAGACCTGTATGGATTTTGAACTGATTTTCATTTGATTAAATCTAAAATCATATTATTTATTTACACAGCCTTTAACTAAACTCTAGGCCTAAATTCAACATCTCAGTTGTTTGAAGGAGAGCCTATGCCCATTTGCAGGGTAAAATTATCTGGACACATTAGGCCCCTGCTTCATTGTGTCTTACATATCAACAAGTGAGGTTAATGTACAGTACAGACCAAAGGTTTGGACACACCTTCTCATTCAAAGAGTTTTCTTTATTTTCATGACTATGAAAATTGTAGATTCACACTGAAGGCATCAAAACTATGAATTAACACATGTGGAATTATATACATAACAAAAAAGTGTGAAACAACTGAAAATATGTCATATTCTAGGTTCTTCAAAGTAGCCACCTTTTGCTTTGATTACTGCTTTGCACACTCTTGGCATTCTCTTGATGAGCTTCAAGAGGTAGTCACCTGAAATGGTTCAAAAATATAGGGAATGGGGAAACATAAAAGCACTCACATGTAGCCGACATCCGAAGTAATTGAATCAAAAATAGAAAAATACTACATAGGGTAGTAGAAAGGCGGACTTTTTCAGGCAATCACAAGGACATAAAAGTTAAGAAAAAATATTTAATTATATATCATAAAATCCAAAAACAAAGAATAAAATATACAAAAACAGGGTATACAGAATATACATAAGCAATGTTAGCTTGCATCTCGCCTACGCGTTTCGCCTAGCGGCTTCTTCAGGGCGAGTTTGAGAGAGGGCTGGTAGTATATAATTGCTAATTTCATACATCAAAAGAATTGCTATCCATCCGATTGCATCGAAAATGAAGAAATAAGTATTCATATGGCTTGTAAGAGCTCAATGCGACAGACAGAGTACTCCAAGATACACGAAAAAATATATATATCCTATGGTTGGCAGCGAGTCATCATATAAGGATGAACACGTGTATTTCTGAAATAAAGCCAGAAATCAAAAAACAGACCCGGGACTGATCACAGCAGTGAACATGGAACATAACCAGGGAGGAGTAAGTATCCAATCAACTAGGCTAGACCAGGTTAAAGTGTCCAATATAGGGCAGCCCAGTAAGTCAGGAGCCTTGGTAAAGAGCGCTGTTCATGTGTCCCGGGGGGGTTTAGCCTGTGCTGCACCTGAGTCACCTGAAATGGTCTTCCAACAGTCTTGAAGGAGTTCCCAGAGATGCTTAGCACTTGTTGGCCCTTTTGCCTTCACTCTGCGGTCCAGCTCACCCCAAACCATCTCGATTGGGTTCAGGTCCGGAGACTGTGGAGGCCAGGTCATCTGGCGCAGCACCCCATCACTCTCCTTCTTGGTCAAATAGCCCTTACACAGCCTAGAGGTGTGTTTGAGGTCATTATCCTGTTGAAAAATAAATGATAGTCCAACTAAACCCAAACCGGATGGAATAGCATGGCGCTGCAAGATGCTGTGGTAGCCATGCTGGTTCAGTATGCCTTCAATTTTGAATAAATCCCCAACAGTGTCACCAGCAAAGCACCCCCACACCATCACACCTCCTCCTCCATGCTTCACGGTGGGAACCAGGCATGTAGAGTCCATCCGTTCACCTTTTCTACATCGCACAAAGACACAGTGGTTGGAACTAAAGATCTCAAGTTTGGACTCATCAGACCAAAGCACAGATTTCCACTGGTCTACTGTCCATTCCTTGTGTTCTTTACCCCAAACAAGTCTTTTCTGCTTGTTGCCTTTCTTTAGCAGTGGTTTCCTAGCAGATATTCTACCATGAAGGCCTGATTCACACAGTCTCCTCTTAACAGTTGTTCTAGAGATGTGTCTGCTGCAAAAGGTGGCTACTTTGAAGAACCTAGAATATGACATATATTTTCACTTGTTTCACACTTTTTTGTTATGTATAATTCCACATGTGTTAATTCATAGTTTTGATGCCTCCAGTGTGACTCTACAATTTTCATAGTCATGAAAATAAAGAAAAATCTTTGAATGAGAAAGTGTGTCCAAACTTTTGGTCTGTACTGTACATGGGTGGCAGGGATTTTAAAGGGAACCAAATAAAACAACCATTTTAATCACATACGCTACATAAAGAATAGAACCAAAGCAAAATTAAACCTATATTTCTTACAAAGAGCAGATAATTGTTTGAAAACCATCCCCATAACAAAAAAGGATAAATAGATATTTATTATATGGATATCAGCATGCCCAACTGCCTTATCCATTTCGAGACTTGCTTTTCTTCAGGGGCAATCCGATGGACCTTCATAAAGATAGAGAAGTTAGAGATGCATACACCCACATTTAACATACATTTTACCAACATCATGATGTAGTAAATATAACTACTTACAAACTAATGAAATACGCCATAAACAACAGCATATGTGTAATCGGCGCCTGCCGCCGTAATGCGTTCCACGCTGGAGCGCAGCGACCGCACAATGACGTCATCGCTCGGCGCCGCGTGCGTTCCAGCCTGCAGCGGGGAAGTGCCAAATGCAATCAGCTGCATTCGGCACACATGCTGTTCTACTATAAACAGAATGGCTTGTATGATACACGCTGTTCTATTATTGTCAGCCGTAGGTCGGTCATGCTACAATCCTGCTGCCAGCGCTCTCCACGCTACAGATCAACCTTACCAGGAATCTCCATGCCAATATAGCCATCATGCTGTCTACCTCCAGACAACCATTCCTACTGGCACCCTAAGAGGAACTCCTTGCTGACACCCTACACTATTGAATCCCTTGTCTCAAGCCCTGCAAGCGGATAAGTAGCATATGTTTTACTTGTAGTGCTTTGGCAGATCTGCTACAAATATTGATTGCTAAACAAATGCTATTTAACATTGGCTTGTAAACTATCATCTTAATTTGGGTCCCCCTCTAGGTCAACATCTGTCAGGTGCTTGACTGTGCAGATCACCTCCCGCCAAAAGGAAACAAGTTTGGGACAGTCCCAGAAGATGTGCAGCATTGTCCCTTCAGCATTTCCACACCGCCAGAAAACACTGGTGACGTGGGAGGAAACGGTGCAAGGTGGTAGGCACCCTGTACCAACGGGTTAGGATCTTGTGGCATGTCTCCTGTATCCTCGTGGCTATGGATGACTTATGGGAAAAGTAAAGGATCTTCTCCCTCTTTGTGTCCGTGAACTGGGTGCCTAGGTGAGACTCCCATTTGGTTAGGAAGGGAGGAATGTATCCCTCCGCCAGTCTAGTCAAGGAGGCATAAATAATTGAGAGACCATGTCGGACCGGTTCCCCCCGGCAGCACAGGCGCTACAATTCTGTAAGCGGACAAGAGGTGCCAAGGGTCCATAGACACTGGCACAGAAAGTTGCGTAGCTGGAAGCTGCTCCAAAAGTCCAACGGAGGGTTCGTGGCAGACACCCCAGCAAAGGTGGAGAGTCGGCCATCGGAGCCCACAAAATCACAGAGACGAAGCCTGCGACTCGTGGCCAACCGCTGGAAATGGGGGCTCTGAAGCCCGGGCTGAAACTCTGGGTTGCCCAGGACCATGGGAGAAGGCAGAGGTGACACCAAAGTGTGTCTAAATGTGTCCCTGGCTAACAGAAGAGTGTTACCCAGTGTGGGGTGATCAGACAGGGCCTTTGGGAGTGGCGACGAGATCCACTGGCCAGCTTTTATGTCCATTTTTTAAGTATAGCCCCACAGGCGACTGGTAAGCAAATGTAGATTTAAGTGTCTCCAGGTGCATCTGAGTAGTCCGGGCTGTCAGGGTGCTATAGCCAAACAACATAAGGAGAGGGTCATTAAATCTGCCCAGGATCTTTAAATCTGTTTTATAAGTAGAATTCATCTTGGGGAAAATGTGTCCAGGAGTAAACTAGCTCTCTAAATTCACACTTTTGCTTCATAACCCTTGAAACACACAAAAACAAAGAAAGGCACTCTATTGCTTCATTACCTTGTCATGTTTTTTGCTAATATGGTATGTCTCTGGTATTATGACTTCCTTCAAGTATTTGTACAATCACTGTAGTAACATGACATTGGCAAATGGTCTAACTTTTGCCACTGTGTCATGGAACTATTGTCACTTTGGTAATGGTAAACCTGTCCAAGGCAAGGCCAACCTTGAGACTAGAGAGGCTCCTGCCTTGGCACTGTGATGGTAGGGGGAATGCAGTTGCAGTTGGAGTGTCTCCTGGCTCATCATTGCTTCAGCTTCTCCTTTGCAAAACCAGGCTGTTAGTGTAAACATGAAACAGCAGCAGGCCCTTGTTCATCATCAATTATCATACATTCCCATAGACCACTCATCAAATCAAGTCTTGTCACCGCAACCAGACACATATATAATTCAAAAACCCTGGTAAAAGATTACCTGTGAGGCAAAGGGATTACTTAAGTGACAAAAAGCCATAATAATGTTTGCTAGTAAAAAAATATAAACTTTATTTTACATTCATGACAATAATGTTCAATATAAATTTGTTTTAGCTTCCAACATCACAGGATCACACAGGTCCAAGGAAAGCACCATAAATAAGGTGCATACAAGACCGACAATTTGCACCTTATTTAGGGTGCTTTCTTTCAATTAGTGTGAAAAACACTGAACACAAAACACAATGGGCCAGATTCACGTACCCGGGCGCATCTTCTTTACGCTACGCCGCCGCAACTTAGAGAGGCAAGTGCTGTATTCACAAAGCACTTGCTCTGTAAGTTGCGGCGGCGTAGCGTAAAGTGTCCGGCGTAAGCCCGCCCAATTCAAAATAGGAAGGAGGTGGGCGGCATCTATTTAAATTAATCGTGACCCCATGCTAATGAATGGCCGGCCAAACTGGGCATGCGCGCGCATGCTCAGAATCACGTTGCATATACTCCCTAAGTGACGGCGCACAATGCCTACGACGTGTGAACGTAACCTACGCCCAGCCCTATTCACGTACTACGTAAACGACGTAAAATTTGACGGCGTCGTTCCCTGGCCCATACCTTTGCATTAGCTGCGCATCATATAGCAGGGGTAACTTTATGCCGGACGTAAGCCTTACGCAAAGCGCGTATATGAAGCGGCCGGGCGCATCTACGTTCGTGAATTGGCGTATCTTGCTCATTTGCATATTTATAATGGGAACGCCAAATGCGTTTAGCATAACTATGCGCCCACGATACTCCGGCGTAGGCAAGTTACGTCGGACGGCTGAAGCCATGTTTTTCGGCTTATAACGCTTTGTGAATCTGCACAAAGATGCGACGGCACACATTTGAAATTACAGCGGCGTAGCTAGAGATACGCCGGCGTAAATGCTTCCTGAATCTGGCCCAATATGCTGAACGACCAGACGCCAAATAATACACACATGGGCTGTCATGCAATAAATATCACCTTTAAATAACACAAATTGGTAAAAGACCAATGTGGTTCAAAATGACAACCAATGTGTGTAAAGCCAGAGGGGACCAGAGCCCGGTGATAAACCCCTATTTACCCATGTGCCTTACAAGGCATGGATGAAATAAATGGTATTTTACTAACTGATGTCCTCTGAGCCATTAAGGGGGCTGGGGTTTCGACATTAGCTCAGTGGAGCCATTAGATCGTGGTGATTGGAATATCAAAGTGTAATGATGAAAATGATAGAGAGCTTTCAGCAGTCAATATTCAATTAAGAAACATTTTGTCAGCCTGCCAGCTGTAACGTGTTTGTGAGGAGAGCTGTTCAACAATACATTAGTCTTGCCCTTTCATCAGCCTACTGAATATGATGTAAGGAAAAAAACAGCTGTGCAATTATAGCAAGCAATAGGTTTTAATGAAGGTATGGGAACGACAGCATAGCATTCGCCTCCAGTTAGCTATAAAAGGCCAGTGGGGCAACAGTGCTGTTACAGCTGCCAAGTGTAACAATTGGGAGCACTAGGAGGTGGTATTCCAAAACACCAACATGTGTATAAATCTTGAAGTTTGCCCCCTACACATTAGCAGTCCATCTAGACATCTAGAGAATGCACTACCGTAAATACAGGCTTCCTAGGCTGAGCAAGTACTTTACCTAACCATAGGGACACTCGTAAGCTCCAGAAGTCCCGGTGTTCCAATACTTGGCATGGCACTTTCCTCCATTCCTCGAATGGTTGCTGAATCCTCTAAATGCCAGGCAAACTCCAGCTCCCGGTTCCCGTTTACCAGGGTGTTCCACGAGTGGCATCATGTGAGGCTGATGACATCAACACGTTTCGCTAGGACATTGGAACAGTTTTTGTTTGTCATTTTTTGTTGATTAATGTTCTCCAGTAGTTTCCAGGGATCATCTACTTCTATGGGGTGATATTAAAAGGATTGTAAAGGCAGAAGGTTTTGTATCTATCATTCTATGCATTAAGATTAAAAGCCTTTTGTGTGCAGCAGCCCTCCTAACACTAACCTGAGGTCCTTTTATGTCCAGGGATGTCCACGAGTGTCTTGGCCATCCGAGATTATCCCTCCTGATTGGCTGAGACACAGCAGTGGCACCATTGGCTCCCGCTGCTGTCAAGTCAGCTAGCCAATCAGGGGAGAGAGGAGGTGGGGCCTGGTGATCTGAATGTGACTCAGCTCGGGTGCCCCCATAGTAAGCTGCTTGCTGCGGGGGCACTTAACAGGAGGGAGGGGCCAGGAGCACAGAAAAGGGATCTGAGAAGAGGAGGATCTGGGCTGCTTTGTGCAAATCCACTGCAACAGAGCAGGTAAGTATAACATGTTTGTTATTTTTAAGGAAAAAAATTAGACTTTACAATAACTTTAAGTGGTGACTCAATTATAGCCCTCACAAGCCCCTCATGTAGATGTCTCATCCATAATAGCAGTCTGGGGAAATAATATGTTCCAGAATCAGGATAGACAACAGGCATTAATGTAAACTCACAGGCATGACATATAACAGGACAAGCATAGCTAGTGTGGGGCTTATATAAGACAGTATCTACGGGGGGAACCAAAAATTTCCTAAAGTCTTTAAGAAATACCTGGAGATTCTGCTCTGTATTTAATCCTAGTGGCATGAGAGACCTTAACCTGTATATGCACCACTTCTCTTTCTGAAGTAATATACGGTTAAAGTCCCCCCTTCTTGGTGGTAACTTAAGAAAATGGATCCCCTTTATTTTAATGCCATCGGTTGTACCTTCATAGCACAAGGCAAAATGTTTTTCCTGGGTCCTTTTCTTTGATCTCTCTTAGGTGCTCACCTACTTTAATCTTAAGGGGTGTCTTGGTTGACCTATGTAGATCTTCAGGCAGGGGCAGGTAAGCATGTAAATCACTCTCGCAGTGGAATCATTTATCAGGTCTTTTATCTCAAAAATGAATTTGTCCCACAGTGTCAGTAAATATATTGGTCCTGTCCACAAAAGAACATATCTGACATATGTTGCAAGGAAACATTACTTTAGACCTAGGGTATTCTGATTGCAGTTTGGGCTTGGTTCTTTTTGTAAATTCTGAGTGTATCAAAATAACCCCCAGGTTATTTGCCCATCAGGCTACCATTTTGATAGCTGTCCCACTAAGCTTGCCAGTCTTGGGCTATTTGTCAGAATCCCCCAATGTCTTTCTAGGACATTGCGTACTGTATTCTATTGACCTCTGAATGGTGTCATTAGCCTCACTGGGCCAGGTTTAGCTTGCTCTACTTTTTCATTGGTGGCTCTAATTGATAAGAGACACTCTCTACTATGGCTTGATGCCCTGCGTTTGGCCTTACGGATTTGTCCATTTAAGTATCCATGTTTGCGTAAACCTCACATAAAGTTCATTACCCTCTTTTCTATAGTCACTTGGTTTGGTACAGTTTAATTTTAGCCTTAAAAAATTACCTACTGGAATCCCATATTTAAGCCACATGGGGTGGTGGCTATGGGCCCGTAAGAGAGTGTTAGCTGCTGTCTCTTTGTTAAACATATGCGTACATAATTGCCCATTTTCGCTGGCAATCCATAGGTCAAGAAATTAGATATTTTTTTTAACAAGACAAGAAATTAGATTTAGATACGGTCATAGATATATGTGAGGCGTATATTGCATTTATTGTTGTTTAGTTGATCAACAAATGTATGCAAATCCTTAATATTCTGTTCCACATCACAAGCACGTCATCAATGTATCTTAGCCACATATGTACGTTACATACATTGGCGAGGTACAAAACCTTCTCCTCATCCAATAGGCCACAGTGTAGGCAGGCGTAGGTGGGGACCTACGCTTACCCCATAGAGGTGCCCCTGATTTGTTGGTAATAGTACATGGAAAATTGAAAAAATGGTTCCAAAGAGAAAAATCAAGTAGGTCCACTAAAAATGTATTCTGTGGGCCAAACTCAGGATAATGAAAGTCTATTAACATTTCTACTGCTCTTAAGCCACAGGAATAGGGAATCAAAGCATATAATGATTCCACATCTATACCTATCAACCATACATTACCTTCAACCTGCAGATCAGCTATTTTTGACAGTACATTTTGGGTGTCCTGTTTTTTATTTAACAGGTGCACTACCTCTGGGAATGGACTGTGGTCTAGTCTTTTGTATATCATTAAATAACCTCAAATAACAATCAGCGCAAACAAACCTTTTAAATCTAGTACCCAAAAGTGATACAATAATATTCACAAAGAAAACCTCAAAAATCAAGTTGCTGCCGATCACTCAAAAGTGTTCTCACTCACCCCACTCCAATATACAACTATAAATATAGTGCAGCGCAACAATACATAAAAACAAATAATCAGTAAATAACAGTGATGTGACCAGAAGTGACAATTATTTTTCACAATACAGTGAGTTCATAACAAAAATAAAGATAGTTAAACAGTCCATATTGCTTGTAGTTCCATTGAAAAAATACCAAAAATGCTACAATCATCAACATCTGTGTGAGATATTACAAACAGTGCTCATAAATAATCCTCCACCGGTGAATGTGTAGCAACTTACCTTATACTTAGACCCCTGTTTTACCAGTGGATCCAAATAAGCAGTCCCCTAATAGGGATAAACCCAGGTGTGTATATTTCCCCCCGCTCTCAATCTCAGAAACTTCCTATTGGTAGTGTAGACTCTTGTGCAGCGGTAAATAAAAAAACGAGTGCTCTCTATAAAAACATTTGTCAAATAAAAAAGATCTATTTCACTTCACTCTTGTATTTTCATATTAGCTGTTTCATAAACTGTTGTTCTTGGAATATGAAAATTACATAAAAGAGGTCTTCAGGTCTGGATGGAAACACAGGGAACATTAAAACTTGACATAACAGTATAAAGGGATGTTGTTATAAGGAAATTTATCGTAGTTCAACATTAAATGACCTCATTTATTTATGTTCTTTATTTTCATATGAGAATGTGTACTTGTCGATGACAGGCAGTTTGACTTTTCTCAGTATTTACAATTGGAGTATTTATGCGGCATACTTAATTGATTATATACAATGAACCTTTTAATGTAAGGGAAAAAAAACAGAGAGCAAATAAGGCTGCTCTATTGGCATTGATAATAAAAGACGGTTTGCACATGGGTGTGTTTGTTTACACAGGTGTATAGGAAATCCAACCTGATTAAATGACGCCACCCTCCACTTATCAAGGTTTATGTAGCATTTCCATTGAGATATGTAAAAAGGCTTTATTTTCATTGGAGACATACTGGCAAATTACAATCACTTGTGTGCCACTCAGCAGAACAATTTTAGTTTGGAAAAGAAAAATGGTCACCACTTAGTACACAATAGGCCAGCCCTTAAGTTCTTGCATCTTTTAACTTAATAAAGTATATTTACTATATGTGATGTATACATATTGTCAGTGGTAATTCCTGCCACATTTGTTTCTTTGCTTATTAAGATGACATCGAAATAGTTCTTCAGCAGTGAAACTGGAAGTTGCAATCTCTCTTGACAGTTTTAAACTCCTATGTGCTCTTGGCAGATGGGCAGTCTTGATGCTCACTTACGCATTTTAGCTAATCACGGCTGAAAAACAAAAATGTGGTAAGCAGCAAGTGAGTATTGACCACTCTAAGGAAGTTTAAAAGACTTACATGTGCTGTGATCAACCTACAATACATCCGGAAAGTGTTCACAGCACTTCACTTTTTGCACATTTTGTTATTACAGCTTTATTCCAAAATGGATTCAATACATTATTTTCCTTAAAAATCTACAAACAATACCCCATAATGAAAGAAGTTTGCTTGAACTCTTTGCAAATTTATAAAAAAAAAAAAAAAAAAATCACATGTACATAAGTATTCGCCTTTGCTCCATACCTTGTTGAAGCACCTTTGACAGCAATTACAGCCTAAAGTATTTTTGCGTATGATGCTACAAGCTTGGCACACCTATTTTTTGGCAGTTTCTCTCAATCTTCTTTGCAGGACCTCTCGAGGTCCATCAGGTTGGATAGGGAGGGTCGGTGCACAGCGAATTTCAGATCTCTCCAGAAATGTTCAATCAGGTTCAAGTCTGGGCTTTGGTTGGGTCACTCAAGGACATTCACAGAGTTGTCCCGTAGCCATACCTTTGTTATATTGGCTGTGTGCTTAGGATCGTTGCCCTGTTGGAAGGTGAGCCTTCGCCCCAGTTTGAGGTCCAGACAGGGGAGGCGCAAGGCGGGTGCTTGGGGTTGCTCAAACATCCCCAAAAATTCTTTAAGCACCCCCAAAATAATATTTGCAGATGTTAGTGTTTTTGGTTTCCTTGTCTGCATGTTCTCTATTGCTGCCTGGAAGCTGGGGATTCTTTTTTATTGTGGAAGGATTCAACAGCTCTGGCCGCATAAGACGATAATCTTTGGCTAGACCTAAAAAAGGCTAATTTCAGAGTTGGATGGATATCCACCTCTATGCTGCTTCCTTAACCTCTTATGGACCGCCGCATGTACATTTACGTTGGCAGAATGGCACCGATCGGGACCCCCCCGGTACATGCGGCGGTCCCCGCAGCTGTACGAGCGATCCGGGACAAGGGGGCGGCTATTCGTTTTTGTCCGCCCCCTCCGGATCGCTCCCAGCCAATACGCGCGGTCCCCCGCCCTGCACTTCCTCCTCCTGTGTAAACACAGGAAGAGGGAAGTGATGTGATCTCTCCTCTCAGCGTTTTTTTCAACCGCTGCTGAGGAGAGATCACATTGCAAAGTAAGTCTGCACAACACTACACTGACACACACTACACAAAGGCAAATAAACCCCTTGCGATCGCCCCCCCCCCTCCCCCTGTCACAGTGTCACTGAATGCAGTAATCGTACATGTATGATTACTGTATTTAGTGTCAGCGTGACAGTCAGTTAGTGTTAGGTTCAGGGTAGCCCCCGTACCCCCCCTAATAAAGTTTTAACCCCTTGATCACCGCCCTAGTTAACCCTTTCACTCCCTATTGCCAGCATCACTAAGCGTTCATTTTTCTGATCGCTGTATTAGTGTCGCTGTTCCCGCTAGGTAGCTAATTTTTTTTTATTGCGATTTTTTTTTTACTAAAGACATGTGGCAGAATAAATTTTGGTCTAAATGTTTGACTAAAATTTAGTTTATTTGATTTTCCTTATAACAAAATGTAAAAAATATATATATTTTTTTAAATGTCGCTCTATTTTTGTATATAGTGCAAAAAATAAAAATCGCAGAGGCGATCAAATACCACCAAAAGAAAGCTCTATTTGTGGGAAGAAAAGGACACAAATTTTGTACCCATCCCCTTTCCCTAGTCCGTCTTCTTTGACTTCTGAGAAGAGGAGATGCCGGCAGCTGGAGGGAAAGGGGAGAGAGAGGAGAGAGCACAGCCTGCTATGGGACACACACTGTAAGAAGCAGACAGATTCCTCAGCCCCAGCACTATTAAACAGTGAGTTGTGTTTGCATGCACTGCTGCTAGCATTGAGAGAACAAGCTGGTTTCTACAGCGTGGGAAGGTCAGCAGAGGAGAACAAGATTGTTTATCTATCCATCAATGCTGTATTCTGACACCTGCAAGACTTGGATCATGCTGTATTCTGACACCTGCAAGACTTGGATCATGCATTCCTCTCTGCCAGCACAAGTCATATGGTTCTTACGCAGACTCTGACAGAGAGAAAATAATGCATGTATGTATGTTCTATATATCTATCTATCCATTCGTCATTACTGGTGTCACAATACAAGAAGAATAGATTGAAAAATTAAAGGATATTCTCCTCTTATGGCATTATACTAACCCTATGTTTCCCACACTTTAGTAACAAGCCATGGCTCTTGTACATGGCACACTGCTTAACCCAGCATTGTGTACGTAGCGCACTCCTGAACCCTGCATTGTGTACGTAGCGCACTCCTGAACCCTGCATTGTGTATGTAGTGCACTGCTGAACCCTGCATTGTGTATGTAACACACCTGATTCCTGCATTGAGTACATAGCGCACTCTTGATCCCTGCATTGAGTACATAGCGCACTCTTAATCCTTGCATTGTGTACGTAGCGCAATCCTGATCCCTGCATTGTGTACATAGCACAGTCTAGATCCCTGCATTGGGTATGTAGCACACTCCTAATCTCTGCATTGTGTACATAGTGCACTCCTGATCCTTGCATTGTGTACATAGCGCACTCCTGATCTCTGCATTGTATACATATCGCACTCCTGAACCCTGCATTGTGTATATAGTGCACCCCTGATCTCTGCATCCTGTGTGTAGCGCACTCCTTAACTCTACATTGTATGCATGGCAACTCTACATTTTGTATTTATTACACTCCTGATCTCTGCATTGTGTGCGTAGCACACTCCTGAACCCTGCATTGTGTGCGTAGCCCACTCCTGAACCCTGCATAATGTACGTAGGGCACTACTGAACCCTTCATTGTATGCGTAGTGCATTCCTGAACACTGAATTGTATGTGTAGTGCACACCAGAACCCTGCACTTTGTGTGTAGCACACTCCTGAATCCTGCACTTTGTAAATAAGGCAACCCCAAAGTCTGAGCTCCTAAAGTTTTGCACTACTGGACCCTGTACTCTGTATGTAGTGCAAGCCTAAACTATACACTCTGTATGTAGCACGCTTCAGAACATTGCACTCTATACATAATGCACTCCTGAACTCTGCACTCTGTATGTAGCGTAGTTCTGAAACATGCGCGGTGCATGTAGCGCACTCCTGAACCCTGCAATCTATGAGTAACACACTACACCCTCTTGAACTCTGCACCCTGTGTGTAACGCTCTCCTGGTATTTAACAATGACTTTTTAAGACCCTGCAACTATAAGTACAGTTTGGCTAGACTCACCATTTGATGCATCTTTCTTTCCCCCTTAGTGGGGGAGAGGGGGTAATTTGTATTGTAATCGAAGCGTGTTTAAGATGATGCACCTATTCTTTGAGAAAAAAGCCCTGAGTACGTATACAAAGGGACTGACCACCAGTATACAAGGGGACTGACCACCAGTATACAAGGGGACTGACCACCAGTATACAAGGGGACTGACCACCAGTGTACAAGGGGACTGACCACCAATATACAAGGTGACTGACCACCAGTGTACAAGGGGACTGACCACCAGTGTACAAGGGGACTGACCACCAATATGCAAGGTGACTGACCACCAGTATACAAGGGGACTGACCATCAGTATGCAGGGGCACAGTGACCATCAGTATCCAGGGCCACTGGCTCCCGTATACAGAGGACATACCAAATCAAATGAAACAACTACCACAAAACCCCAAAAAAATCAAAAGCAATACTCACAATATCTTTTGAGCTGGTTGCCACGTCCAACGTGAATCAATCAAAAGTAAAAAATGCAACCCTACACTTCCTCTACAAAATTGTACAAATGCACTTATAAATTTTATGGTAAAACCAATATAGGAATAACCAATATAAGCAATATAGTAGTGATAGTGCCACCCTCCCTGCAAAAATATTTTGAGAGATTGCAGAAATGCAATGTGCAAATATTGGTGAAACCCCCTATATATAACAATAATAATAATAAAGTGCAAATACTGTATGTACATCAATGTTACATTTATTATTATTATATATAGGGGGTTTCACTAATATGTGCACATTGCAGCTCTGCAATTTCTCTAAATATTTGTGCAGAGAGGGTGACACCATCACTATGCTGCAATACAGTACATTGGTTGATTTGCACTGGATATTCATTATATTCCTTTTTTTTTTACTATTGCACTCGAGGCCCACCTTACTTCAGAGTCCGCATAGAGGCCTACCTTACATCAGAGTCTGCACAGAGGCACCCCTACATCAGAGTCTGCACAGATGCCCCCTTACATCAGAGTCTGCACAGAGGCTCCCTTACATCAGAGTCCGCACAGAGGCCCACCTTACATCAGAGACTGCACAAAGGCCCCCTTACATCAGAGTCTGCACAGAGCCCCCCCTTACATCCTAGTCTGCACAGTGCACCCCCTTACATCTGAGTCTGCACAGAGCCCCCCCTTACATCCTAGTCTGCACAGAGCACCCCCTTACATCTGAGTCTGCACAGAGGCCCACCTTACATCAGAGGCCCCCTTACATCAGAGTATGCACAGAGGCCCCCTTACATCAGAGTATGCACAGAGGCCCCCTTACATCAGACTCTGCACAGAGGCCCCACCTTACATCAGAGTCCACACAGAGGCCGCCTTACATCAGAGTCTGCACAGAGGCCCACCTTACATCAGAGTATGCACAATAATTATTATTCCATTTGTACAAATTGAAGTGCACGGTTGGGCTGCACTTTTTTTGCTATTTATTTATATACAGAGGTCCAGACATACTGATTACCATTGTACAGGGGGCACACCACTGACAACTAATGTAAGGGGCCACTCTGATTTTTGACCAGCAATGTAGAAGGGCACACTGAGGAACGAATGTGGTGCGTAGTAGTGTTGCTCACGAATATTCGCATTGCGAATATTCGCTACGAATATTGCATATTCGAGTATTCGCGAATATCTCGAATATCGCGGCGAATATTCGCTATTTCGAATATTCGTATTTTTCAAATTTCGCAATAAATTTCGCAATGAATTTCGCAAAAAAAAATCGCAATCAATTTCGCATTCGCGAATTTCGCAATAGCGAAAATTCACATTTTTTTTTTTTTTTTTTATAAAATATCACGAATATTCGATATTAACGAATATTCGCGACCGCATATGTGAAATTTCGCTTTTTTTTTTTTATATAAAATATACCGAATATTCGCAAATATCGAATATTCGTGATATTTTATATAAAAAAAAAAAAAATCGCGAAATTTCGCATTAGCGAAAATTCGCAATTTTTTTTTTTTTTATAAAATATCACGAATATTCGATATTAACGAATATTCGCGAATATTCTTCAAAATATTCGCGAATATTCTTCAAAATATTCGCGAAATATCGCGAAATCGAATATGGCGTATTCCGCTCATCACTAGTGCGTAGTCCTGACCCTTATGCCGCGTACACACGATCATTTTTCTGGGTTGTAAAAAACAATGTTTTTCAGCCTCTAGAAAAAAAGATTTTTTTTTCAACTTCATTAGGGGAAGTTCCATGTGGATGACGCCACCCTTGGGGCTGCTTTTGCTGATTTTGTGTTAGTAAAAGACGATTTGCGCTTTTCTGTCTGTTACAACGTGATGAATGTGCTTACTCCATTTTTTTTACTGTATTGTGCTGGGGGTTAATTGTTGTAATGTGCTGCAGGTTTATCATTGTGCAGTGTGGGGGCTAATTTTTGTGCCATTTTGGGGGCTAATTGTTGTGCAATGTTGAGGGTTTTTTGTCGTGCAGTGCTGGTGGCTGTTATCTACTGTGCCATGTTGAGGGTTAAGTATTGAACAATGCCCTTGTTGATTACTTTGCTGTGCTAGGAGGTCATTTCTGTGTCCTACTGTGGGGTTGATTATTGTGGTCTTCTATGCTGTGCTTGGGCTTATTGCTGAACTTATTGACACAAGTTGGGGGTTTTCATTTCTTGCACCAGCTGGGGTTATTTTAATCCCACCATCTCTTCTGTTCACCTCCAGGTCTTATTTGATCTATATAAAGGGTGAAAAGTGTTACACAAAAAGCCATAGACCATGAAGAAACATCCACTTTCTGGTCACGCCCACTTGCTGTCCACATCTAGCTTGGCCATGCCTACAGGTATACGATAGGCTTTCCCACTCGTTCCTCAAGCACCACCATAGCACCCCCAAAAATATTAGTCTGGAGCTGCCCCTGGGTCCAGAGCGCTCTGAAACAGGTTTTCATCAAGGATGTTTCTGTACATTGCTACATTAATCTCTCCCTTGATCCTGACTAGTCTCCCAGTTCTTGCCGCTAAGAAAACATCCCCAACATCATGATGCTGCCACCACCATGCTTCACTGTAGGGATGGTATTGGCCACATGATTGGCGGTGCCTGGTTTCCTTCAGACATGACGTGTGCCATTCAGGCCAAAGAGTTCAATCTTTGTTTCATCAGACCAGAGAATTTTGTTTCTCATGGTCTGAGAGTCCTTCAGGTGCCTTTTGGCAAACTCCAGGTGGGCTGTCGTGTCTTTTACTAAGGAGTGGTTTCCTTCTTACCACTCTACCATACAGACATGATTGGTGGAGTGCTGCAGAGATGGTTGTTTTTCTGGAAGGTTCTCCTCTCTCCACAGAGAAACACTGGAGCTCTGGTAGAGTGACCATTGGGTTATTGGTCACCTCCTTGATTGCTCAGTTTGGCCAGGCGGTCTGCTCTAAGAAGAGTCCTGGTGGTTCTAAACTTCTTCAATTTACAGTGCTCATTGTGACCTTCAATGCTGCAGATATTTTTCTGTACCCTTCCCCAGATCTGTGCCTCAATACAATCCTGTCTCTGAGGTCTACACACAATTCCTTGGACTTCATGGCTTGGTTTGTGCTCTGACATATTATTCTTATGCATATAAAGTTAAAATTCAAAGTAGAGTGAGGTGGGATTTCAAATGTGCCTTAGTGGGGTATAGAAAATAATTTTATAACACAATATATCTCTTGTTTTTTGTTCTGCTTTAAAATCCCTGATGACCATATCTCTGACATCTTATACCAGGACCTGCACACCCTGGATTCAAGAAATAGTAAACTGTACTTTTTCTTAGACTGTAATATATTTAAAAATTCCCATCCACGGATGGCAAATAAAATGTCTTTATTTTTTTTAAAACTGTGTTATAAATGATTATCTATACCCCACTATGGCACATTTAAAATACCACCTCACTCTACTTTAAATTTGAACTTTGTATTCTTCTGGGACGGTGACTTTGTGATGGTGAAAAATTGTATGGAGAAAAACCAAGACGGCCGCACTCCAAAAAATGTTCCTTTATAATAAAACAGATCACAACATCAACATGTCACAGCAAAAAACAGAAAAGACTGACGCGTTTCACACCAAAATACAGTGCTTATTCATAGCTACAAACAAGACTTTGTGGTGGTATAATCGTTACACACCTACTCCCACCCCTACACAAATATTCTTATGCATATTATTAATCTAATGACTAGCATAGTAAGCTTCATAGACATATTAATATAAAGAGGCATAATTCACCATGAAATCTCAAATGTCCCATTTAACTAACATATTTACAGTCATAGCCGAAATTGTTGGCACCCCAGAAATTTTTCCAGAAAATCAAGTATTTCTCACAGAAAAGTATTGCAGTAACACGTTTTGCTATACACATATATACACTATACCAGGGATCCTCAAACTACGGCCCTCCAGCTGTTGCGGAACTACAAGTCCCATGAGGCATTGTAAAACTCTGACATTCACAGACATGACTAGGGCATGATGGGAATTGTAGTTCCTGAACAGCTGGAGGGCCGTAGTTTGAGGACACATGCACTATACACTCCTGGAGGGAGGGGGTGGAGAGGTATACAGCCTCATTTCTTTAGTTCTGGCATATGCACTCAAGAAATAATGTCAACCGAGTCATAATGTGCAATAAACCCAAGAAGATGATCCAACTGGTCACGTCAACATATGAGTACTTGTCATGTTGTAAGGATAAATCTTCCAGACAGTAAGTGGGCCAATTCAACACTTCACCATAGTGAGGGCAAAGATTGGACTCCCTGTATCCAAGAATTACATTCCCAGCAGCCATAAAAAGCAGACAACTTTTGAAACAAGATACTACAGTTTATCTGATTTATTTTACATTTATAAATATGAAAACATGCTTTGATTTACATCATTTCTGCTTGTTAATGACAATGCCAAGCCTGTTGTAATCCACAACACCACCTTCATCATTTCCAATCAGTGATGCTGATAAAATCCTGCATCCGTTGAGCCTAATTTATCAGTCTTTTTAACTAGCTGTATGACTAACTGAGAAATGAAAGCTTTGGAAACAAGGAGCCTTATCTACAGAACAAAGAAGTAGCGAGGGACAAATCAAAAAACATTCAACTATCTACTTCTGCATAGCCATATCAGTTATTGTTGAGCTTGTGGGTTTGGTTTCTTTTCTGCCTGTCAGGCCTTTGTTCAATAGATGAAACCTCTCTTGTAAGTGTTTCCTTGCCTGAAATGTACAGTATATTCTTGGAGATTCTAATCATTTGTTCTGGTAATCTGCCTATATTTATACTACTGTCATTCTGTATAAGGAAGAACATTATGTGCACCCACAGCAGCCAGTTTAATTTTCTGCCCTTGGAATGTTCCCAATCATTAGGACCCATGCACACTGTATGTTTAGCCCTGTGCATAGGGCTCTGGTGTTTAGCTACGAATAGAAAAAAAGTCCCATGGGGCTTTGAAGCAGCAAATGTGAAGTAAAGTGGCAATGCAACGTCTATGGTAAAAACGTTTTATTACAAAAGTAATTATTGACATAAAAATTAAGGGGTATACAAGGAATGAGTTGCGGCAGAGTAACAAAATTGATTAAAACAACCATAACATTTCCAGATAAATAATGAAATACATGGCCTGAATAGTGGCAGGCAGGTGTATATTCCTAACGCGTTTCGACCATTCGGTCTTCTTCAGAGGATTGTGGCTGAAAGAGATTTAATATTGTAAATAAGTGTGTACAGGAATTCTTGGTTTGTCTCTGTGTCCTCCCTGTGGGGTCTGTCCCCTTGGAAACGGGGGAACGACAGAGGGGGGGTACACCGACTCCCAGAGCCACAGGGAAGAGTATATACACAGAGAGCAACATCAGTATAGTATGTTGAGGGGAGAGGGGCTTTCCTTCTCCCTCCCACAGTAATCAAAATATCATCATCAACAGCAACATATATTTACCTAGAAATTTGAGTTATGGGGCATCCAGTTGTGGTCCGATGCAGGCGTGAAGTGCAGGCCGACGATACTCCCGACCAGTCCCCCGGACTTGCCCAGTCCCCAACGTGACCGCCCAAGAGTGGCCCTCAGCCACTTGCGAGGAAGCACCAGACAAGACTGGTGGCGTTCAGGTGGACCAGAAGGATAAAGAAAGCTACGTGGTGTTTAGCTACGAGCAAAGGCTAAAAGCCTACTGTTTAGGCATTCATCCCTTGGTATACACTGCCCTTAATGTTCAAGCAACCCCCTGCACCATTCAAACAGCAGCTGTCAGTCTCTAATAGAGTTTGACAGGCTGTTGGCAGTGGGGCTGGCCTAGACCTCCACCCTTAGCTAAACTCCAAACCCCAATGCACAGGGGTCTAAAATACCAGTGTGCACGGTGCTTTAAATACCAGTGTGCTTTCAAATCAAATTTTTACACAGTTTGGAAATTTGTGCATGTATTGGAGTTCTCTGTATATTGAACTTGTGGGACTACAAGAACTACTCTTCTAGTGTTCCTGCTACTGATATTCTTGTACTGTGATAGACTGTATTTGATGTCTGCATTTCACAAACATCTGCTTTCTGCAACCTGTGACACTGCACACATTTATGCCAACATTTGCCAAATGAGATTTTTCAGACACTATATACCACATAGACATGTATATATGTATAAAGAATGTAAATTAAAAAAAAGGTATATATATTTTATGAATACACCAAGATTAAAATATTCATATTAAAAAATGGCCGATATTCCAATTGTGCAATCACCAACTAATTTCCCCTATATTCCCACATACATACAGGATATATGCAGTTGCAACATGTGGAAACAGGCTAACGTGTTTCAAATGAACTTCTTCCTCGGGGGCTTGAGGGCAATTAGAGAATGGTGAGATCAATTCTTATTAGCCAATTTGGTAGAGTAAAAGAAACTGCAGTCAGACAAACAGGCTATCACAGGTAGTTGCAGAGGAGGGTGCAGACCCCACCAGCATTATGTCTCCTGCCTTTCTTTTAGGAAACATAAAGCTGGTCCAGATAGTCCTACTAAATACCAGATACAAACTACTATCTGGCTTTAGTCACTCCCATGGTCCTTGTGAGGTTTGCACCCCCCTCGGAGACTACCTGTTTGCCTGACTGAAATTGGTTTCACCCTAACTAATTGGCTGATAAGTATGATATCCACCATTCTCTATTCCCTTTCAATGCCCTGAGGAATAAGTTCATTGGGTTGTTTCCACATGGTCATAGCATACAAAGGATATATTGATATATATGGGGGAAATTAATTGGTGATTGTACACGATAGGAATATCAACCATTTTTATGTAAATATTTTAATCTATATGTATTAATAAAATATACAGTATATCATTTAAACATATTCCTGTCTATGTAGTAAATAGTACCTGAAAACTTCCATATGGTGAATGTTAGTGAAAATGTATGGTATAATCAGGGATGGTGGGAATTGAATTCACCACTTCCTATATGAATGTGACTGCACACAAACACAGCATCTTGTCTCAAAAAGACCTATGCATTCACTACAGACAGACCCTCAAGATGAAACCAATGTGAAACAAGTAGAGGTATCTGATGTGACTGGAAATCTATCTGACCTGTACATTGCATAACTGCTGCTGATGAAATATGTGATTATGCATCTCACTTGCAAGCACAAAAAGAGCTTATGAATTAAGAACTTCAAAAACAAGAAATAATGATCTGATAATCAACAGATCAAGGTGATTCAATTAATTACCCCCCCCCCCCCTATCAAACAATCGATTTACAAACAGAATAAGGACCGTAGGTTTGTTCGTAAGTCGCAACATTGCATTTGTAAGTGTAACTTCCGGTCGGAACACTGCATTCGTAAGTATTTGTAACTGTGTAACTGCCGCCTGTGCATGGATGATGTGGGATGTTTCGGGCGCTTGTTATGGCATCTGGGGCATAGTGTCCGAAGGTGCCCGAAAGGTATCCAGGACCAGCGTGGAGCAGAAGTGGTTGGCATTTGAGGCCGTTCGTAAGTAGGAGTCATTCGTAACTTTGGTGTTCGTAACTCGGGGACCCCCTGTAAAAAACAAATATGGCTGCCCCATGTACACATAATTACAAACGACTGTATATTCAGAAAAAGATGTTTAATATATTAGCACATATTAATTAGATTATTCACACAAACTGAATCAATTTATAGCTATAAAATAAAAATGTTGAAGATTTTACATTCCCTTGAATAGTGAATAGGTTTATAGTTGCTTGGTTATTTTTTGACTTTTTATACCTGCACATTGCATTTAATTACAGAACAGTGTTTTAGCCTGTTCTGGCACGTATACTATTTTTCTGCTTGAGTATACATAAATGGATGATTTCCTGACCAAATGCCCATTGTTAAGGGAGCAAACATAATAAAGATGGTGTAATAAGGTTCTGGCTTAGATTTTTTTTTTCAAGAGTAAGAGTAATTCAATTACCTAACTATGTTAGAGAGATATGGTTTGCATTAACCGCTGCGAAAAAAACATTTGTCTTGACATGAATACATTGTTTCACAGAAATGTAGATCAATGTACATTAAAGATCACTGCGGCTTGAATGGCAGCCACAGATGTCAGCACAATGTTTTGAAATGTAGAAAAAAATAATACTTTAGGTATATTTAAACTAGTCATGTTGAGTAGATATGACTGATGTCTCTTATACACACAACTATATAACAATTATGGAAATTCTTTTGACTTTTAGTAGGTATAGTAATGAAGATTTTTAATCCCTTATAATTATCTGAATTCCTCAATGGTGTTCTAAGATTTGGTTAAAAAGTAGAGCATATTTGAAAATTCATATATGCATTGAACCAGCCCAAAATAATCTGTGAATAATAAGAGAACCATAAGGGTTATTCAGTTGTAGCTAGCTAAGTATGGATTTCAAATAATAATTTCTAGATAGGTCAGTAAATCCTGCTTATTGATGTGAATCTTAGAATACCGCTATTTGAAATATTCTGCTGCCTAGCTGCAGTAATAAAACACTCATCAGATCTGACCCCACGCCTCATTATTTTCTTCCCAGAGCTACCTGTGCATTATTTATAGTAATAGAAAGAGCCACCAAAAGGGCCCAGTGCAAAAACTATTTATGGGCACCTCCAAACTACAACTGCCCAATAGTGACAAGCCAAATATACCCGGGTTCTGTTTGTGGTAGGTTCAGCAAACGTTACTAAAGTTTGGGTGCCAAATCCAAACCCCATTCAAGTCAATGGGAGCAAAATGTTAAAAAAAATACAGTAATGGACATTTTATATGGTTTTAAGGAAAGGAATTGTCAAATGGCTTTAGGAGCTGGACACTGCCCCGGGGAAGATATACCAAAGCAAAATGTTTTGATTATTCTGCTTGGCTGAGATTTTAGTAACCTAAAGTTAACCATTAAAAAATTCTAAATTCCTTTAAATAACATGCCTGGGATATGTCCTGAGCCTTCATGAGAAGTGGTGCATATGTGCAATGTATACAACCTACTACAGCAAAACTGACAAAAAATAGAACAAAATAGAAAAAAGTGTATTCAAACTGCTGACAAAATGACAGCTTTGTTCTGTTTGTAAACAAAGCAGCCATATATTACCTTCATCTACAACAGACCCTTAACCTGGATGAGTAGGGGCTCATATAGATGTTAATAGGGGACCACCACACAAAACCAAAACGGCATTGGCCTTATAGGATCATGTTTATAAATGGTCAATGATGTTACCAGTAGAACCCTCCCCTTTGTTTATATCAGCGGTCTAATGCTGGAGCTGTCATTGGTGGGAGTGACAAGACAGGAACAGACGTGTGTCGACCATCTGCGTTTTTTTTCTTTCGTAATTGACGTGAATCGGGCAACGTGATTGACAATGGATGTACATCTTCGGGCATTTTTGGAGTGTTTCTATGAAAGTACTTGTCAAGTATCCTATCCCATTTATATTCTTTTGTTCTGTTTTGCTTTTCCTACAGCTCAAGCATTTTCCATCTCTAACTTACCATTCCCTATTACCCTTTCCCCACATCCCTACACCAGTCTTGTTAAGACCATTTAAAGTGTTTCATTGGGTTGATTGTAAAAGATCATTTCCTTTTCTTCTTTTTTTTTTTTTTTGTATTCCTGTTTGGATACTCAAGCTGTTTGT
This sequence comes from Rana kukunoris, assembly GCA_029574335.1. Lineage (NCBI taxonomy): Eukaryota > Metazoa > Chordata > Amphibia > Anura > Ranidae > Rana > Rana kukunoris. The sequence goes on from CM056049.1 coordinate 286,966,121, forward strand.
TTTTCCTTTTGTTATTTCCTTTACCTAGTATGAAATTAATGAAAAAAAATGTATTGCAACGTTGCAGCTCACTCAATGCTGATATGTTTGGCTTTCTATGGAAGCATATGAGTTCAATATGTACATTCAGGGGTGGTTTGTAAGTAAGCCAGCTTTATAATACATAACTGACATTTCTTTGATGATGCTTGTATGAGACAGATTGTATTGATTACATTTGATATGGTAACTGTTGTTGTATGATATACTTCATTGCAATTCTTAAACAAAATAGACAAAAAAAGTACAAAAACTGTGTCTGTCTTTAATTACACTTTACACTGTACCCTTCACTCATTTACATGGGTGGGGGGTATCTGGGTGCCCCCTATTGTTAAAAGGGGGTTCCAGATTTCAGTAAGCCCCTTGCTTGCAGAACCCAATGACTACCAGGCCAGGGTTGACAGGACGAGGCATAAACTTGGGAAAGTCTCATGTTGAGGGCATGTAGCCTGGTGTGGTTCAGAAGTGGGCACATTTCCCCCTTTTCCTGTATGCTCATATAAGGTCTAGAATGGATTTTTTTGGAGGGGATATAAAAAAAATTCTAGATGTTCTCCTATTAAAATCCATACTAGACCCAAAGGCTCTCGTAGAAAATCTGGGGAGGACACCATGCTGTTTTTTAAGTATGTTTTTGTTTGTGGTGCCCCTAAAGGAACACTAAAGGTTCGTTTTTTATTAGATCAATTGATTGCTGTAAGCTAGAGCATTTAAATATCACTTGCCTCATTTTTCCTTTTGACCTGCAAAATACAGTAATCCAGGTTTGAAAATGCCATTTCCTGTCTCTCCTCTTCTTGCTTTCCACCAGCATCTGAGCCGTTTTGCATGGTGGAAAGCAGAATGTGCTCACCCCCTCCCCATGACTACAGCCCTGCGTGAAGATGCTCTCTTATCCCTCACAGGCATGGAGGCTAAGCCTAATGAGAATTGTAGTTCCCATTAGGCCGTGATGTAGCAAGAATGAATGTGCACCGCAAACCAGGAAGTCAGTGAGAATTACGATTCAGGAGTGACGGAGGTGAATAAATCAGCTCGATTTCAACAGGCATCTAACTAGTTATAATGCAAAACATTACTTTTTACTTTATCAGCTACTGTCAGACTTTAATTTAAGAGGAAAATAGTTTTGTCTTTACAACCCCTTTAAACCTTAGACCTGAAAGACCTGGTATTAATTAAAGGGAACCCCATGGCATTTTTTTGTAACTATGCTGGTCTCCTTTTCTTACATGGCTGGGGATTCCTGGCCTACATGGTGAATGCAGCCAGTTACATCTCTGGCAGTTAAGGTCTTGGCAGTGCATGTACCCACCAGCGTTTCTAGGAACCATTGCCAGTGGGAAGCTGTCATGTATAATTGCAGTGGAATTACTGCTGTTTGTTATACATGACATTCTGCTAAGAGCCAAAGCCAGTAAGCTCATTCCTTTTGCCCAATTGCAAACACATGTCCAAGATAGATAGATATATTTATGTAGGTGTAGAGAGACAGTAAGTAGACTTTGCAATACCCTAAATTCTCATGCTTCATAATATGCAACTAGGGTCAGACAGTGGACTCATCTTTCCCTTCCATACTAAATTATATATTAGTTGGAACTGGGAAAAGCATTTTCCATTTTTCAGCGTCTGTTGGTATAAACGGTAAGCCCGAGAAACATCGGTAAGCGGCGGGGGGGGGGGGGTTTTTACAGGCGTGCCTGAGAAACAATCTGACGGTGTGGCCAGCTGGTCACAGAGACCAGATATTCTCTGATCGCCTCTATGGCCTTGGAGGACCAGAGTGCAGTCATGTCACGTCTGGTCTAGGGTGAAAAAGAAAAATAATTTTCGTTTTTAAGCAAAAGATCAACATTTTAACTTTTTTTTTTTCCTTCTTTCTTTTTCTTTTCCTATCTCCCTCTCTCTCTCTTCCAATTGGTCATAATTACTGGAGGTATTTACTAAATGGTATTTAGGTACTCAACTTATGATGGGCCCGCATTAATTAACTAGGTCCATTAGATAGTGGAAAAGCATGAGTAGTAAAATTAAGATATTCTCATGGAGTGTAAGAGGACTAGGAGATGGGGGGCAAGCAGTTCTTAAAACAATAAGGTTCTATAAACCAAAGCAATAGTTTTTATGCAGGAGACCCATTTTGCGCCAGAGGATTTAGCATTTTTTGACATATGCTGGCTGTTATAGTAAAATATAGAAAAATACTAGATTTTTTTAAAGTCCAAAACATTATGAGGCAGGGGAGCAGCTAGAGCATATGCTGGCTGTTATAGCTTGAGCCCAAGAGGGCCTAATAGCTATTGCAGCAGTTAAAAACTCAAGGGGGTGATAATGTACAGTGGTTGACCGCGATATTGTGTCAATCTCGCTCCCTTTCTCGGCGAGATTGAGCACTTGCGAGCTCCATCGCGGGAGCCAGCACCGAGCTGGCTTGCCGCAATGGAGACAAAGCCGTCATAGAAGCGACGGGGATCCGACGCGGATTCCCGCCAATTCTACACGTGGGCGGAGTTTGTTATGAATCTTGAGAAGGAAGTCCCTGCCGGATTTTAAATAAAAATCCGGAATGGGTTCCCCCCTCAGGAGCAAAACGGGCGCTTAGGTCTGGTATGGGTTGTAAGGAGACCCCCCTACGCCAAAAAAACGGCGTGGCAGTCCCCCCACAATCCATACCAGACCCGTATCCAAAGCACGCTGGCCAGCCGGTCAGGAGGGGAGTGGGGGCGAGCGAGCGCCCCCCCCCCCTCCTGAGCCGTACCGGGCAGCATGCGGCCCCCCACCCCAGAGCACCCTGTCCCCATGTTGATGAGGACAGGGCCCCTTCCCAACAACCCTGGCCGTTGGTTGTCGGGGTATGCGGGCGGGAGGCTTATCGGAATCTGGAAGCCCCCTTTAATGCCACTGTTCTTCACCGCCGTCTGGTTCTCTTCCGCCGCCGGGGGGGGCGCTTTGATAAACCGGGAGGAGAAACAGGAACTGGGTGGGCTCTGGGCGCAGTGCTCTGCGCCCAGAGCCTACCCTTTTGGAAGCAAATTAGCCCATCAAGCTCTAATCATGTGCTTAGAAAAAAAAAAAATTGGAATCTATGTGTCCGGCGCACTGCATGTAGATTAGGGGCTGGGCACATGGATTAGGAGGGCAGCGCCCCTGTGCCCCAGAATGGGTGGCTGCCACTGTTTACTTTGCAAAGTGATCATTTACTGCTTAGTTAACAGCATCTACTTTGTTCCTAGTTGCATCATCTACCCAAACATCTCTGCAGGCATTAAAAAGCCATGAAATGTAATAGTTTTGGATCTTGTGTTCATTTAGGGACCACAGGTCTTTCAGCTGCTTGACTTTAGAATTATACAAACTCTGTAGTGAAATGATAGGTCATTGTCAAAAAGCAGGATCTGTGGTCAAGCAAAGCCACACAACACACTTTCTAAAAATCACCTTTTGGCGGTGACCACTTTGCATGTCACCACTACTGTACCAGGATGGGTACTGGCAGCTTGAGCCTCAAACTGCTGAGGGGTCGATATTCACTTGAAGACCAGGCCTTTTCTGGCACTTTTTGTTTACAAGTTTAAATCAGTATTGTTTGCTAGAAAATTACTTATAACCCCAAAACATCATATTATATTTTTTTTAGCAGAGAGCCTAGGGATTATCGTTGCAGCATGACACACAGTATTTGTGCAGCGTTTTTTCAAACGCAATTTTTTTGGGGAAAAAATACACTTTAATAAATTTCAATAAAACAAAATACAATATATACCCCAATTATTGTGTAAAATATGAAAGAGGATGTTATGCCAAGTAAATATATACTAAACATGTCACACTGTGCACACTCATGAAATGGCAACAAACTACGATACTTAAAAATTTCCGTAGGCAATACATTTTTTCAGGTTTTTTATTATTTTTCTTGCTCTAACATTCGCGACAATATCTCACAGGAGTAGTGCAAACACTGCTTACATATGCGACTTATGTATGCGCTCATTTCTGCGTGTGAGCATGGAGGGATGGGGGCTGTATATGTTTTTTTTCTCAAGTTCCTCATCTTATAGGAAACCTGTACAATAACCTCTAGACGAGATAAAGTTCCAAATTAGATATGTTTTCTGTAATTACAGCGAGCCATAAGTTCTAACAAGCAGGGCCCTCTAATCCCTCCTGTATTGAATTGTATTGTAAATGTACTGTCTGATTCCATGTTGTAAAGAGCTGTGCAAACTGGTATGCACCATACGAAAAATCTCCTATGACAAAATACAACTTCAGAAGTAATGCTATGTGTTAAATAGTTTTGTATGTATTCTTTCGTTTTTGAGCATGCATAGATTTGCTCTTACGATTCTTTTTCGGACAAAAACCGTACTGATTAAATGAAAATCGGACGTTGAGTTCACGTACGACAAAAATTTTAAAGTTTGCACATCCAGCTTTTGTTGGACAAAAAATCGGAATGTTTAAAGCTGTTGAAAGCACCATACTAACGATCCGAAAATCAAATTTTGGATCGTGTCTACAGGCCTGTTTTTATTTTGTTCTTTTCTTTTTCTTGTTGTTTACTGGTTTAATTTAAGGTTAAGAAAAGTTTGTGAATATTTGTTGATGCTGCTCTTGTAGGCATAAAACCTGTTTGATCTTCATGGATTAGAGTATTACTATATTTAGATAACCTGTTTGCAAGCACCATGGCTAGGATCTTAACATCTGAGGTATATTAATGGATTGTGTCCCTGCTTTAGAATCACTGTTATTGTTTACTGCATTAATTCTGGGGCCGTGTACACATAATCAAATTTGTCCGCTGAAACTGGTCCGACGGACCAGTTCAGCGGACAAATCCAATCGTGTGTATGGGCTAGCGGACATGTCTGACCGGCGGACAAATTTTAAAGCATGCTTTAAAATTTGTCCGCCGGCGACATGTCCGTCGGAAATGTCCACTGGTTAGTACACTATCACCACAAGGTGCAAACCATTCATAGGCCTGAAGAATAGAAAAGCCAAATTAGACTTTGCCTTGTTTGTTAATGATATGACAAAAGACAGAAGCAGCCGGATGAATTCTGCAGTGTTTCAAAATATACTGTCAGCTCAGATTCAGCCAAATGCAGCAAAATTGATTGAGCAGCACTTCACAGTACAGATGGACAATGATCCAAAACCCACTGCAAATGCATTCCAGGAGCTTTTGAAGGAAAAGATGTGGAATATTCTGCAATGGCTGAGTCAATCACCTGATCTTAACCCAATTTAGAATGGATTTCACTTGTGTGCAAGTGGTATCTTGCGCCAAAAATTTTGTATAGTGCTAAATAATAAAGCTGCTACCCTAAAATAATCAATGATTATCTGAAATTTGGGATACGGGGGTGGGTGCGCTAATAATTAAACATAATAAAAATACACAATAGAAGTACATATAGATAAATACAAAATATTGTGATGCTAGATGATCTAGCGTAAAAGTCCATATAAGCCGTCTAGGTGCAAAAGTGCAAATTGAATATACAAAAATAATGCAAGTGTAGAAAAAATTTCTGAGTCCGTAGAAAGGTCTTAGATGAATCAGATCAGATATGGTGTTCATATAATGTGTAGTCCACCTTCACCAGTACATATGTTCACAACGAAACGTACGTCGAGGCGGTATCCATCCACGCACGCTCTACTCGTCACTTCCTGTCCCGCTGGTTCCTATCTTCGATCTAATGGAACGCACGCCAGAGACATCTGTCTAGCGCCCGGGACCAGACACTTTACCACCCACGCGACTTAGCCTCAGTGCCGGGTTTGGGGCACAACTAAATGTAAGCAGCCAATCTGCGTTTTTTTATACCTTTTCACTTTTTAATTAAACTGGTTACACTATGTTGGCATCATTTTATTATTTCATGTGACCATTGGAACTCATCTGATTGCAAGTACATCCAGCACCAGGACGCATTTGTATACGCAGGTCTTACTGCACAAGCTGTTTTTGACTCCTTCTTTTGGTAACAAATTAAGGGTCATTACCATCTGGTAAGGAACCATTTCACTCATTCACTTTGGGTGTAGAACATATGTACTGGTGAAGGTGGACTACACATTATATGAACACCATATCTGATCTGATTCATCTAAGATCTTTCTACAGACTCACAGAAATTTTTTCTACACTTGCATTATTTTTGTATATTCAATTTGCACTTTTGCACCTTGTGTGTGCCCACTATGTCAATACTCCACTACTGACATAGACGGCTTATATGGACTTTTACGCTAGATCATCTAGCATCACAATATTTTGTATTTATCTATATGTACTTCTATTGTGTATTTTTATTATGTTTATTCATTAGCGCACCCACCCCCGTATCCCAAATGGATTTCACTTACTGAAGGAAAAACTAAAGGCAGAAAGACCGAGAAGCAAAGAACAACTGAAGAAAGTTGCAGTTAGAGCCTGGCAAAGCATCAGAAAGGAGGCAACCCAGTCTTCAGACAGTCTTGGCCAATAAAGGATTCTCAACAAAAAAATTAAAATTAACATTTTATTCATGATTATATTCATTTTTTCAATTACATTTCAGACCCTGAAAATGGGAGGGGGGCTGTGTATAAAAATGGTTGCAGTTGCTAAAATTTGTACTTGATATTTATGTTTAATCCCTTGAAATAAATCTGAAGTATGCACTTCAAATTCATTTGGATTGTTTCATTTAAATTTTATTCTGGTGGCATACAAAGCCAAAAGTATGAAAATTGTGCCTGTGTCTAAATGTATATGGACTTAACTGTATTTTTAATTTGGTTGTCTGTTTATTGAAAAAGCTATCTTGAATTTGAGTACTAGTATTCATTTTATTTTGCCTGTAGTTAGAAACAGTTTTTATTATTCTCTGTGGAACCATGTAAAATTCTTGCAGGGGCAGCTGCTGGGAGCTCAGTTTCTCTTCAGATAGACATGCCCCTCCCCAGAACTCCATCTCAAGAGCTTCTTCCTGGCTCTGAAGCATCAGGGCAGCATCATTGTTATGCTGGGAAAAAATTATAAATTATTTATGCTTGTGTAACGGGACAGAGAAATTATGGGGGGTGGGAGGGGGTTCCATAGGTAGCACTGATAATGCTGGTTGGGACTTCACAGTGCACTAGGTTGTCATTTTAAACAGGGAGTTAGGGCCACGCTGGTAGATCAACAGGTATTTTTACTTACTATTTATTTATTCTATATACTAGACACATACAGCTATTTCTTTAACAAAAAGTAGGAATCTGCAAGAGAGGCTAGAGGGGAATGTTTTTTTTTTTCAACCAAAGCAGAGTTACTCTTGAAGTAAATTTACAGAATTCTGTCATCTGCAAAAACAATAGTTATATTTTGACTATTTCATCTACCAGATCTTTAATAAATAGACTGGAAAAAAATGGACCAAGGTTAATGGGACACGTATACCAATCATTGATTGATATATCTCCACATGTCATGCCAAGCGAACTACCGAACTCTTTCTACCAAGTTGTTAGGTAGAGACATTTTAGGCTTCCATTAAAGCAATAGATTCTAGGGTACGCCAAAAAACATAAAGAGTGAGAGATAGCCAAACAGATTGGGGTAAAAAGTTTGAGATGTTGGGAGAGGTAAGGAGTACAAAGACAAGTGTGTCTTGCCTAAAGTCAAGCATGGTGGTGGGAGTGTCAGGGTCTGGGGCTGCATGAGTGCTGCTGGCACTGGGGAGCTACAGTTCATTGAGGGAACCATGAATGCCAACATGTACTGTGACATACGGGAACAGAGCATGATCCCCTCTCTTCGGAGACTGGGCCGCAGGGCAATATTTCATCATGATAATGTCCCCAAACACACCTCCAAGATGAATGCTGCCTTGCTAAAGAAGCTGAGGGTAAAGGTGGTGAACTGGCCAAGCATGTCTCCAGACTTAAACCCTATTGAGCATCTGTGGGGCATCCTCAAAGAAAAGTGGAGGAGCGCAAGGTCTCTAACATCCACCAGCTTTGTGCTGTCATCATGGAGGACTGGAAGAGGACTCCAGTGGCAACCTGTTAAGCTCTGGTGAACTCCATGCCCAAGAGGGTTAAGGCAGTGCTGGAAAATAATGGTGGCCACACATATGTACTTGTTGCCAGCGGTTTAGACATTAATGGCTGTGTGTTGAGTTATTTTGAGGAGAGAGCAAATTTACACTGTAATACAAGCTGTACACTCACTACTTTACATTGTAGCAAAGTGTATTTCTTGATCGTACATCACGGGACACAGAGCGCATAGTCATTACATATGGGTTATATGGGTACCTTCAGGTGTGGACACTGGTGTAATCAACTTCACAGGAAGTTCCTCCCTATATAACCCCCTCCCACTGAGAGTGCTTTAGTTTTTTCGCCAGTGTCTTAGGTGTTGGTCACGTCTAGCTGTCCCTCGGAGGTCTCGGGACCCAGGATAGCTAGCCGGATCCGTCCGAAGTGCTTCAGAGCCAAGATGTACGGTACCCGGGCCCTGCTGGAGTGGGGTTTTGCCTATAATGCCTCTCCTTGGAGGGCTGGATTCTGGGCTCCAGTGCCTTAGTCTCTTCCAAGAACTAAACGCTACTGATGCCAGGATGCTATATAGGTCCAGGGGTGTGGGTTCCTTAACACAGGACCCCGGTCCCTGAAGGTCCAAGACAATACCCACGGAGATGGGGGAAGGTTGGGCCTCTTGCATTTTGCAATACCCTGCGGCGTGGAGCAGGTAAGAGGGAACCTGCGGGACTTGGTTCGACAGTAGGTATCCCCCTGGGGGTTCTGGGTTGGCTAACAGTATGCTTGTGCATCAGCCACTATCTCCACTATGTCTGTTGAGGCAGGATGGGATTCTAATGTTTACCCAGATAACATGTAGATATATGTATACTTGTGTAAGTTATATATTTGCTACTCACCCCAGGTCTGCCTGTTAACACTGATACTGCAACCCCACATGTTTTAAAGAGGAAATTGCTGGTAAAGACTCCTGTTTCTTAGGAAGCCCAAGGGGACAGCTTCCTCGCTGTGTGTGCACTACAATAAGATTAGTGCTTACCTGGTGTCCGTTGGTGTTGCATAACGCTGGTCCATGTTGTTCCTCTGCTCTGCTTCCTCCATGTGGTTTCAGCGTGGTGCGTGCGATTGTGCGCGCGTGTGTGCGCGCGTGTGTGCGCGAGATTGTGCGCGCGTGTGTGCGCGCGCGTGCACGCCGCCTTTTATAGAGTCAGCGTGCGTCGGGGGGGGCGGGCCAGCAGCGTCAGGGTCTGTATAAAGGAAAAACTTTTCTCTGGCTGGTCTTTCCTCCTGGAGGCAGAGGAAGAAAGGATACAGAGCGTGCAGCTGGGTCTTTTGGCCACACAGGGACACCTAGTGGCGGTTTTGTGGATCTTCAGGTCTAGGACTTAGGTCCACTATTGACCAGAAAAAAAAAAAAAAAAAAAAGTTTTTTTGCTTAAAGGGACTCAGCCTTAGATCCAGCAGTATCTGAGTCTACCTTGGACTCCGGCTAACGGGCATTGGTGTGTCAATACTCACAGGTTTCCTCAGTATTGCCACCTCCCAGGCAGGTAAAAAAAAAAAAAAAAAAGAAAAAGAGAGAAATTAGTTCTTTTTCATTTTCCTCATACCTGCCCTCATATTGGTTACTCCTAGCTGCAACAGTCAGGTGTTGGCTATAGGGGTGACCCAAGGTTGTACAATGGCTCCAAAGGGATCTGGACCAGCCAAGGCTGCTAAAGGTGCCAAAAAGCAAAAGGGGTCTCCATCGGGGTCAGAGGATTTGGGCCAGGCTTCTACGGCCCCACCCTCGCCAGTCAGGACACCGAGTGGCATAGTACAAGAGCCATTGGGGGTGCTGGGGGCAGAGGCGGCCCCCGATCCACCCATTCCCGTTTACGTGACGGAAGAAATGCTAGCAGCCACCATGTGTGGGCTAGAGAAAAGGTTAACTGCGTTGCTTTCCCGTCCTTGCCCAAGTAGCAAGCGGGCTAGATCCCCCTCACCCAGTGTGGGGTTTTCAGATGCGGAGGTCTCCTCTTCAGAGGAACGGGACCCACAAGGGGATCAGGCAGACCCAAGTCCCGACGGTTCAGACAGGGAAAATTCCACTATAGATGAAATATTTTTCGGCCTCTCAAGCGGAGGGCCTGTGGATCCAGTCTTTGACAGATATGGTTCGCACTGCCTTTAAACTTCCAGTGCCAGAACTAGTAGCCCCTGTGGTATCCTCATTGGGTTCTTTAAAGGCTCCATTAACTTGTGCGTCTTTTCCAATGCACCCCCTTCTGCGGAACGTGATTTACCAGGATTGGGCTCGACCTGATAGAATCTTTGTCCCTCCTAAAAGATTCTCTATTCTCTACCCTATGGAAGAGGAATATGTAAAGAAATGGGCTCTCCCTACAGTGGACGCGGCCATTTCCTGCGTGAATAAATCCCTGACTTGTCCGGTTGAAAATGTCCATATGTTCAAGGATCCGGTCAACAAGAAATTCGAGACCCTACTGAAAGCAGCTTTCACCTCAGTAGGTGCCATGGTTCAGCCAGCAGTAGCAGCCATTGGTGTTTGTCAGGCCTTGAAGGATCAGGCAAAACATATATTAAAGGACATGCCGGCTCAGCATACTCATGAATTAGCAGAATTCCCTAGGGCTCTCTGCTTTGCAATAGATGCTATTAAGGACTCCATCCAACAGGCATCCCGTTCATCTCTACTGATGGTTCACATGCGTCGTCTTTTGTGGCTAAAGAACTGGTCAGCAGAGGCACCCTGCAAAAAGCTTTTAGCAGGGTTTCCCTTTCATGGGGGAAGACTATTCGGGGAAGACCTAGATAAATATATCCACACCATATCAAGTGGAAAAAGTACTTCCTTACCGGTCAAGAAAAGACCGCGTGGGCCCACGTTTAAACGACAGGCCATTGTAGGCTCGGCCCCTTCGACTTCTCGTCAGTATCGACGGCCTCCCGGGCGTTCAGCAGTTAATAGCCGCCCACAGGGACAAGCCGCGGCAAACAAGAGACCCTGGTCTCGCAAGCCGGCTAAACCAGTCATCAAGTCAGATTCATGAAGGGGCGCCCCCACTCTCTTGGGTGGGGGGGAGGCTTCAGTTTTTCTCCGAAGTCTGGAAGGCCAGAATTCCCGACGCTTGGGTTCGGTCCGTAGTAGCCTCAGGCTACAAACTAGAGCTTCGAGAAATCCCCCTCCTCATTTTCAGGGGTCAAGTCTTCCAAGCGACCCTTTAAAGAGGGCCTCTCTCGTAAAGGCGTTGGATCGCCTCTTGCTCCAAGGAGTAATTGTAGAAGTACCAACCCAAGAAAGGGGTCTGGGATTCTACTCCAACCTTTTTGTTATACCAAAACCCAATGGCGACGTCAGGCCTATATTAGACCTCAAACGCCTAAATCGCTTTCTAAGGATTCAGACCTTTCGTATGGACTCCATACGTTCAGTGACAGCCAGCCTGCATCAGGGCGACTTCCTAGCATCTATAGACATAAAGGATGCATATCTGCATGTGCCGATTTACCCAGCACATCACAAGTTTCTTCGTTTTACGATAAATCAAAGTCATTACCAGTTCGTAGCCCTCCCTTTCGGGTTGGCAACAGCTCCACGGGTATTCACAAAGGTGTTAGCCCCGGTGCTAGCCGTCCTAAGGACAGAAGGCATCTTGGTCCTGGCATACCTGGACGATCTCCTGGTTATCGACAGTTCAGCTTCCAACCTCAATCATGCAGTAGTCCGCACAGTGCGGCATCTAGAAGAGTTCGGGTGGATTGTGAACCAAGAAAAATCAAGGTTACAACCCACAAGACAGTTGGAATATCTAGGCTTTCGGTTAGATACAGAATGCCAGAGGGTATTTTTACCTCAAAAGAAGATCAGGTCGTTGATTCAAGCGATTCAAATAGTCTTAGGCAAAAAGAAGCCGACTATTCGCCTATGCATGCGACTGCTGGGAAAGATGGTGGCCGCCTTCGAAGCAGCGCCCTATGCCCAGATCCATACCAGAATTCTGCAAGCAGCTATTCTCTCTGCTTGGAACAAGTCCATACAGGCATTAGACCGTCCATTAGTTCTTTCCCCAGGAGTCAGACACAGCCTGTACTGGTGGCTGATCCCTCAAAAATTATCAAAAGGGAAAACCTTTTGCCCCATCTCGTGGAAAATAGTAACCACAGATGCCAGCCTAACAGGTTGGGGGGCAATCTTAGGAAAACGGACCCAGCAGGGACAGTGGTCAGAGGCAGAAAGTCTGCTTCCCATCAATGTCCTAGAGATCAGAGCTGCTCGGTTGGCCCTGGTCGCCTGGACTCTCCCCCTGCAGGGTCTGCCAGTAAGGATACAGTCCGACAATGCCACGGCGGTGGCATACATAAACCACCAGGGGGGCACAAGGAGCCTAGCGGCTCAAAGGGAAGTAAACCTGATTTTTTCATGGGCCGAAGCCCATGTACCCTGCATCTCAGCAGTGTTCATCCCAGGGATAGACAATTCTCAAGCAGATTTTTTGAGTCGTCAACAGTTACTCCCGGGAGAGTGGTCTCTTCACCCCCAGGTATTCCAAGAGATTTGCCAAAGATTCGGAGTTCCCGATGTGGACATCATGGCAACAAGATTCAACAAGAAATTGGACAAATTCGTATCCCGAGCCAGGGACCCCTCGGCCTACGGGACCGATGCGTTGGTTTGCCCCTGGCACCAGTTTTCTCTCCTGTATGCGTTCCCTCCACTACAGATGATTCCCCGCCTTCTACGAAGGATCAGGGTGGAGCGCAGGCCGGTGATCCTGGTGGCCCCAGCCTGGCCCAGAAGGGCTTGGTACGCACTCATCGTGAGGATGTCAGTAAGGGCACCGTGGCCACTCCCCCTGCGCCCAGATCTGCTGTCTCAGGGCCCGATCTACCACCCTGCTTCACAGCAGCTAAATTTGATGGCTTGGCGGCTGAATCTCTAATTCTTAAGGGCAGAGGCCTCTCAGCCCAAGTCATATCTACGTTAATTCAAGCTAGAAAGCCAGTCTCTAGAAATATCTATTACAGAGTCTGGAGAACCTATGTGGAGTGGTGCGAGTCTCAAGGAGGGCATCCTCGCAAGTTTTTTATTGACAGGATCTTGCGATTCCTCCAGGTTGGCGTTGACAAAGGGTTGGCTCTTAGTACTCTAAAGGGGCAGGTGTCTGCCTTATCGATATGGTTTCAAAGGCCTTTGGCCACACATTCGCTTGTGAAAACCTTTTTGCAGGGGGTCTTGCAGGTAAATCCCCCTATTAGAGCTCCCCTCTGCCCCTGGAATTTAAATCTGGTCTTGTCAGCTTTACAAAAGCAGCCGTTTGAACCTCTGACAGAAATCCCTCTTGTGCTGCTAACCCGAAAGTTGGTTTTCTTGGTGGCTATGGCTTCGGCCAGAAGGGTCTCCGAGCTGGCAGCCTTGTCTTGCAGGGAACCGTACCTGATTCTGCATAAGGACAGAGTGGTTCTGCGGCCTCAGCCTTCTTTCCTTCCTAAGGTCATATCCAGTTTTCACTTGAATCAGGACCTAGTCCTACCATCCTTCTTTCCTACTCCCCAGTCCAGAGAGGAAAGATTGCTTCATACTTTGGATGTGGTCCGAGCCATGAGGGTCTATCTCAAGGCTACAGAAAAGATTCGGAAAACAGATGTGCTTTTCGTTCTTCCGGATGGCCCCAAGAAGGGTCAGCCGGCTGCCAAGTCTTCCTTGGCTAGGTGGATTAAGCAGCTGATTTTTCAGGCCTATGGTCTGAAGCGCGTTCAACCGCCCTTATCAGTTAAGGCCCATTCTACGAGGGCCATGAGTGCCTCTTGGGCGGCACACCATCAGATCTCTATGGCACAGGTTTGCAAAGCGGCAACCTGGTCTTCCGTACATACGTTTACTAAATTTTATAAGTTGGACGTCACAAAGGCTGCGGAGGCAGCATTTGGGCAGGCGGTCCTACGGGCAGCAGTATAGAATCCTCTGGCCCGGTTCACGCCCCCTTTTTTCTGTTGGTGGAGCTATTTTACCTCCTGATATATTTTCTGTTTGGCTATTTTTGGCCTTACGGTCTCCCTCCCTTCATGGAGCATTGCTTTGGGACATCCCATATGTAATGACTATGCGCTCTGTGTCCCGTGATGTACGATCAAGAAAAAGGGATTTTTAATAACAGCTTACCTGTAAAATCCTTTTCTTGGAGTACATCACGGGACACAGAGCTCCCACCCCTCTTTTTGGGGAACATTGTGTAACCTCAGAGAAATTGCTTGCTACAAAACTAAAGCACTCTCAGTGGGAGGGGGTTATATAGGGAGGAACTTCCTGTGAAGTTGATTACACCAGTGTCCACACCTGAAGGTACCCATATAACCCATATGTAATGACTATACGCTCTGTGTCCCGTGATGTACTCCAAGAAAAGGATTTTACAGGTAAGCTGTTATTAAAAATCCCTTTTTTCTTTGGTGTTGTCACATGAAAAGATATGATAAAGAATTTTCAAAAATGTGAGGGGTGTACTCATTTTTTTATTGAGATACTGTATGCTTATTAGGATTTTTTTAACAGAAATCTTAAGCAGAATACATATTGGCGTAAATTAATAAAGAAATTAGATTTTTTACATTTTTTATTGAATATGTTTTAGAGTAGAAAGTATTATTATTATTTTTTTAATTGTCGCTCTTTTTTTTGTTTATAGCACACAAAAAAAATGCAGTGGTGATTAAATCCCACCAAATTAAATCTCTATTTGTGGGGGAAAAAAATACACATTTTATTTGGGTACAGTGTTGCATGACTGCGCAAATGACAGTTAAAGCAAAGCAGTGCAGCAACGCAAAAAATGGCCTGATCATGGAGGCAGGGCAAATGTTCTGGAGGGTAAGTGGTTAAGTGCATTTGCTCTAGATCTGAGGGGAAGCTCTGCTGGTTTCTATCATGCCATCATGTACAATTAAAAATTAATTGGGCCAGATTCAGATACACTTAATATTGCGCTGCGTAATCGAAATACTCTACGCTGCCGTATTTCACCAGGCTCTACACCGAATCCTGGTAGATTTTTGCCCGTACGCTACGGCGGCGTAGTCTATTTCTCGCCGCGTAATCGAAATACGCGATTGGGGGGCGTGAAGCATTTAAATTAAGCGCGTCCCCGCGGCGATCGAACTGCGCATGCTCTGTTCAGAAATTTCCCGCCGTGCATTGCGCGAAATCACGTCGTTACGTCATTTGTTGTTTGAGTAGCGTCGTTTACGAACATTCCTATTCCCGGACGACTTACGTAAAAAATAATAAAAGACGTCGGAAAACGTAGAAATTCGACGCGGGAACGACGGCCATACTTAACATGGGCTGTCTAATATTAGACCAGCAAAAAGCTGGTATAGTGTTACGTAAAAAAAAAGATGACTAAAGATGCCGTAAGAGATTGCGATTAAAGATCGTAATTTCTGGGATCGCCGGCAAAAGCTCATTAGCATACCCCGACGCGGAAAACGACGGGAAGTCCACCCAGTGGCCGCAATTTTATTGCAGCATAGATCCGAAGGCGTACAAACATGTAATCCAGTCGAATTGAAGCCCGCAGCCGTCTATTCATGGTTTGAGGTTTTCGACTAGCTAAAAAACGCGCGTAATTTGAAATTACTCCAGTCTAACACGTTAGACAGGCGTAATGGCTCTGTGAATCTGGCCCATTGTTTTTATTTTCCTTGCATGCAATTGAGTATTCTTTGCAAAGTGAAACTTTACCTCATTTGCTAAGCTCTGAAACAAGTGCACTTGCCGTGCACATTATATTTGACCCATAACGTGCCACCAAGCTGCCTGTTTCCATATTCTATATTTATTATATTAGTAGTAATGAATTATATGAGACATCATCATAGTAGTTCAAATACATATAAGAATTAACACAAATATGTCACAGCTTTTTCAGACTAGATGCAGCCTATTTATCTGATGGTTTGCAAGCCAAACAGTGAGCAGATCTATCTGGGAGGGGTCAATCGGAAATTAACTTTTGTAACCATGCCAAGATCTGTTGTCAGCTGAGGCTTTCAGTACACTCAGGAAATGATCTTAAATTGCATGGAGTAAAATGTTATAATCTGATTTGTGCTATTAGCAGACATGTCCAAACTCCATACCGGATTCTGTCTGCACTTCCAAAAAATAAGTCAATTGTTGTCCATTAGACGGATAAGAGTTCTACGTAAAACAAAACAGAAAGAAAAACATATACAGTAGACCACTTACAAGTTAACCCTCTCCCAGGTTTATAATTATTTCTTGTACTTTTACATATCCTTCCTGAGCACAATAGGATGACGTCCACACAGCATTATTTACCTAGAGATCATTGTTTGTGCTCTTCTAATATTAATGTGCTTGGCTGCTACATGCTCTAATTGTTCTGAGGTTAATGTCACTGTCAACTGATCATTTAGCAATCACATAATTGCCCCTGTGATGGTCTGCTCTCTGAAGCTTTACTAGCTAAAGCCTTTTGTAGATGCGTTTAGTCATAAAAATAAAGAAATCCTGTGTGTTTTTCTTTCCTGGGAGGGGAAATTATACAATTTATGACATGGATAGCGTGCAGACAGGCTACGCCCTGGAGAGAAATACACGTATAATATGTCTCTTAAACTACAATTTTCATCATTCTTTATTCTTTAAAAGGATCTTCAGCTTCGGCCACGGCACAACAGGGAACAATATACAGAGAGGATGTAGTAAGAGTACAGAAAGGATACACTAAACCAGCTTTACAGTCCAGAAAAAGCAACTCATAAAAATAAATATATAAATTCTACTATCATGATTGTAAATCACTAAAATGCCAAAAAAAGAAGCTAGACAAGCTTGCAGCTGAAAGGTTGGGAAAAGCAATTACATTTTCTGTGAGGAAACATTACTAAATAAGAAGTTTTAACAGAGGAATTTCTGTGTTGTATTTTTATGAGCCAAATAACTGTATAAAGGCACTAGGCCTTGTGTCTGAAGCAAGAATGTAGATTTGGTTAGAAAACACATGGAATAATTTTAAAATTTGCTGAAGGCAAACCAGACAGGTTTCCATTCATACACACTTAAAAGGAAAGAAGGTCTTCCTACCAGAAAAAGAAAAATGTTGATTTACAATTACTACCCAAAGTACAGTACAATTGAGTGTAGTTAGAGCAACGGTTTTCAATCAGGGTGCCCAAGGTTTCTTCACGGGTTCCCTGGCAAAATGTCAAAAAAATGCCCATAAATTGTATACAAGCTGGCATGTGGATGAAACTTTCCTTATAGTTACTCAAAGCCACAAGTTCATTGTGCACCATTACGACCTTATATCAGCTGACCTCCTAACGACCAATGACATCATCAGTTAATAAGGAGAGTGTTCGTTGCCGGCAGAGTATCATTGCTTCACCCTCCCTCGTCTCTCTCCATCAGCTTTGGGGTCACATTAGCTGAGTGATGGAGAAAAGTCTTTGGAGAAGCGAAATATTGGATTACTAGTCAGTACAAGTTTGAATGGGGTGCCTCAAGACTGTCCATAATTTTAACCACCTAAGACCCAGACCAAAATGCAGGTAAAGGACCTTGCCCCTTTTTGCGATTCGGCACTGCGTCGTTTTAACTGACAATTGCGCGGTCGTGCGACGTGGCTCCCAAACAAAATTGGCGTACTTTTTTCCGCACAAATAGAGTTTTCTTTTGGTGGTATTTGATCACCTCTGCGGTTTTTATTTTTTGCGCTATAAACAAAAATAGAGCGACAATTTTGAAAAAAATGCAATATTTTTTACTTTTTGCTATAATAAATATAAAAAAAAAATTTTCCTCAGTTTAGGCCGATACGTATTTTTCTACCTATTTTTGGTAAAAAAAAATCGCAATAAGCGTTTATCGGTTGGTTTTCACAAAATTTATAGCGTTTACAAAATAAGGGATAGTTTTATTGCATTTTTATTAATTTTTTTTTTTTTTACTACTAATAAGCGGCGATCAACGATTTTTTTCGTGACTGCGACACTTCGGACAATTTTGACACATTTTTGGGACAATTGTCATTTTCACAGCAAAAAATTCATTTAAATTGCATTGTTTACTGTGAAAATGACAGTTGCAGTTTGGGAGTTAACCACAAGGGGGCGCTGTAGGATTTGAGTGTTCCCTGTGTGTGTTTACAACTGTAGGGGGGTGTGGCTGTAGGTGTGACATCATCGATCATGTCCCCCTATAACAGGGATGACGTAATCGATGCTGCGGCCACAGTGAAGCACAGGGGAAGCTGTGTATACACAGTTCTCACCCTTCTTCAGCTCCGGGGACCGATCGCCGCACTGCAGCGGTCCTGGTCCCGGAGCTTCGGACCGGGTCACGGGAGCGCGCCGCGGGCGCGCGCCCGTGACCCACGGCTGGGTACTAGAACCAACGTATATATACGTTGATGTGCCCAGCCGTGCCATTCTGCCGACGTAAATGTGCAGTAGGCGGTCCTTAACCAGTTAAAGAGTGCTTCAAGGCTGTTCAAAATTTTGGAGGGTGCCTTGATATTGTCCATCATTTTTACAACTTTCGGCCCAAGCCTATTCTGGCACTTCAGTCCTTCATGTAAAAAAAAAAATTGGTAGATAACTACTCGGAACCCCAAACATTATATATATATATATATATATATATATATATATATATATATATATATATATATATATATATATATATATATATATATATATATACACAGTGCGGAAAATAAGTATTTGAACACCCTGCTATTTTGCAAGTTCTCCCACTTGGAAATCATGGAGGGGTCTGAAATTGTCATCGTAGGTGCATGTCCACTGTGAGAGACATAATCAAAAAAAAAAATCCAGAAATCACAATGTATGATTTTTTTTAACTATTTATTTGTATGATACAGCTGCAAAGAAGTATTTGAACACCTGAGAAAATCAATGTTAATATTTGGTACAGTAGCCTTTGTTTGCAATTACAGAGGTCAAACGTTTCTTGTAGTTTTTCACCAGGTTTGCACACACTGGAGGAGGGATTTTGGCCCACTCCTCCACACAGATCTTCTCTAGATCAGTCAGGTTTCTGGGCTGTCGCTGAGAAACACGGAGTTTGAGCTCCCTCCAAAGATTCTCTATTGGGTTTAGGTCTGGAGACTGGCTAGGCCACGCCAGAACCTTGATATGCTTCTTACAGAGCCACTCCTTGGTTATCCTGGCTGTGTGCTTCGGGTCATTGTCATGTTGGAAGACCCAGCCTCGACCCATCTTCAAAGCTCTAACTGAGGGAAGGAGGTTGTTGGCCAAAATCTCGCAATACATGGCCCCGGTCATCCTCTCCTTAATACAGTGCAGTCGCCCTGTCCCATGTGCAGAAAAACACCCCCAAAGCATGATGCTACCACCCCATGCTTCACAGTAGGGATGGTGTTCTTGGGATGGTACTCATCATTCTTCTTCCTCCAAACACAGTTAGTGGAATTATGACCAAAAAGTTCTATTTTGGTCTCATCTGACCACATGACTTTCTCCCATGACTCCTCTGGATCATCCAAATGGTCATTGGCAAACTTAAGACGGGCCTTGACATGTGCTGGTTTAAGCAGGGGAACCTTCCGTGCCATGCATGATTTCAAACCATGACGTCTAAGTGTATTACCAACAGTAACCTTGGAAACGGTGGTCCCAGCTCTTTTCAGGTCATTGACCAGCTCCTCCCGTGTAGTCCTGGGCTGATTTCTCACCTTTCTAAGGATCATTGAGACCCCACGAGGTGAGATTTTGCATGGAGCCCCAGTCCGAGGGAGATTGACAGTCATGTTTAGCTTCTTCCATTTTCTAATGATTGCTCCAACAGTGGACCTTTTTTCACCAAGCTGCTTGGCAATTTCCCCGTAGCCATTTCCAGCCTTGTGGAGGTGTACAATTTTGTCTCTAGTATCTTTGGACAGCTCTTTGGTCTTGGCCATGTTAGTAGTTGGATTCTTACTGATTGTATGGGGTGGACAGGTGTCTTTATGCAGCTAATGACCTCAAACAGGTGCATCTAATTTAGGATAATAAATGGAGTGGAGGTGGACATTTTTTTAAAGGCAGACTAACAGGTCTTTGAGGGTCAGAATTCTAGCTGATAGACAGGTGTTCAAATACTTCTTTGCAGCTGTATCATACAAATAAATAGTTAAAAAATCATAAATTGTGATTTCTGGAATTTTTTTTTTGGATTATGTCTCTCACAGTGGACATGCACCTACGATGACAATTTCAGACCCCTCCATGATTTCCAAGTGGGAGAACTTGCAAAATAGCAGGGTGTTCAAATACTTATTTTCCACACTGTATATATATATATATATGTATATATATATATATTACAGTAGGTGACTGGGATATTGTGTCAATCTCGCTCCCTTTCTCGGCGAGATTGAGCACTTGCGAGCCCCATCGCGGGAGCCAGCGCCGAGCTGGCTTGCCGCGATGGAGACAAAGCCGTCATAGAAGCGACGGGGATCCGACGCGGATTCCCGCCAATTCTACACGTGGGCGGAGTTTGTTATGAATCCTGAGAAGGAAGTCCCCGCCGGATTTTAAATAAAAATCCGGCATGGGTTCCCCCCTCAGGAGCATAACAGGCCCTTAGGTCTGGTATGGGTTGTAAGGAGACCCCCCTACGCTGAAAAAACAGCGTGGGGGTCCCCCCACAATCCATACCAGACCCGTATCCAAAGCACGCCGGCCGGCCGGTCAGGAGGGGAGTGGGGGGCGAGCGAGCGCCCCCCCCCCCCCTCCTGAGCCGTACCGGGCAGCATGCCCTCAACATGGGGGGGTCAGGTGCTCTGGGGCAGGGGGCGCACTGCAGCCCCCCACCCCAGAGCACCCTGTCCCCATGTTGATGAGGACAGGGCCCCTTCCCGACAACCCTGGCCGTTGGTTGTCGGGGTATGCGGGCGGGAGGCTTATCGGAATCTGGAAGCCCCCTTTAATAAGGGGGCCCCCAGATACGGGCCCCCCACCCTAAGTGAATGAGTATGGGGTACATTGTACCCCTACCCATTCATCTGCAAGAAAAGTTTAAACACAAATAAACCACACAGTGTATTGAAATATTTTATTAGTTGGCCGCCGGGGGGGGGGGTGTGTATGATCGCTTTTATAAAAGCGCCCCCCTCCGGCGGGCTTCTGCGGGGGGGTGGGTGCCGCTGTTCTTCACCGCCGTCTGGTTCTCTTCTGCCGCCGGGGGGGGCGCTTTGATAAAAGCGCCCACCACCCGGCGGGCTTCCTTCGACATCTTCGGCGGCGGGGGGGTCTTCTCCCACTATCCGGGGTCTTCTCCCGCTCTCCGGGGTCTTCTCCGGCTCTCCGGGGGTCTTCTCCGGCTCTCCGGGGGTCTTCTCCGCTCTCCGGGGGTCTTCTTCTTCTTCAGGACTCGCCGCTGCTATCTTCGTGTGTTAGCTCAATTACTGGTGGCGGCGAGTCCCCTCTTCTGCGACGTCATCTTCTTCTTCTTCTTCTCCAGATGTTGACGCGACGCTTCCTTCCGCTGTTATGGCTGGCGCGCGGCTCGCAGCGAGTTATATAGGCCTGTCTTGTGACGTCGCAGTCCCATCATGCTCCGGTAGGTACTTTTCGAGAGCGGAGAAGACCCCCGGAGAGCCGTAGAAGACCCCCGGAGAGCCGGAGAAGACCCCGGAGAGCGGGAGAAGACCCCGGAGAGTGGGAGAAGACCCCCCCGCCACCGAAGATGTCGAAGGAAGCCCGCCGGGTGGTGGGCGCTTTTATCAAAGCGCCCCCCCCCGGCGGCAGAAGAGAACCAGACGGCGGTGAAGAACAGCGGCACCCACCCCCCCGCAGAAGCCCGCCGGAGGGGGGCGCTTTTATAAAAGCGATCATACACACCCCCCCCCGGCGGCCAACTATTTGTGTTTAAACTTTTCTTGCAGGTGAATGGGTAGGGGTACAATGTACCCCATACTCATTCACTTAGGGTGGGGGGCCGGTATCTGGGGGCCCCCTTATTAAAGGGGGCTTCCAGATTCCGATAAGCCTCCCGCCCGCATACCCCGACAACCAACGGCCAGGGTTGTCGGGAAGGGGCCCTGTCCTCATCAACATGGGGACAGGGTGCTCTGGGGTGGGGGGCTGCAGTGCGCCCCCTGCCCCAGAGCACCTGACCCCCCATGTTGAGGGCATGCTGCCCGGTACGGCTCAGGAGGGGGGGCGCTCGCTCGCCCCCCACTCCCCTCCTGACCGGCCGGCCGGCGTGCTTTGGATACGGGTCTGGTATGGATTGTGGGGGGACCCCCACGCCGTTTTTTCGGCATAGGGGGGTCTCCTTACAACCCATACCAGACCTAAGGGCCTGTTATGCTCCTGAGGGGGGAACCCATGCCGGATTTTTATTTAAAATCCGGCGGGGACTTCCTTCTCAGGATTCATAACAAACTCCGCCCACGTGTAGAATTGGCGGGAATCCGCGTCGGATCCCTGTCGCTTCTATGACGCACTCGCTGGAATGTGCTTTTACTATTCCAGCGAGTGCGAGATGTCGGCAGCCTGTCGCCGAGAATCAGCGCGATGCTGTCGTGCTATAAACACATTCTCGGCGGCAGGCACTGTAGCAGAGAATCTAGGGAATAGAATAGCGGTCGTTATGTCACACGGTATTTGCGCAGCAATTTTTCAAACATTTTTTTTTTAATTAATGAATAAAAAAAAAATATGAAAAAAAACCCACTAAAGTTAGTCTGAATTCTTTTGCTAGAATTGTTGCTGGGAGCAATGTGAACCAGAAGACCTGGAAGTTACCCAATAAGATACAGGGTGTTCAAAGCATTGACAAGATCTGCAAACATGGCAAAAACAGCAGGAGATTCTTGGACAAAGGAGTGAATGAAGGCTTCCTGTACACGGGGGTAGGGCATGGGGGTTGCTAGAAATAGGAGAGACTAGAACTGATGGGAAAGGTAACAGAGGACACCATAGGAACTACCTAGACAATACACAGAGACAGTACTAGCAGGACAATGCACTGGGTAATAACTAAAACCAATAGTGACAGATCTCCTTGTGTCAGTCCCGCCTGTCAGTGGCCCTGAGATGATTACAAAGTCACATACACCATAAACACCATACACAGTCACATTTTGCATCAGTTTTTTCTGTTAGGTTTTATCAACTTCTTATAATAGTATATTAGTGTGTCAGCAACCGTTACTGCCCATTTGATAAAGCATATGGAAGCTTGTGTATCTGTGGGTTACTGGAAGGTTGTGGGGACACTGAGGGGGCTTTAAAGTATATAGGGAGGCACTAAGTGGGACGGGTTTCTGAGAGGAAGGCTGTATTGAGCCCTATGTTTTGTATGTTTCTATCAATTGTACAACTATTAACCCATCCCCCCATGCCAGGGTGCTAGGTGTTTTTCTGGGCTCTGAACTATGCTTTTGGCCTTACATCCAATCACTGTCCAAATCTTGCCGCCTCAGTCTCCACAACATCTCTAAAATACACCGTTTTCCTAACCAATGACACCACTAAGCTTCTAATTCACTCCCTGGTTACTTCTCGTCTCGACTACTGCAACTCCCTTCTCAATAGATTATCTTTACATAGGCTATCCCCTCTTCTGTCCATCATGACTGCTGCTGCTAGGCTTATCCTATGAAATTCTCTACCCCAATCTGTCCAATTATTTCCTACTCTGTTTGCTATTAGACGGTCCCTGAAAACCCTCCTCTTGAGTGAAGCCTATTCTGTCCCCACCTAACAACTGTACTTTTATTTTCTCCATCAGCTCATCCCCCATAGAAATTACCCTTTGTATGACTTGACCATCCCTCCTAGATTGAAAGCTCTAACAAACATGACTCTCCGATTCCTCTTGCTCTTGTGTTGTAAAGTACTGTGCAAACTGTTGGCGCTATATAAATCCTGTATAATAATAATAATAATGGTGGTGGTTTTGTCTGACACTCTAAATATCTTACAAATATTTCTAGTAACCGTAGGCTCAAAAGGTTGCATATCCCCGCTCTAGTGCATACCTTGCATACTGTTCCCATCTATGGTGAAGACATTCTGCAGTATGGTTTATAAATACTAATTTGTGGGCAACTCACATTTCCATTATGTTTGCTGTCTTTAGTGCTACAATATATATATATATATATATATATATATATATATATACTGCCCAAGAAGACACAAACAGCATTGTGCAATAGTTCCAGGTTAGCGCAAACACTGCTTTCTGTTTTGTTTCTTGCCATAGCAGGCATCTGTTTATGCATTTGATACAATTTTGTACGTTCTTTAAAGATTTTAAGGAAAAAAAAATCAATCAGAGAATACATTGTAGCTTAGGTCCATATTGTTTCAGTGGGATTTCTCTAATGAAGCCTCGTGCACATGGGCAAGAATCTCGTCAGGAAAAAAAATGTTTTTCCAGATGAGATTCTTGGCAAAAATCTCTTGCCGCCCGAGTGTACAGACAGACCTTTCAAAAGAAACGCGGTTCTCTTGAAAATCAAGAACACGGTGACATCATCGCTTACAATGAGCATGCACTCGTCACATTCAATGCCGTCACCACCATCTTGCTTCGCCATACCTATGTCGTGGAAGCTACCGCGCATGCGTCAAAGTTATTTCGAGCATGTGCGGGTTTCCACGGCGACCAGGTAAGTATACACACTCTCGAGTTTCTCGGCAGGAATCTCACGACGAGAAACTAGAGAACATGTTTTCGATTTTTCTCGTCTAGATTCTGGGCAGTTTTCTTGTTGAGAATCCTAAAAGCCTCGTACACAAGCTCTGTATACTCGGCAAGAAAGCTCTGCCAGCAGTTTTTTTGCTGGTTCTTGCCGAGTAAACCGAGTGTGTGTACGAGGCGTAACTCTTTTTACAGGAAATCCATTAGGTGATATAAAACTGAGCTTGTTTGTTATAGAAAACAAACTGTAGAGTTGTTTTTTAAGACCGACAAGCTGATAGAGAGCTGCCTATATATACTACATGGTCATCTAATACCTATAAATGGTCAGCAATAGGCTGGAATAGAGTCTAAGGTTGCCTAAGAAAATATTACCAGCTATTACACCTCCACCAGCCAAAAACACTGACATAAAGATTTTTGGTTTTATGCTTTGTAAAACAAATTCTCACCCTATCATATACAGTATGAATTGCTTGTATCGGGTATCATTTTTCCAATCTTCAGTCGCTAACACAAGCTCAATGTAGCTTTATGTTGCTATTTTTATTTGCCAGGAGTGGAACCTTGTGTGGTCTTCTTCTACTGTAGCCTATTGTTTTCAAAGTTCAAAGTGTTGTTATGCTCATAAATACTGTTACAAAGAGTAGTCTGGTCATTCTACTCTGGCCTCTGTCATCAAGCTTTTCTTCCCCAGAAAACTGCCACTCATGGAAAGTTTTATTAGTATTTTGCATCATACTCTGTAAACTCAATAGACTATAGTAAGTTAAAATCTGGGGAGATCTTTACACCTCTCCACCATTGTTATGCTGGGTCTTACATCAATCAACCTCTTGACCAAACCTGCTGTTTTTATGTATCACCTTACAGTCACCTGATT
Organism: Rana kukunoris; assembly: GCA_029574335.1. Lineage (NCBI taxonomy): Eukaryota > Metazoa > Chordata > Amphibia > Anura > Ranidae > Rana > Rana kukunoris. The sequence continues at coordinate 286,991,791 of CM056049.1, forward strand.
CACTGTTAATGTGCATGGAACACGTACTTAATAAAAGTGGCCAATGGGAATAGTTACACCCAGCCAGATGGATTTTATGTATCATTTATAAAATGTAAAAGTACTTGTACTAAACATCACAAATCCGTTCCCAACAGAAGAGTATGCACATCTGCCATCATTGTGAACATTTACTGGTAGATCACATTACTGTGTGTGCAATGGCTATTTCACAAGTATAAAGCCCAATGGTGTTTATGGGCAGCTTTCTGTTTCCACTATAAGCTTAAAGAATTGTAAAGCATATGAAATCAAGTGGGACTTCTGCGCTACTAATTTGTCTATCAAGAAATCAGTGACAATATGCAGCAAACACAAAAAATGCATACACAGCACCTAATAACGTAAAATCAATGCGGGTGATAGCGCAATTTGTAAAAACATGACATAACATATACAATGGGTGATATATATGGTGCACAAAAAGTATAAAAGTGCCAAGCTTATAGGTCTATCGGGGACGGAAAATAAGTCTAAAGAAAGTGCTAAATCATAAATCAGTGCACTAATTGTCCATAATGGTGAAAAACAGTGTAAAAGGATGTCCACTAGTCCAGAGAATGAGGAAAAAACACCACCACACAGCGTGTCTGGTCTCCCAGAACTCTCACCTTCAGCAAGTCAAAAACAGGCATATAAGATCTAACAAAACTACTGAGGGAGGTTGTCCACACAGAGGATCATCTTATATGCCTGTTTTTGACTTGCTGAAGGTGAGAGTTCTGGGAGACCAGACGCGCTGTGTGGTGGTGTTTTTTCCTCACTATGCAATGATGCACATTTTGATGGATTTACTTGAATTACAATGAAAAATGCATCAGGCAAAAACACAAAGGTATGATTCCAGCCTAATAGGTAAATGTTATTTTAAACATATATACAGTGCCTTGCGAAAGTATTCGGCCCCCTTGAACTTTGCGACCTTTTGCCACATTTCAGGCTTCAAACATAAAGATATAAAACTGATTTTTTTTTGTGAAGAATCAACAACAAGTGGGACACAATCATGAAGTGGAACGCAATTTCTTGGATATTTCAAACTTTTTTAACAAATGAAAAACTGAAAAATTGGGAGTGCAAAATGATTAGCCCCTTTACTTTCAGTGCAGCAAACTCTCTCCAGAAGTTCAGTGAGGATCTCTGAATGATCCAATGTTGACCTAAATGAGTAATGATGATAAATAGAATCCACCTGTGTGTAATCAAGTCTCTGTATAAATGCACCTGCACTGTGATAGTCTTAGAGGTCTGTTTAAAGTGCAGATAGCATCATGAAGAACAAGGAACACACCAGGCAGGTCCAAGATACTGTTGTGGAGAAGTTTAAAGCCGGATTTGGCTACAAAAATATATCTCAAGCTTTAAAGATCCCAAGGAGCACTGTGCAAGCGATAATATTGAAATGGAAGGAGTATCAGACCACTGCAAATTTACGAAGACCTGGCCGTCCCTCTAAACTTTCAGCTCATACAAGGAGAAGACTGATCAGAGATGCAGGCAAAAGGCCCATGATCACTCTGGATGAACTGCAGAGATCTACAGCTGAGGTGGGAGACTCTGTCCATAGGACAACAATCAGTCGTATACTGCACAAATCTGGCCTTTATGGAAGAGTGGCAAGAAGAAAGCCATTTCTTAAAGATATCCATAAAAAGTGTCGTTTAAAGTTTGCCACAAGCCACCTGGGAGACACACCAAACATGTGGAAGAAGGTGCTCTGGTCAGATGACCAGAATCAAACTTCAAACTTTTTGGCAACAATGCAAAACGTTATGTTTGGCATAAAAGCAACACAGCTCATTACCCTAAACACACCATCCCCACTGTCAAACATGGTGGTGGCAGCATCATGGTTTGGGCCTGCTTTTCTTCAGCAGGGACAGGGAAGATGGGTAAAATTGATGGGAAGATGGATGGAGCCAAATACAGGACCATTCTGGAAGAAAACCTGATGGAGTCTGCAAAAGACCTGAGACTGGGACGGAGATTTGTCTTCCAACACGCCAATGATCCAAAACATAAAGCAAAATCTACAATGGAATGGTTCACAAATAAACATATCCAGGTGTTAGAATGGCCAAGTCAAAGTCCAGACCTGAATCCAATAGAGAATCTGTGGAAAGAACTGAAAACTGCTGTTCACAAATGCTCTCCTTCCAACCTCACTGAGCTCGAGCTGTTTTGTAAGGAGGAATGGGCAAAAATTTCAGTCTCTCGATGTGCAGAACTGATAGAGACATACCCCAAGCGACTTACAGCTGTAATCGCAGCAAAAGGTGGCGCTACAAAGTATTAACTTAAGGGGGCTGAATAATTTTGCACGCCCAATTTTTCAGTTTTTTATTTGTTAAAAAAGTTGAAATATCCAATAAATTGCGTTCCACTTCATGATTGTGTCCCACTTGTTGATTCTTCACAAAAAATTACAGTTTTATATCTTTATGTTTGAAGCCTGAAATGTGGCAAAAGGTCGCAAAGTTCAAGGGGGCCAAATACTTTCGCAAGGCACTGTATATATATATACACACTTTTAAATTATGGTCTTTATCTTTTTTTGGAACTCTTTCATCGGACATGTCTGAAGTGGTCTTTTGGTCTGATGTGCGTACACACCATCGGACCAAAGTCCCCTCGGACCAGAACACGGTGACGTAGAACACAACGACTTGCTGAAAAAAGGAAGTTCAACGCTTCCAAGCATGCGTCGAATCAATTCGACGCATGCGTGGGATTTTGGTCCAATGGTTGGGCGTACTAACCATCGAACCTGTCCGACGGACAGGTTTCCAGCGGACAAGTTTCTAAGCATGTTTAGAAACTTTTGTCCACTGGAAAACTGTCCGATAGGCCGTACACACGATCGAACATGTCCACTGAAACTGGTCCGCAGACCAGTTTCAGCGAACATGTTCGATCGTGTGTACGTGGCCTCAGATGTCACTGTTCTTTCAGCACAGGTGAAATACAACTCTTTACATGAGAAAAGGAGACCAGGGCCCCAACTGCTGGCTAGAACACTGTATAATTTGAATGTGAAATTTCTCATATTTCAGAATTAAAAAAAAAAACACCTTAATAGATAAAGAAAATACAAAATTACTTGACATTCCATTCAAAAATGCATTTTGCACAACTCTTTTTAAATTAGACTACTTTCTAATAGCTGCCCTTTTTATTATGCTTAAAGTACAACTAAATGCTCCTGTATGATGGTTTAAACATGTATCAAATCCAGTTACTATGTGATGTACAAGCCTCAAGAAAACAAAAAATAAAAACTTAAAGTTTCCCTGATCGAGCCAAATCTTCTTCTAATTGTGTTTCACATGCCCCCCCCCCAGAAACTGCAGCTCACAGTGGGAAGGTTTTAGCCACTGTTGTAGTGTTGTCAATCTAGAAAGCAGTGGGCAGGACTAAGGTGTGGCCAGGTGATGATTGACAAGCTACAGGCTTGATTACACAAATACTACTTTTTATGGTAAATGTAGAATTAACCTTGAATGCGAACATTCTGCTGACTATTTTATCTTACTGTAAAATTTTTAACATTTTTGTAAAAGTAAAACAAAAAAGTGCGCGTGTGTGTATATATATATATATATATATATATATATATATATATATATATATATATATATATATATATATATATATTATGTGATATTGGGGTTGTTTAGCTCTCGTGGTATGGGCGTTTTTCAGTGATTCACTCCAGCCAGGAAGTATGTTTAAGGGCATGGTAGCCCATTTTTATTAAAAAGGCAAAATAAAAGTCCAAATAAAGGTTTTCCCACGCAGGGGGTTCTTCTCCAAAAAAACACACAACAGAAAATGCTAGCCCACCTGGCTCTCTGTAGCAGTACTTCTGCAGCAATAATTCTGTACGTTTTCCTGGTCGCCCAGACCAGCGGAATCCTCAACATAGGTGCTTCCCGTCAGCATCTACAACTCTGCCTTTTGCAGTCACTGTTCTGGCTGTCTCATACAGCCTCAGACTTCTGGAGACCTCCCGTCTCCAACTGGGAGCTCACACCTGGCTCCCAGGACCAGACTTCCTGTCTGTGGGTATCAACGACCTCTGCGTCCTGCAGAGACACATTCTCTCTGTGACTCCTCTCACAGAGCTTTTGGGAGTCACCTGACTCCTTAGCACAGACCTCCTGTCTGTGGGGTGGGGTGGGGCCCTGATTACTGTTCAGGTGAGCCTTAAAAAGCCCAAGACACAGCTGACCCATTAACATGGGTTTCTTTACAGAATCTGGCGTAAAGTAGCCATTTCTCACCCCGGACAGGGTCCCATCCTCACAATATATATATATATATATACACACACATATTTTTTTTACTTTTATATATATATATATATATATATATATATATATATATATATATATATACAGTGCAGAAAATAAGCATTTGAACACCCTGCTATTTTGCAAGTTCTCCCACTTGGAAATCATGGAGGGGTCTGAAATTGTTATCGTAGGTGCATGTCCACTGTGAGAGACATAATCAAAAAAAAAAATTCCAGAAATCACAATGTATGATTTTTTTAACTATTTATTTGTATGATACAGCTGCAAATAAGTATTTGAACACCTGAGAAAATCAATGTTAATATTTGGTACAGTAGCCTTTGTTTGCAATTACAGAGGTCAAACGTTTCTTGCAGTTTTTCACCAGGTTTGCACACACTGGAGGAGGGATTTTGGCCCACTCCTCCACACAGATCTTCTCTAGATCAGTCAGGTTTCTGGGCTGTCGCTGAGAAACACGGAGTTTGAGCTCCCTCCAAAGATTCTCTATTGGGTTTAGGTCTGGAGACTGGCTAGGCCACGCCAGAACCTCGATATGCTTCTTACAGAGCCACTCCTTGGTTATCCTGGCTATGTGCTTCTGGTCATTGTCATGTTGGAAGACCCAGCCTCGACCCATCTTCAAAGCTCTAACTGAGGGACGGAGGTTGTTGCCCAAAATCTCGCAATACATGGCCCCGGTCATCCTCTTCTTAATACAGTGCAGTCGCCCTGTCCCATGTGCAGAAAAACACCCCCAAAGCATGATGCTACCACCCCCATGCTTCACAGTAGGGATGGTGTTCTTGGGATGGTACTCATCATTCTTCTTCCTCCAAACACGGTTAGTGGAATTATGACCAAAAAGTTCTATTTTGGTCTCATCTGACCACATGACTTTCTCCCATGACTCCTCTGGATCATCCAAATGGTCATTGGCAAACTTAAGACGGGCCTTGACATGTGCTGGTTTAAGCAGGGGAACCTTCCGTGCCATGCATGATTTCAAACCATGACGTCTTAGTGTATTACCAACAGTAACCTTGGAAACGGTGGTCCCTGCTCTTTTCAGGTCATTGACCAGCTCCTCCCGTGTAGTCCTGGGCTGATTTCTCACCTTTCTTAGGATCATTGAGACCCCACGAGGTGAGATTTTGCATGGAGCCCCAGTCCGAGGGAGATTGACAGTCATGTTTAGCTTCTTCCATTTTCTAATGATTGCTCCAACAGTGGACCTTTTTTTACCAAGCTGCTTGGCAATTTCCCCGTAGCCCTTTCCAGGCTTGTGGAGGTGTACAATTTTGTCTCTAGTGTCTTTGGACAGCTCTTTGGTCTTGGCCATGTTAGTAGTTGGATTCTTACTGATTGTATGGGGTGGACAGGTGTCTTTATGCAGCTAATGACCTCAAACAGGTGCATCTAATTTAGGATAATAAATGGAGTGGAGGTGGACATTTTAAAGGCAGACTAACAGGTCTTTGAGGGTCAGAATTCTAGCTGATAGACAGGTGTTCAAATACTTCTTTGCAGCTGTATCACACAAATAAATAGTTAAAAAATCATAAATTGTGATTTCTGGAATTTTTCTTTTTGATTATGTCTCTCACTGTGGACATGCACCTACGATGACAATTTCAGACCCCTCCATGATTTCCAAGTTGGAGAACTTGCAAAATAGCAGGGTGTTCAAATACTTATTTTCTGCACTGTATATATATATGTGTACGGTATATGTGTGTGTGTTGCAAAAGAAAAAAATACGATTATTACATACATAAATGTGCCAAGGACTATAAAAATATAAAATATTTGTTTATATTGTTTCATTTTGTTACTATAGTATCTTATTAATGAATTGTTACAGTATACCGCATTGCCCCTTTGGAGCTTGCATTTAACGTTTCCCAGTAAAAGAACATAAACTCATAAATAAAGCAGATAAATTAGAGTCCCATAACCTAGTGTGGGGGAAAACCACAAGATGGAGGAAGCTTGCAGAGCAAACGAAAGATATTAACACTCCCTGCAGACTATATTTCGGAATACTACCAATGTTCTCCAACTCTAAGTGGCAGAGATGGGAAATACTCAAACTCTATGTTTATGGTGACATGAAATAAGTTGGTGTGAGTGACAGCTCAGGAAGCAGTAGCGCTGTTCAGTAAAAAAAAAAAAAAGAAGCTATTTCCTATAAGATAAGCATTTTATAGTAACAGCAAACAATTATTTCACAACTCTATACCACACCTCAGCCATGAGTGTGGAAGGCATATAAAATAATAACCATGGAAAGAATAAGACAACCATGTTTGTCCATTATATATTTATGGAATGTTTTTCCTATTTACAGTTATGTAGAAATTTAAGTACACCCATGAACTGACTGTTTCACCCCCACTGCCTCCCACACACACATTTAAATTTGATTGAACTGATTTGAGTAGGCCTATTCCCCTCCAATTTTTTAGCTATTCCTTGGTGGATATGCTAGCGTGCTTCAGATCATTATCACATTGAAAGGTCCAATTCCTGTTCAAGTTCAACATGGGAACAAACAGCTTCACATTTTCATCAAGCACAGTTTAGTATAATACATACTTCATTGATCATAGCAAGCTGCCCAGGCCCTTAAGCAGCAAGGCAAACATAACACAAACTGTTTCACCACATTTCACAGTTGGTATGAGGTTCCTCCTAAATGTTGTATTCAGTTTGTGACTTGCTGATACTTTGGCCAAATATAATAAAAATTATCTTTGGATCATTTGTCCCCAGCACATTGTTTCATTAAATGGCAAACTGTAGTTGAAAGCTAATGCTTTTATTTGCACAGCAAAGGCTTTTTTTTTCCTGGTGTACCTCCCATTCAGGTTAAATTGGTGAAATCTTTTTCTCCCTGTAGATGCATGCACTTTGACACCAGCTGTTGCAAGATTTACCTGCAATTACATTTTTGAATTTGTATTTTGAAAATGTGGTGAATTTGCTGGGCTGGCCAGTACGACAAATTACTAGTTGTTTAAAAATGTAAGCCTCATTATTACATCACAGATTATTTTCCTTACTGCATTAAGGACTAATTTCAAATAATCTGAAAATCTTTCTGAATACCTTGCCAGACACCTATGCCTCTACAACCATCTTTTTGAAAGCACTTAAGAACTCATTTGACCTCAGACCCCATACATATGATTAGTAAAAAGAAAACCAGACACTAGATATCTGAGGCCTAAATTTAATCTCAAAAGCCAGCCATAGACAGAGCAATTTTATTTGGTGCAGGAAAGAAAATTGATTGATTCCCCAATCAACACAGTCAATGTTGATGGGGGAACCTCTCCCACCGAGCTATTGTGTTCTCCTAGTGGGGGGTGTCATGCCTGCTGGCAGAACACAGTGTTTATTGTTAGCAACAAATATAGCCACCAGCAATAATTGCATGTAAAGTCCAACAGGCTGGTTGTACCCAAGTTGATCGACTGACAAACTTGGGTACAATCAGCCTGCTCATACATGGTTGAAATTTTGGCCAGTCCCTGCTGAAACAGTTGAGACATGAACTGTCTAAGACCAGTTCAAGGTTCTAATCATTGGCACCTAATTGGGGACACCTGATACTATGTGGTGCTAAAGGTATGGTGTGTACTTACTTTTTCCACACGACAAATTTGCATTTTCGTTCACTTAGATTAGATGAATGAATACACCAAGTCAGTTTTATGTGTCATTTGTTCAAGCACATCTCCTTTATCTCTAAAGACTGAGTAAAGATCTAATGTTTGTCTGTTCAAAAATTTTATAAAAAGTCAACAATATCCATGGGGTATTCTCCATCCTGCTTTTTCACATGACAGTTAGTCACATAGTTTATTGGTCAATTGTGGCCCCTCTTATCTCAATGGTCCATTGACAGCCTTTTAAACATTTACAACCTTTCCAAAAAATGTAGAAAACAAAAAGATGAACACAAAAAAATCTAATTCGATAGATATGATTCTATTGACCACAAATCTGGATAATAAATCTAACCAAAAATAAGTGGCCTAAAAAATACATTAATGTGTAAAACACAGAAATACAGCAATGTTACAATTACAGAACAAAATGAATATTGAAAATACCTACCAGCTTCCATTTAGTTGAAAATGAATACTGTACTATGTCTAAATAATATCTCTTTCCTCTGTTGTCTATGGTTCACCATACAAATTACAAGGGCCTGCCAGATTTATTAGGTTTGTCCTTATATTACATTGTTTATATTGTACAGTGGGCAGCTCAAAGCAGCCAACTTATGCCACATGCACACGATCGGAAATTCCGACAAGAAAACCGTGGATTTTTTTTCCGAAGGAATGTTGGCTCAAACGTGTTGCATACACACTGTCACGCAAAATTCTGACCGTCAAGAACGCGGTGACGTACACTACAACGAGCCGAGAAAAATGAAGCTCAATAATTTCGGGCCAGCTCTCAAATTTTTGCTGTCAGAAATTCCGACAGAAAAAGTTTGATGGGGCCTACAAACGGTCGGTATTTCCGACCAAAAGCTCACATCAAACTTTTCGCGTTGGAATTGCCGATTGTGTGTACGCGACATTAGAGGAGAACTTTAATTGAAAAAGCAGGGTTTTTTTAGGCATGAAGCTTAAAAAATATATATTTTTTCTCACATTTTTTACTCCATTTTTTAATACAAGCTAAAGCCATCCAAAGTTCATACATTTTTTTTGGAATAACACTTGTTTTATTTTATATGGTATGGTAGAAGCAAATAGCACTTAGTGGAGTTCTTCTTTCAGAAAATTCCTCATCACATCCAAAAGGTCCAGCTGCTTCAGCTGATCTATGATGTGCAAATATGTGGACCCCAGTGTGCAGAATTTTGTGCACCTGAATATACACTTACAGTAATAGATGCATTCATTGTCCATAGATCCAATCATTAAACCAGGAAAACAATGTACTGTGTAGTTTGGCATCCAATGATGCTGATATAACAATACCAAGGAGCTACAATATTTGTAGAGCATGCCTGATAACAAAAAAATGATCCAGTATTTGGCAGGTTGCTATGACAGCAGAGTGGTATGTTAACACAAAGGTGCATTCCTATTAATTTGCAGTAAACGTTTCAGCAGTTCAACTGACTGCCATATACACACATCACTGAAGTTTCTTCAGGCTCTTACAAAGCAAAATATTTCTTGACAGCTGGATTTTTTATTTATTTTTTTACTACAAAGTACATAAGCACTTACTAGTAACTTTATTTTCCATAAAGATTTGAATTTTCATTCTACGGGCAAAACAATCAGCCATTAAATGGTCAACATGAGAAAAATGTAATGGCCAGCATGAGTGAAAATGTAGACTTTGGATAAGGGAAACAAAGGTCATAGGAGACTATTAAACAGCTTTTTTTCCCCGTTTTTTCTGCTGCAAAATGTTACCTTGTTTTCCTTCAGTGTGAAACAAAAAGTAACAATGTTAAAATGAAGAGTAAAAGAATAGTGAAAAGTAAACAGATTGGTGAAAAACCCAACAAAATTAAAAAAAAATCCAAATGCTCAGTTTGCCAAAAGCTAGATGTAAGGCCTCGTACACACGATCGGACATATCCGATGAAAACGGTCCGCGGACCATTTCCATCGGATATGTCCGATCGGGAGTTTGATCCGATGGCGTGTACACACCATCGGATCAAATTCCCCGCCGCCGGACGGCGCGGTGACGCGGCGGTGACGTTGACGCCGCCACGTCACCGCACCAGGAAGTTAAACACTTCCGCGCATGCGCCGAATCCATTCGGCGGTGGCGCGGCGGCGGTGGGGGACGACATGTCTGCTGGTAAGTGTACTAACCAGCAGACATGTCGGGCGGACAGATTCCACCGGATGGATTTCAAAGCATGCTTTGAAATCTGTCGGGTGGAGAAATCTGTCCGCTGGCCCATACACACGAGCGGAGATGTCTGCTGAAACGGACCGTTTTCAGCGGACATATCCCCTCGTGTGTACGAGGCCTAAGAGAGTTTAGTTAACAGTTTCCTGCACCTCTCATGCCCCGTACACATGACTGGATTTTCCGACTGGAAAACTGTGAGGAGAGCTTTTGTCTGGGAATCCCGGCCGTGTGTATGATCCCTTGCAGTTTTTCAGACGGAAAAAATGCCAAACCCGCCGGCAAAAAAAAAAGAACAAGCTCTCTTTTTTCCCCCGACGGGATTCCAGACTGACTTTGTCCCGTCGGAAATCCCAAGCATCTGTACGGGGCATAAGATATTCTAATAATGAAATGTCTGCCATGGATTACTTTGCTCTGAACCTTTGCTATGGCCATCATGAGATGAGGAGAAGATCCCTTTTTCCTGTTTGATATTTTTATTCTTATTTATTTTAAGAAAGGGTTAGCATAGGGATCATATATTTAGTTAAATGTCATTCCAAGATTACAAATCCACTTTGCACTACAAGTGCAAACTACAAGTGCAAAGTGCACGTGAAATTGCACTGAAAGTGCATTTAGAAATACTGTTGCTGTAAATCTGAGGGGTAGATCTGAAAGGAGGGGAAGTTCTGCTTATTTTATTCTCCAAACACTTACAAGCTTAAATGTTGTTTTTGGTTTTCTTTGCATGTCCCCCTCGGTTCTACAGTGACTGCACTTCCAAGTGCACTTTCAGTACAATTTAAAGTGCACTTTGCACTTGTATTTTGCACTTGTAGTGCAAAGTGGATTTGCCTTTCGTAAATAACCCCCAATGTATCATGGAGAATTGCAATGTAACTGAGTAAAGGCCTGTGCCAACAGTCTTTGTTTACCTCAAGCAGGTTTTGCATTCCCATACAAACCTAGTGGAGTGAAAAACCCACTTAAGCAGGTCATCTGCATTATAGAAGGAGGTCAAATTCAGGTCAAATTGCCTGTCATTTCCAAATGATCTCATAAGGCCTCGTACACACGATCAGTCCATCCAATGAGAACGGTCCAAAGGACTGATGGTCTGATGTGCCTACACACCATCGGTTAAAAAAACAATCGTGTTAGAACGCTGTGACGTAAAACACAATGACGTGCTGAAAAAAATGAAGTTCAATGCTTCCAAGCATGCGTCGACTTGATTCTGAGCATGCGTGGATTTTTAACCATGGTCGTGCCTACTAACGATTGGTTTTGATCTATCGTTAGGCGTCCATTGGTTAAATCTTAAAGCAAGTTGGCTTTTTTTTTAACCAAAGGTTAAATAACCTATGGAGCCTACACACGATCGGTTTTGACTGATGAAAACGATCCATCAGACCGTTGTCCTCTGGTTAACCTATCATGTGTACGCGGCCTTAGAGTCTTAACCTGAATTCAAGCTAAAACCATTGACACAAAAGAGAGAGATTACATATAGGGGTTGATTTATTAATCACTTCCCACCGTGAGGACGTTTTTGGACATCCTCCGGTTTCAGTGGTTATACCGGAATGATGCCTGCACCTACAGGCATCATTCTGGCAGCCAGCTATTCTATTTCGTGTAGAAGTGATCTGAGTGGCTAATTAGCCACTCTATCACTTCTGCAGGTGGAGGAAATGGATCCCACCCCTCTTCCATGGCCGCAGCAACCTCTCCTGGGCTCTACCATCCCATCGCGGAGCCCGGGAGCGATGTGGCCAGTGGCGAGACCTGCCCTGAACAGAGAGAGAGAGAGGGGAACTGACTTTCTTCTCTCTATCTCTGTAATGAGTATATCATCACTCCTATTTCTGCCTCTTTGTTTACCTGGCCGTCAGCGACCAGAAAAGCAGCCGATCAAACGGATTTATGTCTGATTGGCTGCAAAGGAGGGTAACGGGGTTAGGGGAGGCAGGGCCTCATTCGCTATAAACATGAAAAAAAATTATCGCGCTTTGAGGGCTGTAGCTTGGGGGGTATGTAGCTGAAGTCCTAACTCACCACTGGTCAATTTGGGGCTCCTGCTTCCTACAGTTATGGAGATACAGGGCTTCTTGTGGAGCATGTCAGAAGCTACATACAGAGCGGCCAGTTAAAATACAAGCTGGCACACTTTGTTTGCAGCAGACTGAAAGGATGAGCTCACAGTGCCTCTCCTCACTTCTTTCACGAGCACTGAGCTTAATGGACAGCTTGGAGCTTTGGACCAATGGTAAAGCATGTCCAAGCTGTCCAATAAAAATGCTGCAATGTAGGCTGTCCTCTCACTGCAGTGTCATAGAATATGTAATTATATATCTATTTACTGTGAAATTACTGGTTTGAAGTAATAACTTCAAACTTCAGTAATTTTTCTGTTAAGCCACCTGCTTGAGTACAGTTTTTGAAAATATAGTAAAATACCCTAAAACCAATATATTATAATTATTTGTATAATATTTATGGTAATTAACCCATTGTCACCCAGGCCAATTGTGACACCTCTCGCTTACATGTAATAATCATCATTTTTTGTGCTAGAAAATTACTCAGAACCCCCAAACATTTGTTATATATATATATATATATATATATACACATACATACATACATACATACTAGCAGACACCCTAGGGTTCGGTTTCGGACGTCCCGTCTGGTTATTGGTTATTTTGTCATGTATATATCTTTTGTGGCCCCCAACGAATCCTGAGTGCTGGGGGCCACAAAAGAAATACATGCTGGCTGCCTTGGTGGAGACAGGGAGGAGGTGGATCGAGTGCCGTGCATATAAGAGTATTTCCTGTTTACACAGCGACCTCTGCAAAAGAAAGTCCCTTCTCCTGCGGTGCCATTGGACGACTGTTCTGTCCATCATAAGAGGCGGGATTTTCTATTAAAGAGGCTGCTGATAAAACAGGAGTTTCTCCTGTATGTCTGTCGGTGCTCATCCCACCCCCTCCCTGTCTCCTCCAAGGCTGCAGATGGGCATGCTGCATTCAAGACAAGAGGGGTGCTGCATTTAGGGCAATGGGGGTGCTGCATTCATGACAATGGGGGTGCTGCATTCATGACAAGGTGGGTGCTGCTTTCATGACAAGGGGGGTGCTGCATTCAGGGCAATGGGGAGTGCTGCATTCAGGACAATGGTGAGGCTACATTGATGGGCACTGACCCTTATTTTGCTTCACAGTTCTTTATTTAAAATTTAAGATTTTTTCCTGAATCTTCCCTCTTAAAGTGAAGGTGCATGTTATAAGCAGATAAATCAGTGCATATTTATAGCAGTGATCACTGTATAAATGTTAATGGTCCCAAAAGTGTGTCAAAAGTCTCCAATATGTTTGTCACAATGCCACAGTCACAATAAAAATTGCAGATCGCCACCATTACTAGTAAAAAAAAAAAAAAAATGCCATAAATCTATCCCCTATTTTGTAGACGCTATGGGCCAGATTCAGGTATCGGCGCGTATCTTTGTGCGGGCGTAGCGTATCCTATTTACGCTACGCCTCCGCAACTTAGACAAGCACGTGCTGTATTCACAAAGCACTTGCTCCGTAAGTTGCGGCGGCGTAGCGTAAATGGGCCGGCGTATCTGCGCGTAATTCAAATTGGGCAGGTAAGGGGCGTGTTATATTTAAATTAACCCTGACCCCACGTAAATGACACGCCAAACAAACTGCGCATGCGCCGGCCGTGAACGTATCCCAGTAGCATGCTCCAAATCAGGTCGCAAATGGTCATTGAAAACGACTTGAACGTAACTTACGCCCAGCCCCATTCTGAATCGGCTTACGCAAACGACGTAAACGAAGTACAATACGACGCTGTTCCAACGTCCATACTTAACATTGGCTGCGCCTCATATAGCAGGGGTAACTTTACGCCGGTCCGACGCCTTACGTAAACGACGCAAACAGATACGCCAGCTGCAACTACGTTCAAGAATCGGCGTATCTACCTAATTTATATATTCGGCACGTAAATCGACGGAAGCGCCACCTAGTGGCCAGCGTAAATATGCAACTAAGATACAACGGCGTAAGAGACTTACACCGCTCGTATCTTAGCTATATCCCGGCGTATCTGATTCTTTGAATCAGGCGCCGAGATACGACGGCACTCATTCGGACTTAATACTTTCTGAATCTGGCCCTATAAGTTTTGCACAAGCCAATCAATATAGGGTTTATTGCGGGTTTTTTTAACCAAAAATATGTAGAAGAATACATTTCGGCCTAAACTGAGGAAAATTATTATTTTATTTTAAATTGTGATATTTATTATAGCAAAAAGTTTAAAAAAATATATTTTTTCAAAATTGTTGCTCTTCTTTTGTTTATAGCGCAAAAAATTAAAACTGCAGAGGTGATCAAACACCAATAAAAGAAAGCTCTATTTGTGTGAAAAAAAACATAAAAATTTATTTGGGTACAGTTTTGCATGACCGCGCAATTGTCATTCAAAGTGCAACAGCTCTGAAAACTAAAAATAGGTCTGGGCAGGAAGGGGGTGAAAATGCCCTGTATTGAAGTGGTTAAAAACCTCCATAGGCGATGCTTTACATTTTTTTTTACAGGTTACATGTTTAGAGTTACAGAGGAGGTCTAGTGCTAGAATTATTGCTCTCGCTCTAACATATGCATATGTAACCTGTGTGTATCTGGCTCCGATACTAGCCAATGCCTCACCAGCCACTGAGCTTACCGCATGTCCCTGGAGGGTAGAGGAGAGATTCGGGGTCTCTCCATAAAGAGGACCTGTCACAACCTATGCAATAAAGTTTATCCGAAAAAATATGCAATATGTAAATTTGTATAAAATAAATACAAAAATGTCCCACTGTGCTTACGCGCAAATGTGAATGCATACGTTACGAGTGAGAGCAATAATTCCAGCACCAGACCTCCTGTGCAACACTAACCTGTAAAGGCCTTTAAAGTGTCACCTATGGAGAATTTTAAGCACTGTAGTTTGCTGCCATTCCACGGGCAGACGCAATTTTAAAGCGTGATTTGTTAGGTGTCTGTTCAGTCTGAGTAACATTCTCTTTCACATTATACAAAGAAATGTAATGGTTAATGGCTGTTCACTTTGCAAGAGCATTTTTACTTTGAATGTAGTGGTGAATGTAGTAAAAAATGCACCTGCAAAGATGTAAAAAATCATATATATATGGAACGTGGAAGAAAAAAAACGATTTTTGCATGCACATGATTGGATGAGAGCAGACAGCAGAGCTTAAACCCTGTTCATCAAGCTAAGAGAAAACCTTCTTGCAAAGTGAAAAGTCCCTTGTGCAGTGTACAGCCTTTTTGCCTTGAGTAAGTCAACCCCACAATGTTTTCATAGACCTCAGATGTGTCTTTGAGGAGGTTCAATTTTTGTTGGTTGCATCCTTGCACCCTTTCTAGAACAAAGATTAACTTGTGCAAGCTATGGGAATAACAGATAACAAAACAGATTTGAGAAGCTTAATAGGCAAACCTGGCTGAATTAATATTTCCCCTTAAATAAAGGGAAATGGTGTTCTCCAAATCTCTTCCTCTAGATCTTATATTACATTGCTTGACTCATTTATCTGCAATTACACAAATAAAGCTTTGACATATTTATAAGTTAGAGTATCCACATTGAGGAAAAGGCATTAGTAGAATAAATGACCACACACTCCTTTAACCACCTCAATACAGGGCAGTTTCACCCCCTTCCGGCCCTGGCCATTTTCAGCTTTCAGCTCTGTCACAATTTGAATGACAATTGCTCATGCTATACTGTAACTATGTGAAATTGTTATCGTTTTCTTCACACAGAGCTTTCTTTTAGTGATATTTAATCACTTCTGGGTTTTTTATTTTTTCCTAAAAAAAAAAAAAGACAGAAAAAAAAAGATTCTGTCAGTAAATTTTGTAAATAAGTAATTGTTTTCCTTCACTGATGTGCGCTGATGAGGCGGCACTGATAGGCACTGATGAGGTGGCCCTTACAGGCACTGATGAGGCGGCACATATGGGCACTGATTTGATTAGCGGGCACTGAGGAATCACGAATATGCGGCACTTATGGGCACTGATATGTGGCACTGGTAGTCACAGATAGGCAGCAGTGATGGGTGGCACTGACTGGCATCACTAATGACCACTGATTACTGGCACTTGTGGGCCCTGATTGCTGGCACTTGTGGGCACCGATTTCTGGCAGTGGTGGGCACTCATTACTCGCACTGGTGGGCACTGATGATCAGTGTCCTAATTAAATACCTAGATTTCCCCCTGTGAGGAGATGCCACTGATCGGCTCTCCTCCCACTCTGTCAGTGTGAGGCGAGGAGCACCATTACCCGCATCTCTGTGTTTACAAACCCGATCACATGGTTAAAGAGCCGCGGCCACAGCTCTTTACAGAGATTGGGGTCGTGTCGTGTCCTAGCAACACAGCTCTGCCACGATCGCCACTCTGCATGCCCCCACAGGCACACAAGAGCGTTTGTTCTGGGAAGCCGTCATAATGACGTCCACCCAGAAGTCAAGAGGGCAAGTGGTTAATTAGTAATTTCACGCAATGTTGTCAGGGACTAAACATGTAATTAACTACCAATGTATACAGTAAAAGTTTTGGTTTGTTCATGCTGGATGCACTTTCATCAACTTTCTCTTTAACATGAAGAGGGTTGCAGCCTTTCTATTGTTTTTATTGTGGAATGTGTCCCTGTAAGGGATATTTCCCCTGTCTATCAGGAGAAGAGGAAATGAGAAATGTCTCCAATGGGGACACTGCACAAAAAAAATCGGATATTTAGCAGATAGAAAATTGGTACAACTTCCTAGAGTGTTTTTTATTGCTGCTCATGCCCTCCTGTCACAGGTATGCCTGTGATTTTCTGGCATGGGTGCCACAGAACAGGATGTGACTGAACATCTTCCCAAAAATAGTCCCCACAAACATTTCTGACTGAAATTAGGCTGTGGGCATTGTCTAACAAGAAGTATACAAAGGTCCAAAAATAATTTTATTTAAAGTGCATCTAAATCTAAAAACAAACATTTTTTATATAAACATGGACAAATTGGTTGGCACTCCTATGGTTCATTGAAACAATTCTTAATTTCTTCTGAAAAGCAATGAAATGAAAGTGATTGTCTCATGTATACCTACATGCCACTGGAGTGACAAGAAGTAAAGCAAGGAAACTGTGAAATAAGGTAAATTTTTGCTTATTCTACAAAAATATTTGGCCTAAACAAATTTGTGGTACGCCTAGAAAACATTATAAATATTTGGATCATAGTGACTTTTTAAAATAACTAGTTTATATAAACATGTCTTTAATCTCAAAGTCAGTCGATTTGAATAGAGAAAGTAGTGCGTAGTAGTAGTATTTGATTTCATTATGTGCATGACTCTGAACATGGACCAGTGAAAGCTAAGAAGAGAGTTGCCTGAAGAGATCAGAAAAACTATAGACCAGCATGTCATACGTAAAGGGTTAAAGACAATCTCCAAGCAGCTTGACTTATAAGGTCCATGTGGCCACAAGTGGAAAACCAACCCCAGATTGAATAGAAGGATAGTGTGAATGGCAGACAAAGATCCAAGAAAAACTTCCAAAGAGATGCAAGCTGAACTCCAAGATGAAGGTACATCAATATTTGATCATAACATCCATCGCTTTTGAGCACAGTTGACTTAAGAGGACTCCCCCGTTGAAAGAAAAACAAGAGAGCCAGACTGGAATTTTCTAAAATGCATATTAACAAGCCACGATCCTCCTGGAGAATTGTGCTTTGGACTGATGAGACAAAACTATAGCTATATTGGCTGGCAAGTCACATTAGCTTAATATTGAACAGACGAAAAAATTAGGCTTTCAAAGAAAAACATCGTACCTACCAATAGAAAAACAGAAGAGGAATGGTTCTGTTGTGGGGATGCTTTGTTGCGTCTGGCACAAGGTGCCTTGAAGCTGTACACAATGAAGCCGCGTACACACGGCAGAGAACCTCGACAGGCAGAACACATCGTTCCGCCCATCGAGGTTCTCTGCCGGCCGTCAGATTCGGCGACCCGCCCGTCGGGAATGGCAACCAGCCATTCATCCAGGTGGGCCGTCGAGCAAATAGAGAACATGCTCTCTATTTCTGCTCGACGGCATTCCCGACGGGATGCTCGCCGAGAGCGTACACACGGCCGAGGTTCTCGCTGGAATGCAGCTTCCAGCGAGGTTCTCGCTGGTTTCCAGCGAGAACCTCGGTCGTGTGTACGCCGCCTGACATTACAAGATTATCAAGGATTTCATGGGTCTTTCAATAGCATATTGACCCCCCCAAAAAATCAGCTAAAATCACCCAAGAAAGGCTAAGAACAAAACTGGGACTACTCTGAAGTGGCATTGCAGTCTGGAGAAGGCACCCTTCAAACCTGAGCCAGCTGGAGCGATTTTCTTGACAGAAGTGGTCCAAACTACCTGTTGGCTGGTGCTTATTTGCAGTGTTTGATATTAAAGGCCATGCAATAAAATATTAAGATAAGGTACTTCTTTTTTTATGAAAGGGTACCAACACATTTGTCCACCTTTGTATTAAAGGATGTGATGGCTTTATTAGTTTTTTGTTGCTTTATTTTCACCTAGTGATCCTGCCAGTAATACACTTCCTATATTATTTTGACAACACTCACTATAATGTATCTATGGAGAAGCAAATTTGTCACTCTAGGCTGCTCGCCTGATTTGGACTACAATTCCACCAGTCTATTGCAGAGGGAGGAGAGTTTTGGTAGTTCAGAGAACTGGGAGAGTGAACAATATGGTTTAAAATATCAAATTTGTGCACAGAAATTTTAAAAAAAAAAGACACAAATTCTGTCAAATTCAAGTGTATTTTTCTGTACTTGCAGAAAATGTCCTTAACCTGAAGAAAAAAAATGCAGCCACACATATAAGTAATATTAAGCTACAATATATTACATTTTTGTTCTTGAGTTTAAATGTCCTTTAATGTGGAATGTTTACATAAATATGCTGGGTAGTAGGGTGCAGGAAAGTTCTTTATGATGCATTTTTAGTGCACCAACCTAAATGTTGTCTAACAAGTCAACAAGGGCCTTCAAAAATACAATGTGCCAAATTACACCAATGTTACACGAGTCAATGTAGATAATTATGTATGAACAAGCCCCTTATGTGATCCCAGTGACTCATTGCCTTTTATTTCTCTGATAAAATGTAAATGTATACATTTAAAATAAAATGGAAATCAAAGGCTTAGGCTACAAAGTGAGCAATTACCGTTGTATGAGTGAAAAAAAAAAAAGAAGCAAACAAAAGGTTTCTATTCTACAGTTTTATTAAACATAATAAAAAAAGTGACACTGACATTATAAACAATTTCTTTTTTGCCAAGATGAATGCTAACAACATTTGTATGTTAATCTTGTGAAGCGATATATAGATTAACAAAGATGAATAAAAATAGAAAGAAAACGGTACGTCAATCCTGGTAGTACACTTTAGAACTGATGTCTTTTTTTGCTCAAGGGCCTAACTCCTGTTCCTGCTGAACTGAGCCAGTGTATAGGATAGAACTGATATCAGTTCAGTAGGCACAAGAGGACGGGTCCATCCCATGTGTTGAACAGAAGAAAGTGGAAAACGTTCCTGTAAAGCTTCAGTAATGCACCATGACCAATCAGAAAGATCAAAGTAACGTTGGAATTATTTAATTACACAATCTGGTGCCACTTAGAATGCCCATCCATAGTGTAACCTAAATCCATCATATCCAGTTACCACATCAAGAACAAGAGCATTCATGACATTTTTTTCTGGGTTATGCCTTTTCTCTTTAATCCCCGATTTTATGCTTAGGTTTGCCAAAGATCTACAGAGCTACACGATAGCATTTTCATTCTGTGCCCGAGCAGGCTCCATCTCTCCCTCTCTTCAGGTGCAGAACTTAGCCACTGTGAACAAAGAGGACATTAATCACTGTTCACCAATCAGCTAAGCTCTGCACCTTGCTAGAAAGGCCATTGCCGGTTGTTTAGAGCACAGGCAGATATTCTGCCAGTAATGATTTGTAGTGCTGCTCTTCTCTTCTTCCTTATGTCTTTTTTTATGCTTAGGCGTTTATGGTCTCAATTTG
Source organism: Rana kukunoris (assembly GCA_029574335.1). Classification (NCBI taxonomy): domain Eukaryota; kingdom Metazoa; phylum Chordata; class Amphibia; order Anura; family Ranidae; genus Rana; species Rana kukunoris. The sequence goes on from CM056049.1 coordinate 287,012,194, forward strand.
TGGAGAGAGCTGGTCTTTCCATTGCAGCTGCCAAGGACATGGTTGTGTGGTAATCCCTGGCAATGTGATTTTAATCTTAACTCACAAATCAGCATGCCAGGAACCCAAACAGCCACACCAATACTACAGAATGGCTGAGAACATGAAACAATTTCCTTTCATCATCTGCGGCCAGAATTCCAAATACTTCAAACAAACTAGACTCTTAAACATTCATACATGTTTGCTGCTTTGCCAGTGTTGATAGCTGTGATGTGATCTGCACAATTTACAGGAAACTGAACATGAAAAAAATGTTTGTTTTTAAGTAACACAGACACCCTAAAAAGAGAAAAAAGATTAGACACGTGTTTTGCAGTTTAATTGTGAGTTATGATAGTTCTGGCAATACTAATTACCCAGCTGGCCAATACTGCCTACACAGAATCCCACCCCATATAAGCTAGCAGACAAGCAACAGCAACTATATTCTCTATACAACACAAGGCTGGGGTGATTTTTCATATATTTTAAATTTTTTTTCTCATTTGGATTCAGGATTTGTGTACTATTAATGTTTAATAATACCTACCAGGTTTAGTGAATCCACACCCATCCCATTTTGAAATATGAATGAGTATACTAATAATAATAATAATAATAATAATAATTGTATGAGAGTATCTAAAACCCCCGAACAAAAAATGTTTTGCAGCTAACTAGTCCCTAGATGTGGTGACAGTATTTTTTCAGGCTTTCTTCCCTTTTATTTTCACCTGGTGATCCTGCGAATTACACAATTTTTGTCTCCAGGTGGCTATACTCACGTCTCCACTGCATCTATGGATGGAGCCATGGTTGTCACACAGGCTGGACTTCAAAATCTCTACCTTTGTTCATCTCCATTACATGGGGGGAATTGTTCACAGGAAGATAACACCAGTGCAGCACACAGGAACTGACAAGGGCACTACATTTCTGCCAGGTATTTTCTGTATTTGCGGAAAATGTTCTTAGCATGAAAAAACAAAAACAAATGCAATCACCACATCTAAGGACTGGTAGGCTGCAATATATTACATTTAGTTCTTGGCTTTAGTTATCCTTTAGTTTAGGGGTGTCAAACTCCATTTAATCGTGGGCCACATCAGCAGTATGGTTGCTCTCAAAGAGCCAATTGTATCTAAGGTGACTTATTCACAAAGTGCAAGTGTTTAGGGGTGCCCTATGCATAAATTCCAAGGGATTGGGGGTGCCCTATGCGTAGAGTGTAAAGGTTTAGGGGTGACCTATGCATAGAGTGCAAAGGTTTAGGGGTGCCCTATGCATAGAGTGCAATGGTTTAGGGGTGCCTTATGTACAGAGTACAACAACCTGCCCCCCCACCTGGGCTGGCTCTAGTAACTCTCATTGTAGGCGGCTCTCTACTACCTGTGTATTTGGCTCAGTTATACCTCCCTGTGTAGACAGTGCTCCCTTGGGAGATCGTTCTCACGCTCAAATTCTGCAGAGCTTTCCCCACTGTGCTGGGATCTGTTTCACCTGGAAACCGCTGAAAGCAAAGCTGACCCTTGAAAACCCAGAAGACTTCTGTGTTTACATGTGACAGCACGGTGACGGAAAGGAGGTCTGCAATGTTTTGGATGCAAAACTGGGTGGAAGGGCCACACGTCAAAGCCTGGCGAGCTGGATTGACATATGTGCTAAGATATGCTGTGAATACTAGGTGAGGGGAATACTATTTCATTCAGGCTACCTAACATACTGTAAATTAAAGTTTTAATCACAGTAGCACATGGGAATCAGTAGTTATTAGCACGTATATGCTGCACCAAAGTCTACTGTGTTGGCTGAACAGTTTTTTTTCAAATATTTGTTAACCAATGTTATTTCTATGACCATTTTTCCATTGCTGCTGTCAATTCATGCGTTACCCTGCAAATTAAAATAGAATCAGCAATAAAATAGAGCCGTGTCAATAGGTTCATTTTAAAATGACTGACCTCCTAAATAAATATATTTACTCATATAATTATACTAAATATGCTGACCAAAAAAAGGTAATGAGATTCATAACATCTGTAAAGTTGAATGTGACAAGCTTTCACTAACAGAAATCTTCCACTCAAAAAACAGACTCCAAGTCTGTCAAATGTATTATTTCATTAGTGAAGTATCTAAACTATGTAGCACTACAGAAGACCTTCATACCAAACCAAATTGAATATGTGTTAAACTTGCATGTGCAAACACCAGCAAGGTTACCTCAGGGTATTCAAATATTGTGTAAGTGAAGGCCATTTCTAGAGCTTCATCTCATGCAGAGATTTAGAAGAAGAACCCGATAACATGATAGCCATGACTGATTCTGAGGATTTCAGGATTTATCTCCTATGACAGATATATTGTTTAGTGTAAGAAACCCTTTATGTGAGAAGAATTTAGTTAAATCTAATATGCAAATAGAAAACTTCAACGGGTGCTTTATTTTAGTGCTTAGCTCACTGGGATTTATTTACACATATAGAAAGCAGATTTCTTGTGTCACTAAAACCTGATAGCTTGCTCTAGGCAACAGATCCAGTTTTATTGTATACTTTAGCCCCATCTAGATGTATGGTTTTTCAATTGTAATAAGGAAGGGAGATATTTAGGGACACAGTACATATTTTTAAAGGTATTAAAATATATTTATTGTTCATATCTAGAAAATCCTAGAAAAATACATTACATACAGTCTTACTAGCTAGGAATAGCAATATTTTCTTTCTCCGTTCATTAGAAACATACCACAAAGCCCTATGATATTTCTAGTCTAGCACCGAGGGATCACATAAATGTGCTGGAAGACAGGCTCCAAATATGGCCTTGTTCTAGAACAAGTAATCCACCCATAGTACAGCTCTTAATCCTATTCAGTTTAACTTGCATTAACATGACCACACTGAAAGCTTGGTCGTTTTATCACAGCACTGAACTATGGAAGTCAATCCATTAAAACAACATCTCTCCCACCACTTTTACACAGGATACATCCATTTGATCTCTGACAACAGCAAAGCATCTGTGTGCAAGTTCTTGCTGTCTGGCATCCTCGTTCAACATTAATTCTCCATAGAGATACACACCCATGGCCTGTGGAGAAGAAAAGAACAAATAAACACTTTTACAAGAAGATTCTTTGCTCAAATGCAGCTCCCATCCCATTCACACCCCATTATATCTTTATCCTTTATTACTCACTACTAGAGGTGACAAACTAGCCAATTTAATGAAGCTTTCAACATTTATAAAGTTTCCTTAAACCTGTCCAAAACATACAAAACAGTGCAGTGTGTACTAAACTGATGATAATACCAAGTATTTATGCTTCTGAATGTTGTGTTATGGCATGCACGCAGTTTTATTTTGTGGTGGTTATAGCAATGTAATTAACTGTGGAGTGCAATGTTTTGTGTCACAATCTATGTGCTGCCAAGACGTGTGGACTGAAGCTGAAGGCTCTGTTAGCTTACCACTGGATGCGGTTGATTTATGTGGTGTGCGCCCTCTAATTTTGCTATGAAGAATTGTTCGTTGGAGTAAGACTGCTTCTAGAGGGGCTGGCACTCACTGTGGGTGGAGAACCGATGGAAGGATGTACAGGAGGTGTTTAAGAGGAGCCATGTTTTTTGAAAGTGGTTGGAATCTATGTGCTAGTTGCTGTAAATACACAAACCTATAGGAACACAGGCTGTGCCATTAAAAGTACCATATTTTTCACACTATAAGACCCACCCCCCCCCAAAAACGGGGTTAAATGTCCCTGCTTCTTATAGTGTAAATACTGACCAGGCACTGACCCCCCCCCCCCTGTTGCCGCTGTGTCAAAATCCCTCTCTTCTTCTCTGTGAAGGAAAGAGGACAGGATGTGAGGCGCATACTAGCAGGGGCATACCAAGGGGCATACCAAGAGGGAGCGGGGGGGGACACGTTTTGCCCCGGGTGTCAAAACATGGGGGATGTCAGTAGCAGTGCTATGGGGGTGAGAGCCAGTGAGAGCCTTTGCTGGGGTTTTTTCAGCCAACCCCCCCCCCTTTGTTGCCTTATAACTCTAGTCCTGTCTGACTTCCTGCTCCTTCCCCCCACAGCTGCTGCTGTAAACGATGTCCCCAGTCCTCATTTCTAGCTGCTCCCTGGGTACATCTGAGGCTGAGAGCCAGCCAGCCAGAGGGGATTATAATGGCAGTGTCCTCCACTGCCTGAGGTGAGCCCTTGATAAGGGGGTGGGAGGTGTGTGTTGTGAGCTGGCATGGTATCCATTGCTCATCACCTGAGCTAATGTGATAGAAGAGGCTTAAGGGGTGTTTGTGTCTGCCCTGCTACCCTAAGCTGATCTGGGAAGTGGGGGAGGTTTCTGTGTCCACCACTACCACCAAATATAGTGTAGATGAGCTGATTTGATAGGTAGGATGGTATTGCTGTGTGTCCACCACCCACCTATAGTAGTAGTATAATATAAAATATTTTAGTACACAATTTGGTTCAGAATATTTTTTGTCTTGTTTTCCTCGGTGCGTCTTATGGTCAGGTGCGTCTTATGGAGCGAAAAATACGGTATGTGTACGTCTTATGGAGTGAAAAATATGGTATGTGTTTAACCAAAATGTTTTTCTATGGATAAAACAGGAAGGGATACGTATACCTCTACACAAGTAGAATAGTCTCTCTATTTGTCCTGGTGAAATGGGAAACTAGACATGTGCACAGAAACATTTTTTGTTTTTTTTTGTTCCGTTTCGTATCGTTCCGTTTTTTCGTTTTCGTTCGTTTTTCGTAAGACGCCCATTTTCCTGTTCGTTCTCGTTCGTTTTTCGTACGACGCAATTTTTTTCGGATTCCGATCGTTTCGTATTTTTGTTACCGTTTTATTTTTGTACATGAGGGATGGTTCGTTATTCTGTTTAATTAAGTACAAAATGATGAAAATCCTTTTTCTGTTAGTATTTTCAGTCGCATGTTCATATGACATCTATGTCATATGAACATGCGACTGAAAATATGAACAGAAAAAGGATTTTCGTCATTTTGTACTTTCGTAAATATATCGCGGGATTCGCGGCACTTTCAACACGCGGCTCATCCATATTAACTATTGTTAAGCCCCATACACTTGGTCAGACTTTTTTAACCACAAACATAAAAACGATCGTTTTCCATTCGTTCTCAGAAAATTTGTTTGTTTTCAAACTACATCAGAAAACCATTTTTGGGTTCAAAAGTCTGGCCAACTGATCTCCCTTCAGATGAAAATCCACAGAAAAGTTTATTTGGCTTTACTGTACTACTTACTGTACTAGTGTACTCAGCACAAAAGAGAAGCTGCTTCACTAACTACACTCACTCACTGCCCATTAAAAAAAAACGAAAATGACATCTATAACAAAAGATTTGCATTCTGTATCTTGAAACCCTTTTCTTTTGTCGTATGTTCTTATGACATCTATAACAAAAGATCTGCATTCTGTATTTTGAATACAAAATACGAACAGAAAATAGGAATTCAAAATACAGCATGCAACTCTTTTGTTATAGATGTCATATGAACAATGAACATACGACTGAAAACAAACAGAAAAAGGATTCAAACAAAATACAGAATGCAAATCTTTTGTTATAGATGTCATTTTCGTTCTTTTGCCGTTTTTGTTTTGTCGTTTTTTTCGGCGGATCGTTCGTTCGTATTTGCGGTTGTTCGTTATGCGGCTCATTAGTAATCCCGTCGTTTTCGTATTTTGGTGCTTTAATTTTTTCGTATGTAAACATTATCCCACGGGTACGAAAATGAACATTTTCGTACGAAAATAACATTTGTACAAACGGGAATGCACATATCTATGGGAAACCTAATATTTTACAGATGTCACTAAACAAGTGATGAGGGTAAATTTTCCAGTAAGGGCTAAAATACGAAAACAGTTCACAAACCAATGTGGTTTGTATTTTAGTTTTAATTTTCCTGTCTCTGTATTTACTTGGTGCCGCATCTCCACGATGCACCAAGCACATTATAATTTTTGTTTTCTAGCTTTTATTACATAATACTGTTTTGCTGCTGATGTTTTTCGTCATGGATGTTTTTGAATATCAGAATAGGTAATAAGTAGATGCCATTGATGTTTTTTTCCAGTCATGGTAATATAGATAACAATATAAGGGATACACTATATTACCAAAAGTATTGAGACGCTGGCCTTTACACACACATAAACTTTAATGGCATCCCAGTCTTCATCCAAAGGGTTCAATATTGAGTTGGCCAACCCTTTGCCATAACAGCTTTAGCTTTTCTGGAAAGGCTGTCCACAAGGTTTAGGTGTGTGTTCTATGGGAATATTTGACCATCCTTCCAGAAGTGCATTTCTGAGGTCAAGCACTGATGTGGACGAGAAAGCCTGGCTTGCAGTCTCCGCCCTAATTCATCATAAAGGTGTTCTATTGGGTTGAGGTCAGGACTCTGTGCAAGCCATTGAAATTCCTCCACCCCAAACTTGCTCATTCGTGTCTTTATGGACCTTGCTTTGTGCACTAGTCCAAATCATTTGGTGGAGAGATTATGGGGTAGGGTTGTTTTTCAGGGCTAAGGCTTGGCCCCTTAGTTACAGTGAAGGGAACTTTTAAGGTGTCAGCATACCAAGGCATTTTGGACAATTTCATGCTCCCAACTTTTTGGGAACAGTTTGGGGATGGCCCCTTCCTGTTTCCAACATGACAGTGCACAAACAAGGTCCATAAAGACATGGATGAGCGAGTATGGGGATGAGGATCTTGACTGGTCTTGACACAGTCCCAACCTCAACCCAATAGAACACCTTTGGGATAAATTAGAGGGGAGACTGAGAGCCAGGCCTTCTCATCCAAATATCAGTGCCAAACCTCACAAATACACTTCTGGAAAAATGGTCAAACATTCCCATAGACACACTCCTAAACCTTGTGGACAGCCTTCCCAGAAGAGATGAAACTGTTATAGCTGGAAAGGGTGGGCCAACTCAATATTGAACCCTACGGACTAAGACTGGGATGCCATTAAAGTTCATGTGCGTGTAAAAGCAGGTATCCCAATACTTTTGGTAGTATAGTGTATCTTCATGAGACTGAAAAATATTAAGGCAGCTGAAATACATAAATCTTGTGAAGTACGTAATTTTGTGCACTTTTTTGTTTTTTAGTTTTAAATTTCTTGTATTCAGATTTACTTGGTGCTGCATCTATGTGACACACCAAGCTCATTCATATTTTTGATTTATAGCTTTTATTGGATACGTCTCTTTTACTGCTAGTGTTTTTCATAATGGGTGTTTTTAAATATCTTAATAGGCGAAAATGAGATGCCACTAATGTTTTTCCAATCATGGTAATACAGGTAATGCCATCAGGGGTATCTTCTTGAGACTGAAAACTATTATGGCAGCTGAAATACATACATCTTGTGAATTAAGTGGGTTTGCACACTGTTTTTTTCATTTTAGTTTTCATTTTTTTATATCCAAATTTACTTGGCGCTGCATCTCCACAACACGCCAAGTGCATTACAATTTTACTTTTATTCCAGTAGGACCTGTTCTGGTGTCAACTTTGTAAAAGGGGAATTATCCCTAATTTGTATAGATTTCCTTTCACTTCCTGTTGCAAAAGGGAAACTGATGGAAAATATTAAACTGACAACTTAAACAAAAAAAAAAAAAACCCACTCGGAGAAGTGTCCTATTTTGTGTCAGAAGGAAATATGAAATTCTGAACTCTACTATGCCCATTTAAGGTACACTCTGAGATTTTATTTTCACTCCCCTTGTGGCAAACATGTTACTGATCCTATTCAACAATGCAGGGCACAAACTTTCATAAACTGTATAACTATAAATATGCCTGCAACATTTTTCTCATGCCCTTTATCCTGATTCTGGACTTGTGTAATTATTGTGTATAATAATAAATAACAAAGATAATGCAGAAAAAGGAAAAACACATAGCAGTGCACTTCTGTGTAGAACTGGCAAGTACTACATGTTAGATTTAAAAGAATGTGGCTGGTCTTTATCGTTTCCCTGACACATTTTTAAGTACCCAAACCTAGCATCTGTATGTATCCAATATGATGCTTCACACTCATAACTTTTTATATATCTTCACCAATATATTTACAGAGAATTTGAAGGGGTAAGAAATGCTTCTGAATTGTCAGTGGACAGCTCACTATGTAGTTATGGACACAGACATGCAAGATTACAACATTACCCTACAAAGATTATTGCAGATGTATTACTTTGCTCCTTTATCTTGATTTTAAAACACTTTAGGGTTACATATTTTTAATGATTTGTAAAGATTACTTATATTGGAAAAAAATTAAAAAATGTACGTACTAATGAGACCCTTTTCTTTGTATATAGTACAGAATACAGGGCCTCTACACATAACCATGACATGCCGCAAAGCAGTCCAACTGGGGGGTGGAAAACACAGCATAAAACGTCTATAGGCGCATGTAAGAATGGAGTAAGGAAAGTCTCACCAGAGCTCAGAAGCACCTTACACATGAAACTGGCATTAGAGGAAGCATGAACATCCACTTGGTAAAACTTAACAAATGTGTGAACGAAAGACCAGGTAACACCCTTGCAAATCTAGGAAACAGTTGTCTGATGCTAAAAAGCCCATGAAGTGCTAACAGATCTGGTAGAGTACACATTAATAGGGAAATAAAGAACCTTATCCTTGGGACCATAAGCCTGATGTCTGGTCTAATCCACCTAGCAATTGAGGTGTGGGAAGCAGAGAGCCCCATAATGGAACCTTGGGGAAAGGACAAAGAGTGAGTCCAGTTGCTTAATGGAAGCTGAAGGTGAGAAATAGACTCTCACAACATATCCTAAAGTTAGACAGTTTAGTGAAATCTCCTTGGGATCTTTCAGGGTAGGGCAAAGGGAGAGAAGAACGCTATCCTGCTTAGGTTAGAAATTTTGAGGCAAAATGAGGCTCTTTCCATGTGTAACACTAGCAAGGGCTCCTTACAGGATAAGGCCATTAACTCAGAGACCCACCTTGTAGAGATGATAGCAACAAAAAAGCCACCTTAAGCCCTGGTTCACACTGGGCTGCGGGAGTGAACTCGCGCGATTTCACTCCCTCTGGCAGTCCCGATTTCGGCGCGATTTAGGAGACATCTGTACAGGAACTACTTTTTGAAATCGGTGCAGCGCCGCAGATGCGGCGTCGCACCGATTAGGACGGTGTCATTGCCGGCAATTGCCGCCGATTTGAGATGCGATTTCACATGTGAAATCGCATCTCAAATCAAACTAAATCGTATCCAGTGTGAACCTGGGCTGAGAGTGAGATCAGATTAGAAACATAGATTTGCATTCTGAATGGTGGCTTCTGAAGGGCCAAGAGAATCAGGTTAAAGTCCCATAGTGTCCTTGGGGATTATGGAGGGAGCAATATCTGCAACACCCGGCACAAAGACCTTAATTTGCAAAAAGATTTTAGAGTAGGAGGGGTTAAAGAGGAAATGTCCCTGAAGCTTTTTTTTCTAGTGTCCAGTTACCTGCAGATAGCTGCCTATAACCCACTGTTTTGACTACAGATCCTGTGACAAATATTCCCTGTAAAACACTACAACTATATTTCAAGTTGGTTAATACTGCTGATGTTGTGTATCACCAAGATTTGATCCTACACATAAAACAAGCAGAGGCATGATGGGACCTGTAGCTTTGCAACAGCTGGAGGGCCATCAGTTTGAGATCCCCGACCTAAAGCCTATATTTTTGGTCACATGATTTCAGCTAAAGGGGAGAGTTAACCAATCTGAGAGCTGCTCCTCCTTTTAAACAAATGCCACATGACAAACTCCCTGGGTCTTGGACTATGTAAGAACTGTAGAAAAAGAAAGATAGGTGAATATCACCCAATAATTGAGGGGTTAACTACTCACTGACTCACCAGTTAGGTGTGGTATATGCCCGATAAGAGGACCAAAATGGAAAAATACAGCTGTGTAGTACAGACTGTGTAAAGCATGCACTACAAAATATCCAAGCAGTGTAGAATGAAAAAAGTTTAATGAAAAAAATGATTAATAAATTACGTAGAATTGCATCCAAGTGCAAAACCTTCCAAACACAAAACATACAGACAGTAATAAAATTAATCTGGGTGGTTTCCCAGGGTGAGAGAAAGTACCAGTTGGACACCTGACAGTTAGCAACTATTGTGATAAAGAAAGAACTGTAGAAAACCTATGAAAGATTAGCATTTCAACCCTTCTGTTACACAGAAATAATGTTAATACAGCTTATGTTACCATTTGTGTTTAGATCTACTTTTTATGAAAATGTATATTAGAAACAACCTTAGATATGAATAAATAAATAAATCTGGCCATTTACATACCTGGTCCTGCAGTAGGAATATTTCCACATCCTTATAGGCTGCTGTATACTTATGTTTTATAACCAGTTCACACCATCTGTGCCGCACCTAAAAAAGAAATACTGATCAGTTCAAGAACAACATTTACATCAAGACAACTATGTTCTGTACAATAAAGTAATTTTGTTTTAAAAAAAAAAACAATGCGTCCACATCCGTGACTGGCGTGGTGGATGGGAACAGGGCAGTAAATCAAAGCACTGAAAGAGGTCTGCTATACAACAGGAGAGGTTGTTTTTCTTTCACCTTTTACAATTGTCACTGGAACAGGTTTTGCTCTCTACATCTGTTCCAGTGACAGCACTAAATTATGAAATGCCCTACATTTTCTCTTAGTAACAATGGTAAACAGCACAAGAAGAGAAAGCAAATCTTCTTAACAGGGAAAACAGTAACAATGAAACCCTTTTACAGTAAAATGCCACAAAGGATTCATGGAAGCTGCCATTGCGGTCCTCAGCTTCTTAAAATGCTATGCGCTGGCTGTCTTATGGACCTGTTGGCTTCAATATTTTGATCAGGTACCCGAGACTGGTAAGGTTAAAGTAGTTTGGTCGCTAAAAGACTACTAATCTGAAATTTTTTAGAGGTCAATGACTTTGAAGGTATTTAATCTAGAGGGCCAATATAGTGGTCAAGCAACTAGCATTTTCACAAGGGGTTAGCAATGGCAGCACCGGTATTTTATCAATATAAATTTACTTTGACAGAATAATGTAGCAATTACAATGTCCAGCTTCTTTGTAAATTACCATATCGAACCCCAAATAAGCAACATTATCTACATACATATACTCCTGGGCACCCTTGGTCTAATTACTGTAAATATGTTTTGTTGGTTTCCTCTTAAGAGCAGTTGGCATACCCCAGAAATGAAAAAACCTAAAAAGCATAAATTGTAATTTGGCCATACTCTAGGGACCCTAAAGAGAATTTACTGACCCTTTCCTTCTATTCCTCAACTGCCGTAATCCACTAAGGAGCCAAGAGAAATGTCCTGTATTTCCAGGTATGGGGGAACACATGATAATCCTCTGTGTCTTATTGTGGGAAGGGGCATAGCACTGTGTAAGTTCAGACTTGTGTATCAAGTTCAAACAGAATCTAAGGCAGCCTAGCACTGGACTGGGTCAGCAAGGTGAAGATAAGTTATCCAAATACTCCCTAAGGACCTTTAGGAAAGCAAATCTGTTACTTTGCCCAGTATGGGCTAATTATAGATTTACATTAAGCATTAAAGTGGTTCTAAAGGCAGAAGCTTTTTTATCTTAATGTATTCCATGCATTAAGATAAAAACCTGTGAGCAGATCCCCCCCCCCCCCCATACTTGAAAGACAAAACCAGAGAAAATTCCCAGCTGAACTCACCAACCAGTCTGCTTACTAACCAAATGAACCTGCCCAACAGTATGCGTTAAAAACAGGGGTTTAGTTAGCACGTGTTATGCGTAAGCTGCAATGCCTCTTCATGGTAACCTGCATTACATGCAGTCCTAACCCTTCTAGATTTATGAGAGTCTCCACAATGGGAGCATATGAGATCTAATGGAAAGATAAGGGGCAGGTGGGCCTGGAGGTAGCCCAATCCTCCTTCACGGCAAAGGTGCACAGTGAACATCCAATACATCACAATGGCAGCAAAGATGCTCAGTGTGTCCCCTGACCAAATTTACACCAGTAACAAAGAAATGGCTTCTGCTCTCACCTATAACTGGCCTTTACAGCAAGGAGCACATGTAAGGGCAAACGCATAAAACACAAAACCAGAGAAAATTCCCAGCTCAACTCATCAACCAGTCTGCTTAAAAAACCGAATGAACATGTTCAACAGTATGCGATAAAAACAGGGGTTTAGTTAGTACACATTATGCGTAAGCTACAAGGCCTCTTCACAGCACCCTGCATTACTTGCTGTCCTAACCCTTCTAAATTTATGAAAGTCCCCACAACAGGAGCACATGCATTCTAATGCATTCTAATGGATAGGTAAAAGAGGCTTACCTGAGCCCCATCTCGATCTAGAGATGTTGCATGAGAGACTCGGCTGTCCAAGACTCTTCCTCCTGATTGGCTGAGACACAACAGTGGAGGCCATTGGCTCCTGCTGCTGTCAAAGTCAGTGAACCAATGAGAAAAGGGAGGGAACGGGGTGGAGCCACAGCTCCGCCCCTGAATTGACACAGAGCAGTGGCTCGGGTGCCCCCATAGTGTTAGGAGGGAGGGGCCAGGAGCACCGGCGAGGGACCAGAGAAAAGGTGGATCTGGGCTGCTCTGTGTAAAACCATTAAACAGAGCAGGTAAGTATGACATGTTTGTTATTTAAAAACAAAAAATAAAAAAAACAAGACTTTAATATCACTTTAAACATTTCTGCATATTTTAAAATATGAATAGGATTTATATGCCTAATTTAACCAACTGGAAAAAAACAACAGACGTGGTAAGTGCAAAATATGTACACCTTCCAACTGATTAATACGCTTTTTATTTAAAATATATCCCATAACTTAATTTACTAAAAAAAATCCAAGTCAGAAAACTAAAATCGTTAAACCCTATGGAACTTTCCACCTAATTCAGCTAGATATATTTCAGTTGAATTAAAGCAAAAATTGTGCTGAATCCTACAGCCTCTTCATGCCAGGTGTGCTGCGGCACTTGGAGAAAAGGAGAAACCTATATCTATATTTGTCCACCGGAGACATGTCCGTCGGATATGTCTGCTGGTTAGTACACTAACCAGCGGACAGAAATCTCTGCGCATGCATCGAATGTATTCGACGCATGCGTGGAAGTATTTTACTTCCTGGAGTGGTGACGTGGCGGTGTCAACGTCACCGCCACGTCACCGCATCCTCAGCCCGAGGGGATTTTCGTCCAATGGTGTGTACATGAGACATGTCCGCTGCAAACGGTCTGTCGGACATGTTTGAGCGGACTTGTCTCATCGTATGTACGCGGCCTTAGATAAGCAGGAGGCACTGTGTAAATACTGTGTGGATAGATGGAAGAATGGACTCTTATCAGAATGGAGGCAACCTGTAGAATATGATGAGAAGAAAATGTATGTAACAGCCATACACAGTGTCTCTTTTTCTAGATTTATATTCTATATTTACACCTTTCATTTTTGTAAACTGTTCATTAAAATCTTTCAGTTAAGACATCCATTGGAATTCAACAGACATTCACAGGTTTTAATGCTGCTCCAAGACTCTGCAAATGCTGGTATTCCAGTGTCTTGCAGCACTGGGATTATTGTTTCAAATCCCAAGCAGGACACTACCTGCATGAAGTTTGTATGGTCTCCAGGGCCATCTTTAAGGCAGGGAAAAAGGGGCACTGTCATTGGTATGGGGCCCAAAGAAGCTGCCTCATACGTGCCAACAATCCTGGTTTGAATTCTCTTGTCCCTTGAAGTTTTAGTCCTGTGCTGTGTCCCGATATCTCAATGGAAAGTTCTGTTACTAATGCTGCCCAGCTCTGCCCTATTGTTGTGTAGTGGTGACTCATCTGCAGACCCTGTGTTTACATGTAAATAACCAGCATTCATATGTAAACAGCAACAGTATTCATATGTAAATAGTGGCATCCAGTGAAATTGATATGTAAATAAAGGCGGCATTCATATGTATATCATGCCCTCCTAAAGGTTATATCCACCATCACCTATACTGAATGTTGCTGGATCCCTAGGAGTTTTCTGTCTATTGATAGGCCCACTCACCTCCTCAGTCCATGGTGTGCAGGCAGTGAGGAGATGATGTGCTGTAATCTATAGCAACCAATCAGTGAGCAGTATTACTGTACAGTAATCTCTAGCAATCAATTAACAAGCAGAAATCATGTGCTGTAACCTCTATTAACTAATCAATGAGCCATGATGTGTGCTGTAACCTCTAGCAACCAGTCAGTAAGCGGTGATGATATGCTGTAGCCTCTTGCAACCAATCACAATCGCTTGCCTGATCTGATACAGTAAACTTATTTCGAGTCTAGATGCTATTTATTGTATGTCTCAGAGCAGGCGGAGAGCGAAATTTGGGGGCCCCAAGAACATTTTTGCCCAGGGTCCAATCACTATTAAAAACGTCCCTGATGGTCTCCCCGTGCCTGCATGGGGTTCCTCCAATATTCCAACGACATGCTGATGGAATAATTAGCTCCTGTTAAAATTGGCCTTAGTATGCATGTGTATGTATGTGAGAGATGGAGCTTAAATTGTAAGCTCCTTAAGAGCAGGGACAGATGTAAACGTTCTGTGCTATATAATTACCTGTAATAAATAAATGAATTGTATTTTAGTGAAGTCCAAAAATACTTTGCACCTACACAAGATTTGTTAGTATGTTTGCACCTAGATTATTTTCTGCATGTTCACTATTCTAAAAGTACACCTGAAACTGTAGCTAAATGTAGCGCCTCGTATCTGTATAGCACACAACAGAATTTAAGTCATATATAAAAGGAACATCCTTTGTGTAAAGTGCACAAAGTTGACTTTGTGAACATATTCTGTGTTCATGTCTTTTGTGATTGGTGTCCTGTGCTTTTATAAGACTCCATTCACCCTTTACGACTCCAAAGTTGCACAGACTTTAGAGTGTAACTTTGACCCAACTTGGATACGACTTTGGCTTTGACCAGTGATAATGGAGAACTGTTGCATTGCATAACATTTAGGTGCAACTTGGCATGCGACTCTAATGTCCAAAGTTGCATGACAAGTCGCACAAGTGTGAATGGAGCCTAAAGTGCTGTTACCAATTACATGTTTGTCCAGTCAGTACCAAAGTGTTTCAATAATAATAGTTTTATTTTCATCTTCAGTACATTGGTATAATATATAAAATATAAAAAGTAGAGTTTCAAACTAGGTAGATTTACTGAAATGATAAAAATGCACAAAAACAGGCAAACTTCTTGTAGATTTTGTACTTATTATTAGTAAATAATTTTACAGTAAATAATTTTACAGTAGAAGGACAGTTTAGAATGTTTGTTTTTAGTTAAAAAAAGGTTACTATTCAATCGTACCCTTTCCAAAAGTCACAATGCCCAGCTTTGCCATCTGAGAAACACCAAACAAACTGGAGCGTATTACACACCTAGATGCCAAGCTGTAAATCCTCAAACCTAAAACATTAAACAATTGTGCCATGACATGGCATTTTCTAAGCCCTAGCCATGATTATGGATGTAGGAAAAGGCTGAATCAGTGTGTTAGCCAATGTGCTATATTTAAAGTAAATAGTGCAAGCCATTAATCTTGCATAAAGCACTGCAGAGACAGTTGTGAAGGATAAACAAGATTAAATAAGCATCTCATACAAACAGAACGTCAACATCCCAGCTATTTCTTGAACGTATACCGGCTGCTTAGCCCTGTTCTTTCATTTATCATAACTGAATCTAAGGCCATCTTTTCATGTACCTGTATTTGATTAGAGATGCATAGTAGAGTTATGAAGACAGCTATCAGCAGCTCCATATTAACAGGAGTAAGCTATGTGACTCATGAAGCTCAGCTGACGTCCTAATTAAAATGATTGATGAGTGATGAAAGGACAGGAATGGTTTGGTGCGGTATTTTCTGTTTTCTCTCTTTTTTTTTTATGATTTCTAGTTTTACAGAATCAAGTCAATAGGGTTAACAGCTGTTATTAGAGTCCTTACTGCATTAATATTAAACAGCCAATCCAACACTAACCCAACTTAGCTTAGCTCCTATCATTTTGGTCTAGGCCACAATAACAAAGAACAGCAGGGCTACCTGGCGACTCTTGTACAATGTATGCAGGTCTAAACAGTTAACGGCCCAGATTCACATACAATTAGATTCGCGTAGAGTATCAGAAATACTCTACGCCGCCGTATTTCACCTGGCTCTACGTGGAATCCCGCTAGATTTTGTCCAGTAAACTACGGCGGCGTAGTGTATTTCTCCCGGCGCAAGCCATCTACGCGAGTAGGGGGCGTGATGCATTTAAAATAGGCGCGTTCCCGCGGCGATCGAACTGCGCATGCTCCGTTCAGAAATTTCCCGCTGTGCATTGCGCGAAATCACGTCGTTACGTAATTTTTTTTGGAGTAGCGTCGTTTACGGACATTCCTATTCCCGAACGACTTACGTAAAAAAAAAAAAAAAATAATTTGACGCGGGGACGACGGCCATACTTAACATGGGCTACGCACCGTTAGACCAGCAAATAGCTGGTCTAACAGTACGTAGCAAAAAAATGACGTAAGCGATTGCGAAGGCCGCTCGTATCTTCGTGGATCGCCGTAAAAAGTCATTTGCATATCCCGATGCTGAAAACGACGCGGACTCCTCCCAGCGGCCGCAAAAAGTTTGCAGCGTAGATCCGAAGGCTTACGAAGACGTAAGCCTCTCGGATCGAAGCCCGAAGCCGCCGTATCATGGTTTGAGGATTCAAACTAGTGATACGTCGCGCAAAATTTGAAATTACTCCTGTCTAACACCAGTTAGACAGGCGTAATCGCTCTGTGAATCTGGGCCAACATTTTTTGCTTTCTTGCACAACTAAGAAAACGGAGTACCTTTAGGCCTTGTACACACGAGGGTATAAATCCGCTGAAGATGGTCCGACGGACCATTTCAGCGGAAAAATCCCCTCGTGTGTAGGGGCAAACGGACGCTTTTTGCCGGATTCATCCGGCGGAAAAATTCCAAAGCATGCTTTGAAATATTTCCGCCGGATAGCTGGCTGGCAGATATGTCCGCTGGTTAGTACGGCAAACCAGCGGACATATCTTGCCGCACATGCGTCGTATCCTGTGAATGGATCCGACGCATGCGCGCGGAAGTGTTTACTTCCTGGTGCGGTGACGTGGCGGCGTCAACGTCACCGCCGCGTCACCGCGCTGTCCGCCGGTGGGGAATTTGATCCGATGGTGTGTACAGCCATCGGATCAAAACATCCCGGCGCAAATATACGCTGTAAACGGTCCGGGGACCGTTTACAGCGGATATTTCCCGTCGTGTGTACAAGGCCTGAGGTTCAGCTCAAGTATTAACATTCGAACGCTCAAAGTACATTACAAATTCTCTAGGAGAGTATACTGTAGATGTCAAATATGAAAATAATATGAACCCAGTTTTAAAGGCCAAATATACCTTAAAATGACTGGGTCCTCTGCAACATGCATTGACCCCCATGGGATAGTATAAAGGACACTTTCTTATTTCCCCCCCTTACTATTTTGCCAGATTGCTATTGGTTCCTGCAAGGTGCCTTCTTCCCCAGTAACAATTGGTAATTGGAGGATTTTGGTGGTTTACGCAAGCGTGCTCTGCCGCCCCTTTAAAGCCGCTCACCCGCTTCATTCTGCCAGGTCACCGGAAAAGCAACCAACCCATATTGCTGTTTAATAGTTATGTCATGGTGATGTTTAGTGGGGGTTAGTCATCCAGTCTAGCCTGGATGAACAACGTGAGTTGATTTTCTGTATTTGGTTATTTAGAGGCATACAGTATCTCACAAAGGTGAGTACACCCCTCAAATTTTTGTAAATATTTTATTATATCTTTTCATGTGACAACTCTTTTCTACAATGTAAGTAGTGAGCGTACAGCTTGTATAACAGTGTAAATTTTCTGTCCCCTCAAAATACTAGCTCGTAATAACTTTGTCTTGCAGGGTTTATTTTTTGGTGGAAATACTTTCTGAGGTTTACAACCTCTCTAAATTTGGAGTTTAATTTAGGTGCCATAGCTGTAGGGCCATTGCAGTGTACAGCTGAACTCGCACAATTTCACTACCACTGGCAGTCCCGATTTCGGCTGCGATTACAGAGACATCTGAGCAGGTATCTGCACAGATGTCCATGTAAATTGCGTGCTGAAATCGCAAAAAGTAGTACAGAAACTACTTTTTAAAATCGGTGCAGTGACCCAGATGCGGCTTCGCACCTATTAGGACAGTGCCATTGCCAGCAATTGCTGTCGTTTTGACATGTCAAATCAATGACAAAAAGCACCAGTGTGAACCAGGGCTGAAGGTGTTTTTTTTTGCAATTGTGTTTAGGGGCATCAAATAGAATGAATGCACGCTCGAGCACTTGACATGCCTATCGTTTATGCGCATTTATGCATATTGGGCGGCTTTTAGCAGTAAAGTGCTCCTCTCCTGAATACCTGCCTTTTACCTTCCCTGCCTCTAAAATCCTGTAAAAAATGATGTGTGCATGGACACATAAGCCAGCATAAGGGGTGGCATTTTGGAAACCCAGTGTACATGAGGCCTAACGATCCAGGGAAACCGCTAACAACTGTATGCTTTTGATGTCAGTTCGACACTCTTCAGAGAGTATTCAGTGCCAAAGAGTATTCAGAATTCATTGCAGGAGCATTTCACCAGCAGTTGGGCCATTTTGACCTGCTTCCAGCTGCTTTTGCATGGCCATAACCTTGTATGGGTAAAGAAGCAGTTTTGAAGCAAACACAAGTCTCTCGACACTTGCCTTAAAATAGTTTGGCAAGTTTGTATAAAAAGTTTTCAGAATATTTGCACTTTTTTTAAACTGATTTTTTTTTACTAATATAAATTGGAAGGTTTATAGTATAGTATACATAAATACATTTTTTTTAGTAATCAACATTTATTACAAATTGCTTTGATGACATTACAATTCATATGTATACACTGGAACTAAAACGTGATTAAAAGGTAATTCAGTCCTTTATCCTTAACATAAAGAAAATATGTTTATAATTACTGTACAGTCCATTAAAGTCAGTCCTAGTTTTCACCTTTAATTGGATGTTGGGACTTGTGTTTCTTGTCAGCCCACGATCCAGGTACTATACATCACCACAATATCATAACATTTCAGTGCAGGCCTCTTCACCATTTGCTGGCTACATATAGTTATGTGCTTGAAGGGCTAGGGTCTCCAAACAATGGCCCTCCAGTTGTTCAGGAACTACAATTCCCATCATGCCTAGTCATGTCTGTGAATATAAGTTTTACAATTCCTCATGGGACGTGTAGTTCCGCAACAGCTGGAGGGCCGTAGTTTGGAGATCCCTGGACTAGTTGAATAAAGGCCACCACAGGCTACAGGCAAAATGCCTGTATGGAACTGATCCTAGTCATTTAGAAATTTCTGTCTTTGATATTATACTCTTTGCAGAGCTATTTTCAGATAGTTCTACTTTACTTTAGCAGGGAAAAACTTTCCATCTGCAGATGCCAACATCTATGCACTTCCATACACAAAATTCTAAAAGCATCTAGCATACATCAAATCCCTTCAACGCACTCCCTTTCTTCTCAAGCACTTACAATTTAAATACAGTGCACTCAAGACCCATATCGAAAATTCAGATGCTAAAGTTGAATAAGATCTCAAGAAACCTCCCAATGTTATTTATTAGAGGAGTTTTCATTACAGGAGCGCCTTTGCGTATAAAATGGTGAATGCCATAATCTTTGAAAAAACACAGGAAATGAAAGCACTATTACAATATACATTTCATTTTCTTATCCTTCCAAAATGCATAAGAGCCATAAACCAGTCATGTAGCAAGACAAGTTGTATTATTATCTGAATAAAGCCCAATGCTTTTCAGAGATGGGAAGGAAAAGATTTGTTTAGAAACCGTTTTTCCATCTGGAGTATGTAAACGCAGTAATCCTGCTACCACATATATGTACAGCATTAGAATGACTGCTGAGTAATACTCCATATTTGTCTGCCCTGTGCAGTGATACAGACAGAAAAATGCTGATCAACAGTCTGATATTCCTGGTATGGTGGAAACGAAAAGGGAGGAGGGGGTAGCTAGAAAAGTTTATCAGTAGCTTGTACCAGTCTTATGACCTTCTATTAATAACATAACAACAATGCATTCTTATTAGGATTTTTGTCTGCTAGCAACATACAACCCAG
Organism: Rana kukunoris; assembly: GCA_029574335.1. NCBI lineage: Eukaryota > Metazoa > Chordata > Amphibia > Anura > Ranidae > Rana > Rana kukunoris. The sequence goes on from CM056049.1 coordinate 287,032,564, forward strand.
ACTAGCAAAGAAAAAAATATCTGTTCTAGCCTAAGCCTATGCCGTGGAATGGGCAAGTAAGGGAAACAATGTTCACCAACAAAATTCTAAACCTACATGTCTGGTTCTAAATCCTAAGTCCTTAAGGGGGAAGTACAGCCAAAGCTCATTTTGGCTGTACTTCTTCTGTGAATCACAGGAGTGAAGTTTGTTCTGCACTCCTGTGACCTGTTTTCAGCAATTAGCTCGCTGTCCCCTGTTCAGGCTCGGAAAAGATTGCGTCCATATTGTCGGGATCCACCCACATGCCTGGACGGCATCCGGCTCAGCCTCACAGCAGGCTGTTCCCACCTCCTCCACTGCCCAGTGAGCACTGGAGGGGCAGAGCAGAAAATGGTGACTGACAGACACCAGCTCTCTGAGAACCAAGCGATCAGCATTGTTCAATCACTAAGTTCTCAGTTTTAGCGCCAGTGGGGGACAGATGCATCATCGGGCCGATGCTGCATCCTCCTAGGTAAGTATTATGCTAAAATTTAAAAAAATCCGTCTATTTTTAAATAATCTACCTAATTATGCTCCAAAAGAAAACTTAAAAAAGCTAAATAAATTCTTCACCAAGTCCAATCAATAAAATTAAAAAGTAAACCATTTTCTCAAAAATACAATTTATTTGTTCCATAAGTGCATACAGAGAGACAAAGAGAGGAGCTCATCTATCTACCTGGTTTTATTGCTTAACTGTTTATGACAGGTCTCTATGTTAGTTTTCTGCTGTTAGAGTTGTGTAAATGTCAAGCAAGCCATACATTATATATATATTTTTTTTACTTCATCCACAGGTTGAAGGAAAGTAAATTGTTTGATTTCCCCATCAACATTAACAGTGTTGATGGGGTAATCCCTCCTGCTGTGCTATTGTAGTCTGACAGCGGGAAGTTTTTCAGCCGTCAGAATACAATGATCGCTGCAGACAGCTATAACCACTGGCAGTGATTGCATGAAATAAAACCTGACTGACTTCAGTACAACCAGCCTGCCCACAGACAAATCAAAACTCATCCAGTTCCTGCTTAATCGACCGAAATTCAGCCTGCCTAAGGCCAGCTTCAGGAATGAATGGACAGAAATACTAATCATTTGACAGGTAAAACAGTGCTTATATATACATTTAATGAGTAACGACTGAGTGCCCCAATTAGAGATCTAGATAAGATACCATATTAATAGTCCCTGCTCTTACCTACACATCACAGTCTCCATCTGCTGCTAGAAGCCTGTAAAAACCATAGTAATCAAATATTGGCCACATGTATATTCTGCACTGGCCAGTCCAATGCTTAGTCCTTGAGCAGCCAATTACCAGGCCTGAGCACTGTAAAGCCACGTACACACGATCAGTCCATCCGATGAGAACGGTCTGAAGCTGACTGATGGTCCGTCGCGCCCACACACCATCGGTTAAATAACCGATCGTGTCAGAACGCAGTGATGTAAAACACACCAACGTGCTTAAAAAAATTAGGTTCAGTGCTTCCAAGCATGCTCGACTTGATTCTGAGTATGCGCGCATTTTTAACCGATGGTCGTGCCTACTAACGATCGGTTTTGACCTATCGGTTAGGAATCCATCGGTTGAATTTAAAGCAAGTTTGCTTTTTTTCAACCAATGGTTAAATAACCCATGGGGTCCACACACGATCGGTTTTGGTTAACCTATCGTGTGTACGAGGCCTAACATTACAGGTTTTCTAGCCCTATGCAAATATCAACATTGAGGAAAGTAGTAAATACATATGAAATTTGGGTGGCTACAGCAGTGAATTTTGGTGACAAGTGATGCTGTGTAACTAGGAACAGACATCTAAACGTGTCTGCCACAGAGCTCCAGCATTACTTTGCTTAGTTTGTTCTCAGAACAGGATGGCTTTAAGCTCCACTTAAAAATTTAGATTTAAATTGCTATTAACTGAGATGTAAATCAAATTACACCAGAAAGTCTATCCCCTCCCAGCCCTCACATTAAACCCTTGAATCTAGCAGTTATCACATATTACAAGTACTTTTTTTTTTTTTTTTCATTTCTGTTTATTGCTGTTTTAAAGTAAAAAAAAGTTAAAAGTACAATACACATAAACCAACAATAAAAATAAAACAATAAGAAACCAGCCCACACATGACCAAAAAAGTACACGTTTAAGATGTGGATCGCGCTTAAGATAAAAATTAAGTAACATATTATAAGTACTTCATTGGAGAAAAGTACTGTAGACTATTGGCTGAAGATTCCCAATGCATTGAATAGATTTTTCGTGTCAGGAGTATGTCTAATGTTCCGAATAAATAGTGAGAAAAAAACAAAAATAAAATAATTCACAAAGCTTTAACATAAGCATAATGGTCTTTAAACCATGTGAGTAGTTTTCAGATCTTGATAGACCATGAAATCAATGTAGACAATAAGGATCCTTATCCTAAGCAGTAGGTCTTAAAGCAGTTTGTCTTTTATTCATCCCATCTCAGACAACATGTGTACACTGGTCCATAATAGACGTAATAGACTTAAAAAAGAATTGCAATAAATACTTTTGGCTTTAAATAAAAATCTGGCATCATTGAGAAGAATGGACAAGCACAGCTAGGAAAATAAACCATCAATAAACTTCATTGAAATCAGACATACCCACGTCTCTGCATGAAAAGTCCTTGGGCAACCTTCTCCATAAACATGCAGTGTACCAGCTTTCCTCTGGTACCTCCGTGAAGGTCCAGGGAACATGCAGACAGCTAGAAGCAAAGATTACTGGTAGGTAACAGGTTAAGTAGAACAACCAGGGGCCAGCTATAAAAGCCAATGTAATATGGTCTTCTATGCTGCAGACCTGCTGGTTACATCATACATAATTCCTGCACTGTTATCAGACTGTGCACTGCTACTGAGCGGATGTATGTTGCTGAAATTAGGCCTTCAGTTAACGTAAGCTATTTCCTCTATCCCGTACTTGATGGGCTGTCGAGAAGTGATGAGAGTCCCCTCTGCCAGCAGCTGGAAGATTTAATTCAAGTAAACATTAAACTGCCAGCTTTTACCTCAGAAATGTAGACCCCTTATGCAATGCTGGGAAACAGTGCATAATAAACTGCTATCTTGGTTTAAAGTGTATGTAAACCCATAAACAAAAATGTATTACAATTCTTAGATGGGGTGGCTGCATTTGTTTTCTTTTTTGGCCTCTTTTCCTCTGTTTTCACTTGGTGATCAGGTCAGTAGGTCTGTTATTTTTTAACATCCTTTAACAGACAAATCTGTCCAGACAAAGCAGCAATTGGAGAGTTGTGACAAACCCATTTACCACTGTCAGGGGTGCTTACAATAGTTGGCCTTTATTCATTTATATAAATCCTTCAGTCCAATAGGAAAACAGTGTAGCTTCAATTTGTTAGTCAAGTTCATCTAAATTTAAAGCCGCATACACACGACCGTTTTTAATGTCCTGGAAAAAACAATATTTTTCTCAACGTGATTCTTGTTGAGCCTGCCTTGCATACACACGATCGTGAAAAAAAATGCTCGAGCAAAGCGTGGTGACGTACAACACGTACGGCGGCACTATAAAGAGGAAGTTCCATTCAGATGGCACCACCCTTTGGGTAGCTTTTGCTGATTTCTTGTTAGTAAAAGTTTGGTGAAAGATGATTTGCACTTTTCAGTCTTCGTGCTTTTCAGTCTTTGTGCTTTTCAGTCTGTTACAGCGTGATGAATGTGCTATCTCCATTGCAAACGCTAGTTTTACCAGAACGAGTGCTCCGTCTCATAACTTGTTTCTGAGCAAGCACGTTTTTTTCCGCCGTTAAAGCCTACACACGACCATTTTTCACGTTGAGAAAAATGCTCTGGAGCATACACACATCATGAAAAACGGTTGTGTGTGTACGCGGCATGCCAGTCTAAAGTTAGCCATAGATGGATCAAAATTTGATTGGTTCAACAGGGACCAGATAAATTTCAAGTTTCAAGGGCCTGATTGATTTCTGTTCAACTGTCCTGTCAGATAAAAGCTGCGCGACCAGCATTGATCTGTATATTCTGCCTTTGGGGGGAGTCCCCCAGGCTGTCAGATAACAATAGCTCAGCGGGGTGGATTGCCCCTCCAACTGGATGGGGTAATCCATTCACTTTTTTTGAGCCATGTATAGCCAGCTTAACACTACCCTCTCCCCATACTGACAATATTGCCGTCCGAAGGCCTGATACAAGTGATCATCTTACCCCTAACCTGGAGTCCTTGCAATGGCTACCCGACAGGTTTTGCATAGACTTTAAAATCCACTTGCTCACCTATAAGACTCTTCATGGCTTAGCACCCCATTATCTGTCTGACCTTTTATCACCTTACCCCCCCCCCTCGTAACCTCACCTACACTTGATGAGAGACAGAGCCTTCGCCGCTATGGTCCAAAACTCTGGAATTCACTACCAAAGAACATTAGAGAGTCACCTTTACTAAACTTTGAAACATTTCAAATCTAAAAACTTTTTTCTTTAGCCAAGCTTTCGTGTAATTGTCCCTTTTTCTTCTGTTTTACCCTATATATTTCTTGTGTTTGTTTTTCCCTGATATACTTTAATGTGCATGAGGCCATATACACGTACATGTTAGTGTACATTTACAAACTCTGAAGTCACTTGCTAAACAATTTCACTTAGAATTAAAAAAAATTGTACTGTATGCAATGTTTACATGTTATTGATGCTGTCTTTACTTATATTCTCTTTATACGGTAACTGTATATGGGCAATCCCCCGAGTTACAAACACCCAACTTACATACGACTCCTACTTCGGAGAGAGACAACAGGTAGTGGGATGAAATCTACCCCCGGGAAGGGAGATTCACTCTTGTAATGCCACGTATACACAATTGGTTCTTCTGAAGAACACGGTCTGATGGACCGTTTTAATCAAACGAACCGATCGTGTGTGGGCCACATCAGGTATTTTCCCATCGATGAAAAAATTTAGAACCTGTTTTAAAATTATAGAAAAAAAAAAACGATCGTCTGTGGGGAAAAAACACATGCTCAGAATCAAGTCGATGCATGCTCGGAAGCATTGAACTTAATTTTTCTCAGCACGTCGTAATGTTTTACGTCACCGCGTTCTGACACAAACGGATTTTTAACTGATGGTGTGTAGGCAAGACTGATGAAAGTTGGCTTCATCGGATATGTGATGAAAAAATCCATCAGACCGTTTTCATCGGATGAACCGATCGTTTGTACAGGGCATTAGAGTTTTCATGGGAAAAAGGTGTCTCCGCTGAAGTTTTATCACTAATCCTTGTTTCTATGAGAACCCAAAATTTTCAAAATCCAATTGTCGCAGGGACAGAAAGTGAGGTGGAATCCTCTGAACAGGGACAAGGACCACAACAAACATTACAGGGGTGTTAACCCTTCCCTATGATATCCACAAAACTTAATATTTTTTTGGCTGTAGCTACACTCAAAAAGTTTTGCATTTTAAATTTTTAGCGGGTATAGTTCATAATTAACCTTCAACTAATTTTACCTGACTTATTATACTGTATATATATATATATATATATATATTTATATAAAATATGTAACATCATACTCTCTATCTACTATATATACTACACCTTTATCCCCTGTACACACAATCAGAATTTCTGATGAAAAAAGTCAGATGGGAGCCTTTCATCGGATATTACGACTGTAAGAACCCCATCTGACTTTTTCCGTTGGAAATTCCGATGGACTTAAATAGAGTTCTCTAAAAATGCTTTTGTCTGTATGGAATTCCGACGGGAAAAAAAACATACATGCTTGGAAACAATTTGACGCATGCTCAGAAGCACTGAACTTAATTTTTCTCGGCTCTTCGTAGTGTTGTACGTCACCGCGTTCTTGACAGTTGAAATTTGGTGTGACCATGTGTATGCAAGCCAAGCTTGAGCAGAATTCCGTCGGAAAAAAACAATGGAAAATCCTTTCATGTGTATGCAGCATTAGACTTGTTTTATATTAGAGGATAGACTCGTAGTTCCAAAAGTGTTCCTCATTTGGAGGGACTGTCCCTGTTTTGAGACCAAATCTCTCTATCCCTCATGCAGTCTTAGTTTTAATCTCTTTTTAATCTGATGTGTACTCTATACAAAATGTTCCAATAGATTACCAAAAGTATTATGCTTCACTAAACTTTCTATACAACCTCTATATCACTGCATTTGTTATTTTGAAAAGCCAATTTAAGGGTAAAATAGAAGTAACAAAAAGCACTTGTATGGTTAAGCCAATCATTTCTGCATATTGGATGCTTGTGGTCCATGTAACCAGGGCCGTGACAAGGACATGTCTTTTACTTACCGTGTGCTAAAAGGTGTTCATCTTTATCTTTTCAGAAAGATGGGAGGTATGTGAACTGCTCATGTTGCTAAGTATATTTGTGAGTATTAAGAGCTACCAAGCCAAGCAACTTGCAGAAAGGTAAAAAAGCAAAAAACAACAGGTGTGTATTAACAAACCGGTCTTATGTGCTGTTGTTCGTAGGCGACAGGTTGGTAAAAAAAATGTACCGTTCAATATGTAGACAGAAATCTGTATAGGGAGTTTTATCTGAAAACCAAAAATACTCAGTCTCGTCGCCTTCATTTTTCTAGAACTTTCCCTTAATGTATTTTAGTTCTGCCAACAGCCCAGCATATAAAAACCTATTGAGCTGCCAAAATATTTAATGCATTAACATGCCAGACAGCGTGACAGGATACATATCAGTGTTTCCAGCTACTCGTGATTCTCCATCACTACAGTCACAATAATTTAAAAACACGTACAGAAACATCTGCCACAATATTACTGCATACAAAGGCAGGCAGTCTACTACCTATAGTCAGCAGACAATTAAGTAATTTGTTTGTAGTAAACATTAACCTCTCCCATGACAGAGCGTATTTCTTGATAGACCTTGTCTATCAGCACACCGTGTTCTATATGAGTTCTGTTCAATGAAAGAAATAAAAATCTTAGCAAATCTAGTCATCATCGTTTGAATGAAAATGTAACCAAGACCTGCTTGTGCCACCTGTCATAGCAGAACCAGCCAGCCTAGGAACATTTTGTAATAGCTCCCCACCTAGACCTGATTTCATGCTGTATTCATGCTCAACTTCTACAATACATTTAAATGATGTGTACAGAATGACATTGAGAATCTTAATTTTAGAAGAAGTGTCTTTGAAATTGGTCCCCGGAGCTTATTACTTTGACATTACTGGATTTCTAAAGCTAATAATAAGAGGTTTAACATAATACAGCTGGATTGGAAAGCAAACTTTTCAGTGATGAGCTATATCCTGTAACAGTCACCCATTACTTGTAAATTATTATTTTAATATATGTGGATTTCCTTAGAGTTGTTTTTCTTATGCTAAGAGCAGCATGATTTTTTTTGTAACTTATCTAAACAATGAAATTCAAATCTACACCGCTCATCATCCATAAAGAAGGAATGAAAGATACTAGACATGTTTACACACTTGGTGATGGGCGATAAGCCTCTGGGTGCTGGCCAGGTGGAAAGGAACATTGACACCAATTCTAAAGTGCTCATGTCATTAGTATAAAATATTCATATGGATTACTATATAAAGAAATGCTAATTATTTAACTTACAACAGCACCTGTCTTTGCAATATCAGGTTGTCCAGGTTTTTTGTTACGCAAGATATAATTTTATGTAAATGGTTTTGAGGAAAATAGGATATTTACTGTTAAATGGACCAAAAAATTGCTAAAGTGCCTATTTTATGACATACTGATGGTAGCTTATGAATGGTTCTATTTTGAATCCATCATGATAAGCAGGATAGGTTGTGTAAGTTCTCAGTCTTGTTCTTTCAATTTAAGCTTGATAAATACCTGTTTAGGTCACCAACCAGGCCAGCCTGACATCTAGGCCTGAATACTCCACAACTACATTTTAGGTGGGCCTATTATATAAATTCACACTTCAAAAAAAATCAACACGGCACAAGTCAGAATTACCAAGTTCCTCCTGTTTTTCAGTAATAAAAAACAATTTTCTGCCAAGCTCCATTATGTACTACTCTAAAGTCTAGGCAGAAGATTACATGCTCTATGGCTACCAGAATCACTGAGTGTTTCACATAACTGAACACTGCAGCAAGCCTATTGTTTTTACTCAGAACAACCCTGCCAGGCAGACTGGCAAGGATATAAAAAGATAGGTACAACCACTAAGTATGAAGTAGAGCCAGGAAATGTAATAAGCAAAAAGGTTTGCCCTAATGAACACATACATTTAACATTAACACATTAATAATATATTCTGCAACAGGGAGAAAACAATAGTAAACCCAATGGACTAAGACTGGGATGTAATTTAAATTCACGTGTGTGTAAATGAAGATGTCCCAATACTTTTGGTAACATAGTGTATGTTTTTATTTTTCCATTCTTTCCAGTATTACATTTGTAGATTGTATAATCAGATTGCAATGTGTGTGTTTTGAAATTTATGCTACAAAAAGGCAACAAATGCATGCTGGCTTTGAGACTTTTGGTCAATTGATAAATTCCCACTAGGCACCCTAACATTTTATGGAAAAATTTAAAAACAAGTAGGAAAAGAGTAAAACCTGTGTCCATTATTCACTTTACTTTCTGAGGTTACCAAAATATTGTATATGGGAATTTCTGCATTAAATACTGTGCTGGGACAACATCATTTTAGGCTCTTCGGACCTGTCCTCAGTCTAACAAAGAGTAGCTAAACTTCTGCTGAGTGACTAAGGACTGCACTTCTATGAGGTTATAAAGAATTAACTCTGGGTGGGACTGGAAGGTCAATTAGCAGGAACGCTTTATTAAATAAGTGCAGGTCAGGTCCTAAAATATTTGCAGATTCTTATTTTAAGTTACTTTATGCTTTCCACTTTTTGCATTCTTCCAGTGTACCTGTGGACAGACAACAAGCTACTTAACCAGAGCGTTTGGCAGACAGGTAATTAATAGCAATATATGCAGCTATGACCAAATTTGGAGAAAATCTGGCAACCAAGAACAATTCTTTAGGGAGAGGAAAAAGTGCTTAAACACCGATTCACAAAAAAGACAGATACAGTAATGCCGCGTACACACGGTCGTTTTTTGCAATGAAAAAAAAAACGACGTTTTCTGTGAAGTAAAAACGACGTTTTTGAAACGTCACTTTTCAAAGACGATATTGCATACACACCATCGTTTTTTCACAAAAAGCGAGGTTACGTTCACCACGCTTTTCCATTGAAGCTCGCTTCATAACTAGCTTCTGGGCATGCGCGGGTTGGAAAACGTTGTTTTGAACAAAGTTTTTGCTACACACGGTGACTTTTTGTGAATCAAAAAACGACGTTTTGAAAAACGACACAAAAAATTCAATCATGTTGGAATTTTTTTTTGGTCGTTTTTTTGAAGACAAAAAACAACGTTTTGCCCACACACGATCAATTTAAATGACGTTTTAAAAAATGTCGTTTTTTTTCATCGCAAAAAACGACCGTGTGTACACGGCATTACTCTAAGGCCGCGTACACACGATCAGTCCATCCAATGAGAACGGTCCGAAGGACCGTTTTCATCGGTTAACCGATTAAGCTGACCGATGGTCTGATGTGCCTACACACCATTGGTAAAAAACAGAACCGCGGTGACGTAAAACACGACATGCTGAAAAAAATGAAGTTCAATGCTTCCAAGCATGCGTCGACTTGATTCTTAGCATGCGTGGATTTTTAACCAAATGCTTTAGCATACTAACCTTCAGTCCGTTTTCATCGGTATTGACTGATCGTGTGTACGCGGCCTAAAACATATGTCAGCCCGGCTGTTTATTTTTTTATTGAATACTCATCTGCCAATGGGGAGTTTTTTGTTCCCCACATAACACAAACCCTGCTGAAGTCAATGGCCTGTGTAAATAGAAACCCTAATGCCGCGTACACATGACCGTTTTTCATGTCGAGAAATTGTTGAAATTGGTCACTAAAAAGTACTGAGTATATGCTCCAGAGCATTTTTCTCTACGTGAAAAATTGGAATTAAAAATTTAGAACATGCTCTATTTTTTCTCGTCGTTTTTCAACGTCGTCAAATACGGTCGTGTGTAGGCTTTAACGATGGGAAAAAAACACACATGCTCAGAAGCAGGTTATGAGAAGGGAAATTTGCATAATCAGCCCAAAGGGTGTCGCCAATCGAATGGAACTTCCCCTTCATAGTGGCGTCGTACGTGTTGTACATCACCACGCTTTGCTCGAGCATTTCTTTTTTCATGATCGTGTGTATGCAAGGCAGGCTTGACAAGAATCACATCGAGAAAAACTTAGTTTTTTCCATGACGTTAACAACAGTCGTGTGTACGCAGCATTAGTTGTATCTAAACCCAAAACCTTAAATTTTGGATTGATGAGGGGTATCTGTGTCACAATCAGGAGATCCAGCCTTTCTAGTTGTCCTGGTGAGTACTGTCACCAGAACTGCATGTAATGCAAAACTCAAAAATTTTACTTGTCACATAAAGCCAGCCTTGCGGGCTAAATAAAAGAAAATGAAAAGATCCCTACATATCCACTAAGCAGCGGGGATCGACGAATCCTCACTGCTGGCTATGGTATTCAAGAAGCTGTGAATGGCTGCAACTAATAGGCCAGGTGACAATTTCCCAGTTGCTTCAGCAGATTCTTACGTTGATTGTTGTTAAGCTGGGTGGTGCCAACAGTAGCATCCATGATACACATTTTGGCCACTTTAGCAAGAATTGGTTAAATTTAGAGCCGTTTTAATAGCTTAAAGGAGTTGTAAAGGAAAAAAAATGTGCCTGAAATTAATGTCTGCAAGGTAGACAGACAGAATAGTGTAATGATTCTGTTAAAAAACGAGTAAATACCTTTTTAAATTCCTTCATCTATATCACCTCTGGCGTTCTGGTTTCTGTTCTCTCATTCACTTCCTGGTTTGCATCACTGGTTCATGTAAGAACTACATTTCCCAGTATGAATTGCGGCACGCCCAATAATTCACACCTCCTTGAAGTCTCTAACACGTAGAGAGCATCCTGCCACACAGATGTAGTTCCCAGGAGGGGGCGAGCACGTTACTGACCACCGCAGTAAAGTCTCCCTTCACGGTGGTCAGTAAAATCAGACAAGCAGGAAGTGAACATAACAGAGAAGAAATAGAGCAACTTCTGAGCAAAAACGAACAATGAGGAAGTGAAAAGAGGAATGTCTGCAGGTAAAGGATGTTTATTGTGAAAACAATTTTTTCCTTTACAACCCCTTTAAGATGACATTTTACTCACTTTTGAGAAATGTCTCTCACCTTTCGTGTCTACAGGAAAAAAAAAATTAAATCTTCCCAATGGAAGACAGATGGCAAAAAAACTGACAGAGGTTTTAAACATTTACCTATTTATCCAAAATGAAGACAAAATTTGGCTTTAGCTATACTTTAATATTTTGTGGGGAAATCAGAAACAGCTGCATATTGATTGCAGGAGCCAAGACATGTAGTAGCATTAGTAGCCTTTAGTTAAGAATTGCTAAACCCAGCCAAAGTTTTGACGCCATTTGGTTATCTTGAAAGACAGGCAGGTAGCATTATTATACAGAGATACTCTCTCAGATTCTTTTAAGGTTGTACATGCATGCATGTATGACTTTCTTAGGCAGGCACTGGGCTCTATTAAATTTAATTTCCCCTCTGGACAAGTCCCCCCTAACCCTCTTGCCTTGAATTGTATTGTACTGTAACTGCACTGTTTACCTTGTAAAGCACTGTGTTATATAAATTCTGTATAATTATAATAATATAAGACCATGGGAACATTTTGTTACACCTAGACATATTCTATCACTATATGGACAAACAGCGCCAAAACAATATAACCTTGAACAGATGGGGGAAAAACCCACTAGACCTGGAATATGCACAATACTCTGCTAAATAGCAGATTATGAATGCTTTAAAGCTATTAGGCTTCATAAACCATAACTTTGGCCAAGAGCAAAATAAACAGGCTTTATCCTTTGGTCTTTAAGCCTTTAATATAAGAAACATTCCCAGAATCTGAAAAATCTATGAGAAAATAAAATTTGGCATTAGGAAAAGATCACAATTAAGGGGATCGCTACCAACTGAAAATGAGGCTGTACCATTCAATTAAGGATATTTTTATAAGACATTCATTACTTGCCTTACATTCATAGCCCAACATACATAGATTAATAAAAAAAAAAAAAAAATATGTAGCCCAGTAAAACAAATAATTAAATAAACTTTGATGAAACAGTTTGCCTAATGCAGTCTCCTAGACAGTGTTTGCCTAGTTAGGTACTAAAAAGACCATTTTCCATATCTGTTGTCATTAAGTGACACAGAAGGGGTAAGGGGTGTCAGCCCCTGACATTAATATGTGCTTGTGTGCCTACAGCAATCATGGAAAAATAATTTGTATAAACAATATTTCATAAGTCAGGGTATTCAACTACATCTAAGGAGCTATAGCTAGCAGAAGGCAGCAGGGAAACCCAGTGATCAATATATTGACTTGCAATACTGGGGTCTTGGGTTTTATATCTCCATAAACACTCCTGGGTTCTCTTTTTCTATGATCAGTTTAGGGTTCTCTTCCTTCAGGGACACTTCGGAATTCTATTTCCCCATGGAAAATCAACTTACTAGCGGGCTGGACAAACAGAGGGAACGTTTCCTAAGGTGCATCGAATGCTGGTACGTTTTAGAGCACTGGATAGGTAATGATGACATAAGGCAGCCAACATTTTAGTTTATTTAAAACAACAGAGTTAGGCAAACCATGGCTAAATCTTAGCTCTCTGTATGTGAAAGGTAAAGCATTAGTATTGGTGATTTAATAAGTGTGTGCCAGGCTCGTTACAATATTGACTTGTTAAAACAATGATGCAGTCGTCCTTTAAATAATGTATTTATTATCTTTAAAAATATGTTTCCTAATGTTCTAATAGCAGCTGAATACCAAGTGGCATGGTGCCGATATCCCAGCAGGAAATTCAAGTACACCAACCCTGTATGGAAATACAATTTATGCATGTAAAAAAAGGAGCCCTAGCTTGCTTTCCAATATACCTAGCAGACATCATCTGGCCAAAATCATACGCACTATTATAGACCGATATGGCTGCACCTTGGAGAAAACCAAAACGTTTGTCCTAAACAGGTACCTGCTGCAGTCTATGGTTGCTTTTGTTATATGCGGGTTAAGCTAGGTAATGATTATGTGATTTTTGTAATTATTGAGTACAATATAGGTTAATACACAAATAAGAATGAGGCGGCGTACACACGGCCGAGGTTCTCGCTGGAAATCAGCGAGAACCTCGCTGGAAGCTGCATTCCAGCGAGGACCTTGGCCGTGTGTACGCTCTCGGCGAGCATCCCGTCGGGAATCACGTCGAGCAGAAATAGAGAGCACGCTCTCTATTTGCTCGACGGCCCGCCTGGATGAATGGCTGGTTGCCATTCCCGACGGGCGGGTCGCCGATTTCGACGGCCGGCAGAGAACCTCGACGGGCGGAACGATGTGTTCTGCCCGTCGAGGTTCTCTGCCTGAGAGGTGCAGCAGAAGTGTCTGCAGCAGAAGTCATTCAGTCAGCTCTAAATGTTTAGAACGGTCACATCAGTGTAATAGTAGAAAATAGAATTATCTGAGTCAGTCTCAGAATCTATGGTCTCAATTAATTTTAGAAGAATGTAAAACTCCACCTCACTGCTACTAGAACTGCTTGTGTATGACTGTACAATGCACAGGAACATCTTGTGATTAGGCCTGTTCCTACAGTGTTAAATTTCACTTTGCAGTGTGTAACCACGTGATCAGAAATGAACAAAGAAAATCTTTATTCAGGTTTGGAATTAATAGTCAGAGTGTCTGCAGCATTCATTATTTTTTTTTAAAAAGGGACATGAAGGCAAGTAGAGTCTATACTATCTTGGGTCAAGATGCTTGCAAGCCCATGGAATAAATGTGTGCCTCCTCTTTCACTACAGCAGAAAACAGTAAAAATATTATAACTCGTCAACTATGCATCTGAGTTCGGTGCTGCAAAATAGATGTTTATTGTACCTCGTATTTACTAGTATGATAATCATTCTTCTGTCACTTCATTATTAGTGTTGCTCACGAATATTCACATTGCGAATATTCGCTACGAATATTGCATATTCGAGTATTCGCGAATAACTCGAATATTGCGGCGAATATTCGCTATGGCGAATATTCGTATTTTTTCAAATTTATTTTTAAAACAGATCACATCCTAGTGATCTCCATCGACGTCTAAAAGCATTGCTGGTATGATTAGAGAGAGACCCTGGGCCGAGTAGCTGATGCGATTCTTTTATGTTGCCGAAAATTCGCATGGCGAATTTTCGGCAACATAAAAGAATCGCATCAGCTACTCGGCCCTTCTTTTGCATCAGAGCCAATCAGAATAACTCGAATATTCGACAAACGGAATATTGCGCGATTATCTTCTCCGCCCTTCTTTTGCATCAGAGCCAATCAGAATAACTCGAATATTCGGCAAAAGGAATATTGCGCGATATTCCTTTTGCCGAATATTCGAGTTATTCTGATTGGCTCTGATGCAAAAGAAGGGCGGAGAAGATAATCGTGCAATATTCCTTTTGCCGAATATTCAAGTTATTCTGATTGGCTCTGATGCGCCCTTCTTTTGCATCAGAGCCAATCAGAATAACTCGAATATTCGACAAACGGAATATTGCGCGATTATCTTCTCTGCCCTTCTTTTGCATCAGAGCCAATCAGAATAACTCGAATATTCGGCAAAAGGAATATTGCGCGATATTCCTTTTGCCGAATATTCGAGTTATTCTGATTGGCTCTGATGCAAAAGAAGGGCGGAGAAGATAATCGCGCAATAGGAATATTGCGCGATTATCTTCTCCGCCCTTCTTTTGCCCCCTTATTCTCCTTTCTTTTAAGTAGAGTTAGTGTAGAGTTAGTGTTTAGTGCATATTAGTTTAGTAATACAGGAAATGATCTCCGTTTATGAGAATTTCGCAATCATTTTCGCATTAGCGAAATTTCGCAAACTCCTCTTTTTTTTTTGGATAAAATATCACGAATATTCGATATTAGCGAATATTCGCGAATATTCTTCAAGTAGTAAGATATATTCGCGCAATATCGCGAAATCGAATAAAACACAGGACCAAAACCCATGGTGTATTCCGCTCAACACTATTCATTATATCACTGCTTCAATAACCTTAAAGCTTTGTAAGTGCTCACTCTATTCTACCCTCATGTAGATTTCTTCCACTACTTACATACATCATACCAAAAATCAACTTTCCGACATTAGATCCTGAAGAGCATACTGCTGGTTAAGAAAAAGTAACATCTGCAGATACATACATTACGGGCCAATAGTTCCACTTGGGCTTTTTTTGCATTGTACTTATCGTTTTATGAGCTACTGTGTGTTGTGTTCTAAATGAAAAATAAAGTGCCACTTTTGGTGCATTAGTGCACATTGTAATGCACTGCAACAGTGAGAATACAACCTTTATCTATTAAACAACTAATATTTGAAACAGACAGCAGACAGTGTGCTTACATATATTTTTCCCAACTAATTTCATAGGAATACATTTAATAAAGTAGTAGAGAATATCAAAGTGAATATTTTCTCATAGCTCAGTTAATAGGGTAATGCTATTTTTACTTTGACTATCCAATGATGTGTAAAATAAACTACAGCAAAGGACACTGAAATAAAACAATTTTTGTACTTACAATACAAACCTTTCCTTGGATTTCATTGAAGGACACATGATTCAGAGACATTGAAATTATACTGATGCATTTAGAAGGATTGAACACTGGCAAACAAAACAGTGACCAGTCTGGTATAACTCTTCCAATTCCCAGCATGCCTTCATTTTGTAGCAAAACAGTGCTGAGAACGGAACCATGAACATAGAGAGGTGACCCATGTCCCTCAATGCATTCCAATGAAATGAT